>CM068592.1:301045-999466 GCA_035048485.1 Pteria penguin | reverse complement strand
CACAGTTTGAATTTTTTCTTCGGGAACCACTCGCTGGAATTCAATGTTACTTGGCATGCCTCAAAATACTCACAAGGTCAACGACAAAATGTGGTCATCCTTTGTCATGATTCCATGAACTGGTGGAAAAAACCACAGACAAAAGTAGGTCACAGAGGGTACCCTCCTGTGACCCAAAAATTATTATTCAGGATAGGAGTGCATACAGCGACAAAACGACTGCATAGGAATGAGACTAGAGGCATTTGGGAAGAAGTGTTGATATTTTCCTGGTTCCATTCCGAAATCAAAATTTTTGAAAGTTTTTTAATTTTTACTTTTGGATATATGCTTATTTTAATGACATTAATGAGTTTATTATTTTCATTTTAGTAAACATTGATGCAATTCATTTGGTTTTTATTTAATCAGTTCTATGGTATGGAAATGATGGTGTTGAAGGATTTTTTTCAATATCTAGGATTTTTGAAGTTTTTATGAACTTTTTTAGCAACTTCCAAGAAAAGTGGGGGGGGCGGCGGGGGCCAATTTTTCAATTCTTCAAACTTGATCTAAAGAAACAACTTGAAGGATTGTGATAAAACTGGCGTAGGATGCAAAGTACAATAGTCCTTTTCAAATGTTTATGTTTTTTTGTGCGGTTCATCCAAATTGTGTCTATATCAGATAATGCATAAAATGTCTAAAAATAGGTCTCCCATTAGTACACTATACCACTTGGTAATTGAAATATGGAGAGTAGCGGTTCTAATCCAGATGTGGTAAAAAAAAATTGGCTTTTTTTTACACTTCTAAATAAGTTTTTAGATGTTTCTCAACACTCAACATAGGAAATTAGGAATTCTTTGGCGTTTAAGACTTCCAAAAAAAAAAAAAAGGGGGGGGGGGATTGGCCATTTTTCACATTTTCAACTTTTTTCTACATAAACTGTTTGAAGGATTTTTTTAAATCTTGCTAGAAATAAGTCAAGTTCTGGGATCCTCTTCAAATTTATGTTGTTTTCGTCCAGAACCTCTTTACAGGTGGCGCCCACCTTTGTCAAGAGTTAGGTAACAAATGAGTTCCTAGATTTAACAATAGTCTTTTCTCTTACGGGCTGTATAACAGTGACAAAAACAGAATGCATAGTAATGTTCTAAGAGGGATGTGGTGAAGATGTATCTGTCCTTTTTTGTTCACTTAACAAAATCACAATTTTAATAATTTTTGTCGAAATTTCTTTGGACTTGGTGATTCAATGCAGAAAAAAGTGTACACTATTTCATAGTTACATTGACTAATGATGATTTCTTATGGACTATTGTGATCATAAATATTGGTAAGGCCAATTGTTACTTTGAACAGAACTTTTGTCAATATCTCAATTTTTGGATTTTCTATGAATTTTTTTAAGTCTTCCAAATGAGGGTGTTTAGGAACAATTCAATCACATTTTTCACTTCTGCTATTATACCACATGAAAGATTTACTAATGAAACATGGAATAAATTAATGTACTAACAAGTCCTTTATTCAATTGGAAAAATTTCATCCAAAATTGGTTAACAGATAATGCCACCATGTCTAAAAAGTTAGCTATCACAATCGTAAAATATACCACTTGCGTAATTGAAATATGGTTGCTTGGTTGGTTGATTAGTCGTTTTACGTCGCTTTTCAACACATATTTAAGTTATATAGCCGACATGGAAGCAGGAGCGTTCTCAAATCCCTATCTATACATAGTTGGCGCAACCCGGGAATCGAACCCGGCATCGTAGGCGCTCCGCAAAGCCAAGCGCCTTAACCACTACAACACCGACTGCCCCTTTGTAATATGGAGGAGTAGCCGGTTCAAATCCAGCTGTGGTCAAAATTTTTTTTTAATTTCTTTAAACATATAAATAAGTTTTTAGATGTTTCTCAACACCTCAACATATCGTACAATTAGGCAATCTTTTAAGTTATATCTGGACAATATTTGAAACAATTGTTGTCTACCATGACCCAGACTTGAAATCAGTCAACAAAAGGACCCACATAAAGGGTAATTGACCTTAACTTGTTGCCCTGAATGCACTATCTTGCAGAGGACAAAGGAATTGATTAATTATCAAAATCTCCTGAAATGGCATGGGCAAAAAAGTGGTAGTTTTTTATTCTAGCCTGAAATAAAATTTTGACATATTATTTCAACATCTGTGTTGACTTAGTCACTTTAATGCACAAAAATAAATGAATTCTTCCTTCATGCATGACTGATAATATTGGTTACTTCAGCCGTGAGCGATATAGGGCCCACTTGGGACTCTTGTTTTTTCTTATTCCCCGCTTATAAATTCTTTCACATGATTAATACATTTTAAAGGCCATTGATAGATAAAAAAGCGAACCATTTTACGGGATTATTTATTATTGAAGGGACCGTATAGAAGTACGCGAGACTCAATCGAACGGCACAGAGGGCATCGCTGTAGGTTTCAGAGATTTTTAGTGACGAACCTTGTATGCCGAATCGTTGATTTTGTACAGTTGGACTAGCGTCAGAGTTTTTCCAGAGGTTTTGCAGGAGGTTTTTCAGGGTCGTCCAGTGTTTTTCAGGGATAGACTTAAGAGGTTTTTCAGTGTTTTATCAGGACCATCAGAGTTTTTCTGTGGTTTTTAAGGTAGGACTTTTCAATTCGTTTTTTCAGGGTGTTGCAGTGTTTTGCAGTGAAAAACGGGTTTCTCAGGGGGTTTTGTGGACCACACGGAGTGTGTGCGATTAACATTATTGACTAAAATTATTCAGTTAACAGAAACACTGCTTTCTGTACGCTTGTTATATTTTCAAATGGAATGCTTCAACCACCAAGTGCTGGACATTTTAAGACACTAGCAGCCATCTAAATGATAAATTGATATTCTAAAACTACGTTTAAGAGTATTTACCAAATTTTTTTCCTGTGTTGGACTGGGTGATTTGTTTATAGATACATATCATCTCTAAATTCGTATGGCGTGCGTTCGGCAATATTGCGAGTTCATATTGCACGTTAATGAATATGTTCTTATTTATGTTTTTCATTGCGTAATATTTTGTTTACTAATATCATGTTCACGATTCCTATTTTGATAGCTTATATTGGTTAAAAATGCACAAGTCCTAAAACGCGTTCAGTGTTTCACATGAACCAAGTTCTTTATCTCACCAAAAACATCACAGAGGGTGGTCATGATTTAATGTACTTGTTACTATATTTGTATTTGTATTATCATAAACTTGTTTTTCAGTTTTAGAGTAATATCACTCGAGAAAAACGAAAAACCAGATATTAATGTACCACAGTAAAGGATATACATGTGGACTGTGCAAACAGCGTCACATGTGCGACTTAAATGCTGTGTATTAAGGTAGGCCCGTATAACGGTTAAACACACCTTTTGTTTGGATTTGTGTCAAATTAAATGACCGTAATATAGTCGGTTTCGTAATTGCAATACATTCAAATATTTTTGTAATGTGTTATATGTTCTAGTATATTATTTAGATGCTGGTATTGTAAAGCTATATGGGGACTTCTGACCACATAACTGCGCTAGTAACTCCTCTTTTCTCGTACAGTAATACTTATTTCACTTACCTTGTCCTTGGCATTGGATATCGGCTTTTAGCATATATAAGTACCTTCACTTAATATAATGCTGTACATTGTTTGCTGCCACATGGTGAGCGAGTTCTGTTATCCTACACAGCCATTATTGGGTTTGATGATTAGAGACTAAAATATCCCATACCTTTTGTGATTTGTGTTATCAGGACGGAATGAATTTATTAGATTTTAAGTATACTAGTACTAGTGCGGGAGGGAGTAGTTGATGCTTCAGATGGGAGTACTTCCCTTAAATATCCCTTTATTTATACAGAATTCTGAGAGCAATCTATGGGAAATGGTGCTTTAATTTGATAATTATGAATCTTGCCATTTGGTAGCGAATAACTATTGCTGAATACTTTAACAGTAAGGAATTGGTCAAATTCTGGCAAATAACCTTGAATTTTAAACAAATCACCTGGATCACAACAAACACTTATGCATTCAGATGTCCTTTGAGTTATGACATAAGAAGAAATGAAATTGTTTATCGATTTTGAAAGAAATTTTATACAGAAAATGGGGAATATACAGTTAATATACGATAAGTACCCACCAATTGTGAATTGTAGCAATCTACTTTCTGGTTATCATGTTTTGCAGTAGGAAATATATGCGGGGTTCCTTTTGTTACAATATGAATTTAAATATGGATATCACCTATGGATTAAGCTGATTATTTCAAAATACGGGTATGTTTGATTTATCGCTATAACCTTTGACTTGGGTCAAAACGACAACGCATTCTTTTTTAGTCCTCGCTCTGCGTTTCGCTTTATAATAGATAAAAGACCATAGCTTGAGGTTTAAATAACTAAGGGACTTCTAAGATGATGAAAATATACTACGATATATATGTTCTAAACGAATCAGAAGATCTTTAACTTAATTTTGCCAAATGGTCGATAACAAATGCCTTTATGCCTGTAAATTGAATTTTGAAATGAACATCTAAATTATATTATATTTAAATTGAAAGTTTCACAAACAATACTGTTTTAGAGTACATGTACGGTAACGTAATTAAAGTTTTAAAGGGATGATTTTATAAACAATACCGATGCCTTTACAGGCTTAAAGTCATACATCAATGACAAATCATATCAGTGCCTGATCCTGGATATAATCCTTATGTCTCTTCGTTAATTGTACATATGTTTTTTTCACATTTATTTCGGTAGTAGGTACTTCTCTTTTTCATTCATTTCATTGCTTGTACTTGTTGTTATTTGTAATAAAGCTTGGTCAGATGTTCTTCTGTTTTAATTTACAAACAAAAAAAAAAAAATAAGAAATTTATTTTCCTTTCACACTGTAATTTTGTATAGCTAATCAGTGAATATTGTTTATGTGTAAACATGGAATTCTTTAATCAAGCCATTTTAACGAGTTCTATTTTGTTAAGGCTTTGGTGATTAATGATGCGATGTAATGCCTGTTTTTGGGGGACTCTGATATGACGGTAAAGTGAAGTATGTTGTTATTCGAAGGCTCAGATATTCAATACAGTTGCAAAATCTTTCTAGATTATCTGCGACTTTTATTTTTCTTTTCGAGGAGAAATTCAGATTCGACATTTTATTTATACTATAGCAAATTAGCAGTGGCTAAGAGTGGTTTTCGTTTAAATCGCTACATATTTGCTGAAATATGATGTTAAAGAACTTTATTTACAAATTTAGTCTTGATGATTTTGGTCTGAGCAGGAAAGCAATGGAAAGAACGCGATTGTATGAAGGAAAATGCAATACCCATTTTCTATGCCGTAATCAATCGATATTACGTAAAATTGTATTGAACAGCCTTATTCAAGGAAAAGTTAGATTTCTAAGGTGTTTGGGTACATCGTGTTTATATTTAAAATATACTCGGCCGATCAAGCCTGAAAACGTTATACAATGACGTTCATATTTATAATTAATAGTGTTTCAGAAACAATTTTCAATGTTAAGATACATTTCGTAGAAGGAATGGGAATTGCTAAGAACATTTTTGTATGGATCAAATGTAGGGATGTCCTCTTGATATAATTGCTTATCATTACACAAAATCTTATAAACACCATTCGTCGAGTTATTGTATAATTATATATGATATATGCAGGTGCAGTATTTCAATAAACGATGTGAGGTTTTTGTAATCGAATTATCCAGTTTTGGAGCATTCCACGTCGGCTTCAGCACGTATAAGTGCTCTTAATGTTTCATGCGTTGTTTTGTGATGTTGCAATTTGGGGAGGCGAGTTATGACCCATACAACAACAAACGTGTTACTGAGAATGAATGAGTTATCATTCTTATAATACAGTCTATATCAATCTTAATTACCTGGAATTATTGAATGTACAGTTAACTTTTCCATGTTACGTAAACTATAAAGATAAGGACTCATCACAGAAATAGTTAATATTCTGAATAGACGGCAGTCCATTATAATATTTCATGGAACTATTATTTCTGGAACATGAACTGTAGACTTTTCTAAGGACCAGTTTACAGTCCACTGGATACCATTGCAGGACAGGACGTAAGTGCGACCTGTAATTTCCTGTAAACGTCTCATATATATAAAGAGAGAGAGAGAGAAGGGTTAACAGTTATACCGATCGTCAACTTGAAAAACAAAGCTTGTACACTCCATTTCCCTTTCGTATTACAGTTGGAGAAGGTGGCGCAAATGTTTTTGACATATAATGGAATATGGAATTGCAAGGAAATGACCAAATAACACATATTAGGAACATTCTTTATGTCGAAACCTTCATTTACACAGATGTTGATGAAATACATATTTCGAGAAAGCAATTATTTTCGAATGACACTTTGGTACAAGAATATCAAATAATGTGTCTATGTCTACAATCAATACATATTTGCTTAAAACTGTAGGAACAACCTACGGCCAACTCAAAAGGTCATAAACTCAACCTGCACAGTCCCCCTCTCCCCGTGGTGATGTGGTTAGTTCTAAATTATTTCTAAAATTTATTGCCCGGTCAAACTTTTGTTAATATAAACTGAAGGGTAAACAATGTCATTCGAAATTATAATATAATATAAGTATTAGCAAAGTTATAACTTGTTAGTATAGGGTTCGTGGATGATAGTGGTTATATTAACAGTGTGTGTACATATCAATGTAGATTTAATTATTTGGTGGGGAATCTACTTCATATATGCTTACTGACATGAATGTTTAATTAAATTAAAATGTTTTAACAAACTGTTTCCAAAATTTACATGAATTTGATCAGTTGATGTTATGAAACAGACTTGCTCTAAGGACCATATTTCCCAATCAGCAATAACTTGTAACTAGGACCGTATGATTTGTGTTTCTTCTAAATATCCGATTGGATTCAATTATATTACATAATCACAGTTATTATAGGAGGTACCACCCTGTTGTAATAATTCGCCTTGTGCTCTTTTGGGAAATGAGGCATGTAGTTGAATATCTTAGAAACGTTTGCTCTTGAACTATTACTTATTAACCTCAGATCATGTGTCTCCAAATATCCAAATCCACACCCCAGAAACAAACAAAACATTCTTTTTGTATCAAAAAGATTCATTCGTTAATATTATCCCAAATTCAGCCATTTATTTTATGAATAATACAATTTCCTAAATCTAGAATTAAAACACACACCATCCAATCAAACTAAATATCATAACCTATACTACCCCCAAAAAAAATCCCTTCCACCCCATCCCCAAAACCCACCCCCCCCCCCCCTTATAAAAACCCCAAACCAAACATCATAAAACAATTTTAACCCCACCCCCCAAAACCAACCCCCCAACCATCAGTTTTATTGTATAAAACTAAAAAACAATCACCCCCCATTTTAATCCCAAGCTACAAAACATTAGTATCATCCTGAACCAAAGTAAACACTACCCAATGCTGACAACGCTTTTCAACACCCACCTCACAACTTACTGTAGCCCCCAGTGATATAGATTCACGCGATGGAATTCTGATTTAAGAGCATCCACCCAATTAGACATAAATCCTCTCAGAACCCAAAAACGTTTCATATAGATATCCACCTTTTTTCTCTCTATCGTAACTCGGCGACAGCTCCGTAGAATCGAAATTGATATTGGCAAAATGATTAGGGCCACAATTATTTGGAAATATAGAGCAACTCCCGAAACTTTCATTTTGCAAGGTATCTGAATTGTATTTCCCCACCTCATCCCATTTTATGTGTAAATCAATAAATATATTATAACAGACTCAGATCGGCTGTATCACTGAAAGGATATTACCCTACATGGCTATCACTATAGCCTATGTAATATGTAAATAAATGATGCGAAGGCATGTTCTTTTCTACTATATATCATTGTTAATTTATTGGCATTTGGTGTCAGTATTATACAATGATAAATGATTAGAGCCCTTGGTAAGATTCCATTGACGGGAACTCCGCTTTAGTATTAACAGCATGTTTGGGACATGAACATATGTACAGTTTATGAAGTAATCAACATTAAATTTACTTATCGATACAAAGGCACTTTGTGTCTAGAATAGTTTAAATTTCAGCTTGAGAACCAGGTTAAGATTTTGACACAAATAAATTAGATTTAGAATTTCCTAATTTGTACTACATTCCAAAAAATGCACAAAATCACTACAAACAACGCTGGGCACTCGAATTATTCCACAAAATCCGCATCGATATTACTCGCAAAAATATTATCATATATTAAATCAGCCCTCCATCGGGTATTGCGAACACAGTATATTCCAGAATTGGAATTAATCAAAATGTGGATCCTAAAGAAAAGTTAGGTATTAGAGTTATTAAAACATCTGATAAATAATACATTTTAATTACTATTTGTCATGCCTAATCGCGATTTGTACTTCGCGCACGGTATGCATAGAACTGTAGGTCGAATCGACTTTGTACTTCTACTTTCGTTTCGGCGAAGTTTAGGCGCGATTTGCAATTCCCCATGCCCATTCGATTTATTTTCCTGTTATTGACGTCCCAAAGTGTATGTTTATACTGATTTCTGTTGTTTTATGATTGTTGAAGCTTACAAAATGTCCTGTATACTCATCTCAATGCTCATGGTTTATTGATTTTTGCGAATTGATCTCCCCAGGTGTACCCATTTGTCATCGCAATAAGGCAAACATAGTTTCTATATTTCAGTCATTCTAACATAGTTATGCACCTTATATAGGCCCCTTGCTATGCGATTACTTTATTATTATCTATTGGTATTGTCAGATATCGGTTAATGACGTGACAGTCTTTGAAAAGTTGTGGGGTAATTAGATTTTAATCGAAATATCATACATGTAATCATATATTATTTCTGAAATGTCATGTAATATTCATTGATTGCAATCTGATAAGTTCATTACAAATATGTCTTTTCAGACTTTTACTGATTGTATTGGAGATCGCTGCATTGATATCGGAATAAATTGTTAAAATTGCAAATGTCGTCGCATAGTCTTCAAAAACTATTCACTCCAGCAAGGTCCTTTGGAGTTTGGACTCTTTTTACAAAAGATACCTCATCAGAAATGAAGGAAAACTGATAAGTGAAATTATCCAGAAACGAACTAGTAAAAAGGGAAGCCGCAACTTCAAATATAAATTGTATAGGCCATGATAAAAATTACATTGTCACGAACACATTTAACATTAAAAAAATAAAAATACTCGAAACCAGATGTCATCCAATTGTTGAACTTTCTTATCGGTAACTTTTTGTGGTGTTTGGAGAAAATGTTTTTCAACAAATTGTCGGCATTCCAATGGATATTAGTTTGTGCCCCTCTTCTGACTGACACATTACCTTTACTCATACTGAAACTTCTTCAGTCTTTACTTTCGCAAGGAAAAAAAAAAAAAACATTTGGCTCCTCGATTCATTTTCACTTACAGATGTATAGATGATTTTTCTTTCAATTGATAATCCTTCATTCGCGGATCATACTAGCATTATCTATCCAAATTGAACTGGAAGTAAAAAAAGCCACGGGCAGTAGTAATTCTACTTCGTATCTAGAAGTTATCTTGTCTTTCGAAATTGATGGTCAAATTACAGCACCTCACTCTACGACAAACGTGACAATTTCAATTTTGATTTCACAATTTTTCTTTTCATAGGTAGCAGCATTCCATCATAGCCCGCAATACGGCGTATTAATATCTCGGTTCATTCCAGAGGCCTGTTCAAATGGCAATGACTTTGTTCTGAGGGCTTTCAGATATGTAACTTAACTAGGGTTATGTATGTGCTCGACTAACAACGCCACTGAGGAAGGTTGTATGATCGTTACGAGACTCGTAGTACACACATTTCATATCTCGTTATCCAGACTTTTATATCTTGTTCTGGACTGAGACCGTTTCCTAATTATTTTACACAGATTTGACATCTTCTATTCTGAAAGGTTACATGGCATTGAATTCTCAATATTTAAATTATTTATTGAATTTAGACAATTTGACTATTTCTACTGGGTATATGTGGCTGGTGACACTAGCAAGCAGGAGATTGCTCACTCTTCACGGGGGACACCTGACATCACTCCATCAAGGGGGTACATTTTTGCTTCTTCAAGTAGACATTTTGTTGTTCCTATTCATGATTTTCGGAATTCTGGTTTGGATTTTACCATCATTCTCTACATCGCAGTCTTTTGAATTCAAGAACACCGCAAGTTTTGAGCAGATTACCTGAGGTTATAGATATGCGCACACTCAAGACATGTTTCATTGGCGACCAATAATCATTGTTACTAATTAGGAAATTATAAGAGACGTTGATAGATTAATGATAATAATTTATAATAATAATGATAATAATCTTTGGATGGATAGTGCGATGAGGCATGCATCGATTTCTGTATAGATGGAAGTTTAATTCTTTAGATATTTATGCTTATAATGGCTTTACCTTTGGTATTCACGTGGATGTCTGTGATGATCCGCTGTTGTACATTATTAGTAGTATAATTGTGACCATGACACTAGTCACTTTTGTTTTTTTGCATCAATATTTCACTTATTTCCTTTGAAGTGTGGAGCCCCATGGAGGATTGGTATTATTATTTTTTCCTTGATTTTATGTGCTAATGGACCCTTTTCTACACTGTGCTCAGATACAATGTTTACCTTTGCAAGTAAATTGCGTGTTGTGCTTAGCCATATTAGGAGACTCGTAACCTAAATTTAGCAATTACATCAACAGACTGTAAAAAGATGAGCAGCAACATCTGGCTAAGATTTCGTAGTCGCAACTACTCGGCCACTTTGTGTAACGGATGCATACGATGTATTTTTTTACACAGAAGTTTTTGTTTCGTGTACATATGATTATTTCCAATATTTGGTTAGTATGCTACTCCTCTTACTTTATATATTTATGTGCATGTTATTAGTGATTTGTGTCTTACATCTTGATATTGTGCCTTCTTTTTATTTCTCGGTGTATATATAAAAATGCTGAAGAATATCTAGAATTAATAATGATTCTTGGAGAAAACTTAGAATTTAAATCAAAGTTCTACTTCTAATTTTGTTTTAAAAGAAAGTTCAGCTCGATTATCCTCTTCCTGTCACTGTAACAAATATGCGGGGTTCTAGCGGTTTATTTGAATCATTTTCTTATTTTAACTAAGTTCGGATTAGACATAATGATCTGGATTCATATTGCAAATATAATGGTTATAGATGATGTAAGGTAGTGTAACTACGTATCTGTGTGTTATCTTATCTTGTTCTGGATATTAATGTCCGCATTTATTCATTTCAAAGTACTTGAACTATAATCTTTGTTCGGTTGTGATGTTGCAAATGTTAGAGTGGGGTATCCTGATTTCTTTTAATTTCTATTATTTTGCCGAATTTTAGTATTTAACGACGATCTCGAACATATACTGCAAATATCATGGTATATATGATGTATGGTATTGTTACTACGTATCGTGTGTGTTATCTTATCTTGTTCTGGATATTAATGTCCGCGTTTTCATTTCAATGTCCTTGAACTATATCTATGTTTCGGTTGTGATGTTGCAAATGTGGAGTGGGGTATCCTGATTTCTTTAATTTCTTTAATTTTTGCCGAATTTGTATTTAACGACGATATCGACTTTATACTGCAAAATATCATGGTATGTACGATATATTTTTAAAGTAATATTTATAATTTTTGGACGTTTATTCCTTAATTCTGAAGCAATCTTGTTTGTAACACGCGATCCCATTGGCTGTCCCGATTTAAAAACTGCAAGGGTATTCATTGATAATCCTGCAGTTTTCGATATGGACGTCTCAATAGCCTGCAGTTTATGATTTGTGAAGTCACGCGATACCCTGTAGTTTTTGCTATTGACTGTGAATATGGTTTTGCGTAGTGAACTTCTAAGGGACTAATTGTTGACGGTCCGATGTTGCCTTTAGGGTTGTCTGCCGTTCGCTTTTGATATCCTGTTAACGTCTCAGAATTAGTCTGTACTGGTGAAATTGCATTCTAAAATAAATTAATAGAAAGATGATACTAAAATGATTACATGTAGTGCACTTTATGCGCCTACTGAGCGTCAACTCTCCCATACAGAGATCTGTTGATATACTCTTTATTTTTTACATTTAGAATTTAAAAAAGAAAAGATTTCTTTTCAATTATTTATAGGTTCAGCTCACTTTTCCAGGGGCACCTGGTCTCACCTTTAGAATTCAGGACTACATCCAACGTCCACTTTGGCCACAGTGTTATTCATGTCATAGTCATGTGACACCATCTTTATTAGTATACTGAGCATCAATGACGATGAAATACGTCTTCAAACATGTAATATGGTAAACAAAATATCGTGCACATTTTACAAACTAGACTGTACATGTAAACTTGTATAACAAATATTTTGTACATAATAGGCGTGAAGATTATATTCTGAACAAATTTAGTCTCATTTATTGTTGTTGAAGGAAAATGTCTGACTAATAAACAATCATCGAGAAAATTTACTAACTTCAAAAACAAACAATCAATATCGAGTACGATCTCTTCTTGTCCTTTCACTATACAACAGTGTGGACGTGCACCAGTTTATTTGTTTAAAACACTTTTTATTATATAATTTTTGCGAATAATTACATGAAAATCTTACAGATCTCTTTAAAAATCGTTTATTATATACAAAATACAGATTGGGTTTAAGCATATTCCGGTACCTTTAAAGGGTTGAATTTCATAGATAAATGATATTACATATCAGCGCGCGATCAGTTGATATGATTTTTATTTTATTCGGTCATGTACATATGTTTATTCATATTATTTATTTAGTAGGTTTTCCTACTTTTTAAAATACATTTCTGCACATGTTATTGTTGATTTGTGTCATACAACATGGTCAAATTGCTTTCTTTAGTTTCCTTAACATGTAACAAGTTATTTGTATAGTAATCGTTAAACAGTGTTGATGTTCTAATCTACATAAGATAAGTTATAAATAAAACAGATCATTCAGCTTAATAAAGGCATGGTTAAGAGTAGTAGTGTACTCTGTTGTCAATTCTTAGGTTGTTAAGTTTTCATTTGCTATCTCGTACATTATTACTGGATATATTAGAAATAAGCGTAAAACGCATATCATATAAGTAACTTCACAGTTGTAATTCCAGGCTTTTGAAATCGTAAAATATTTTCTTAAATAAAAAGCTAATTAAATTCAAAATTAAATATAATAAAAATGTCGGTAAATATATATCAGGGTTCGCGCTGTCCATTGCATTTTCGCCATCTTTCATTGTAATATGCGACAGAATTTTGAGACAATATGAGATACTTTTTTCTTGAAAATGGGCGCTATTGTTTTCATTTGTTACATCAAATGATCGAGCTTATCACGCAGATAAAAATAGATAATTCCATTTCTCTACCAGTGTCGGTGAATTAAGACGATCGTATTTAATTTAGATTTATTTCTATAACAGCACTGAAGCATTATTCTGTCGCATGTTCTATACGTGGGTAAGGTTTGCGATGCGTACATACACGTTTTAATAAATGCTTTAATGTAGGGTTCTTTTCTGCATACCTAAATTCCATCGCCGGCTTTCGAGTTATGAGGAAAGGAAATGCTTTTTGAATAGACTATCGAATCCTTAATTTGGCCACTGATATTTACATTTTAAGTATCCAACACCAACGTGTGTATATCAGGCAAAGGAATTTGTAGGCTGGGCAACAAAGCTAACCTCTGCATTCCACCCTGTCTATGCAACTTTTTGGTCAGAATGGACAATTTTTCATACATTAAAATACCGTATGATCTCTCCAGTGGTTGCAAGGGACATTACATTAGAATTTATTTCAATTTTTATTAGATACGAATTCAGTTACTCAAATTGTCAAAAACTTTTCAGAGGAGACAAGGTCCTGGTCCTCGTCCCCTCTGACTGTTAGTCGGGACTCCTATTTAATCAAGGGTCTGAGATCGGTTTACAGGAATGGACGAGCACGGTTTACTTGCTGATGTTGATGTTGCCTTACACATGTTTATGAGATATAATTTTATATAAAACGATTAATGTGTGATAAAAATTTTATCACCTCCTTTCTTGCAGAAACCTGTTGATCATTGTTCTCTTTATGGAGGATTATTTATAAAATTTTTAAGTATGTGTGCTATGATTGGGCCTGCTTTTGCGGAAGAAGTGGTAAGGAGGCACCCGCAAACCGGTTAACAAAACCAATTGAATGACTCTTGTTACTTAATTCTCCGCCCTCATATGGTATCATAAACGCAGCACAATCGAATATTTTGGTTATATCGTTTTTTCCGTGTATATAGTACTATTATTATTTTTTGTTTGCATGTCCTTGGTGATTTTAGTCATACAGATTTGGCTAGATGTTTTGCTTGTTTCGTTTAGGTTTTTTGTTTGTTTGTTTTCTTTCTTTTTGTGTGTTTTTGTTGTGTTGTGTTGTGTATGTGTGTGCCATGGGTGGGTTAGAAATAATGTTTCTCGTGAAAAATGTTTAATCATTTAAGTTATTTATATTGTTAATAAAAATATATGTGAAGGTCACCGGTCATTACTCGTTTATTGATCCTATATGAGTCGTTATATTTGGAAATTGATGGTTTTTTTTAATTTTTTTTTAATTCGAAAAATTATACAATGTCTACATTAAAATTTGCTTCAAGATTTCACGCATGTGTTTAAAAAGTATTTTTCCACCTGCAATTTCATGCATTTAAGTCCCTATGATTACCATTGTAACATGGTTAGCAGTAAAAAACCACAAGGAATTATCGATGTCGCCCATACCCTTCGTCACCCCTTTCCTTTTTTTCCTTCCGATTACGAGGTATGACTTCACGGGATCATGTTATATTCTTATGTTTCAGTTTCTTTCATGTCATGAGTCATGCTACCCATTCACCATTTCCAGGGTCGATGAAAGAACAATGGACAATACCTAATATGTGTCCTCAAGTCGTAAATTAATCCTTGACTGTTCTGTTTTTCCTAAGCATCTATGGAAAAACAACCGCCTTCCCCCCCCCCCCCCCCCCCCACACACACACCACACAGACCCCTTTGTTTTTTAAATGTAATACTTTACATCTGAATACCATCTTATGTATGTTAGGACATCACGGGATAGGATAATGCAACTTTGTTATGTAGTCCATTCCAGTGATTAATCAATACCACTAGTTAAATCACGATTCACATCCAGGGTAATGTAGGAAAGAAAATACTATTCGTACCATAGGTACTCGGGTCGTACGTTAATCTTGACAGTTTGTCAATGAGAAAGCCGACATTCTTGTCGTAGTTTCTTAGATTAATTAATCTGATATCAAGTCAACCTGCATTCAACCCAAAAACCAGCAGTTAGAAGAAAAGAACCCGACACACCACTCAACACAAACAAAATGCCAAAAAAAAAAAAAAAAAAAAAATACTATATTACAGATTATCCAAAATGATAATTGTAATTATGCGTTTTCAATTTAAAACATATATACCTTTCTGGCATTCTTAACTTTTCTCCTGAACATAGAAGTCAATATAAGATTCAAGGTATCTAAGGAGTAGGAATGACCTCAAGCTTAAACTCCTACCCATAGAGCATTAAATTATAAACAACAGGAAAATCATAAGTTTTATTAACCTTCACTTTTGAAATATGGCCTTCAATTGAAGTCAATACACAACTTGGTTTGAGTTAATTAATGCATAGCTTTATCTCACTCATAAGGTATCAAGTATATGTTATTAGATAAACAAGATGTGTCGGTGAAACATTGGATGTGCTCAAATGTGTGTCCTTTGATTCTACTACATTTGCAATGAGATGGAATGCTGGGCCCTTAACCCGGGTTAATTACTACCCAAATTAAGTACGTATTTGTTGCCTATCCTTAGCCTGCCAGGAGCCCGTTTCTTTATAGCACTAACTTCTGGCGTAGATTTTAGTGTTGCGTAAAATACCTTACTAGTATACACATCCAAATAAACACTTTATCCTATAGGATTTATAACGGTTATAAAACACTTAATCAAGAGGGCATGAGGCAAAATCTTTTACTACATAATGTTAAAACTTAATTTACTTATTGGATTGTGTGACTGATTATATTAAATATGTGTATTATATAAGTAACCAATTTTTGAGAGAGATGGTCTACGGGAATGGAAGATACTTATAGATAAGCAAAAAGAATATGACCAGTATCCATTAATATAATGGACAAGTATATTTAGAGAGATATTTTTCCAAAATGAAATTTGGTTTATTGAAACTTACACATAGGGGGAAAACAGTGTGATGTATGAGAACTGGTATAACAAAAAAATAATATTTCTATCTGATCTTTTAAGAGTTAATGGGCAATATTATACATTCGAGGAATTTCAACAAACATTTAACATCCCAGATGCTAAGTTCTTAGGAATATAATGGAATTATTACAGCAATTAAGAAACTACCGGTAATCAAAAACAACTCCAAACACCTAGAAACAATAAAATTTATGGTACATGATTTATAGATAGGTATAAAGTCGTAAAGAGAAATTGGGAAACTATCATCAATAATATAGACCAAAAGGAGTGGGAGACATATTTATAAAAAGCCTGTTGATATAACCAAAGATGCACAATTGTTATGGTTTTGATTTAGAATAAAGCATTTTGCTTTAAATACATTAAATCTGCTTTCATATTAAGAATCCATGACTATCCTTTATGTACCTTTTGCAACTTACATGAAAACACAATTGTTCCTTTACTATGGGACATATGAATTGTATCATACAATATTTAGACAACATTAAGGAATGGTTACTTCAATTTTCCTTAAATCTAAGCTTTAGACAAAAAGAATTTTATTATTGGAGCAAATAATCTAACCAGGATAAATGAATTAATGCTTTTATATATAAAATACGACATACATACCATGAAATTTAAAAAAAATTCTACCATTACACTAAATGTCTGTGAAAAATTTCCTCTGAAAACAATTCTCTAAATATAGATGCATTGCTGTTAAACATTGCTATACATTGATACCGATTTCTACATGTTTCTGGTCAAATCTTTTCCTCTTTGGATTCTTACTTACTCAACCTTATTCTATCCGTCTTTTTACTTTCTTTTAACTCACAACTCTTTACTATCTTTTATATCCTCTATTTTATTAAAACCCAGATTCAAGGAAAGTAATTTAATATCTAAGTAAGCATGTCTGTAGGTCTATGTAACATGTACATATATTTCAGATATTTGTATTTGATGATTACGATTATTACTCTGTAATATAATTGTATTTGAGTTTGAAAAACTCTGACGCCACTGAAAAACTCTGCAAAACTCTGACACCTACTGCGATGCCCTCCGGCCGATGCGATTGCAGCCTCGCATACTTCTATACGGTCCTTTCTATAAGTCCTATGAGAATTAAATGTGATCAGGTCAATTAGTGGTGACATTAAAAAAAAAAAAAAAAGATAATAAATAAAACATATCTCATCATGTTTGTACGATGTTTTGAAGTGAAATTATTTTAACGATTCTCTAAAATTATTTTTACTGATGCCATTATTCCGGTTCTGTCTTATGTTTGTAAAAAATCACAGTATGATATCATAAATTATTAAACTAAAAACAATTAAGAAAATAAAAAAAAACATACCCAAGAACACATGAGAGAAGAGGAAGGGGGGGGGGCAACCCCAACAAAACAAAACCAGCTGGAGGCATACTACAATACAAAGGCTTTTCTTTATCGAGATTTATATATACACTTGTATTTCCAAATTAAACATGTCATTGTACATATATTCCTGGTAAATATAACTGTTTCATAACTGTGTATTAAATTGGTGAAGGAGAAATAAAAAAAAAAGTAAAAAAAAAAAAAAAAAAAAAAAAAAAAAAACCAAAAAAAACCACCAGAACTCTAAATTAGTGTAATAAATAAAACATGTAATAAAATCCTGAATAATAAATAAATAAATGAATGAATAAATTTAATAAATAACTGATATATGAATGGGATCAGTGCCTATTAATTTTATACGAAAAGCGATTTCAATACACCTGTACTGATAGCATTTTATCGCCAACAAAAGAAAATCGCTTGTCATTCATTTTAAATTACACAATGCATTCTATTCCAATTCTAATGCAAAACATATAGAGACTGCACCCATGTATTGTCATGTGACGACCTTTAGGTTTAACCCCCCCCCCCCCCCCCCCCCCACACACACCCCCCCACCCCCCCCCCCCCACCCCCCCCCCCCCCCCCCGCCCCCCCCCCCCCCCCCCCCCCCCCCCCCCCCCCCCCCCTCCCCCCCCCCCCCCCCTCCCCCCCCCCCCCCCCCCCCCGCCCCCCCCCCCCCCCGCCCCCCCCGCCCCCCCCCCCCCCCCCCCCCCCCCGCCCCCCCCCCCCCCCCCCCCCCCCCCCCCCCCCGCCCCCCCCCACCCCCCCCCCCACCACCCCCCCCCCCCCCCCCGCCCCCACACACAACACACCATTTTTTTCTCGACCAATAATGTTCACACAAAATTAAGATATACTAATTTAACCTTTGTTCTACTTACAACTGCGAAATATATGTTCAGTGGACAATAACTTTAACTTTTAATTTCACAGAACATTTTACGTGTTTACGCTCGTTGCTCGTTCATTTGAGATGACATACGTAAATTGTTCTGTAAAATATTTCAGTGATTTAATATTCACTCGATATTCAATAATGTGGCTTGAAATAGCATCGAATAAGTTTCAATTAAATCATAGTAAACAACGTATCTGCCTTTTGTTATATCACTACCTACATTAATCTAACATGTAAAATCTATATAAGAAAATTGATATTTTATCTAACAGCAATCCCCCTTACAATGGGAGACTGTGTTCTCCTCCTCTGTTTCATTATTGTACTTACAACATTAAATAAATAGCTGCCTTACAGCCTGGAATCGCGTAGCGAGAAGGGACTACTGCACACACCAAAGCCATTGCCCGTTCATCTCAAGTTGGACACTGTTTAAAAAAAAAAGGGGGGGGGGTGGTGTTGGTGGAATTAAATTAACGCAACTTCTCAGCGTTTTATCGGACGGATAGCCGCTAAATGTATGAAGAATGGACAATATTGACCGTATTAACATATAATCATGAATGCTTTTAAACTCGAAAGGGAAGTGTGAAGGGATGTGGCCTTAAGGTTGTAAACATAACGATATGTTGTATGGTAGTGTCACTCTACACAGATTCAGAGACTGCAATAAGTGATGTAAAATAAACAATAAATACATTATGTGTTAATAAAATGATTGATAGGGATATACTAGAAATTGTGTGAATTATTTCCTTTTTTATCTGTATTTGTATGAGTTGATCTATCTTTTCCATGTAAAACTCTGCGTTTTCCGTTAAACTTTGACCAGCGATTTATTTTGTTAAAAAATCTTATCATTCTGCTACTCACCTCCCCTCCCCCTCCTCCCCCTCCCCACTTAAATCTCATTCCCCATTGATCTATTATTTTCGTACGGGAAAAGTTCTGATGTTCTTATTGTCAAATTCAAGTAAATAAATTTATTAATTAAATAAATAGCCATAAATAAGTGAATTGAAAAAAAAAAAATAAATAAATAAATACATTCCGCCGAGGAAGGGCCGCTGGTCGAAATGTACTGAAAAAGTGCTTTATAGTATAAATAAATAAATAAATAAATAAATAAATCTAACATGTCTTGTTCTATATTATTGTATTTATTTCTCCTCCCTTAATGCACCTCTCATGAAACACGCCGGTCTTGTTCTTAAGGCAACATGCCACTGCTGTTGTTAGATTATTTGTTTTGTTCGTTATGTTTGTTTTTTCATTCTTCTTTCTTTCTTTAAGGTCGATCAATAAACAAGTCGAACATTCGCACTGGAAACGTCCTGAGTCAATAATAAAATATTAAAAGTCGGCAATTTTTTGTTAATTGTTTTAGTTATCGTTATCGCTTACCTGTGCTAATATAGATATATATATGCACACCTCTACCTTAGACCGGGACAGTTGTCATCCGCCCCCCATGTCTTCAAAGGTATCTCCTACAGTAAAGTTTTGTCCACCTAAGGAATTACGCACGAGATATGCCCTTACTGCAATGGACTCTATATTAGACGAGGAGTTCAGAACTCAAACAGAGACTTTTGCCACAGAGGTTTATAAATAAGAAAACTCCGTTGACCATGCCATGTCAACCAGTAGAGCAGATTTGCTGTAATACAAAAAACTAAGGGACACTGCCCCAGAATATCCTTTAGTCATCACCTTCCACCCAGCTTTGCAAGGCCTATATACTATCCTACGCAAGCACCTGCCTACCTCCACAATTCCAAACGTATGGGCCGAAGGCCATCCATCACCTCCTATGGGTTGCCCTACATGAAAGCCTAAATAGTATTAAAGATCATGTATAGTTCAAGATTCAAGCTTGACATCCACGACCAATTGGTTCGCCCTTTCCACTAACCATGCAATGTGACAAACGCTGCAAGCTGTGCCGCCCACTCAGACATCTACATCCACCTTCAAAAGTTCTGTAACCGGTAAGGAGTACAAGATTTATGGATCATAAACTCTCCTGTAAATCCAAAAAAATGTGGTTTACCTATATCACTTCGGATGCAAGGTGTGTTAAAAAACAGTATGTTGGGGAAACAGAAGATGCTTTTGAACCATGCGAGCGTGAAACAACCCATAAGGTCGTCCATCAAAACCCAAGAAATGCATCACTGCCCCCCCAGTAGCCAAGCATTTTAACATGGGACAACCAATTCTTGGGAGGACATGATTGTTGTGGACCATTGACCATAGTGCGGATGTGGATCAGTACTGATGCGGTTCGATTTAGTGCGCCACTACTACCTGGTGAACAGAGAGCGCTTTTGGCAACTCATTATTGGACTTTCCACACTAAGTACGTCTGACTACCAGACATGTAGAGCGTACATGATATAATCTATAACAATAGTGGTCTAGTCAGATGTCCTTTTGATGACCTCAAGAAGTACTTGACTCACACCAGCATCCTATATTAACTGAAATAGACGCAGGCATGTCTGCGTCTGTTTGTCCAACAAACACACGTATCTTTTCGTGGAGATGCCCATTTCTTGGGTAGGGTTTGGTATGGACAGACGATAGGAATCCGTGTCTTTTATTGATGTATACTTGTCATGTAAACTCGACATCCAATATCCAATAATTTCCACTATGTCTTGACAGTTTTTTTTTTTTTTTTTTTTTTTAGACTTTTTTTTTTGTACTTACTTATTTTATCAACTTATTTGTTTTTCACTCACATTTATTTCTGTTATTTATTTTCTTTTGTCCTTCTATCTTATAAATTCTTATCACCTAGTCTAATTACCTTCAGTAGGTCAATGCAAATACATCTTTAGGGGGCGCCACTTGACCTGTAAGCAAGCTTGTCGGCTTGATGTTTGGCTCATTTCCTATTAGATCGCGCATAGAGAAAACGCTTCAATATGTAGCCCAAGTGAAGAAAAGAAAACAGAGTTTTTATTGAGACTAGTGCTTTGTATATATTTTTCTCATCTTTCTTTTCGTTTGTCTTTATATTTGTGTGAGTGATGTTGTGTGTGTCCTGAAGAAGAAAGCAAGGATTGCTTCTAAAATTTGGCAATTTTATTACATTGTTTTGAGTATCGTGTAAATCGCTTACCTGTGCTTCTTTATATTATAATATATATATATATATATATATATATATATAGTATTTATCATTATATATATCATATATATATATATATATTATTATATATTATATGAAATACAATGGACAGTTTTGGTAAGTACATATTGATAGGATTCAGATTATAATTGTTAGCTGACCATACATTTGTGATTAACTTTGGGAACTGAGGATTTCTAGAAACATTGATTGAATTCCAGGAACGGAAATGATAATAAACATAAGATAAAAACCACTGGAAAGTTAGAGGATATAGCTTAAGTATGTTGTGGCAAGTTTATTTAGTAGGTATACAATGGTCTGTATACTCTGAATTTCATTATTTACACTCATATGAGTGCTAAAAACCATGGTATGATCAAAGTCAGCTTCTTAAGAGTATTATTCTGTAATATATTATATAATGCATGGTCCCGCCTATGGTGACATATAATATATGTACACCAAACTGTACCCTAGTGTTTCACTTCCTGACAAAAAAAAAAAAAAAAAAAAAAAAAAAAAAAATTGGCCCCCACAGCATCATTGTACCTAAATCATCTGTTTCGTCATCATCTTTCAAGCATTCATCTGAGTTTAAAATGTTTTAGGTTGATGGTATAATCTATATTGTGTATCACAGATATCCCATCAATTAATACTCACGAGAAGATTCAGACTTTCATCTGAGCTTATTCTATTCGTAATGACCACATCTACCTTCTCAATGCAAGTCACAAATAAATTGGTAGGGCAATTTAGTTCACTATGTTCTACAGATGTATTACTGTAAAATCATGCCTGATATTAACTTCCTAATATACTATTAGCACATTTGTATGTCTATTATGATTATAAATATCCGCAGAAGTTAAAGATGCTGCAGGAAGATGATGATGTGTGAAGGGAAAATGAGACGGAGAAGGTTCCAAAATGTGTGAAGTCACTGAAGAAAAAGGTGGGTGAAAATCTATTATGACAAATAGTGTTTTTACAGAAAGAAGATATGGAGATTACTGTTTGACATAACAAATTCATATACAAGAGGAATACCATTCTATGTGAAGGAAGGCTTGACATGAAATACGAGGGAAAACGAGATAATAACATCAGATAGGAATTAGTGTGTATTTTGTAGGAAACAATAGGGGACAGTTTGTGTACACGTTTTATATGACACTATAGAGGACATGTTATATATGTATGTCACAGATATCCTAAGATGAAGATTCAGACCCTCATCTGAGCTTATCATATTCGTAATGACCCATCTACTTCTCAATGCAAGTCACAAAATAAATTGGTAGGGCAATTTAGTTCACTATGTTCTACAGTATACTGTAAAATCATGCCTGATATTAATCCTAATATCCTATTAGCAAATTGTATGTCTATTATGATTATAAATATCGCAGAAGTAAAGATGCTGCAGGAAGATGATGATGATGATGATGAAGAAGAGGAAAATGGAGAGAAGGATCGAATTTGTGAAGTACATGAAGCAAAGGTGGATGAAAATCTTTTATGACAAATAGTATTTTTACAGAAGGAAGATACCAACTTAAATGTCAAACAAAAAAGATTACATACAAGAGGAATACCATTTTTTGTGAAGGAAGGCTTGACATGAAATGAAAGGGAAAACGAGATAATAACACCAGATAGTAATTAGTGTGTGTTTTTTATGAAACAATAGGGGACAGTTTGTGTACATGTTTTACATGACACAATATGGGACATGCTTTATATGTATATCACAGATAAATATATCTTCAGACAAACATTCGGACCCTCATCTGAGTTAATCTTATTCATAATGGTAAAGGGGGGGGGGATATATATATATATATATAAAGAAAAAGGGGGGGGGGGGTAGGGGGGGGGGTTATATATTTGGGGGGGGGGGGGGGGGGGGGGGGGGGGGGGGGGGGGGGGGGGGGGGGGGTAAGGCAATTTAGTTCACTATGTTCTACAATATACTGTAAAAGCATGCCTGATATTAATCCTAATATGCTATTCGCAAATTGTATGTCTATTATAATTTTAAATGTTGCAGAAGTTGAGGTACTGCAGGAAAATGATGATGATGATGATGATTATGATGGAGAGGAGAATGGAGAGAATGATTGGATATGCGAAGTACCTGAATAATATGTAGGTTAAGGTCACTTATTAACTAGGACTTAAAATATCATAAAGTACTTATATCTCCTACACCTTTCATCACAATTTGATCATACTTCACCAGAATGTTGTACAGGATGTGGGTTTTTGGGCAAATGTCACTGAAGGTCATTTTTGAGAGGTCAAGGTCACTTACTAACTTAACATATCATGAAATACTTCTATCTCCTACAATTTGCATGGGAATTTGATCATACTTCACCAAAGTGGTTTATAGGACATGTTACTTTTGGACAAACATCGCCCAAGGTCATTTCTGAAAGGTCAAGGTCACTCATTTAGCACTTAAAATATCATGATGTACTTATGTCTCCTACACCTTTCACCAGGATTTGATCATACTTCACCAAAATGTTTTACAGGATGTGGGTGTCGGGACTAAGGAAACTCAAGGTCATTTCTGAAAGGTCAAGGTCACTAATTAACTAGGACTTAAAATATCACGAAGCACTCATATGTCCTTCACACGTTGGGCAATTAATGACTTTGTAAATTTTCTAATTTCCTATATATTGAA
This sequence comes from Pteria penguin, assembly GCA_035048485.1. Taxonomy (NCBI): domain Eukaryota; kingdom Metazoa; phylum Mollusca; class Bivalvia; order Pterioida; family Pteriidae; genus Pteria; species Pteria penguin. The sequence continues at coordinate 974,876 of CM068592.1, read as the reverse complement.
TTATTTCCTTCAATCTTGCTGTGATTCGGGAAGCATCCATCAGTTTTACTAATTCTCTTGTTGTTAACAGTGACCTTTGTGACCTTGTTGTTAACAGTGACCTCTTGTTGTTAACAGTGACCTTTTGCAGTGTTCTGATTAAAAACAAGCTAGTTATGCAAATGTACATATCCATATCCTACTGATCATTTAGGTGACGTTTCTTAGACGTGTCTCGCGTAGTAAAGGAGATATGAAAGTTTATATGTTTTAGTAACAATGACCTTCATAAAATAGAACTTGACCTAGATATTCTTAAAAAAAGAACAATATTCAATATCCGCGAGGTCTCCAATGTTGAGTTTATAATATTCAATTATTGACTTCAATTGAGATTGGATTCAGTGCATGGTTTTTTTAGACCAGGTCCGCAAAGCTATGCACTTATCGAAACTGAAGTCCACAATTGCTTTGTTATGTGGTATTTCAAATAGTAGTAGACTGTCTAAATTTAGAAGCAGGTCCTCATGGCCGCATACATTTCAGAAATGTTTGGAAAAATGCATCTTGTTATAATTCATGAAACTCCTTGTCTGTATCATATGTGAAAGACTAGAAGTTATCCGAATTATTATTATTGAAAAACTGTCTGGCACTTCTGGATTCCTATCACATTGTTGAATGTTCGTTTTCGTGACTTTTTATATTTGTTTCTTCGATTTTCTTTACGTTGACATCTGTTGAATAGACATCAACCACATGTTATTCCTGCCTGTTTTTATCTTTTTATTGTTATTCTCCTACGTATTATGTCTTATTAGTATTTTCTTTTGAAAATATGAGTCCTTTTATGCAATTCCATGTGCATGTAGCATTTCTTGCAATTAGTTACATTAAACAGCACATTCAAAGATTTAATTATACTGCCATGATTTGCTTAAAATCTGTAAAATTCGTATAGGAAACATATGTTTGGCTCAAAATCTGCAGTACGTGTCCATATTATCACAAGCCACACGACAATAATTGTGCATTTCTGAAACATTTCAGTATATATACAAAATAAAGATGTATATAAAGCCTCGAATAATGTATATCATTATCTTGTACACTGTTTAGTACGCGAGAAATACTCGCAGTCTACCTCTTGAAGCGGGGGTTTTGTGGCCATTTTCTTGTTCCCACCCGAATAAGACATGGTGGTTAGGCCCTTTGAGTATAGCAAGTGTTTTGCCTTTGAAATAAAGATGCAAGCAATGTTTGTTTTCAAATTGAATCTGATATGCTAAATAGTTGGTAGAATGTGTAATTTTTAAATTATTCCAAATTTAAAGAGAACAAGTATGTGTTTGCTGGTCAAGCTGACACCAGTCAAATTAAATATGTTACGCATACCACTTGAAACATCTAAATCTCTTTTTGCTGCCTATTCCATTGCATAATATATGCTGTTTGTATACATGGTAGTACCTGCTGATTGAAGTTAAAGTACAAATAAAGCTTTAGTATGTTGACTTTAATACTTGTAATTTGTTAAAATTGAAATCTGCATGTTCACCTATAGACAGTTCAATTTCCATCTCTTTTTTCAGATACTTATGAGAAGACTAGAAAGAATCTTGTCGGTAGGTTAATTTTTATCTTTAAAGTTTCAAACAGTGATAATGATTTAATGTGTGTTATACCCTGCTCCGAAGGAGAGGGGGTGTATACTGTTTTACCCTTGTGTGTCTGTCCGTAACAAATTTTGTCAGTGTTCTTGACAGACGCTTGAAATTTTACAACACTTTTATTTAGGCTTACCATATGGTGGGATTTAGTTTTGTATGAATCTGATGTAAACTTCCTGCTTTTTCGTGCATCTGTCCATACCAAACTAAATCGTCGCAGTTTTCTCAAAAATTACTCATTGCAGATGCTTGAATTTTAGCAGAATCTTTGTTATTCATACCATACATGTAATCACGACAGAACGGAGGTAGTATTAGTAAGCACTGGCTCACAGACGTCCTGTTTGAAACACCTAAATGGTATTGTGCTCATAAATCTATGCTTTATTTAGGAAAGAGAACTCCACGAACGGAAAGAGAAAGAGAAACTGTCATCAAACACTTTCAAAAGCAAATTCTCCTGAAGAAACTACCTGGAAAGTGTCAAATCAAAAATAGACACTGGAGTTAGTGTTAAGAAAACGAACTTGGCAAAATGTTAAAGACTATATAAGAAACACAATTACAACGATGGAGAGGGGAAAATCATGTCTAAAGTTTTAGTAGCATTTCACTGTTTATCCATCCTTGAACCTATATGATCTAACTTTTGCTCTCATAGAATATAAATTTCTCTCATAAGCAATTACATTTTAGACTTTTATATCTATTGGTAATACATAATGACCATCTGCAGGTCATACAGCATCAATATGAGGATATGTTATTATAGCTCATCGGCGTACGGTTACTGTTTTTTTGTAGCAGGTCCTGTATCCTATATATTGCTAGTCCTACATTGACCACACTTGAATTCATAGTGCATCTGGGCATACATATGGACTTAACAGACCTGGGATGCTGAAATTCAGATGTTGGAGTAGGTTGAGATTTTTAGAGCAGGTTTAAAGTTTTTGGAGCAGGTGTCCTTTGATGGCCATAAACTAAGTTATATCTAGACAATCTTCACCAAACTTTTATAGATGGTACATCTTATGATACATATACTCCTGACAGGCTTGAATGCTAAATCAAACCATAGGTTTCGGATGCTAGAGGACGTAATGGTTTTTGGGAGAATGTTCAAGTTTTTGAAAGATACACACTTCGATAGCCATATCAAAATTGTTATTGGTTTCCTCTTCACCTCTCTGATGCATTCGACAGGTCTGGATGCTGAATTTGAGCCATAAGATCCTAGCTCACCCGAGCGAAGCTCAAGTGTGTTATTGTAATTTTGCACCGTCGGTTGTTAACTTTTTTACATTTTCGACTTCTCCTGCACAGAATTTTACCAAACCTCAAAAGAAGCAAGTACTCAATGTCCAAGTTTTGTGTTTTTTCACCCGATCCGTAATCCAAGATGGCCACAATAGGCTCTCATTGGTTGTCACATTTTCAACTTCTTCTCCAAAACACTTGTGTTTTTGACCTGGCCCCAATTGTATAAAAAATCTCAGTTGAGTATTTCCTCAACCTCAAATCCATTTGAGATTTTTCTCAGTTGAGTTTTTCTCAAATTTACATTGTATAAACCATCCTCAAATCATTTGAGGATTTCCTCAACTGAGGAAGATATTTGAGGAAATTTTTAAATGGTATACGCGACCCCGACGAAAGTGAAAGTACATTGTTTACGTCGGAAGAGTGATAACAACATCGATTTTCTGCCTTTTAGTCAATTATTATTTATTATAATTCATTTAGAATGAAAATCTTTGTCGCAATTTTCGGTTTTTTAATGATCACGGATATAAACAACGGGTGCCGGAATGTTACAAAGCCAGCGTGAAATGAATCGCACCTGTTGCATGGCACAGCCTCAAGTAAGTACAGTTAAGTAAAAGTTAAATCGTCTGCTACTTGGTATACTACACGTAAAAGTATAGTAATAGGCAATGGAGGGTAAGAAAGTGAGATCGGCCAACTGGACAGAAAACGAAAAGCTTGTGCTGGCGCAGGCAGTCATTGAAAGAGAAGCCATCCTCTTTGGCAAATTCAAAGGCCCGGGAGATACTACAGGAGTATCCTCGGCCGAAAAAGAAAGAGCTTGGGCTTGAAGTCCATAGTGCAGTGAATGCGTAAGACATTTTCTATGCATGTGGTTGGGGTGCTATGACAAGATTGTCAAGGTTACATTGTACTGTTCAACATATCATTGAATTAATTATCATTGAATTGATACTCACTCCTACAGATTTCCCCAATAGTTTTGACAACAATAAGCTGTTGGATATCATTATTATATCTTTCATGCTGTGATTCATCCAAAAAAAGTTTTTTCTAATTCTCATTGGTCTTGCCAACATTTCACTGCAATGAGTCTTCAACCACTGGTGCTTAGTCAGGGAAGACAGCTCGTAGGCTATTGTCAGTATTGATAATTTAAGACAATGATACTGAATACTGGTGCTCTTGATTCAATGGGTGCATTTCATATTTCTACTTACCAATAGGAGTGAGTAATGATAAAAGCATGTGTATGAGTGACACTTTTTGTTATTGTCATCACTTCATAATCAGTGGACTCTGATCTCATCCTCCAGTGATTGCAATGAAGTGCATGTGTAACAGAGCCTGGTGCCAGTTTACTAGATAATGGGATTGAACCCAGAACCCTCTGCTATTACGTCAAACACTTTAACCATAAGAGCTGTCTAAATTGACTATGCCATACATCACGCATAACTTGATCCCAAGTAGAACATCTTTTATACCTTCTATATAGTCTTACTTCAACCAGCTCTTCATGTTTAAATATGAAATATTAAATTATGATCTAAAATGGATGTTGTCTTTACTGTTACAGTTTATGATCATATTTAACAAAAGAAGTTACTTTGAAGTATTTAATTGTAATATATATTTGTTTTCAATAAATAATGTTTATTACATATCAATCGTTATGATAATATGAAATAATGCTAACAGAATTTGAAAACATGTAAATGATAACAAATTTGATTTATTCTATTTAGTATTTAGTGGTTCACTCACATTTCTTCAAGTACTAAAAATAGAGTATTTTCTTCAGTGTATCAGAGCAGACAAGGACTTTAGACAAAATAAAAAAAACAATATGATAACATCAAGCAGAGAGGTAATTTCTTATATTATTGAGTTATACATGTATGTATTAAAGCAGCACAAATAAATTGCATTACATCTGAAAAAAAAAAAATAAGAAAAGAGACTCATCTGACTAAAATTTGCTTATTCATTTCTCTCTTTTAAAAATTTGCAGATATATATATATACATGTACATAAAACTATGCATATATACAGATAAGTAATTTTCCTTACCAGATATGGCTATTGTTTTTTATTATATGTTTTACCTGTATTTTGATTTGTAGCAAAAGAGAAGCTGGACCAAGTGAGACGGCCCAAAACTGGTGGGGGTCCTGCAGTTGGGTTGACTCCCTGCCAGAGCCTTTACATTGAAAGACATGGTGGGGAGCCAGATATGGACGGCCTTCTAGCAGGTTTTGATTCATAAGGTAATAAAAAATTTTGTCCAGATCCATTACTTGTTAAAATATTCAAATGTTGAAAGTGCAAATAATCAAAGTCCAAAACATTTCATGAAAACATAAGAAATTTTATTATTTTCTTCTTATTATTAAAATAGATATTGAAATTATTCTGAAATATTTGTTTGCAATATTCATATAAAGATAATGGCTTAGTGAACAATTAGTTGTATGTCATAGTACATCTCATGATTCAAATTTTATCATCGGTTAATAATTAATGCAGATTCATTTATGCTTTTAGTAATTACATATACACAAAATAAATATCAATTGCATATGATTTCAAAAAATATTTTGGTGATATTCTGTCCTATTTCAGATACTTGTACTGTCAATTCTTCATCAAGTACATGTATTAGTAATACTGGTACTACAGATTTGCCAGAGAGTAAGTCATTCGAAAGAAACATCATCCTCAAGATAAATTTCAATTTTAGTTTAAATAATCAAATTTTAAATTATATACACATGAGACCTTAATTTTTGATATTAATTATTAAAAAGATATAGATATATAAATAATTTGTTCTTTTATCATACATCTTATTACAGCTGCCACTCTTAATGCTGTTCCGTGCGGAAGTTCTACATCAGACCATGTGTCTCAGGATATAGGTACATGAATTTCAGTTTTAAAATAATTTTCAAAATGATTCTATGTGTGGTGTTGACCTATAAATTATCAATAATTAGAGATATTTAAATTATAGGTTATTGACTAGGGGTTAAATGATACAACTATCTCACGATAAGATACGTGGCATGATACAGGATTCACGATACTAGACGTATTGCAATATGCTCTTAACTTATCAAGTCATTAATATATGACAAAACTTAACATACAATATCTAGTAAAGACATGGTACTTAGCACACATATCAATTATAATGCTAGCACAATTGTTAACCGGTCTGGGTCTGATATGATAGAATAATGATCTATTGTAATAATTGTGATATGCTCGGGATGGTTGTAATATATTAAGATAGATAAATATTACATTATGAAACAATTATGTAATGATTTTTTTTATGATTTTTTTTTCCATCAAAACGTGCATATATCCTTTTGAAATATATGACTCTTATGATTTAATGTTTCCAATATTAATTGTAGATGGGGAAATTATGCTTATAAGTGATAATGGTAAGTTAAATTAAAAAAAAAAAAAAAAATTTGACTTTATCCTTTTCACATAAAATGCCCATACTGAAAAGTTTTCCCACTGTCTGAAGCTAAAAATTTACAATTGTTAGCCGGATTACAAAGTAATTCCTCCTTGTGGATCAATAATGTCTGTCTGTCTGTCTGTCTTTGTGTCAACATTTTAATTAATATTTGCATGTACATTTGTTCTTTATAATGGTAATGAGTACAGACTTGATGCATGACAGGTAGATATACTTTGAGGAGTACTACTAAATTGCTAAACATATAACCTTGACCTTGAGGTCACTTTACCTGAATTTGCTTTGCAATACTACCATACAGTCTTTAACGCTTTCTTATCTTAAAAACTTGAAATATTTCTTTACTAACAATAAACATTATGCTAAATTCATAATAACCATTTTCATAAATGACAAATACATGTAGATAAAATAATAATGCAAAATTTCAAGCAGTGGGGAACTAGAAACTCAACTTTTGGAGCTAGAAATAAAGAGGGCTAGAATGGAAATAAGTATTCTGGAGAAGAAACAAAAAGCAGCAGAGGCAGAAGTGGTGGCTTATGAATCTATACATGAAGCTGCCAAAACTGCCAATGCGTTTTATACGCATCAGCTTCACATTGCCACTTCTTCTCTATTTGAATAATTTATTATTTTGTTTTAAGGGCGTAGTCTTATGACATTTAGGAACTATACGATTTTGTGATATTTTGATATAAGCATCTTTATCATTAGTAAAGTTCTTTTTAATGTGTAAAACAATACAAGAAAATTATTGATGTTAGATACATGTCCAAATAAAAATTATGTATTCAAATTCAAGGTTAAAAGATATGCCTGATTCCATTTTTTGTCAAAATCGTCTAATTCTTGAAAAAAAGACTTGTACTTAATTGTACATATATATGCTTGAAATATGCATTTTAAAGAAGTAACTAATATTTTTTCGTTATACCGAAGTATATAAGTAAAACCGATTCACAAACTGTAGCGGATTGTACTTAAGTTTGTGAATCAGTTTTACTTCTATACATGGGTATAACGAAAAAATATTACAGTTATTTCTTATAATTTAATTTAAAAAAAAAATATGCTTTTGGATTTTATGTGAACACTTTTCATTCGTAGAGGATTATATTATATTGCAACTTGTTTACGTATAGTGCCCGACGGTATATTACTATAGCATCATAGTGATGTCATTGTGACATAGCGTCATAGTTTGATTTTTACTTCCATCGAAGTATAAAAGAATTTTTTTATATACAGTTATATGGACTTTATACAGCGTTTGACTATAAAATTAAATTATATCTCTGTATTAAATTGATTTTTGTTTGATAAAGAAACGTATTAATAGATCATAAAACATACATTTATTTATTTAGATGTACCCAAAGCCGGCGTGGCCTAGTGGTATCGCGTCGGACTCTGATCGGGAGGCCGGGGTTCGAGTCCTGCTCTGGTCATGCCGGTGTTCTGTCTTTCGGATGAGACATTAAAAACCGAGGCCCCGTGTCGTGGTATGCATGGCACGTTAAAGATCCCTCACTGCTTAGGGTGGGTCCGTTGCAAAGGTCAAAATTTGTATGCCCCGCATCAGGCAGATGCCGTCACCATATACGTGAAATATTCGTGGTGTGACGTAAAACAAAAATCAATCAATCAATCAATAAATGTACCCACAGAGGAAGATCATGTATTAAGTGTCATAGATTAGAGATATATCTTCTTAAATAAAAATAAAAGACATGTAATACTATTTGACACTGCCCATGCATTATTTGAACCATACTGGAATTGAGCATGGAGATATGAAGATCTTGTAAATGTTGAAAATGAAGATGAAACACTAAGCAAGTTACCATTTCTTTTTGTATTGTACTTCAAAATGGTGATTTATAATTTTAAATTCATTATGCAAAGAAAACTTTGAATATATTATTGAACATGATACATTGTATTTAGATACTTATTAGGAAAAATATCTTTCCCTCAACTGATTTCTAACCGTTTCCCGTCTGTCTTCATTTACAACATTTGGGTGATCTTCATTTTCTTCTTGATTATCAAAAGTACCATTCAGTATATCTCCCTGTTCAATTCCAATATTGTGCAATACTGCACAGGCCACACATATCACAGTAGCTCTTGAAGGTTTTACTCTAATTATTTCTGACAAGCATATAAACCGTCTCTTTAAAATGCCAAATGTTTGCTCAGTTCTAACTCTTGTTCTGGAAAGAGCAGCATTGAACCTGCAGCATTGTGGGATTCTGTGCATGCAACGGCATAAGGGGTGATAAGATTTCTTGTACAAGGATATCCAGAGTCTCCTAATAATATTCCATTGTATTTACCTGAAAATATATAATATTATATAATATTATAATCATCATCATGATCATCTTCATATTCTTAATAATCATCATTATAATCATCATCATCATCATCATCATGAGCATCACCACCACAATCACCATCATTATCATCACCATCATCATCATCATCATTCTCGTCATACTCATACTCATCATAATCATCATTATAGATATAATCATCATCATCATCATACTCATACTCTTCATAATCATCATTATAATCATCATTATAGATATCATATTCATCGTCATCATCAACCAAATTATCTACAAAATTAATTCTTATATTGTTTCTGTCAATAATTGTGTAATCAAAATATTGATTTGTAGAAAACAATAAAGTTTTGTACAATAATGCGTTCTGTTTTGATAGGGTTTTTTTACCATTTTCCATGTTTCGGAATAAGGCAGAATTTCTTAATAGTCTGGCATCATGCACAGAGCCCGGCCATTTAGCCACGATACTGGTGATTCTAAAGTTAGCATCACAAGTCATCTGTAATATAAAATTGTATTGTTCAATATAGTTCATGCAGAGCCTAGTTATACAAAAGTATTTTTATCCAATATAAACTTTCTTGGCATGACTTTAGACAAGCAATCAATCTTATTTCACTTTAAACTTTTCGATTGTGAAAGAAGACATCGTTATAACGGTATGGCCGGATTGCGAAACATATGTTCGTCACTTGATGAAAAGTTTTAACATTTCAAGGTCAACGTAAAAACCATGTCCGGCAATCGATATATATCTTCCAGGTAAATCTACGGGTGAAAATTGAAGTTGACACAACTTGTACTCCTCCCACTACAACACTAAACGCATTTATTTTTAAGATTGTAATTTTATACTACTTGAATATTAAGAATAATTTACCTGTACATTCAAGGAATGATACCCTTTCCTGTTCACATAGTCCTGTTCGTTTGTTGAAGGGGCTCTAATTTTGATGAACGTTCCGTCCACACATCCGATTAGATTTGGGAATCCTACAATAAATTGTTTGCATTTTATTGGGTGAAAATATGTATGAATATTTTAAATAAAATTTTCATTTGATGTACACAAGCATAATGAGTATTGCAATCTTTAGAAATACATGTCCCCAACTGGTAGCTTCATAATATCGAAAAATTAACTGTTTCAGACATCAAATTTTCTATGTCCAAGGGCCAAAAATAGATGGATAAATATGAAAATTAATCTTGCACAGTGACTTAACGCATGCACAATTTCAGTTCAATGTCTGCACACATGGCAGAAAAAGTCCGGAACACCAAAGTTTCACAGACAGACAGTGTGCAAACCTACGGTCCCCTCCGGTTCTACTGTTTGTTTTAACGTACGACATATGTAGAAGACGCAAGAGGCCTCGGCGATCAAAACTCTAAACCCTACTTTAAGATATCTCTGCTGCTTTGCTTTTAAAAAATCATAGTCTGACAGAACATGAATAGAAATATGGCAGGGTCTTTAATGTTAATGTTAATACATGGGAGGGGGAGGGGATTTCATAATCGTCAACACAGTTGTGTGTAATGAACATGTCATTTCATTTATTCATTCATGAAAACGATGATGTCAATAATGACGTAGAAAGATACGTCATGCTGACGTTATTTTGGATATTCATATCGCAGTTGTACGTAAGATTTATTACTTTAAGGAAGTTGTAAATTTACTCCCTTATATTTAAATAAAACATATACACTGTATATACATACACTAAGCGATACATTTGGAAGAAATATTACAAAATGATATCTAACCTGATATGGCGAAGAAATCAGCCTTTGTCCTGTTGATGTTCCGTGGCATGTAGATATAAGTGGCGGCCAGGGAAGCTATGCATCCACAAACACGATGTACTGTTCTACACACCACGGCCTCGGATATCCCCATACAATCCCCGATTACACGGAACATCGCCTTAGTCGCCAAAAACCGCAGTGTAACCAATATTTGCTGTTGTACCGTCAAGGCACAATTTCGTAATGTATCTTGTTGCAGTTGTGGCCCAAGTAAATTTACCAAAAAAGTGATGGTTGCAGGCAAAAATCGAAATCTTTGAAAAATGTCGGCACTCCAGAAAGTCGGTATTTCCAACCGAGGTCTAAAAAACCCTTGCCCTACGCCTCCTTCTCCTCTTTATTGCCAAAACACGTCTGCCGTTTGCCATTTTCCTCAAATTTGAGGCTGGTCCCGATCTACCGCAAATATTTCAGGAAAATCTCATATATTTGAGGAAAATATTTGAGGAAAATCTCAAATTTTGTTTTATACAGGTCGATTTGAGGACGCCCTCAAAGCTGGGGGGAGATTTGAGGAAAATCTCAAATTTGAGTTGAGTGGAGCTTTATACAATGCAATTTGAGGGAAAACTCATATTTCTTGAGGAAATACTCAAATTTGAGGAAATACTCAACTGAGATTTTTTATACAATTGGGGCCTGATCGGTATCCAATCTGGCCGCCATGGGCCCTGATTGGTTGACTTATTTTTGATTTCTTCTCCAAAACTGCTTAAACCTCATATGAAGTAAGTACTCAAGGTCCTCTACCAAGATTTTGTTTTTTACCCAATCCATCATGGAAGATGTTCGCTAAAGACTATGATTTGCTGACACATTCTCGATTTGTCATTGACTGGTTCACAGATTTCTGTCAAATCTTGTAGGATGTAAGTACTCAAGGTCCTCAGCCAGATTTGTATCTTTCGACCTGATCGATCATCCAAGATGGCCAATATTTCACAAACTCTTCTAAAAAAAATAAGTATTGAAAGTACGCAAATTCTCCTACCAAAATTGAGCTATCATTTGTTTGTGAAGAAGCAAATTGTGCTCAGGTGAGTGACTTAGTCCAAGGTGGGCCTCTTGTTTAAGTAGATCACATATGTAGGTTAAGAATGGTCCTTGCTTATTCAAACTTGCATGGTTGATTTGACTGTAAATGAATTATAGAGCTAGCTTCAAATACAGAGAGTGATCTTGATTATCCAGATGCCTAGGCAGGTTTAAAATTTTAGGAAATCTCAAATCGTGTTAAAGTTTTGGAGCTGGTTACATGATGAAGCAAATACTATTCATATCCAATCAGACTTGCACAGTTAACATAACTATTTATATGTAATAAAGATGTAGCTTCAGATACAGAACTTGATCTAGATTATCTAGATGTTGGGGTAGGTGTAAGGTAGTTCAGAGTAAGTTTTAAAATTGGAAGAAAATGCAGTCTTCTGATTTATTTACATTTTGGTCTGAAATTAAGGCTTGCTTCAGACCTCAAGTATCAAGGATGCTAAGAAAATCTTGTCCCATTCTCAGACTTAATATTAACTATTGGTATAGTATATATAATGATTCTCATTCCTATGATATATATGTACAGTATCATAATCTATGGCATGATATATTTCGTGCAATATGATACAATATGATATTGTATCAATATTAAAAAGATAGCATATGATACTTTATTGCATTATATCGTTCAATACAATATTGATTGATTATAAGATCAGATTCACAGAATTTTTTTTCGTAAAATTTAATGTCATGTCTCTCAGATAAAAGATTTTTTGTCACATTGTTTTAGCTCACCTGAATGAAGGTTCAAGTGAGCTTTTCTTATCACCCATTGTTCGATTTGTAAACTTTTCACATTTTCAACTTCTTGATAACTACAAGGCCAATCGTTACCATTTTTGGTATGAAGCATCTCTAGGGTAAGAGGAATCTAAATGGTGAAATGTATTACCTTATCACACGCGGGGCTAAATATGCAAGGAAAACCCCCAAATTTTCAAAAATCTTCTTAACTCCTACACATGTGGAGAAAAAACTAAATACATGGTTATGATGTCCATGAAGCCGTCTATCTAAGTTGTGTAATTTGTGGCCGCTTGGTCAGGGGTTCAGACTTTAGGGCGAGGCCAACATGGCCATACAGTAAAATGTAAAAAAAGTTTTAGACAATCTTCTTCTCTACTCCCATATATATTTGAGAAAACTGAATGCATGATTATGATGTCCATGAAGCTCACTACTTGTGAAATTCATGGCCCCTGGGTCATCGATTTTAGAACCTAGGACGGGTCAATATGGTCATATAGTGAACATGTGTTGAATATTAGAAAATCTTCTTCCCTACTTCCATATATATTTGAGAATATGTAAATGCATGATTATGGTGTCCATAAATCATCCACCTATATTGTGAAATTCATGGCCCCTGGGTCAAAGTTTCAATAACTAGGGGAGCCTAATACTTAATCGTGCAACTATCGTTCACTTTTACTCAAGTCAATACTATTTTGTAGCTCTACGATCAACCACGGCAGCTATGGGGAAAAATACCGTAGCACACCCACGGCCAGTTGTGACTGAGGCTTAATATACAATAGGAAACTCGTACTCTAAATATTACATACTCAGAACGATGTTTTAAATAAGGAGATATTTAAGCTTTATAAATATTGTATGACGTTCATTACAAAAATATTATGTAGCTTATCGAGAGGGCGGGGATGAAGAAAATGACCATGTTTGATTGGAGACCTGCCATATACCTACAGGCTATAAACGTGTCGTATTGTATAGTAGATTCTGTACCTGCGACATTCGAGGGTTGACAGATGCACAGAAATCCGTTGTATTTTCCTAAAAGGCTGTACGTTCCAGAAGAAAAGTTTCATGCATGAGCAAAAATGGAGATAGCTTAAAGGCTTCAAAATTATCATTCTGAATTAACAAAATGCAGTATCATTGCAGAATATAACGAAACGTCCCATTTTACATGAAAATAAAAATCAATGCTTAGGTCTATGTTTAATATTATCTACTCAAAGGCATCATCACGGGGCTATAATGCGAATCAATATATATGAATCAAAATCCTTCTGAATCTATATACCTACATTTTTGTTTATTTAGGGGGAAAAATAAGGGAAAAAAATTAAGAAGACAAAATCTGGAATAGGTCAGATTTTAGTTCCATAAGTTTCCTTTCTTGTTTTACTTTTGGTGTCGTAATGTTATTAATGTCGATTTATTCAAAGTTGCAAAAATAATTCTAATAAGACAAATTAGCATCATCAATTAATGCAATAATATCATCACTTCCATTGTTTACACCTATCTTGTTCTACTATTTTGAAAGAGACACCTCCCTCCTCTTTTGGACACACATGACTTGCAAATAAGCCATTGCAACCAAGACGAATATTACATATACATTTCCCTACTCGGTTCCTTGTATTTTTTCATTGATTTTTTATAAAATCATTACTGGTATACTTTCCGCAAGATTTCCACAGCTTTACTTATTTTCCCCTTTAAGCTGAATATTTTACCATATTTCCTTGTGATTTGTTTTAGTGCAGCATCGAATAAAATATTTATGAGGGGACTGATAGGTGGTACCCCTCCCCCCGCCACAATGCCTCCCCACTCTCAGTCCCCTACATTCCCTCCCGCCGTATTGCGAATATCCGGTGCGATTATTTTTGTCGTTTTTAAAGAAGTATAAGACCCTCCCCCAACAAAATATCCCCTTGCTTCCGGCGCCTCCCTTCTCTCGCTCCTTGCATCCCCCCCCCCCACCCCTTTTCCCTCTCACCCTATCCGCCTCCTCATTTATGATAAAAACGTTTACAAAAATCGACAGTTTCATTTCTTAAAAACATTTTTTAAATATGTGCCCGTTTGGACAAGACGATAATACTAAAATGTGTGAATATTAATGAGTGCGTCCCCGTTTGCGTTATAAAAAGTGCTAGGCTTCAAATATAATCTATGAATGTCGATGATAAGAATGCGTTTCGAAAGACGTTTTTGGACTCTGCTGCAGCATAAAATGAAAAATAAAGAAGTCCCAAGTTTGTTCACTTCCAACGCCCGTCCCCGTTTCACACAGTACGCATGAATTTGTGTGTATGTGTGTGCTTTCCCTTACATTTCATCTTTTCTCGGGACTTGTGTCAAATTTACCACATGGACAGAAACCGCATGTTATAGACATGGTAACGATTTCAGCCTACCAAATACTGTAAGGAACTCAACGATATTTTGTATCATATGTACCACATCGACAAAAGCCTGATGTTATACATGAAGTTGCGACTTCAATTAATTATACGCTGCAAGGGATTCGTGAATACCGTGCATCATATGTAAATTGACATAACTAATATTGAATAATTATCACCAGGAAATCACTCAATGATTTCACAGAAACAAGAGGGCAAGTGGCTCTCGTGAATAAAATAGAAAGTCCACACAGAAGTAGGTACATTTATCAAGTCTGTGGCTATTTAAATGACAGTTCATTAGTAATAATAATCGAAGGACTAATGTAAAGCTCATCATTTATTTTAACAACTAAAGGAAATAGATCATAAACCAGAGATGTCTCACTATAGCCATGTATATCAGAAGTGCTATGGGTATTAATATGTTTTACTTCATAATGAACCACATTTACACTTTACCTCTTACATCTTAATCCGGAATTTACATCCTGATCAAAGTCATATTTACATGGAAGAGGGATTTTCGCCGATGATAGGATTCCATATTACGCAGGTGCTGCCTGTCTGCAATATCTCTTCACGTCTTAGGGATTGTGGAACAAAAAAGCACGGGCGCGTTTTATCTTATTTACCACCAAACCATACGTATCAGGTGTTGTTTTTCATTTCACCTTCTGATGCTTATATGGAAGCAACTGCGTACTACCTGGGACAATACTTCCAGAGTTTGATTTTTTGACTACATGCAGTTAAACAACCGCGCACCGTATGTGAGGTCAAATATCCGTTTGAAATCGTTCTATGTGTGGATGCATCGCTAGTGAAACTTATTATGCAGTAGCGTTAAGGCATTCCACGACGTGATTGACATTATAAAGTCTATATTGAAAACCGAATAATAAATTATTTCTGCAAAAATGGGAAAAATGCAAATTGTTTAACAAGTTTACATTTTTTACACATTTATATTTTATTCCTAGTTGTCTGCAATCCCGTGACTGCTATATTTAGCACATATAGTATGAACAAAAAACATTCAACAACTGCAAGGGCATATTGCCTAATTTGGTAATAAAATGTTGTAAACAATAAATGGAAACCTATCAATAATATTTATAGCTGTGCCCAACTTCTAAGAGGCGTAATTGCGTATAAATACTGCGATGGAATTGTTGAATGGTGTAGTCTTATAAGATATTGTCTAATTAAATTGAAATGATATGTTATAATCTAAAAGTTAGGCCCAGCAAGACGCATTTCAAATAGATATAGAACAGTCTTTATGTGAAATTACACAACAAACTGAGTTGTGGAAAAGGTTGCACTACAGCGTTGTTCTTGGCATATTGATTGTTGCAGTGTCTCCTGCATCATATAATGCATTGCACTACTGGGACCAAAAACCCCTGAGAATCCCGTTTTTCACTGCAAAACTCTGCAACACCCTGAAAAACTCTGAAAAACACTGAAGTCTGCCTGAAAAACACTGAAAAACTCTGACAGCCCTGATAAACACTGAAAAACTCTGAAGTCTACCCTGAAAAACTCTGAAAAACACTGACGACCCTGAAAAACTCTGCAAAACTCTGAAAAACTCTGACGCCACTGAAAAACTCTGCAAAACTCTGAAAAACCCTGAAAAACACTGACACCTGCTGCGATGCCCCCCGGCCGTGCGATCGCGGCCTCGCGTACTTCTATACGGTCCCTCCTATAAGCCCTATTAGCATTAATGTATATAAAATGTGATGAGTTGGTGAATTAGAAAAAAAAGGTGAAGAGAAAAAAAATAAAACATATCTAGCATTTTTTTACTGTGTTATTAAGTGAAATTATTTTAAATAATATCTAAATTTAATATTAATTATGCATTATTCAAAACCAAACAAACACATAAGAGTCTAAATACAATACAAAGGCTTTACTTACCGAGATTTATATATACAATTTGTATTTCCAAATGAAAATGTATGTACATATATTCCTGGTAAATATCAATTTTTAATAACTGTGTATTTTAATAGTGAAGAAAAAATAAAAAAATATATATATAAAAAGAAGCTCAGAACTATAAATTAGTGAATAAATTATAAATTATTGAATAATAAATAAAAAGGTGAATAAATAAATGAATAAATGAATAAATAATATTTGAATGTGACCAGTACCTATAAACTTTATACGAAAAGCGAATTTGATACACCAGTACTGACAGCAAATCGACCACAAAGAAAATCGCTTGTCATTCATTTTAAATAACACAATGCATTCTATTCCAATTCTGTTGCAACATTTATAGAGACTATACCCATATATTTTCATGTGACGACCTTTAGGTTTAAACACCCCCCACCCCTTCTCACACACGCACACGCAATACTTTTTTCTCTATCAATATTTTTCACACAAAATTAAGATATATACAAATTTAACCTTTGTTCTTATTATAACAGCGTAATATAACAAAGTTCAGAGGACAATAACTTTCTTTAACTGAAAATTTTACGTGTCTACGTGTTGCTCTTTCATTCGAATGACATACGTAAATTTTTTCCCATAAAATATTTCAGTGATTTAGTATTCTCTCGGTATTCAATAATGTTGCTTGAAATAGCATCAAATAAGTTTCAATATATCAGTGTAACAACGTATCTGCCGTTTGTTATATCACTTACCTACTTAATCTATGTATCCAGTAATGGTCATGTATAGCAATAGCGAATACAAGGGCGCTCGCCTAACAGCACCCCCCCCCCTTTTCAATGGGAGACTGTGCCCTCCCCCTGCCCTTTTTTCTTTCAAAAATTTCTAGATCCGCCTATGAACAGTATCTCCCTTATTACGTATTGTAACAATGTATCCAGTAAGGGTCATGTATAGCAATGGCGGATACAAGGGCGCTCGCCCTATTGACTGGGACATAGAAGTCTTACATAAAAATACCCTGTCCAGTCAAAACTAGCAAAGTATTTGACCTTTATTTTCAAAATGACATATAAATTCAAGTAAACGGTGTCATATTTAGAGTAGATACCTCGATCTGCCCCATCCTATGGATCCAAATCGTAAATTGTCGAATAGGATGTTTAAATCGAATAGTATATTTAAATTGAAACCATACACCCCCCCCCCCCCACACACACACACACAAACACACACACACACACACACGCCACTTCTCTCTCTTATACATATATTATACTAGAATATCTTCATTAGAAAGTAACGGCACACGCATGGAATCTGAAATTGTTTTATTTTAATCCGACATGTCTTTTTTTTTACCTTTATTCTACATGTCATCAATACTCTATTACGTAATAAACATCCGGTTGTTTAACCCGGTAAATATCGCTCGTAATCTCATATAGTTTGTTACCTATCATGCTGTAAATTGGGAATCGTAATTAACAGTACCTTGGTTTGTATGAGGGGACAAAACATATTTAGTAACAGGTTGAAAACATATCCAGTTGATACATTTCAATGTTAATTTGTGTTCTTGGCAAAATTAATTAAAGTGTCATTTTAACAGTGACTTAGAATGTTTAGGACAAAAACTGATTTTCAATCTTCAAAAGTGAAATAATTTGTTTTACACACGATCATTTATTTATTTTTATGTCATAAACTAAACTACATCAATTATTTAAGTTCAATTTCTTCCGCATTTCCTCTGATAATAGCAATATTATAGAATACATGCGAAATGTGAGATTTGACATCATTTGTAAAGCTGTGATATAAAGTGCTATTCTGTTCCATTAATTTACATACGGATTAAATAAGTAGCTGCGTTACAGCCTGTAGCGAGAAGGAAATACGCATACCCAAAGCCATGCTCTTTCACTCAAGTTGGACACCGTTTAAAAAAAAGGGGGGGGGGGGTTGGTAGAATTAAATTAACGCAACTTCACAGCGTTTTATCGGTGAATGGCCGCTAATTTATGAAGAATGCAATATTGATTTATCAATATTAATCATGAATTCTTTTAAACCCGAAAGAGAGTGGGGAGCGGTTTTAAGGTCGTAACATAACGATATTTGGGTGGATTCTTTACACAGATTGGAAAAGATGTAAAAATAAACATCAATCATTATGTGTTATTAAAATGATTGATAGGGATATATAGAATTAATTATTTCTTTTTTTTTCTGTATTTATTTGTCTGTTTACAATGCGTTTTCTGTAAACTTCGTCTATCGATTTTTTAAAATCTTATTATTTTTATTAAATTTATTATGATGTATTTTTTTCGTACGGAAAAGTTTAATGTTCTTATTATAAATAAATAGATGAATTAATAATTAAATAAATAGATAAATAAGAAATAAATAAGAAAATAAATAAATGAAGTCCGCCGAGGAAGGCCGCTGGCCGAAATGTTACAGTACGGAAAAATAGTGCTTTTATTATAAATAAATAAAAGAATAAATACATAAAATTTTAAAATCTCTTTTTTGTACTTTTTGTACTTATTTCCCCCTCCCTTAATGCACCTCTATGAAACAACGATGTTAAGTAACATGCTACTGCTGTAGTTAGATTATTTGTTCGTTCGTTTGTTTGTTTGTTTCATTCTTCTTTCTTTCTTTAAGTCGATCAATAAAACAAGTGACATCGCGCTGGAAAGTCCTGTGTCAATAAAATTGTTTTTGCTAAGTACGTAATTCATGTGATCTATTAAACTGCAAATGTAAATGTCATCTTACAAACGTAAGTCAGAATAGGAACAATATCTTAGTAATTTTATCTATAAAAATCGTTAAAATAAGTCCTTGACAAATGGTAAAAAAATGCGGGGTTTTTTTTTTCTTATACCCGCTTATAAATTCATCACATTTAATACTTATTAAAGGTCATATATAGATAACAGCGAACCATTTCAAGGGCTTATAAGTTATATTATAAAAGGGACCGTATAGAAGTACGCGAGGCCGCGATCGCACGGCCGGAGGGCATCGCAGCAGGTGTCAGTGTTTTTCAGGGTTTTTCAGAGTTTTGCAGAGTTTTTCAGTGGCGTCAGAGTTTTTCAGAGTTTTGCAGAGTTTTTCAGGGTCGTCAGTGTTTTTCAGAGTTTTTCAGGGTAGACTTCAGAGTTTTTCAGTGTTTATCAGGGCTGTCAGAGTTTTTCAGTGTTTTTCAGGCAGACTTCAGTGTTTTTCAGAGTTTTTCAGGGTGTTGCAGAGTTTTGCAGTGAAAAACGGGATTCTCAGGGGTTTTTGGACCCAGTAGTGTTGGGCCATAGTGACGTCACAATGACGTCATGTTATATTTTGGCGGGTTTTTTGCAACATTATATAATTGTGCATTGCCTTAACACAACTGCGTAAATCTGTCTGTTAGGGAGGGCAAGCATTTTCCCTCTGGACATGGATTTCCCCTTGTTTCTGGCAAATAGTATTTCTGGTATGTCAAATGTGAATGACACCAATCGGGGATGTAAGCTGTGAGGCAGGTGTGCAATGGCTGGGTTCCTATTTCGCGGGGTGCTTAAGCTGACATATTCTTTGTATCTGGATATGATCTGACTAGTGATATGTGAAATGTATCTCATCCAGGCGTTAATGTTCCCTTGAATGTGCCAACTCATATGTTTGTAGACTTCTAGTTAACAATATGTTTTTGTTCGATCAATAGTTTTATGGTTTACAATAGAAATTAAATTGCATTATCGAATAGAATAATAGAATCTAGCACTGGTCTCGGTTGAGATTTGTTGATTTATCCAACCCTCTACTGATCTTTTTCTATCTGGAACTCAAACTAGTGCTTGATTATTTTTCTCGCACCTCAGCAGCTTGATGTAGGCTATAGCTAGATTTAATGTTTTGTTTTCTTCTTTTGATAGCCGAATAACTGATTGAACAAAAAGATAGTCCGCCACAATAAAGTAAAACACCATGATATCATGAAGAAAGTTTATATTGATATATTTATATTGACTATCTCTCCGACGCAAAATTCGTGAGTGTCAATGTTTCATTTATTTGTAAACAATGCAGACGACGCGCGGAAGGATACAAAGTGCTCCGAATAGAATTTTCCAGTACCATAAAAAAACGGGATCAGTCGATCTCCTGTGCGAAAATAGAAATTACATACATTCATATTTTTTCTACGTAATTTTATATATAATTAGTATAGTTATATTAAATTGGATGCGGTTTAAAACAACTGATAAACGATGCGCCATTTCAATCAGATAACCCATACTAACTGGATAATATAATGTAAGATAATACTGATAAGAAAATCGTAAGAAAAAACTTCTTTACAACCATGAAAACTAAATTTGCTTAAGTCGAAGATTACGGTCTCGTATAAAACATGTAACGAAGGTTCTATGTATTTCGCCGTAACAAATTTATAATCGAATCGTCTTTACATTACGACATGCACCAATATCCTTGTTTATTCATTATCTCAAATGTAGTATAGATAAAATCAGTTTCAGTGGCTGTACGGTTTGTCATTCCGTTTACGTTGCTCTTAACCAATTATGTCATATTGCGGCAATGAAAGAGAAATTGATAAACACCATATATTGGTAGTGTAATCCTGTAATGGAACCCGAATCGTGAGCCAAGTTATTCACAACAACATCAAGTTCGTCCCTTCTGTTACAAAATCCACACTTAATGTAAGAGAAGACGTTTAGTCCTGTGTCAAGATTGGTTATTATGGTACGAACCTGCACTACAAACTACGTACTTCTCCATATCACTTGTCCTTTCTATCAGAGAATGTCTACTGAGTATCTGTTTTTTGGCATTATGTCAAAGTTAGTTATCATTTTACCAACCTCCACTGCAAGCTACGTGTTTACCCACTTCAATAGCCTACCCCGTCTATTCGAGAGACATGTAAAACCACATGTTTTCGTCTTGTGTCAGAGGGTGGCTATTATTTAACGAAGTTGCATTAGAAGGAAAGTGCTTGCCAACTTACTTCCCTGCCTCTAGGCATACAAATTAAATTCCAGTAGGTAGTTTACAATTTAGTATAAACAAATGACACACCCTTTGTAACGCCTATACGATATTAGACAACGCATATTAAATAAAAAAAAAAATAAAAAAAAGAAGGAAAAAGTGTTTATGTAATCAAATTTACTAATCGTCCAGCACGCTTTTCGTAGTATTTTCGACTCCCTGAAAATTTCAATACAACTTTAAGGTCATATTGTACTTATTTAGTTTAAGTTTTAAGACTTCAAAACTAAACTAGTTTCGTCTTACAGTCTACCATACATACCGATAGCTCCGTCTGATGTGATCACCAAATGAAAATTTGAAATTTAGAGTTTATTTCATTTTTATTTCTTTAAAAGATCTGTAAGTCTCGCACGTATTTTGTTTTCTCTTTACTGCCACTTCGTCATTTCCAAGTACATCTGTTTAACGCTTCATTAGAAAACCCATTGGTACTGCTTGATAACGATGGTGTATTGTTTCGAGTGGATACTAGAGGAATAAACTACATGTACTTGTAGCTTGTTTCCATTTCTAGTGAATCTGCAGGAAAGCCGGATAAAGTAAATCTAAAAACAATAAAAACAATAATTATGTGAATAGTGATAACCAAACCGGCCTGAAATGACGGATGTAAAAACTAAACTTATTACTTGAAGTTTATCTCTTTTCCCCACTTGAACATTGTAAAAGACAATGGATATAAATGTACTACTATGTAATATTTCACTTTGCTATCCATTTTTGCTGTATGACTCATACACATATCATTGTGTGATGCATACATCACATTATACCAATTTGCCAATTATCTGTTCGCTTCAAACTCTGAGATCTGACCGACTACTTAAACACCTACCTACTGAAAACAGGTATCGTACATTACACAAGTAATAAGTAGATTTATGGGTGAACTATCATGGCTCAGGTAACTGTAGGTGAAAGCATAGTTACTCCATTTCCCATGGAGTCCCATGTTAAATCAACAAATGTCCTACATCTTAGCATATAAACCATATATCAGAATGTTTGTCAGACCCACCTCTATCAAAAATTGGTCAAGAATTTAGAGAAAAATATCGTGTATATATACCTATTTTGTAACTTCTATGCAATAATTGATGTATGAATAAAGCCGGCGTGGCCTAGTGGTATCGCGCTGGACTCCTGATCGGGGGTCGTTTTTCGAGTCCCACTCTGGTCATGCCGGTGTTCTGTCTTTCGGATGAAAACCGAGACCCCTCACTGCTTCGGGTGGATCACAGCAAAAACCGAAACCCCTCAATGCTTCGGGCGGATCCGTTGCAAAGATCAAAATTTGCATGCCCCGCATCAGTCAGATGTCGTCAGCATATAGTACGTGAAATATTCGTGGTGTGACGTTAAACAAAAATCAATTAATTGATATATGACTAAAACAGATAGCGGGACTGCGGGGCAAAGAACAGAGTATATGGCCAAAATAAAGAATCTCATTATCCTCTCCCTTACACACATACATCGACCTCTTAGTCTTAGTCTTACTGCACTGGTCGACAATAAGTTCATGTTAAATACTTGCACTTTGTATGATTTATCCAACATTGACGCTTGGATATCTTAACTCATCTAAGTATGGTGAATCACAGCACACGGCCACACTCTACAGTTGCTGTACCTTTACGAGACATGTTAGATTGTTCTTCACGTCGTTCGCCCAGTACTGGAGTGATAGAAACCATTTTCTAAGGTGTAACCGGATGTAATAAATCTCGTAAAGCGTTGGATGTCGCATGACGAGATGTACCGACCCTATTTTTATTTTTATTTATATATTTATTTGTTATTATAATCATCATTATTATTATTTTGATTGATTGACTTATTCAGTCTTTTCCATTGCCATGTGTAAGTTTTTGTACTACCAAGTGGCTGTTGCTAGTGGTGGATCATAATTGCTGAGAACGACAAATCAAGCATCTACACAATATGCAATGCATCTATACAATAATATACGATACAGCCATACAATATACGGTACCCAAATATAATATACAGTGCGTGGATGCGATATGCGATACTTTGAGACAAATTGAGATACGTCCATAACAATTGCGATGTAGTTTGCAATATATTCCCATATATAGTATATCCATATTCGCAATTCAAGGGCATCAAGTAAGTGATCAAGTTTTGGAAAAAATAAAAAATGTAAATATTGCGCGAATCTGTTATTTTCCTCTATCAAATATATCAATATATTATTTCCTACCACGTGGTCTGATTTTTATGATAGCTGTATTTATCTTCAGCTTCTTTTTTATTAAATGTACATACATTTCATAGAGGTGGAGTTTTCCTTCCTAATGGTTTGCTTGCATCCGTATCCCTCCGCATGTACTCTATCACAGATGATATATGATGTATGAAGTATCTTAGTAGAACACCGTTTTCAGATGATGTGTTTTTCAGCCAGGTGCCACTTGCAGTCTCTCCCCACGAAGGCTACTTTTAGATATGTTTTTTCTACTATCAGTCACCTTCCAACCCCATTTTCGTGAATGCTTCGATTGAGAATGTGATTTTCTACTCCACCCCCACCCAATTCGTATTGCACGCTATACTTAGATAATGATCAGGGGCGTATATTACGATTTGATTTTGTGTAGGCTAAAATGAAGCCCCAGGCTGCATACGAAGCGCGAAGGGCCTAGGGGGAGGGGGTTGTGCGGGAGGGGGACACCCCCGGGAAATTAAAAAAAAAAAAAAAGCAACAAAATGCTGCATTGTTTTTAGTATACTTGAGTATTTGACATAATAATATTTCAATACGATTTGACAAATATCATGATAGTGATAAATGACTAAAAACAAGATATAGTAAATCATAAGACTCTTTTATAGGCTGCTGTGAAAGATACATCAGTTACACTCGAGGGGTCTCAAAATCAAGTAAAACCCGAGGCTTGCCGAGGGTTTTGCATGATTTTGAGACCCCTCGGATGAACTGATGCATCTTTCATAGCAGCCTATAAAAGAGCATTTTTGTCTCATATTTTTTGCCCAATATCGAATTTCCAAAACATTGAAAAATATTTAACTTTATGGAATCAGGAAAATTTTGTCATATTCGTGTTCAGCGTCCTCGAAAATGGTTTATTCTAAATGAATAAACCATGATCGTTATTCTCTTTGTCTTAAAATGTAAAACAACGTAGAAAAAGTGGTTTGAGCGCTGTGCCCACTGACCGAGAGGTTTCGGGTTCGAGCCTCGCCGTAGTCATACCGGTATCTGTCCTTCGGATAAGTCAGTAAAAAACCCATACCACGTATTGCGATAGGCGATAGATCTCTCACTGCTTCGGATGGGTCCGTCGCGTTGCAAAGGTCCAAATTTGTGTAACCTGCATCAGTCAGATGCCGTCACCATAAACGTGCAATATTCGTGGTGTGACGCAAAGCAATAAAAACAAACGAACAAAATTTTATTGCAGAATGTCGGGCCTTTTTGTTGCCCCGTCATCGTTTGGTTTTCGCCCATTACCTCAGTTGAAGCTTGACGCATCTGGTAGGTATCATGGTCGGGTTCATATTAAGTTTGAATATGGGGATGGTTATTTTTGGACCTAGTATCCTTTGACACCCGCCTCCGGCAGGCAGCCGTATTGCCACAACATATCTACTTTATTAACAAATGTTAAAAGATATCCAGTATGTTTAAATAAGACCAGATGTTGTAAGGAAGAATATTGGTAAAGGATAATAGAGCTTTTATCATGTGATAAATACATTAATTTACCATTTCTCTCTTTGTGCTTAAAGAGGTCTGATATCGACTTCGTTTTTTAATTTGTACAAAATCTTATCGAATCGGAAAATGAAATAACCCGTATAAAAAGAAAACCGATTGCGTATTATATGATCCGTAATCTCTCTCCCCTTCTTTTTGAATCTCTATTCATTTACTTTTCTACCTCTCAATTCCTCGTAACGTTCGTAATATAAGAACAAGCAAATGAACAAAAAATGCAAAAAAAAAAAAAAAAAAGAAAAGAAAAGAAGAATAAAAATCTGCAAAATTTTGTGTAGGCTCGAGCCTTTTAGCCTATATGTAATATACGCCACTTATGATATATGATCTATCGTCACCTCCAACCCTCCTGGGGGTAAATACGTGGTTAATGTGATTTTCTACTCTTATTTCAATCCCCTTCCTCATTAAAGTTTATTTAGATACTGAAATTCTCTACTATCACCTCATGTCTTGGATAATGTGAGTTTCTTCTGTCATATATTATCACCTCCTGTCTTAAATAATGTGAGTTCCTTCTGTCATCTACTATCACCTCCGGTCTTGGATAATGTGAGTTTCTTCTGTCATCTACTATCACCTCCTGTCTTGCATAATGTGAGTTTCTTCTTTCATATTCTATCACCTACTGTCTTCGATAATGTGAGTGTAAAGTACAGATAAGACTTCTATCTTTATCAGAGCACTTAATCACGATGTAAATTGACTCTGACAGCTTAGAGCCATAACGCTCCCAATTACCAGATTGTATGTTTACCTAAACTTTCCCGCTTCCTACACCTGTTTATTGTTTTATGTGTAGGTCATGCCATAGAAATTGGAGAACAAGTATGTAGCTAGAACTGAATAGACGTGCTTCTCCCTTCATTAAATAAAATACCAAACATTACAGTGAGTTCCTTCTGTCATCTACTATCACCTCTTGTCTTGGATAATGTGATTTTCTTCAGTCATCTGCTATTACTGCCTGTCTTGGATAATTTGAGTTTCTTCTGTCATCTTCTATCACCTCCACTCTTGGATAATGTGAGTTTCTTCTGCCATCTTCTATCACCTCCTGTCTTGGATAATGTGAGTTTCTTCTGTCATCTACTATCACCTACTCTCTTGGATAATGTGAGTTTCTTCTGTCATCTACTATCACCTCCTGTCTTGGATAATGTGAGTTTCCTCTGTCATCTACTATCACCTACTGTTTTGGATAATGTGAGTTTCTTCTGTCATCTTCTATCACCTCCTGTCTTGGATAATGTGAGTTTCTTCTGTCATCTTCTATCACCTCCTGTCTTGGATAATGCGAGTTTCTTCTGTCATCTACTATCACCTACTGTCTTGGATAATGTGAGTTTCTTCTGTCATCTACTATCACCTCCTGTCTTGGATAATGTGAGTTTCCTCTGTCATCTACATCCCTCTCCCACATGTTACCGTGAACGATATTTTTTGATGATGTAAATTTTTGTAACTGTAACCACCATTCCCCCCACGTGAACATTAATCGCGACCTTAAGATCATTTAGTTTCTGTAGTATTTACAGTGTTTCTAGGGGGTTTAAGAGAAACCTGAAAGATATCATACTTCTGGATTACCTACATATTTTATTATCCATAAAGTGTTTCTGGAAGACGATTTGAAATTGGGGGCACCCTGTGAGTCATGCTGGCACCACTTGTCGATCAGTAGAGGGCCAGTAGTACTTCATGTATACCCAATTTCATGAAATTACTTGGAGGGATTCGAAATGTTATAAGAATAGAGACAGCCGATTGGACGAACGGCGGACAACTTGTAACCAAAAAAAAGCTCACATCAGTTTACGCAAGCTTTATAACAGGGTACAATGCTGATTGGCCTTACCAATTAGAAATGACATATCTATTTAATGTTATCAGTCATTTAATTCATTGTTACGATTAATTTCTCTGATTGGTGGATTCAAATCGTTGATCAACTGAGTAAAACGTAATGTAGTAAACGTGGTCCTAATAGTGCCTGTTCTATTTGTTGGCTAACAAAAATAATTCGTGGAAAATGTACATTTGATCTTGATAACTTATTTCAATTAGGGGCCAAAATTGTACACGATGTTTATTAATAATAGCGAGATCCGAATGACTTCATGTATAACAGCGGTGGCTGAATGAGATGTTGATCTAACCATTCAACAACAGCTGACATCTTCATCCATATTATCTGTAAGACTCGTCGTATTACTGATATATACACGTGTTGAACTTGCTACACATATCTACCACTACATTAACTTATTATTTTGCGATTCTTCCTTCTTTTGTTTTTGTTTGTTTGTGTTTTTTTCCATTACTAAATATTGCGTTATTGTTTGGATAGACCAAAAAATATCGTGTGAATTTTTTTTTTTTCTTATTTATTGTTCTCGTGAAATCTTGCATAATTCAATTACATTTTTTTTGTTTTGTTTTTTTGTTTTTTTGTTTTTTTTTTTCGTATGACTTGCCAGTTTAAACATCAAGTGCAAGCATGAATACGTTTACCGTATTTGGACAAATCAAGAGTAAACTTGTATGGGCAGTTTTGTGCACGAGGACAGAAATAGAACACAAATATTGAATTGAAATAGAAGAAACTTCAATTATGTACACATCAATTAAACATAAGGGTAGATGTGCAGACGACACAAAGTACAAGGTCAAGGACATAATGGTCGTCATTGTTTCCAAGTAAACAACAAAAAATTATCAATGGGTTAAATAAATGAAACTGTTTTATTTCAGCCATATTCTTTATTATTAATGTAATATGTTAACTGCAAAATGCGAAGTATTTTGCATGTGCGTGCATTTTATATATGAGTATACCAGCAGAATTATTTGTTTGACAATGAAATCAGCATATTTCTAGTCGTAAAATTCTAATACATTGGTATGTTATTCCACGATTTCATATCGTGGAACAAGGTCACAAGTGGATTATTCAGGATTTCACGGAATTTCTAAAGAATTTATGATTAATGACAAGAATGTGAGATTGACATGGCTTTTAATTATATTAACGGTAGTGATGACGTGGTGAGAGGAAATACAGAAGTTCTATTCTAAACGGGAATCGTGTTCGCTCTGCACTTGAGAGTTGTAGCCCTAACCTGAGAACGTCAGAGTAGCAACGATTCGGGGTAGGGGTACATTATTGTAGTAACTATCTTTGTTGTTCATACATGGCAATTCACTAAGATAGGAGGCAAATATGGTACGAAAATGACGCTATTAACACGAGTGAATGAGTATAAATCTCTGTTATTTTTATCCAACTTGTGAAAGAGACATAAAACATTTTCATCGGGTATATTGCAATGGGACACAGAAAATCAAATATATGTTTCATTTTCATCATTTCAGATGGATGAATGTCATACTGCAGGACAGCTCACCACCTCAGTAATTATTGATTCTCTTGACTCAAGGTGTATGGTCCTGATATTTTTGTGAATAATTCATTGTAGGTCTATCAAATGTATTTTACTTCAATAATCCCATTCGTTAGGATAGCCTTCATGGAAATATGCAAACGATGATAAGGATAACATTGTAAATTATAAATGAATGTATTACATATGTTTTGTAATATTATAAAGAAATCTCTCTCTCTCTCTCTCTCTCTCTCTCTCTCTCTCTCTCACACCGTTGCCAATTTCAGTATATGATAAAATGAGCGAAGAAACACCACCAATAAATCAACAAACGCATAAAGAAGCAAAAAAATCTCGATAATTTTAATGAGCAAAAGAAAAATTATTATACACGATAATTATGACATGAAATATGTAAGAAAAAAGGGGAGTTACCGGCTCAGTTATGTGGCAGAAGTCACCATGGAGCTATACAGTACAAAAAGTAAATCAAGATTAAAATTAATTTACTACTGTCAACAATTAATTCAATAATGAAGATAAGATTGTTTACAAACTACTCAAAAGTAGTGTTGAAAAAGGAACACAATAAGTTACTTTTCAACACAGTAAATTAGATAAACAGAGGTAGCCAAACGAGTAACTACACAAATCTAATTCAAATGGAAACCTTACCAGCTTACGTTACCAATGTAGTGATCTTACATGCTAGAAAAGGGAAATTTTACAAGATAGTGTCGGTCAAGATTTATGTAAAAAGTAAGCTATGGTTTAATGACAGGTGCTGTTTTTTTTATAGTAAGAGCTGTTTTACCGTTTATTGGTTGGTTTATTTTGGCTTTACGTCGCTTTCAACAATATTTCAGTTATATCGCGACAAGGAAGCAGGAGGTTACTAACCTTTTAAACATACTGGGGCAACCCGGGAATCGAACGCGGATCGTCGGCGCCGCAAGCCAAGCGCTTAACCACTACACCAGGCCTGCCCACGGTTATTGGAAAATCTAAGTCATTTGTATTAGTACACCTAAATAGGGTGAATATTGAGGATGACATGATGTTTTTACTGTCGTTATACATGTCTGAACATATCTAGGTTGAGCAACCAGATGTGAAGGAATATATTAGTCCAAGAAAGCCCTTATTCTGTGAAGTTGATCAGTGGTAAATCCGTATAGCCGTTACCCTTGCTTGACATAAAAATGTGTTTTGTCAAGAATGCAAAGGGAAGCAGAATGTGTTTTATTTGGATGAAGATGTGATAATACACTGAATGTTTCCTCCATTAATCCGCGTCAT
This sequence comes from Pteria penguin, assembly GCA_035048485.1. Taxonomy (NCBI): domain Eukaryota; kingdom Metazoa; phylum Mollusca; class Bivalvia; order Pterioida; family Pteriidae; genus Pteria; species Pteria penguin. The sequence goes on along the minus strand of CM068592.1, from coordinate 944,613 downwards.
CTCTATTGACAAAATGATACTTCATCTAGTGAAGCAGCTCAAAATTCAACTCAGGGTTAAGTAACAGTACGGCATACTACTAAAACTACATTAATTTGGAAACTTACTATGAAAGATTCTCTTGACATGATATTAGCCGCTGAATTTCCAAACCACAGTAGTGTTAATATTGCAAATAACATACATTTTTGAACTTTTTTTCCCTCTGACTGTTAGCCAGAAGTAATAATAAGAATAAACAAATAAGAATAAATAAAAGAACACAAACTTTCTGTACTGCATATTTCGGGCCTCACGACTTTTATCAAGCAATAGAAGAAATGACAAATATAAAGCTATGTAAAAATTCATGTCTTTGTTTCAATAATACATAAGCTTAGATACACTTACATAAATTATGAAGTCATAACGTCATTATTGCGCGCGTAAGTATGGTGTTAAAACTGACTGATGTTAATGTTAAAATACATGTCAGAATATCGTATCTAAACCTATACCGCGTAGAAAATTACATTTTCTAGATTAATAAAAACATTATATATAGTATACTGACATATTATATAAAATGGTAGATATACAGATAGAAAAGGAAATGTACTAAAATATCTCTATTACAATATTAACATTTTACTCCAAGCCTCCTCCAAACTGCGTACATTGCATATCCCGACGGTATTTTACTTTCGACGCCATTGTAAATTACCACCTAAGCATGCAGCCTCCACAGTCCGATAACAATCCAAGAACATAGCTATGCCTGAATGTTTTTACATAATTATTCCTACTGGTATAGATCTGTCATGTGGAATACCAGCAGAAGTTAAAACAGTGAAAAACTCTTTCTATACACCCTCATTTGGAAGACTTAAAAATCCATAAAAGATCCAAAAATTGAGAAATTGAGAAATTCTCTCACAATAATATTCCGTGCCATAATGATGATCAAAATAGTCCATCAGAAGTCATCATTATCAGTAAACTGAAAAACTTGACACTTTTCTGATTTGAAATTACTTTCCAAAAAAAAAAAAAAAATAAAAAAATAAATAAATAAATAAATAAATAAATAAAAATGCAAAAACGTGGGAAATTTGATTTCTGAACAGAACCAAAAATATCGGCTTCACATTCCTTTAGATCATTCCTATGCATTCAGTTTGCACCCGGTCTGAAAAAGAAGTTTGTCAAAAGAGGATACCTTGTATGATTGAGACCAAAAAAAAAAAAAAAAAAATAAATAAATAAAAAATAAAACTAAAATAAAAAAAAAAAGAAAAAAAAAAACAAAACAAAAACAAAACAAAACAAAACAAAACAACAACACTTCTAGGCGAGTCCTTTATTCCTTTCAGCGGTTCTTGAGAAGAAGTCAAACATGTGAAAAGTTTATGAAGTTCAGATGACAGACGGACGGATGGACTTGAACCTGTGGCGCAGGTGAGCTATAAACATCTTCCCTTTCGCTTAGAGTGAAAATGGATATTACACATAGTTTAATGTGCACTGATCTGGAAGTGCAATCTGGTCCTTGCGTTTTATATTAATAGTTATTTATTTATATACATGTGTTTGTCTCTGTATATTCGTATTAACTGGGAAAATGAACACGTAATCAAGTTTACATCTCAAAGTGATTATAACCAATTCAGTTTATCATCCTTTATCAATACCACAAGGAAAAAGACATTTTCAAATGTACCTTCTATTTGGTTTATATATATATATGATTCTTTTAAGGATTGTGCGCTCACTTTTTTATTTTTTTTAAAATTTAAATAAATGATATTGATAAGTTAGCATTTGACTACTGATCTTAATTATGCATAAACTCGGAAATTGTTTCTCCAGTTGTTTTACCAGACATCTTTAACTGTTAGTTCGAAATTCATAACTACTCATTGAAACATGATTGATATATCTCATTGAAAGGAGATGCTCAATACACGATGCATGTGTTTGGTAATCTCATACATATCTAATCAATAAAGTGAGTAGAACATTGGATGTAAATAATAAAAAGTTATGTGTAACAAAGAAATGCATTACAATGCTGTACGACAGGGATAGATAAGACATAACAACAAGCAATAATAACATAACAACAAGCAATAATAACATAACAACAAGCAAGAATAACATAACACGCAACAATAACACAATATCATCTTGTCGCACCACCTGTATAATAATACTTTTCTTTCTAACACATACACACATTAATTACCTAAGCCCAAAGCAATATTATATTTGCCTTAATAATAACATCAATCTGGCAAGAAGAGTTCAGCAACTAAGGTCCTGCTGGGAATGAACACTAACACTCATTGTCTATATTATGGTACACTGGGATATTTCTATAATATGCTCTCCAATGATTTAAGAGACTTCATACTGCAACCTGAATTCAATAACGCTCTCCCCAGACACGCTACCGTAGCTCGTGATTCGGGTTTGTTTCTTTTCAGCCATTTCCTCAACATTTGTCTCACCACATGTATAATACTATATCTATTATCTAAGCGAAGCCGAAGGATTTCATCTAGATGAAGGCCGAGTTCCAATCCAAGTTCAATGTAGGTCAACGAAACATAGTCAGAAATGGCATCTATTATTTCCTCGTTGATTTGAAGTATTTGTAATCTAGGGTCAAGCTGATTCGCTATCCAAAGAATCGAAATGTTAATATGTTGTAATCAAATAATTGAATGCATTGCTTAAACTTATATTAAAATAAACTGACACGATCTAGGACAAGTGTTAGTCATAAATTTGTAACGCGATATTTATACGATAAACAGCTCAGTTGGTGAATTTGAATAAGATGCAATACAAATATCTTGTTTTACTTGATTGTTTTCTTTCAATGTCGGAAAACTAATTTAATGGTAAATGTCTAATTCCGTACCTTAATAAATTATTGCGAATTAAATGTTTATAGAACTGTAAAGTCAAAATGTAACTCACGTATTCGTGGATCTTTTTTATCTCGAAGTGCCTGCACAAAATCAAAAGTATAGTTGAGGATTGGGGAAATTTCTTTAAATGTTCATATTTCTATAATCGTGGATAAAGAATAAATCACGTACAATGCAAACCTTTAAATACTGCGATTAACAAAGACAAATCGAAAATGACATTTTATTAGATGTCGAGCTACCGATACTGAGTGTAAACTATAATTATTGCCACATATTTTGTAGGTGATATATTGTCCATTAACCAATTTACCACACCAATCTTTTTGACTACTGTTATCATTTGGCCGTCCTAAGTCGATACTGCAGTTACACGTTCATCAAACGTTTCTGATGGTCTTACGGTTTTCCTTAAATTTACATTATCAGTGCATATCCGTTTTGACTGCTGTATGTCATATAGATGGGCCACATGCTTTTGTCATTTGTTTGAAAGACATACTTGAGCACTGGAATTTTTACCTTTTCTATTGCAACACCGACTAAACTATATTGACATTTACCTGGCAAAGTAAATGAGAATCCACTGGATTGTCGTCAAACAATGTTTGCAATTGACCAATGATAGGTGGTGAATCTTGTTTATTCTTCCATGTGTCTAAAAGCATTATGCAATGCACTGTTGGTCCTTCGTCTTTAAAGGTGTACTGAATACGTCTTAAGTCAGTCTCACTGAGATCTAGATGGACTCTAAGTAGTGTCAACAGCTCTGGATTTATGACCTTAGCAATACACATCACAGTGACGTCATCAAGTGGCTGTCTTTTCTCCTGTTCGGTCAGACCTTTGAAGATATCAATATTCTATATCATGTAATTTAGTAATTCATTGTGGTAAGCTCTATTGTAATTATTTTTATCAACACTGACATAAGTTGCACTTAGATAAACCTTGTGTACAAGTTGAATATAAACCAAAATCACAATAAAGAGGTTGTATACCAATAAGATAAGCGTGAGGAAATCTCAGTATTTTTCTTCATTTTGGCTGTTCCTGTACTTGAACACCTTTATATGAAAATGTAAATTGTCCGATGGCTAATAGAAACCGCATTTTGATTCAATGCACCAACAGGTCGTCTTCAAAGAATGTTCCAGACTTTTAAGACATCCATATGTGCTTCTCTCCTTTTTCTATCTACTATAAACATTTAGCTACAGAGGTAATTGATACATTGTTATTATGGCAGTAAAGCAAATATGATCAACTGTTTCTTTCTTCTCTAACCACTGTGAGCTCCTTTCTTTTGCTGTCTATTTACCAGCGCAATTTGTCGAAATTACTTTTGCAGATTTAATTTCATGATGTTTATTTTTTTCAACGAGGCCTTGGCTAAAAATATTCGAAATTGTAGGAAAAGACATATCATCTGTTATTACACAATACTGTGAAAACTAATTTCTGTTATATAATTATAGGGCCATTGCTTTGATTATACATAGAAACCATTAGCATTCTTCAGTATTGTTCAAAAACACGCTATTTCAGTTGAATGCATGAGGTTTTATCTGACACATAACAGGTGAAGCTATGTTGTTAAATAATATTTATTTTTAACAGTTTGAATGTGTGGGACTGACGAAATCTAGAAATCAATAGACTTCAGTCCTATTTTGGCGCATTTAACAGTATACAGTTGGGTGCAGTCCTAACCTTACATAAAGTGCACTTCATGTTAACTTTATGGCTGCTTTTCAAGTTTGCTTGACGACAACAGAGTAAACTTGGGATCAAGTTTAGTAGTAAGTTTAGTACTAAACTTGATTCAAAGTTTACTCCAAGTGCACCTCAAGTTTAGTTTACTTTCTATATACATGTACATTTACTTTATTTTTCTATTAAAACAATTTTCATATTAAATATGCAATTGTACATAATTAGACAATTACTTTTATCGTGTTATACGAAACTGGATAATTGTAATAAACAAACGTGAAAAGTAAACTTGGTGTCACGTGATAGTAAACTTGAAGACGGAATCAATTTAAAATAAACTTGATATCAAGTGCACTTGACTAAACTAAATGACTGGTTTTCGGGACAAAAAACTAAACTTGAAGTGCACTTTTCAAGTGCACTTGAATGGAAGGTTAGGACTGCACCCAACTGTACTTGATAAGCATGTCGGATTGGATAATACTTACACAGCTTTGACGTCAAAACCCAATGGATGATCATTATTCAAACTTTGGAGTTTTGAGCTTAAGTTCTGAATGAAATTTAACCTATTGATTGGTACAGAATTATCTCGTATATTGTTTAATAATAAACTACCTTGACAAGTTGACTGGCATTCCCTTCCTCTGACCTCATTCTGAAAATATATATATATATATAAATTTATATTGTAACAGTATGGTCTTATTAAGACCAATAAATTTATATTTTAAGGCCTTTCTTAAGATTTTTTTTTCAGACAGAAAATATTATCAAAAAGTTATTATTAGATTATGTGACTTATTTTACAATGAAAGATATTGTCTCCAAGAAAGTAGAACTGTCCAGATTTATTATAATGTGCATCTGCTATCCAAACTGGATGTATGTTATATATCATAATATGTTCCTACCTCTCTTGTGCCAAATCCCTGTGATAAAGAGAAAGCATTGTATTCTATCTCATAGAAATCAGACACCTTCTTTTCACTTGTTTGATTGTAAATCGCAATTATGCGATTTAAATACTCGGTTACGAACTGCCGGATCACTCTACACAAATCCATGTCAACATTTGTGGTAGAAGATTTGTGTGCTATAGAGATTTCTATCTGTTTTCCTTTCTTGCGAAACATGATGAAGTGTGTTCTACCGCTCACCAGTATTACAAAGTCATGGTACAAATGTGGTTTTACAACAGGCCATAGCGACAACGCACAACAGATCAATCTGTGAAAGATTGCAGGAGGCAAAACATCTTTGAAGACGTATGAGAGCGTGATCAAATTATCACTTGATAGAGCATTTCTGACTTGAGACGGTATTTCAGATAGTACTTCAGGAGGATTGGTGGCAACCATACAAGGGACATAGTAGTGATTACTCTTGATGTCATGCCCTATTCTGTCGTACGCTTGTGGGAGACATATCAAGTCGAGCTTTTCCATCACTGCCAGGAGATGTTCTTTATGGTTAAAGAATTGACTTTTGTTTGTTTTCTCCCATATCTGGATGATTTTGGAAATCTTTAATTTCCCGGATTTTCTCATTTTATCCCAACTCCAGTTTCTCCAGAACTGAAAGCCAAATGGTTTACAAGTAATGATGCATTTTATGGCGTCGACCACACACTGTGGATCAAGAATCACGTTTTCGTTCAGTCTGGCATCCTTGTAGTAAAGAATGTACCCCAGATCATGAAGAAAGGTGAGAAACAACTCCAATTCCTCTGGTGTGACTTCTTTACAAACCGGAAATCTTTTTATTTCATCCAAGGAAATAACAAGGTTCCCAGCGATTTTCCGCTCTACAAACTGCTTTTGTAAAGAAGCCCATGATAACGGAATTTTCTCGCCAAAATCTGGATACTGCATTCCAAACTCAACTATCGCGTTTCGGATTCCATTAGTTGTATCATCATTCATTTCCAATGCATTGACAAAAAATTCATCCCGGACAATCATCATCCCCGACTGAATAAGTGGTCTAAAATGACTGCAAATTTCCTCTTTCATTTTTGTAAGATTCTGTAGAACAATACATAACATGTGAATTTAATGACACTTACGAACCGAACATAGAAATGATAGAGGTGGTTGAAATATTAAGTCGGCGTGTACCTATTATTTGTGTTAGATATACCAAGATAATATTTATTAGTAGGACCCGTTTTCGGTTATTTTAAATGGTGTTATAGAGGTTTTTAGATATTCTCTAAGACGGTTTTAATTCCAAAAGTTTAAAGTGGATTTGATTTCGAATACATTATTTTGCCTACATTGGGGCGCAGTCCTAATATACAATTATGTTAACGTCGCGTTTGCTTTTCTCGTGCGATCAGCACTGCTAAGCACTCGAGTTTCCTTTAAGGCAGATTTCCACGTGAACTTGATTGCTAGACCTCTTGACTGCCGCATGAACGTATTTGACAGTCAAGTTCGTTTGCGTACAACTTAGAACTTATATTAACATGTTTATAAATTGTATATTTAAGTATATAAACATTAAAGTGTAAGTAAAATATTTAAAATTAATCAAACCCCTTACAAGATAAGCGATGCATTTTTAAAATACTGAACGCAATTATGGAACATTGACTATAATAAAATTAATTCTTATTTTCGGAAAATGATAATAATAATAATAATAATAATAATAATAATAATAATAATAATAATAATGATAATTATGATATTCAAATTACAAAAAAAAAAACCCCACTAAATTGAATAATAATAATAATAAATACATAAAAAAGAAGAAAATACACAAATTGATTAATTATAAGTAAATAAACAAATAAGAAATAAATACATAAATAAACGATTTGAAAATAAATAAATAAAATTAGAAAGTAATCATGTCATTTTCTTTATAGTATCAAGAAAACTGACGAAGTTTTTTCATAAATACTTCAATGCCTGTCTACGCGGTAATTTCCTTTGTTCTGTTACATATGAAACGTTTAATGCGGGGTGTTATTTTAACATTGCATTTATTACACGTATATATGGTCAGATTCACGGTAATTTAACTAGATCCATTTTACTTCCTCCATCCATATCCCTCTATAGAGAATTACAAATGTAGGCATGTGAACGTGCGAATGGACCGAGCCCACGCGGGAATGAATCGCGTCAACGCAAATTTCCTCCCGCGTTAACGCCAGGAGCGCAAGCGCATTCGGTCGGCACGTGTGCTAAAGCAGTCCTCGTAACCGCTTTTGTCGTTAACGTGTAATTTATGTTAGGACTGCACCCGTCTGTACATAATACTGATCTGCAGATATAGTTAGATTATTTTTCAGCCTGTTTTCTTTCTTACGAATAACGTTTAGTATAATACTATACTTCAGGAGAAATGCAGATTGATGTGGCAGATCTGCGGGATTAATAACTTAGTAACAATTTGTATTTTTTTTTTTTAATTAGTCTTCTCACGCGAGTATGGAAGGGACGTGTGAAAATAAATATCTCGTGTGCACGACTTTGTAATTCATGCACATGAGATATTTCTGTCATTTGCGTGACATAAAAAGCTTTGCGCACCAGATAGTTATGTCATTCGCAAAAAAAAAAAAATCGTTTGCACACAATGCAATAGGTCGTGCGTACGAGATAGTTGTGTGATATGCGATTACGACATAATAAGGTATGCACGTGGGATAGAAGAGACTTAGACAATAATCAAGATATTTCAGACACGAAGTAAAAATGGATGCGGGATGTCGCGGTGAGATGATGTACTTTTAATTGGGCTTGACACACACACACACACACACACACACACACACACACACACACACACACACACACACACAGATATATATATAAATATATGTTGAACTGAACTTGACATTTGTTTAAAACGTAAAGCGTCTTAAAAAGATACTGCAGAGACTCCATCTTGGACCTAACGCATAAAATGGTCACCAAGCATATCGTTGCTATTGGTCAAATAATGTGCGCACGATTTACTATGTAGTGCGAACAACAAAACTATCGTGTGCGCATGAAATGTTGTATTAGCAACATAATTATGTCTTGGACACGGCGTAAAAGTCTTGGAAACGAGATAATTGTTTTCCAAATGACCCTTCATACTTTGGTAACAAAAAAAGAAAAATGAAAAAAAAAAGTATCTGAAATTCTATTACTTTAATGTCAAGCAGGGGTATTCTAGAGATTGTGATAGCAATACATTGGTGATTGTGAATGGAGATATTTATGGTTACATATGATTAAATGAACTCTGAAGTAGCTCATATCTCATCTGTATTCGATCTGTTTTCATCTCTTATAGCTAGGATATGTATTACACGTATTGATGTATGCATTACCTGTACTTCATCGCAATGGGTGCCGATAAGAAGAATTTTTGGGAATCCTGGCTTAACAGATGGGACATAAGTTCTGATTGATCCGACCCAAAATTCCATGAAATCTGTATATAGATAGTAATTACTTTTAAATATTATACTCTTGAGGGTATGAAATGTATTGGATATCAGCGTTATGTTTTATGCTGTTTCATTTATTTCCTTAAGTCTGAAAATTAAATTGCATTAAGTCAGTCTAGTCTGAAATGATCCTGCCAAAATTATGCTGAAAACATAATAATTGATTGATTGATTTTTTCAAGTATATGGTGACGGCATCTGCCTGATGCATTGCATACAAATTTAGAACTTTGCAACAGACCCACCCGAAGCAGTGAAGGATCTTTTACGTGTCACGCCTACCGTGAATCCAGACCTCGTCCGAAAGACAGAAGACCGGTGTGTCTAGGGCGGGAGTCGAACTTTGCCTCTCTTGGTCAGGAGCCGAGCACTTTATCCACTAAGCCACTACGGCTTTGAAAGCAATATAATGTTCTCCCCTTACATGTAGGAAGTGGGGAACATAAAGTGTACATTTTACCTATGACAAGACGACAGGAACTATCAATGTTATCACCACCAACTTCGCCATTCAGGCCCATCGCCATATTGAAAACCAAGAAATAAAGTGATCTGGAAGACAGGTGGGCTTGATGGGTAGTATAGTAGATACGTTGTCCAGCAAAATCCCACAAATGAATCTGTATGATATTATCTATTCCAAGAATAATTTCTGTGTGCTCATCTACAATATATTAAAAACATGTTCAGTGTTTATGTTCCACTTCTATACCATGCTTCACATTGTCTACATTAACACGACATATATATTATCGCTGGCTCGGAAGTAGAATACTCGGAATGCAGATTCATGCAAAAGAAAAGAATTACTTACAGATGGGTGCAGTCCTAACATAACATTATGTGAACGTCGCGTTAACGTGAATTTGCTTTTCTCGTGCGCTCAGGACTGCTGAGCACACGCGTCTGCGTTAACGCAGATTTCCACATGAACTTGATTTCAAGACCGCGTTAACGCGCTTGACTGCCGCGTTCACGCGCTCGACAGCCACGTTCCCTTGCCTAACATGAATGTCGACAAATTTAACGCATGAAGGAAATAAATAAATATATTAATTAAGTTAACAAATAAATAAATGAATAAAATGATCTAAAATAATAATAATGATACACAAAATCAATTGCTAGTTTCAATGTACTCATTCATGACTGCCTTACAACATGTGTGTCCGGTAATTTCATTTGTTATATGTTAACATGTACATGTAACTAGCTGTTATTTGCTATATGAAGCCCTTTAACAGGAATGTAATTTTTAAATAACATGTTATATGTGTGGCTTCGGTAAAACGGCTTCATAATGAATAAAAACACCTGTAAATATACAACTGATGTCAGTTTAAACAAAATACCAGATACTGCAAGACGTGAGAAAATTCCAGAATGCCTCCAAAGAAAAGACAGACTCGTGGTAAGTAATTTTTCTTTGATTTACACATTTAATTAGTAAAATTAGGCAAAAGCAAATTGTATACTTCAAGGACAAACTCGATTAATTGTCGAACTCAAACCCGGCAGCGCATAAGAATGTCGAAATTTGTCGTAAAGGAAAATAATATGAATCCATATGAATGTCTTTTGAAATACACGAAATGTATTTAGATTCTAGATCTATGATCATAATTCTGCCTTGCACATTTTATCTGCGAGTATGGCACCGGATATGATTTAATACGTTGCGAGTTTTAGTGTTTACACTGCTAAAAACAATGTTCGGTGATTCGATTGACCTACTGTAAAACTTCGGTAACTAGACTATATCTTGGTAAGATTTCTTTAAAAATACATAACCGTAATGCCCAAACAAATCAATATCTAACTATACTAAGCATGTCATTGGCTAGAAGTGATAAGACCATGGAGAATTAATTGGTTAGCAATTGCCTTGCGGAGTAAAACTAAAACTGTAAAAGGTACTGCCACTTTTGAATCAGAAATGAAACTCATTCACTGAATGATACTGTCATGTATAGTACTGGAGTAAAAGAAATTTCAGGCATGATATCAAAAGCCAATGTATGTGATACCGAAAAAGATGCAACTATCACAACATGACTTCATGAAATACCAAAATAAACAAATTATGTTTTTAATTTCGAGTTAAAAGCCTGGTGCTCCAGCTGTCTGGAACTGTGCTCTAGGGAATAAAATTGGACGTCCCTAAGAAACTGATAGCATTTCGTTTATGTTGTAACCCGTATAAGAAAAAGATAAACAGTAAATAACTTCTACTTCCATACGTTTAGTTATAATAACGACATAGTAGAAGTAATCTTCTACATACATGTATGTGTTATGTTATTATCATCATTGTGACTGTGTAGATGTACATGTGCATGTCATTGTCATTTTTTTTTATAGTCACTGTGGGTCAAATTGGTGTAAATCACAAGTTACGTTTAAATTTAGTTGTATTTATTAGTTATTGTAACTTTTAGAAAGTATACATGTATAATCAATTTAGATATGTCATAATTATATTTTGTCAAAACAGTGAACATAGTGATACCCCACAAATATTGAAGATAAATCATTTCTTCAGCAATATCAAAATATGATGCCTTATCTATGAAAAATTAAATTGGATACATATGTATTGAACTTGAATTGGTATTACATTGTATACATGTATTGATTCTATTGAAAACGCTTTTATATTAAAATGATTTCAAAGTCCCACTTGCTTCCAATAAAATATATTTTATTTTGATTCAATTTCATTCAAGAAAACAATACTGTCATAGCTAAACATATCAATCATGTAATTTCGTGATTATTCAAATACTTGATAACTACATTTGGTTTATTATTTTAGATAAGTGAAGTTTGTACTTTAAAATAGACTCTTGAATACATATGAAATACATGCATGACTTCATACATAACATTGAATACTACCTGAACTAGGATAGGAGAGAGAGTATAGAAGATATATTATATTTTTACCTCATATTCATATACATACAAAGTTTAATGATTGAGGATTCTTTTTTAGAAAGTTGTAAATATTTACACTTCTTTAGAAACTTTTACACTTTGTCTAATACCCCATAGCATAAATATTGCAAAAGTACAGGAAGTATCCCTAGTTTGGAGAAATTAATTACATAATTTTGTTGATTTAGGAACAAATATACTTCTCACAAGGGAAGTGACTCCAATATAATTACATGCTAACAAAACCTGCGTGTATAATTTATTTTTGCAGATTATAAAAAAGTATGCACCGCCTCAAACCATATTATATCTCAATAAATTGCAAAAAGTTCATCCTTATAGTTTAATTAAAGACTATAGAATAATTTGAACAGTTTGAATTATCAAAGTTATATTCTTTTTTAAACTGTAACAACAAGATCAGAGGAAAATATCTGCATAGCTGGTTGCTCCTAGTAACCAACCAAACCATTTTATGAAGCTTTGAATTGCTTTCAATGGCCATTCAAATTTCTTGTTTCATAAGAAATTAAATTACTAACATATATTACAATGCAATATTAACAAGTATTTATTGGCAACAAGAAAGTCAAGAAAATAAATAATCTGTCCCAGGATATCAAGGAAATAAATATTTTACCCTTCAAAGATTGTAAAATAAATTTGCCAGGCCTTAAGATCACCTCAACAAAATTTAGAGGAGCTAATGCTATACTCCCAGTGTCTGCATTCCTATCCGTGATCTGACCTACATTTTATGCTTTAGTGACTCAGTTCAAGATTACAATGTTTTATAAGACCTTCTTTTATTCTTTTTTGTTTTGGTTTGAAAAATACTGTATCAATGTGAGCAATGCAGTCTTTGATTACACAGTGTTTAGCTTATTTGTCTGTCATACTACGTTTTTCACATTATTTCACTACTCTTCCTACACTGTCTAACAGATTTTCAGACAAACTAGGTATATTTGTTATAACTGTAGGCCTCTACAACAATTTCAGTCAGATCTGTGAGGTTTTTTTTTTTTTGTTCACATTGGGAAATGAATTTCTGACAATTTTTTATGTAGTTTTGCCAATTTTAGGGTAATTCCTTTTCACCTTGTAGGTACATGAGACTTATTATTTTTGTGTATTGATTTTCTTTTTTAGCTCACCTGAGCCAAAGGCTCAAGTGAGCTATAGTCATAATGCGCTGTCCGTCATCCGTCGTCGTGGTCTGTCCGTCCATCTTTAACTTTTTCACATTTTCGACTTCTTCTCTGGAACTACATGGCAGATTTGGATCAAACTTTGTGTAAATGATGTACTCAAGGTCCCCTACTAAAATTGTGTTTCGGGATCCAGATTTTCCTCAGGGATGGATCCAGGGCGGGCCAAAAGTGCCCAAAACAGTACCCCTCTTCAAACATCTTCTCCTCCAGAACCAGTACATAAATGGGGAAACTAATTGCATTTCAACAATCTATAAAGATGGGTTATTAAAAATTGTGTTCGGGGTTAAGATCCGTCAAACAGAAATTTACGCTTTTTTGATGTGTTTCTGGACTTAGTCATTTCAATGCAGAAAAGTGTCATGTTTTTCAGTTAATTGATATTGATGATTTCTTAATGACTATTTTGATCATAATTGTGGTTAAGAATATTATTGTGAAAGAATTTTGTCATTATCTCAATTTTTGGATTTTTTATGAACTTTTTAAGACTTCCAAAAAACAAAAAAAGGGGGGGGGGGGACTGGCCATTTTTCACATTTTAGACTTTTTCTACAAAATCACATTAAATATTTTAATGAAACATGGAATACTTGAAGTACTAAAGGTCCTCTATCAATATGGTAAATTTCATTCAAATTGGTTAACAGATAATGCCACCATGTCTAAAAAGTAGGTCTCACAACGGTACATATACCACTTGGTAATTGAAATATGGAGAGAAGCGGTTCAAATCCAGCTGTGGTAAAAAAATTTTTTTTTTCATTTCTTTACACATCTAAATAAGTTTTCAGATGTTTCTCAACACTCAACATATGAAATTAGGCAATTTTAAGTTTAAGACTTCAAAAAAAAAAAAAAGGAGGGGGGGGGGGGAATTGGACGTTTTTTTTGCCCTGAATGACATCTTGCAGAGACAGAGGAAATGCTTAATATTAAATTCACCTGAATGGAGTTGCAAAAAAGTGTTGTTTTTTATTCTAGTCTGAAATAAAATTTGACAAATTTTCAACATTTGTGTTGACTTAGTGAAGGTAATGCAAAAATAAATGAATTCTTCCTTCATGCATGACTGATCACCAAGGTACTCAGGTGAGCGATATAGGCCCACTTGGGCCTCTTGTTTAGCTCACATGAGCCAAAGGCTCAGGTGAGCTATAGTCATAGAGCGTTGTCCTTCTGTTGTTAACTTTTCACATTTTCGACTTCTTCGCTGGAACTGCATTGCAGATGTGGATCAAACTTTGTATAAATGATGTACCCTACTAAGTTATTTAGTGTTCGGCTTCCAGATTCCCTGAGGGGTGAATCCAGGGCGGGGTCAAAGGTGCCGAAAACGGTACTCTTCTTAAATAATCTTCTCCTCCAAAACCAGTACATAAATGGGGGAAGTAATTGCATTTACAATCTATAAAGATGGGTTATCAAAAATTGTGTTCGGGGTTAAGATCCGTCAAAGAGAAATTTATGCTTTTTTGACCTGTTTCTGGACTTAGTAATTTCAATGCAGAAAAGTGTCATGTTTTTCAGTTCATTGATATTGATGATTTCTTAATGACTATATTGATCATAATTATGGTAAGGAATATCATAGTGAAAGAATTTTCAAAAAAAAAGGGGGGGGGGGGAGTTTGGTAACTTGTCACATTTTCAACTTTTTCTGCAAAACTGTTGGATCTGGACAATACTTTAAACAATTGTTGTTCATGACCCAGACGAAAGCAGTCAACAGAAGAAAATGACTAACTTGTTGCCCTGAATCAAAAGCAAATGCTTAATATCAAAATCACCTGAATGGATGTGCAAAAAAGTGTTGTTTTTTATTCTGGTGTTAAAAAAACTTGGACATATTTTCAACATTTGCATTGACTTAGTCACAGTAATGCAAAAATAAATGAATTCTCCTTCCTGCATGACTGATCATCTAGGCACTCAGGTGAGCGATATAGGCCCACTTGGGCCTCTTGTTTTTCCTGTAATACAATGTATATGCAATTAGAAGAAATGGATTAGAAAACTCATTTCATGGATTTTTCACAATTTGTCTAAAGTTTAAAAAGAGGGGGAATAAGAGGAGGGGGGGGGGTTTATGAAGGATAAGTTTTGATGAATGTTGTGTTCAGAGCTAATGGAATGATTTTCTTGAAACTTGTGAAGACTGTTGTACTTAAGGTCCCCTATTGTTGTTTTGTACCAGATCTGTCAAGAGGTGGATCCTTGGCTGGATGACTTACAAGTAGGTCTCAGATGCTATTTTCATTTACAAACTTTTTCACACTAGTTTATACATAGGTCATAAAATCTGAATACATCAGAGTGATCTGCAAGAGTGTCTTAAAAAGCGTTTTGATATATGACAGTTATTTTAAAAACACATGGATGCATGGTTGGAAACCCTCTACAAAAATTGTGAAATTTATTACGCTTTGGCAGGGGTTCTTTAAAACCCTTGTATGGCTATAGAGTAATATTCTTATAGATATATTACATATATTTTAAGAGACTTGATGCTTACTTGTATCACAGTCAGATTCCTAGAAATCATTCACATATGTTTAAAATATTTATAGGTAAAGTACCAGCATATGTTGCCCTACATTTCCCAAGTGATAATTCATCAGGAATTGCACCAGTTTCCAAACTTATTGGAAATCCAGCTGTACTTGCAAAGACTAGAAATAAACCTGTACAAGTAATATGGAATGCTAAAGTGACAGAAGCTTTCATCATAGAATTTGCAGGTAAATTTAACTTTGTGATAGGTATCATCAAACCACCAATAATACTACCAAATGAGCAAACTATGTTGTCTTCTGACAACTCTTGTAATGAAACTTGGTACAAACATATATCACAGTATGTAGATGTCATGATGTTCATATTGTAAGGGGAATACTGTACATAAAGTTTAACAGGATTTATGGCCCTTGAAAAAATACATACTTGAAAAATTTTGCATTCAATGGATACATCTAATTTCCTAAGTTTCTAGTTTCCTGATTATAATATCAGTTTCTTTCACCTCATGGTTACTGCACTTTCTCTAAAGAATTTACAGCAAGATTCAGATAATTCATGTGAACATTTTATTGTCCCCCGCTTTTAGCGAAAGCGAGGGGACATTAAATCTCATTTGTCTGTCAGTCTCAAATCTCATTTGTCTATCCATCCGTCCGTCTGTCTGACTGTCTGTCTAAAAAGCTTTAACATTGGTCATAACTTTTTAACTGCAAGTTAAGGGCCTTCATATTTGGCATGTGTGTCCCTAATTGCTATACCTATCTGTTGGTATCAACATTTTTATTATGTGACCTTGACCATGACAATTCTCTGAATTTGCTTGTTAATTATTAAAACCTAGGTTGAAATGAACACACACACATATATATCTAGTTTAAATATAATGAAATATATGAAATACACAAGTGCTTCTTGTTCTGTTGGAATCATGTCTCCCCCTAATGGTAGGAGACTTAATGGTTTTGTCATCTGTTCATCTGTCACAAATCTTGTCCTGGCTATATCTTTTATACAGTTTATTCTGCCACTTTCATATTTTAATGTTGATCATTTCCCAAAGGTTTCACATCACCTTGACCCAAGAGTCTGAGAGTGGGGGGAGATCTGTTTTTATTCAAAGTCAACATCTAGTTGGAAGTGAAGTGTTTATATAAATGTAATTCATGTTCCTGATTAACTTATTCACTATGCATATGTATAATCTTGCAGATTATGAAGAATCTCTTGCAAAATCAATAAACGATTACTTTCACCATGATGATGAAACATGTTCAAAGCCAACTCCAGCAAAAAGGAGAAAAATATCTCCTGAAGAGGTGAGTTGAAGTTAGGTTTGGCTTTTTACTCAGTTAGTTGCAACTGATCAACCTAAAGCAGAGAGGGAACTTTTACATGCCATGTCTAAAATGCAACATCCGCAAAACAGGAATTCGAAGAGTCATCTACAGGACATGTACCTAGGACTTCTCGTCTACAAGTGAAACTCCTAATTAATTGAGCTATGCACTCGCTTTGATTAGTATAATCAAAGTATGGCAAATCTATTCCCCAATTGAATAAATATTCAGTTGATCATTTCAACCTACTACCATCTGAATAGAGTCAAAATTCGATATCTCAAGTATTATGCCTTCTCCAGTCATAGCCAGGTGCATTAAGTGTTTGTTTTGTATGTTCTTCCGTTATTCTATCCTTTCACTGGAAACTTGTCCAATCACAACCAGATGTAGATATATAGATACTTAGATGCTTATCAAATGGGAAAATGCCTATAGAAATTGATTTCAATAGACTTTTTTCCTATTGATCTTATGTTTCATTCCATTCCAGACATACAATAATTTGCCATGAAAATTTGCAACATTTTACTCTGATGTCACTATGCTAGCATTAACATTGTAATGATAATCCTGGCAAAAACTACCATGTTGCGCCCCTTACATTATGTTGAATGAGAGAAATGTCTATTAATCAAAGATCAAGGTCACGACTTGTTAAAGTTCCCTGAAATCTTTCGGGAAGCATATAATCGCTGTCTTGTCCATGTGTCAATCCGTTCGTCCAAGCTCATATCTCCTATACCTTTCATCAGAATTTGATCATACTTCACCAAAATGTTATTTAGGTTATGTGCTTTTGGACAAAAGTCTCTTAAGGTCACTTATTAACTATGACCATGAAGTACTTGTATCTCCTACACCTCTGTATTTTTATTACTTTCAGAAAACAGTGACTCAATCTAAAACAGCATCAAAGATAAAAGTTGTTGCCTTAACATCAGAACCTTCTGCTAACATTGAGACCTCTGAAGCATCTTTCCAGAATTACAAAATATCCCCAGAATTGGAAATGACAGTGCTACAGTTTAAACAAAACAAAAGATCTACTGAAACTCAAACTGTTTTGATTCGAAGTACAACAAACACAACACAGACCCTGTCAGCACAAAAAGTCTCAATGATGACACAAACCAACCAGCCTACAAAATCTGAATCCATTTGCACCCAGACCACTCCAGACCAACCTCAATCTCATGCTGTTTCTACTCAAACCACTTCAACATCTGGTGGAGACATCTGCACAGGAACCCAAACTGAAATTGTAGTTGGAGCAAAGGAGAAAGATGTATCTCTTGAGACAAGTTTAAATGTTTCAGAACTACTAGGTTACAGCGATATTGAAAAAAGTGTGTCCGAAAATACAAAACAACTTAAAGAGAATAGGGAACAATTGGGTAATATCACATCAGTCCTTGCCTCCATACAGTCTTTGCTGCAGACATGGCAAACTGTCCAATCATATCCTATTTCACAAGTTAGTACTCAGTTGCAACTACCTACAGTGTCTCCAACAACAACAGACTCTCTTAACAGTATTTTCCAAGCATCAGATCGAAATAATGATGAAAATAACCCACCAGGTACAACATTTTCCGACAATTACGATATGCCTTTACAAACAATAACACCGGATCAAAACCAGTGCACAGAGGCAAGCAACAAAGAGAAAGTTGTGGTTAGAAACCCCAGTTTCCTGAAGCTGAGCATGAAAACCATCTTAGCAGAAAAACCTTCCAACATCAATGATGCCCTTGCCTCTGGTAAACTTCCTTCAGCTCCAGTTATCGACCACAGACTAAACATACCTGAAGGCATCCTTAATGAGACAACCATCTCTGCATATAATACCAGAAGGAAATTCGCTGTAAATTTGTTTCGACAGTTGTGCTCATGTGAAGATGTTTTATATAAGAATGTTAATGGAAAGGTGTTTTCCTCTGCTATACAGAATAAAGGCCAAATAGAGAAAATGAAGATTTCTGCAATAAAAATGGCATCCTTTCAACATTTCCCATGTTCACCTGCAGACCATGAACCAATGTGGTCTGATGTTGTCAGAGCAATTGATAAAGCAAACTGGGTATTTCATCGTTATGTCAGAAATCATTTTGACCTTCAGGACATAGGTGAAATGTGAATTTCATTTGTTTACTCTTTTTATTTTGATCTTGAAGACATGTACATGAATGCCATTAGGAGTTGTAAATATGTAAACTACATACATGCTTGATATCCATAGGGGTCCTTTTTTCTTGATTATATGCATGTAGCTTGTGTATGATTAACATATGAAATGTATATAAATATCTCTCTTATCATTGTATCTTTTTTTTAGCCAGATAAATAATGAATCACTTACAAAGTATTTAAATATTATTATCTTCTTTGTCAAATAGATGTGATAAATCATATCTTAGCTACAGGACGTAAAATTAAGATGATTTACATGTATCAGTTATTGTCATATGTATTTGATAGTCTGATTTTGGTATCCCATCACATGACAACATGCTTATGCAGTATGACTTGGACCCAAGGTCACATCTCTTAAGATCAATGCATGTTTATGGCAACATTGAATTTAATGTTGATGAATATGAACATATGTTGTACGTACATGTAATAGATAAACATCGATAATTTGAATAAAGGCATGTTTATGATGAGTTGGTGGTCATGGTGATATGGTTTTCACTAATCAGCATTACATACAAATACATAAAAATATCAAGTCAATCATATATATACAATATTAAACATGGGAAAATTAAGTAAAGTATTGCAATGGAGATATAGAAAGTAAATTAGTAGAGAATAACATAAGGCATAAAAAGTATTTAGATTAACTACAACACGTTTACATTTAATTGAAAGTAATGGTACTTATGTAAACATTGAAGGCTTGCCATACCACAGATATACAAATATAATTAATCATAATAAAAAGGAGAGACTAGAATGACATGAATCTTTTCTACTATGGAAAGATTTTGGGTTTAGTTAAAAAATGTGTTGGTGAATATCAATTAAAATCCACTAGCAGAGCCTTGTTTTTCCACCACAACTGGTATCACTTTGTACAAATGATCTATATAACGACTACAAATTTCTGGTGTCAATCTCTCCCAGAATTCATTTATTCCCTGGATTAAATCTTGTTGATTATGAGGCTTTGTATACCTCCGAATGTGGTATTTCAGTCCAGCCCATATATTTTCGATAGGGTTTAGATCTGGTGATTCGGGTGGTGTAGGCCAATGATTGATACCATGCTGATCCATCCACTCCTTTGTAGACCTGCTTACATGTTTTGGATCATTATCCTGCATTAAACGATGATGATCTGGATACCAATTGTTAATAAAAGGTACAAGTTTTTCCATCAGAATTTGCTGGTACACATCACTATCCATTCTACCAGTAAACACAAAGAGACCAGTGGCACCTCTTCTGGATATTCCTCCCCATACATGGACCTGTAAAAACACAACAATATATAAAATATATTAAATTCTATTTCAAAGTAGCAAAGAGATTCAAAGCATGACTTAGGATTACCCTCATCTATATATAATCATCGAAAATGTTACATTGCATACCAATATAGCCAACACAAGTCAATTGGTAGCATGCCTGACTCATAACAGAAAGGTCTTGGGTTTGAGTCTTTATAGATTTGGCACATGAAAGATCCCTCACTTCTTAAATTGAGTTTGATGCTAAGGGCAATTTCTGTACAATTCATCAGGCAGATGCATGTAGTCTGTAACATACCATAAGTTGGGACATTATTACATTAATAAAAGCATCTACATCTTCTACAATCAAATTCCATGTTGCAGATGTATATGGCATAGGAGTTTGGAACAAAGATGGGTCCTATGTCACTGATTTTTGTGTCTCAACCTAGGGACATGTCAGGCATAGTGACCTGTTGGGACCCCTTTCTCAAAAGCAGTTGCTAGACTGGACATTCTTGAAGCTGGACATCCATGTATTTGATAACAGGGATTCAGAGCCTAGCTTTAAGCATCAGACATTAATATCATAGAGAGCAATGCATATTCCTGGAGCACTTTCAGTGAAAAGGAATGATTAAAATATTTTGTCCTTTTAAAAAAGAAAATCATGAATTATTATGTTGCATATTTCTATTCGTGTTTTACAAGCAAATTCCTGTAGCACATTACTGATACAGAGTTACAGCTTAAATGAGCATTGCCAGTAACTATAAAGAGAAATTTTTACCAAAAGCAAGATTCTTTATCTGCAGACTCCTCATGTATTTTCATCGGCTAATATTGAGTTTTTTTCGTTAAACAGAGATACGTCCCATCTGGGACGCTACCTGACGTAAAATAATTATGACGTCATCAAATACCTATGAAAACATCATTTGTGGACTATCATTTCCCTGAGCTTTTGATCAGTTTCCATAGAATATAATGATGTCATAATGGTTTTATATCAGATACCGTCCCAAATGGGAAGTAACTCTGTATAAGGAAAAGACCAAATACTGAAATAGACAGTGACGTCATGCGACTTCATGAATACTCTTACGGAAAACAAAAATCAGTGGTATAGGGACAATCTTTGCCCCAAACACCAATGACGTATGCATGCCAACTATGTTTCAATCAGAACACCAACCACAACTTTTCAAGAATTCTTCCAAGCCAAAACATGGCTGCATGAAGTGAAGAGATTATGATTATGAACAAATATGATCAGACGAAAGCCTCTATTAAGTGGCTTACAGAGGCACGTGCATTTGTAAATGTATATGTATGGTGTGGGAATTGTTATGTGTGTACATGTAGTTCATAATGTACATGTACTCTGATCTGGTACCTTACTGATGTAGCCGTAGATCAACAATGCTTTCTACAGTACATGCATATACAGATGACATAGAGGCATTTTTACCTGAATTGGCTCCTTTAACAGACACATACAGCATTATCAAATAAGTGTACAGAGTACAGAATTGGTTTTGTAAATCATTGAGAAATAATGAAATATATATTGCTGTTGTTGTAGCAAAAATCTACATCGGAAATGTGTTTGTGTTTGTAAAGTTTGAACGAAACGTATATCAGTATCCGACTTATTTACGACTTGCATGTTACACAAAATTACGATAGATCAACACACACACACACACACACAAAAGAAGAAAAACTGAATATACATATAAATAATATACCTGATATGGATGTTTTGGTTTTCCTTTTGGAACCATTTCTCCTTCCTTACGAAACGTAAATCTCGTTGAAGTTTGAATTTTAACAGTTGTCTCGTCAGTGAAAATAACATCGTCAAATGTTTCCTGGTTCGCTATACAACTTAGGGCATACTGCAATCTTTTTGGTTTATTCTGATCCCGTACCATTTGACAATATTGTGTTGTAGAATGTTTCCATCCCAACTTTCTTCTAGCTCTTTTTACAGTCGACGTGCTTACAACTATGTCAAATTTTTCGGAAAGTCCAGACACGACATCTCTCGCAGATATTTCACGATCATTTATAATTGCACTATCTATGAAATCCAAATGTTCTTCTGATAATAGTTTTTGCTTACTGTTAATCTTAGGGGTATCTATTATGGAACACGTCTTCTTATACCGTTTCAAAAAAGCACTGATTGCCTGTCTGGATATCTTAATCCTCTCCGTTTTTATCAAATTACTCCGAATGTCAACAATAGACATACCATGATTCCGCAAACTTATAATCCTTTCACGAATATATGGTGATATTCTTGCTGATTTTATTACATGTTGATCCATCGCTACAATTTACTCCATCTGGGTCAAAAGCATAGAATGAACTGAGTACATACACGTGAACGTGGAACAGGGCCGAGCGCACGCGAGGATAAATCGCGTGAACGTGGATTTCTCGGCGCGTTAACGCAATGAGCACAGCCTCGTGCGCTAAAGCAGTCCTCGCGACCGCTTTTCACGTTAACGCGAATGTTATGTTAGGACTGCACCCATCTGTACTACCAAATTTCACTTCGTTTCAAAAAGAAACAAAATGTACGAAGATACTATGCTGTATTTACTCTTAGCAAATAAGGAAGTAGTGATAGCTGGAGTTGTTTCACCCTTTAAATGCATAATACTCAACGATGACGCATGAAAGAATCAGCCTCACGCATTATATGCGTTTTTTTTTTAATCAATCAAATGTATTGGAAGCAACAACGTCATACGTTAAATGATACGTTCCACATGCCATAATAGAATACCTCGCTATCTGCAATATCTATCTACGACGAGACATATTATCTAAAACATGAAAAATAGGCTTCCCTTCCTTTGCATATTTATTTTTAAGTAGTGTCAGCGCGTCCATTTGAAAATAGACCTTTTGACCTATTGATATTTATTTTTGGCCTACATTTGATGCTTTCAACCTAGGCATTTTCTAGTGGCGTAAGCAGTGGTTCAGCAGTCCATTGACCCAATGATAATCTCATGGTGTTTTAACGGTTCTGTTTTACAGAAACGAAACCTCATGAGACATTAGAATGCCAACAAAAAGAGTCATGGGTTTGTAACTTAGGACCAATCTAAAAGAGACATAGAGGTACGAGAGACCGCGTCTGCACGGTCGGAGAACATTGCAGTAGGCGTCAGTGATTTTCAGAGTTCTTCACTGTCGCAAGTGTTTTTAGTGTTTTGCATATCTTTTCAGAGTCGTCAGTGTTTTTGTAGGGTAGACGTCAGTGTTTTCATAGTTTAGCAAAATTTGTCTGAGGAAAACGGGATGTGCATGGGGTTTTCGGCCCAGAGGTGTATTAAGAAGGTTGACAGGAGGTTTATATTTAAAATGACGATACGCAGGCTTGAAGTATTCAGGCTGATAAATCGGCCACTGCAAGATTTTTCATATTTAATGATATACTCTAATTTTACTGGAGATGTGGTGGTGGAAGTGTCTTCATTAATGTTATTGCACTCGCTTATTTATTCAGTTTATTAGTCTATTCTAAATGGTGGCATCGCACCTCAATATACGGAGAAACAACGGTGCAACTCGAACTTGGTTTCTTTCATTCATTAGCCAAAACACATTATCGACTGATTCTCGACGGCACAAATTTGAAATAAAACTAGCATCAAACCCAAAAGGCATCCACACATAGATATGAAAATATTAGAACATGTATACGTACATCAATTTTGGTGATGCTATGAATTATCATTTTGGGCGTTTCAACACACACACACACGCGCACACACTCTTTCTGCAGCATATAATGTCATACTCTGACCAGTCCTTCTGCGTAACAGCCTCAAATACGTGTGTTTTATCTTAAGTCGCTGTTGTGCATAGGGAGGGTCAACATCTATAAGCGGACAAACTTTTTTCTGTTATCTTGCTGTTAGCAGCAGTTAAAGTTGGTATTCCTCTTACTGTCATTACATATCAAAAACGTCCAAGTCCGTCCTTTACCCTCCCAATATTTTATAAAAGTTTTATACTTGAAAAAATTAAATATAATAAATGCTGTGAAATTATATCAATCTGCTTGATTGAATTTGTATTTCTCAAAAAATATTTCCACATGAACATTTTCGTTCTGACGGATGACGCTTATTGATACCTCTATACCATTTGAAAGCATTTGATAAACTATAATTGGTACTAGCTTTTCTTAAATAAAAGAGCTATCGCACAGATAAATATTAATGTGAAAGATCATAGGTAATATCAGTCTAACCCTGTGACGTTCTGGTGGCGTAGCATGTAGGAATATCTGACACAGGGTGTTTTCTACACGAAGTTATTTCATCAACAAAAAATCATTTTCCTAACAGTATTACACTTACATGCCATTAGCTCTTATAAAAGATCCAACCTTTATCCATAATGATATCAGTGTTTTGTCTCTCAACAGAAAATTGATTCACTTGAAAACTTCTCTTAACCACGTCAAATTAGAGATCCCTTGGACCACTTACGTTTGCAATGCTATGGTAACGAGTATTTCTGAAATAATTCTTAACGTTGCATAAAGGTATTCTGTTCAGTAAATAGATTGTTTCTCTGTTTAAATACTTCGGTATATAATAATACATATAGATGTGTGTTACCTTGAATATGCCACTCTTTGGTATCTTGATTGTACTGACAATTTCCAATGCTTATGTCGATTCCGTCGGTACTTTGTGTGTTCCTCCTGTCTTTACCCAATAATGCCTTTACAAGTGTTGTCTTTCCTACACCATAGTGTCCGACAAACATACAACGGATGATGTTAGATGACAACCTTCCCCTACGCAAAGCTTGGTAATATAGTGCTACTGCTTCATGTCCTTGTCGTAAGATTTCCTTTGGTGTTTGGTTTTGAAGTTCTGAGTAACGATTAATTATGATAATTTCGCATGAAAAATGTATAAGGAAATCTGCAATCCAGTATCAGTATTAAAAACCCAATTATTAAAAAGGAGACAAAGTATGTCAAAATAAATGACGCAATTAAATTTGAATTTTAAAATTCTATCTTTATATCTCGTTTTGCAGCAAAATGGCAAATACTTACTTTTATATACCTGAAAAAGTACAAAAAAGGATAAATACATATCTAAATATGTTATGCCTAACATTTTAAAGATTTCATAGAAGACAAGATATGAAAGCATCTGTTCCACACACACAATATCATTGTGACAATCACAGCATCATGATTAATATTCACACAATGTGACGTACGAATGATTAATATGTGAACATTTCAAACAAGACTTAGGAATATATCGATTATGTCGGCCATCTGTAGCCCGAGGGTTTTTGTTTGTTTGTTTGTTTGTTTTAATTATAGGTTCAGACTAAAGACCTAAAGATATAACACGCTTCTTTCGACCAACAGTGCCATACATGCACGTATGTAACAAAGGTGTTATGCAATTATGTAATTTATAATGAATAAACATATAAACTTTAAAAATAAATGGCTGAGTACATAACTGTGTGATTTGAAATGGCATCATAAACAGCTGAACAGACAATTTTGCTGCGGATCAAGATGAAATTACATGTTAGTAATCATGTTACTCGATTGTACTTTCAACTTGATCGTAATTATTGTGCACTAGAATGGTAGAAGTTACAAATCATCCTTGATGCAAGGCTTAAGATGAACGTTGAGAGTAGAGGACGAAGTTGTTATAAACACGGCCTCTTTTATTCTTAATTCACGGAGCATTGTATACAAAATTAGATCCGAGTAAATATATTTCTTTAAATGTATAATGCTGGCAAATGATAAGATAGACATCGAACTATTTATATATGATCCCGAGGGTAAATACACACAAAGCTCTCAGTGTTTCTGTACTGATCAAGATGTATTTATACCTCTACGTCGCTACCCCTCCTGGTATAGTAAAGATTCCCGAGGGTAGTTATTTATACCTCTAGGTCGCTACCCCTTCTGGTGCACTAAAGGTTCCCGAGTGTAATTACACACTTTGCATTTTCATCTTTTGGTTGGCGGTTTTGAGCATTCACAAGAGACATGCGTTTTCGAAATGCGAATAATGTATATATGTTACAATGTTTATTTATAATGAATCAGTAAAACAAGTGAGAGTAATAAAGCTTCTTATTTTCATTGGAAAACCGAAAATATAAGTAATAATGACTATAGGCGCAAACATATTCTCTACAATGTAAGAAACTTACTTATGTAAATCGATTTATAAATTTAATAATAAACGTCGCTAGTAGTAAATAGTAGCACATATAAGTAGATTATGTAGCGAGCGTTCTATGGTGGAAACCTACCTCTTGTATGTCTGTGTTTGTGTTATCCAGGAATGACACACCTTCCTAACAACATAGAAAATTTAAATGGATTTAAGATGATAATTTTTTTCTGAGAATAAGAGAAATATGTATTCATATTTTAAGATTCATTTAATGTCATATCATAACAATGTATAATCTATATAAAATAATATATATAACATTTAATATATTAATTACATATACCTTATTTGTCGTGACGACACTAGCACCTGCTTTCAGTAAAATATCCACTAAATGCAGATCTAGTCTTGAAACTGCTATATGTAAAGGACTATTTCCGACCTGTTAAAAGATTCAACGATGATTTATGTATCCAAATCCATTGGAAAGAGTAAGGGTTACTGCATGTCAGTAATAAGCTTCAATTTTTCGCCACACTAAACGCTATTTGTTATCCGCTAATTATTTTATTTAGTGGGGCTTCAATGCCGGCTTAGACGCAAGGCTGATTGTGATTCACAATCGGCTGCTTTTGTACAACTGCAGGAAAATAAGTCACAGGTGAGTAACACATGCCTTATTTTAATTCAACACTGCAAGATTTCTTCTAAAACATCCATTTAAAATACATTTTTGTCAAGTGTAAACTTTCGTAGCGATTTGAAAACTTTGCTCGGTGGCCATTTGTAATGACGGTCTGGGAATATCCAGACGCGATGTCACTTCGTTTCCTTATTTGGTATTAATGTCCTTTTATGGAAAATAGTAGTACAACTATGATAAAACGTGTCAAACAGATAGATAAGGCTGTATCTTTACAATTTAGCGCCTAAATTGGTAAAATGGATATCGAAAGAGCGATGCAAGAAACATCAACGCAGCTGCATATTGAATATATATATTTTTTAAAAATGCTGTATTACCCACTGGATTTGGGAAATCTATTTTGTATACCATGATGCCTTTAATTGTGAATAAGGTTTAAATATTTATGATTTATTTTTGTTACTTGGTTTAAAGTTGTGTTTAAAGTTTAAAAACAAATTTCAAAAACTATTTATTTAATTGTATTTTTGTAAATCATTTACAATAATTAAAGTGTGTATGGTTTTTATGTTTTTGGCAAAGCAGTACAAAATAACTTGCCTACTGTATTTCTGTCCGCCCCATGATCCATTTTTAACATAGTCAGTAAAACATACTTAAACCAGAGCACTTAGATTAATTAAAATGATGATGATGATGTAAAGGAGAGGGGAGGGGGTAAAAGAAGGGAGATTTATTTAAATAAGAAAGAAACAGTCTGATTTACTCAATTTCAATTTTTATTTATAGTTGGAGCCTGGTGTCGAACACTCAGTTCTAGTGATTTCACCAATACTAGGTTTAATTGCAGACCAAATAGAAATAATGAGGTCCAAGGAAATAGAAGTCGTGTCTCTTGATGATTGTAAATTTGCAGGTTATAAATATTTTATATTGATTTCTACGTAAAACAGTAATACAAAAACAACAATAACAAAATAAACCTGTATTACATTTACTATTATCATTATCAAAATTTGACGTGTGTTAAATTTGTCTATTCCTAAAATCTTTTCTGATATTATATTTCAAATTTCCCCTCAGCAGCCTCCGTAAACTCTGAAGCTGCCATCTCAACTAGATGAAAAGCTACCTTTAAATAAAAATCTATATTATTTTAATAGCGTATGATGAAGCACATTGTATATCTACATGGTACGAACATCTTACAATGTAATTATATCTAAGATACAGATCTGGTTTAAACAACAAGTAATTACTTTGTCATCCTAAGTCACTATATGTTTTTATCTTAAACAATTTTTACTGTCAAGAAGAAATATGAGAAGTAAACTTAATTTGCATAATGATTAATAACCATTTATATTTTTTGATATATTTTTTTTCCATTTATCTAAAATTTTTTATTGTTTATTTGAAAGGGGATGGATTGTAGGCCAGATTATAGACATGTAAGCGCCTAACAGTCTATATTTGATGTGCCAGATCTTGCTCTGACTGCAACTGCAACACAACTAATTAAAGAGGACATTTTCACAGTGCATTCTTTGGACACAAACACATTAGTCTAACTCCCTGACAGGGCAATACTATTATGAAAATAGTGTGTACAATATTCCAAATTGAAATCATTAGCACTAAATTAAAAATGCACATAGAGGTGGGAAGGGATATAATTTTTTGTCTCTTTTAGAAAAACAAGGGTTTGGGGTGTTCATATACGCGACCATTGATTTTATATGTTGGGATACAATTTGGGTAATCTGGCTGAATATGGGGTATACTTAAACTTTTCTATTATAATTATTTTTTTTTCACTTGATCTCATTTTGTATTTATAGTTGAAGTTTTGAACAGGGTTGGATACTAGAATACCTCAAAGGAGAGAAGAGTAAAAAAAAAAAAAAAAACAAAACAAACAAAGAAACAAACAAAGAAAGATGATATTATTTGTAAATTCTTTTCAAATTTACTTATCATAATAAGAAAACAGCTTCATCAATCAAACGAGTTGAAATATTTCATATAAATACTGACTCTAATACTAAAACAGAATATTGCCAGATTTTACAAGTGATCATAGCATTATTGAATTGCTTATATGCACAATAGCTTTTGGAATGGGGATCAATATTAAAGACATTGAGTTAGTTATACACTGGGGTTTTCCAAAATCTACTGTATCTTAATGGCAAGAAATTGTTGTGCAAGAGACAATAGAGAGGACTTTGCCATTCCATATGTTTACCCAAGATGTTTAGTAAATGCAGAGACCGGAATGAAATAATTGGTCAGTACCTATGATAAGCAGAAATGCACACGTACACATGTACATCAATTTTAAAGGAATTTCAATTGTGTGAAATGAGCAAATGCGAACTTTAAATACTTGAACACTAGACTCAATGTTCTAAATTGTGTACTAATGTGTGTAAATGTGATCAGTACAACTGCTGTACAAATTTTAGGAAGAAAACGTTCTTGTTTTGTAAAATGTGAAAACATTCTGTCAAATTTTGTTTGATATATACCAATTAAAAAATTTAAAAAAGGCATTTTATTTATAGCTAAAACTACAGAAAATTCTCCTACAAACCCCATTTCTACAGGAAAAGGAAAATAATTCAACTCAGGTACGTATAACAATGCAATGTATTTTTTTATAATTGGAATGAATCCGACCTCATCGAAATATTAATGACACATTTAGACATCTAGATTATGATTTTTACTACTGATAACCCTGATTCTAGTAGTAAGAAAAAAGAGGAGTTACTGGCTCAGTTATGTGGCAGAAGTCAGCATGGAGCTATACAATACATGAATATAAATAATATACTAGAACATATAACACATTACAAAAATACAGTTGGGTGCAGTCCTAATCTTACATTCCAGTGCACGTGACAAGTGCACTTGAAGTTTAGTTTTTCGTCCTGAAAACCAGTCATAAAGTTTAGACAAGTGCACTTGATATCAAGTTTACTTTAAAGTAATTCCGTCTTCAAGTTTACTATCACGTGACACCAAGTTTACTTTTCACGTTTGTTTATTACATTTCTCCAGTTTCGTATAACACGATAGAAACAATTGTCTTATTATGTACAATTGCATATTTTACACACACACACACACACACACACACACATATTGTTTTAACAGAAAAGTATAGTAAATGCACATGTATATAGAAAGTAAACTAAACTTCGGGTAAACTTGGAATCAAATTTAGTACTAAACTTGGAATCAAGTTTACTACTAAACATGATTCCAACTTTACTCTGTTGTCGCCAAGTAAACTTGAAAAGCAGTCATAAAGTTCACTTGAAGTGCACTTTATGTAAGGTTAGGATTGCACCTAACTGTATTTTATTGTAGTGCAATTACGATACCGACTTAGGACGCTCATTTAATTTGACAAAAGCCAAACAAATGGTGTGGTTAACCGGTTTACGGGCCCACCTTCCCACTCACCGTAACAGCAGAACAATCAAAGGACGCACATTAAAAAATTTATAAATAATTCTACACGAAAAAGAACAAGGGTCAACATGTATCGCATATTGAGAGGTCATAAAAATATAAACACGTAAGGTATTGTAAAACACAAAATGGTATAAAAATATATGCGACATCAACATGATAAACCGTGCTCTGCCAGTCAGAAAGCGAGCTAAGACCCTAGATCTGTAGGAGTCCCGACTAACAGTCAGAGGGGACGAGGTTCAGGACCATGTCTCCTCTGAAAGAGGTTTGGACAAGGCCCGTCATATAGTCCCCACCACCCTGTAAGTCAGCGTGCAACGTTCAAGTAAAAGTCTGCATAAGGCTGTAGAGGGGCCAAATACAAGACTTACAGATGGGTGCAGTCCTAACATAACATGCACGTTAACGCAAAAAGCGGTCACGAGGACTGCTTTAGCGCACGTGCTAGGACTGCTCGACCGGACGCGCGTGCGCTCCTCGCGTTAACGCGGGAGGGAATTCGCGTTAACGCGATTTATACCCGCGTGCGCTCGGTCCAGTCGCATGTTCACATGTGTACATGTATATTTGTAATTCTCTATGCAATACAGATGAAGAAAATTAAATGGATCTAATTAAATTACCGCGAATGTCGCCATAAAAATGAGTATTAAATGTAATGTTAAAATGTAAACCTACATTAAGGATTTTATATGTAATACAACAAAGGAAATTATCGCGTAGACATGTAATAAGGTATTTAAATTAAATGACCGTACTAGGTCGGTATCGTAATTGCACTACAATCAAATATTTTTGTAATGTATTATGTGTTCTAGTATATTATTTATATTCATGTATTGTATAGCTCCATGGTGACTTCTGCCACATAACTGAGCCGGTAACTCCTCTTTTTTGTTATGAAAAAAAAAAAAAAAAACCGTCAGTTTATACCAGCATGATTAGATTCTAATTTGATTTCTTTACTTAATTTAATTAGTTTATTTATGTTTTTATTTCTTATTTGGTTATTCATTTATACCTAATTTATTTATGTATTTACATGTATTTCTTTTTGAGGTATTCGTTATTATTATTTTTAATTAAGCCATTTTCGATAATATATGAAAATAATTATTATATTTATTAATTTTTATTTCATTATTATTATTGTTATTATTATTATTATTATTATTATTATTATTATTATTATTATTATTATTATTATTATTATTATTATTATAAAAGAAGAATAGATTTCATTCAAGTCAATATTCGGAAATTGCGTTCAATATATTTAAGATTCATTCCTTAACTTGGAAGGGTTTTATTTAATTCTAAATATTTTACTTACACATTAATATGTTTTTTATATTTGAATATACAATGCATATATCGATTCTCCTACAAAACCTTCTATATGAACATGTTAATACAAGTTTTAAGTTGTACGCAAGCGAACGTGGCTGTCAAAAACGTTCACGCGGCAGTCGAGCGCGTTAACGCGGCGGTCAAGCGCGTTAACGCGGTCTCGAAACTAAGTTCACGTGGAAATCTGCGTTAACCCAAACGCGTGTGCTCAGCAGTTCTGAGCGCACGAGGAAAGCAAACTTCACGCTAACGCGACGTTAACATAATGTTATGTTAGGACTGCACCTCACTGTATATTCTTTTTTATGATCTCGATATCATATTGTCTATTTAGAAGACGTTTGACTATTTTATTACATGATAAAATAACGTTATCGGAGCCATTTACTTTCCTTAGTTTATATAATGTTAACATTTACTAAACTCAATTCTGAAGTTTAAGATATAATAGAAATACACAGTATTATGCGTGCCGTAATAATGTGACACCAGTTAAATTCGTATATTAAGCTTCAATGACGAGAAATACGTTGCCGAACACTAAACATGGTACACAAAACAAGTGATTATTTAACAAATAGTTGTACATCCGATGTAACTTGTATAGCAAAATGTTGTGTCAGCTTGGTCAAATGTTTTCTGTAGTTTCCTTTAACATGTAACATGTTTTTGTAAAGCAATCATTAACCAATAGTGTAGATGATTAATCTACGACAGATAAGATATAAATACGACAGAGCATACAGTTTGTTAGAGATAAGGTTAAGAATTTAGTTTCATTGGTTGTCAATTCTTAGTTGTTAAGTTTCATTTGCAATTTAATACAATATTCCTAGAAATATTTGTAATAAGCGTAAATACATATGATAGAGTAAATTTAAAGCTGTAATTCCAGGCATTTGACATATTTTCTAAAATAAATATCTAAATAAAATAAAAATTCAGTATAATAAAAATGTCGGTAAATCTATATCAGAGTTCGCGCTGCCCTTTGCATCTGGGGATCTTTCATTCTGATATGCGACAGAGAATTTGAGTAATGAAATATATCTTGAAAATGGGCGCTATTGTTTTCTATAGTTACATCAAAGGATTGAACTTATCACGTAGATGTAATATAGTCTATTTCTCTGCCTGTGTGGGTGAATAAAGGCGATCGTACTTAATTTAAATTTATTTCAATAACAGCGCTGGGCATTATTCTTTCACATTTTCTTTACGACGACCACTGCGGACGATTGATGAATAAACACTCTACTACACGGAACTGGTATCGAGGATGGTAGACTATTGGTCACCTGTTTAGCAGACAGGGAAGTGGCATCTGTAGTCCATGGACTACGTGAGTAAGGTCTGCCATGCGCACATACACGTTTTCATAGTGCTTAAATGTAGGGATCTCTTCTACATACTCAAATCAATGACCAGTTCCCGAGTTATTAGTAAAGTAATGTTTTAATACATTATCGATCACCTGCATTTGCCACTGATATACATTTTAAGTATCCAACCCAATGTGTGTACATCAGGCAAAGAAATGTCCGCTGTGTAACAGACCAATCCGAAGCATTCGCCTCTTTCTATGCATCTTTTGGTCAGAATGGAAAAGCATTCATACATTTAATAAATTATAGTCTCCTCAGTGGTTGCAAGGGATGGTACATAAATGTACTTCAATTCTGATTAGTTTTGAATTCAGTTATTCAAATTGAATACTGATTGTATTGCTCTGTAGTTTCTTTGTTAGTTTGTTCTTCTTCTTCTTCCTCTTCTTTTCTATGACGGACATTATCCAAAACTTTTCAGAAGAGACAAGGTCCTGATCCTCGCCCCCTCTGACTGTCGGGACTCCTATTGATCATGGATCTGAGCTCGGCTTACAGACTGGCCAAGCATGGTTTACTTATGTCTTGATGTCGCCTTACACATATTTATATCATTCTATAAATCTTTCGTGTGTGATAAAATTTTATGACTTCTCTTCTTGATCCTTGTTCTATATATGGGGGGTTATTTACAATTTTTCTTCAAATGTGTGTCCTTTGATTGTGCTGCTTTAGCGGTGAGTGGGAAAGTGGGCGCCCGTAAACGGGTTAACTAGACCAATTGGATGAGGAATAAGTTTATGAAAAAAAAAAACCCCCAATATGAAAGATACATTTAAGAGAACTATTTAAATATTATATTTGTGATATTAAGGTATTTGTATCATTAGATATTGATGTTTAACTTGTCTAAACTTGTTTTGGACATTAACGTTCGCTTTCGCATCTAAAAGAGCGTTTACTATCTCAATGCCATTTTGTGATGTTGCAATGTGGAGTGGGGTATCCTGATCCTACAATGACAAAGTTGCAAACGAGAGAGAATAATTACAGAACATGTGTCTCCAGTTAATGCAGTGATAACAGGAGAGACTTTAGCACAAATATAGACTCTTGTCATATGGTATATCTATCTCGCAGTTAGGTGCGTTTTAAGGGCCGGTTCTCATTGTTTGGGTTTCCATAAAAACAATCTATAAACTACATTCAAAAATTTCTCTCGAATACCTTTTGAAAATTTAAAAATCCTGCTCCTATACTTTTCTTAGATTCGGAAAACTCAGTTTTGAGCAATATGTGTCCAGCAAAATGTAATGCAAAATGTCACAATGATCTTGATGTTTTCTACGAATTAGCTTTTGTCCAAAATTAACACATAATATCAAAACTTTGTTGTGACAACAATTACCACTTTTTAAACCAGAATCGAAACTGACGATTTTAAATAAGTCTGCTAAACCTTGCAATACATTCTAAATATCAGTTTTATCAAACTGCGTGGATTAAGTGTGGTGTAAATGCCCAACTACTCTAAACATCCCAATAATAGTATTTCGCGTTTCTTTATTCTTCTTGGCTTAGGTTTTTAGGCTTAGTTTGGCGTGAATTCCCGACTAGATACAATTTCCAATTATTTTACGTTTAATCAAGCATCATAATTTTAATTATGGCATAGATTTTGTCGATAATCTACCAAAACTTCTAACTCCACTATGTGTTGGTGTGAATTAATACAAGCACCTCTAATAGGTTTTGGATGGGTTTTTTTTTTATCAGATTAGTAGATAGCAAAATATACTCTCCACATTTAATCGGAAACATAGTTTGACTGACATAAATTTTATATTTTTTCTGTCCCGATTCTTTTGTAATTCTAAGATCGTTTTCATTATGTTAATAGAGACTTATGGGTTTTGAAAGCTGTTTCTTTTTCTGGATAATACGGCAAGGTGCAACAACCATAAAAAATAATAATAATTTAAAAATACATAAATTAATTCATTGATCAATGAGAAACAAAAAAGAAACTAATTAAAAACTGAAATTTGAACACAAAGCTATAGATCTAATTTGACATTGGGTTATTATTCTATTTTTATTGTATTTATTAATTTTAGGGTGAATTGACGAGGATGTTATTCGTGTTGTACATCATATACTAGACTGAATAAAAGAGGAGGAAGATTTCTCTTTTTCTGTTTCGTCACAATTCGTGATCTGTTTGACTGTATAGATTTATGTGGACACATCATTGAATTACTGGAATAGTTAAGGAGGAATTAAACACTATCCGAATATAGCGCCGTTCGGAATGCATCGGTTGATAAAAATGACGTAAGATTGTTTACATTCGATACAAAGCGCTAAAAGAGCAGAAGACACGATGGAGGCGAATTTTGAAAGTTAAGATGAGTAAAAAAGAAAATCTCGATCTAAATTTTTTTCTGATAATCAAATATCTTTATCAAAAGTGGAAAAGGGAGCATTTAAAATCGAAAAGTAGATCGGAACTAGCGCACGCGTACAAAAAGCAACCGGCACACGTGTACTGTACCCGAGTTAGCAGAGAGTAGCTGAACGATGTTGATGGAGATTTATGTT
Organism: Pteria penguin; assembly: GCA_035048485.1. Classification (NCBI taxonomy): domain Eukaryota; kingdom Metazoa; phylum Mollusca; class Bivalvia; order Pterioida; family Pteriidae; genus Pteria; species Pteria penguin. The sequence continues at coordinate 908,437 of CM068592.1, read as the reverse complement.
GGAATACAGGAAGAAGAATTGTTGAGGTACGGTTTTTAGCTCAACATACTGATGATACGTAAATACTGTTCGTGTGACTCGTCTAAATTTATCGTATATAGTAGAGGTAAACAATCCAGTGGCGGATCCAAAATTTTTGAAAAGGGGAGGGGAGGGCACATGTGTATTAGCCAAACTACTCGGTCATTTTTGATGCCAAATCTGAATTTTTACATGTAAATATGTGGCAAAAAGGGGGGCCCACTAAATCTGCCACTACAGTCGTATTTCAAACCCAGGGCCATGTATATCTATCCTGTATTTATGTACAAGTAATCAGTAGTTCTGTTTATAATTTACAATAGTACTGTATTGAGTGAGAAAATATGAAATACATTAAGGTTCTTAAGAAACAATTCAACTAAAATTTTATGATGCAAATATTTTCAAATAGGGAGTGGTGCTTTGCCATCCTATTTATCATTCTCTATCAGAGTTCTGGGTAGAGAATGCCTGTTTATTTGAAAAAATCTAGGTCTTCAGTTGAAAATAATCATGAAATGTCATGACTATACTATAGTATGTGTTTTTAGGAATGCATTAATTTCTTTTACACAACACATATATTATAATCAGCTAATATAAGTATTGATCAATTACAATGTAACATATATAGTACACTTAGTATGTAATGGAAGAAGAAGAATCTTCTTGTCAATACAGATCAAGTATCAAAATTTTGAAAATGAGGCATTATCATCCATTCTTTTATATTTCCATCAAGATATGGCCTAGGCAGCATATTGCATATGAAGTGCACAAATTCTGGATGCAGTGTGGTGATATGTCAAGTTCCAACTACAAAAGGGATCTACTGGTGCATTTGATATAAATAAATAGTCTACATTAGGTAAAGTTGTCATTTTGTATTTAAACCAATAATTATTCTGCATTTAACTAAGATGTCTCATGATTAATATGAATAATAACATAATCTGATTTCAGAAATACTTGTAATTACATTGAAATATTTCATTATATGTCTTTTGATTTTTATAATGCTAATGAAGGCATTCTTAGTATACCAACATATTTGAAGTTTTTCTTACACAATCCAAAAGCTTCATGAGTGAGTTATATTCACAGTTTTGTGACAGTTGTGACTGTTGACTTTCACACTTTCAATATTATTCTGAAGTGTCAAAATAAAAGTCCCTGCACTACTTTTAACTTTGTGTGTTTTTGACCCCTCCATCAACCAAGATAGCTGCCAAGAGGGCAATGTCTTATTTTACTACTTTTTTATGATTGCCCAGGTTGCTTAAAACTTCATGTATATCAAAACATTCAAGAGTAATAATCAATCAAGTAATTATACTGAGTATGCATATTTGTTGTATATTCAAAGAAGCAGCGTTTTGTGACATTTATCACATTCTAAGGGATTTATATTCAGATTCTGAATTTTAAAGGTGTTTGCACTAAATCTCCTTAGTTGAGAATATGTAGCTTTTATCAATTTCTTTAACTTCATATTTATTGTTAAAAAATAACTAATTCTTATCCAGATAACTTTGGGAGATTGGGACCATTTTTACTGAAAAAGGGAAATTTTTAAAGTTATATAAATTTGTTTTTCTTGGATTAAATTAAGATCCTTTGCAATGTATTATTTCAGGTCATGTTACAATGATGTTGGCAGTTACAGAATAAGCTGGAATCTGATCATGGTTAACCTACTTTTGAATAGATTATTTCCTTGTCAGGAGGAGACTGCATTATAAACAGAATGGAATTTGTGTTTTGCTAACCAAAATGGACCAGAGTGCAACTGAGCTATTGTCCAAGTGATTATATGTGTCCTACTGTCAACATTTTAATGCACCCAATCTTAGATGGTGGGATATACATTAGTTTTAATATAGTAGTCGGTCAGCTGTCTCTCTATTTCTCTGCAAAAAGTAGATCTATGCCATCACTTCTGAATGATAAGTGATAAGGTTTATATTTCAAATGTGAATTGCAAGTGGAAAGACTTTGTCAAGGTCAAATTTAGAGTCAGAGACTTAGATTTTGGGCTTTGATCTACTGTTAATTTAAAAAAACCAGCAGTATCCTTACTTATTAACATATAACTATTCAATGGTGAAAGGGCTTTCCTATTTCTTAATATGTATTTGCTTTGGGCCAAGAAAATCTCTTACCATTTTACAGACTTTTTTTTCTAAAGGAGGGGGGGGGGGGGGGCTGTCATTTTCACAAATACATTTGGTTGAAGTTTGATGTTATTATATGGTAGATCAAAGTGACACATTTTACAATATCCTTGGTGGTTATTAATTTATATGCAGGTTATGTACTATACATCAGTGTCTTTTACAATGTAATTATAAATGACATAATAAATTTGAAAAATTGAATCAAGAATTGTGTTTTTCTAGTGGTTAATTAAGGTAAGGAAAGAGGTTAGTTGATGACTATTTGATTAGTTACATTGGAATTCAAATTGTATCTTTTAAGTTTAATTTTGCTCACCAAAGCCAGTGTTACCTCTTGCATTCTTATAATAAATCCTCAAAACACATACCTGATAAAATTTGTTAAGATTGTACTATAGTCTAGATTTTTCAGTAGGTGGTGCAACAATTGAGAATATTGTTTGTCACCAAATATTCTCTGCTTTTCTTTCAATTTTTCTTTATTTATGCATAAGTGATATATAGGGATCTATTGCAAACATTTTAGATTACATCTTATTTTAGAATTTCATTTCATCACAATTTTGACATAATTTGTCTTGGTCATATGTAACATTGGGACTTTGGTGAGCAATTTTCACTTTCTCGGGCCTCTTTTTTAATTTTTCAATTTAGAAATTGATCATAAAAATGTGTTGAAATATATTATATATTGTTATCATTCAAAATCAATTAATATTAAATTAATTTTAAATGTTTATATGTGTTTCATGTTTATATTTATATGACGATTCCCAAATTGGACAATTTCTGACATGTCAAAATAGTAAAGATTTGGTGACCATATTTTCTATTCCTGTGGATAAATTTTCTTCATACTTTTAATGTTGTGCAATTGGACACTAAGGATTATAGATATACTTTTTCTTAAAAATTGAATTTGCAGATTTTTGTAAAATGCTGCTTTAGGGGAGAAAATAGGGGATTTTTTTCTACTGATTTTGTATATTTACTGAAACCTTTCTAGCACAGATATTGAAATAAGTTCTTTCAAAACAATTTCTCCTTGGAGATTTTACTTAACAATTATTCCTTTTCTGATATTGATTTGTGTTTCTGATATATATTTACATTTGGTAAAGTTAAAACATATTAAATTGACATTGTAGTACCTTTCAAGGGAACTCCAAATATGCCTCATAGGGAGCTTATTCAATGTCAAATTTTTCAGAACTGTGTGGATATATTTTTTTCATACTTTGCAATTTAGTAGATATCATATTCAAATACTAATTATGAAAAAATGAGAAAAATTGAATTCGGGAGTCAAGTGTTTAATTCCTCCTTAATCCCTTTCATTTGATTGCGTATTTTCAAGTATTTCATACGATCTCATAACGCTAGCACAGCCAATATCTATGTTATATCATTTCATGTAATTATATATACATTGCATCACATAGGAAAATCGGGAACATGTAACAATTCAATATTTAGATAGGACACGACTTGATCACGTGTCGTTCTGCAGTCATTTCCCGGAATAATCCTATGTTAAAAAGGTATACATATGGCAAAATCTGCACATCCCATTTCTACAGGAAATGTAAAAGATTTCAACTAAGGTACTTATAACAATAGCATATATGCGGATCCTCAAGTTTATTCATTTATTTCAGTTTTAAAGAAGTTTGGATTTACATAACGATTTCCATACTTATCGCAAATATCGTAATATATATGAGTTAAGTACTAACTCGTGTTAACATTTACTTAACTTTATTCTTAAGTTAATGATATATCCAAATTAGGATGAATGACATAAGCAAGAAAACCATATAAATATTTTATTGATAATATAAGGGCTTTTTTAACATTTAATATTTGTGTTTAACATCTCTTATCTTGTTCTGGACATTGACTTCCGTTTTAGCATGTAAAAGAATGTTTACTATATCAATGTTACATTTTGATGTTGCAATGTGGAGTGGGGTATCCTGATCCTACAATGACAAAGTTACAAATGAGGGAAAATGTATTACCATTATAATTATACAATTCATACTATTCTGATACGTTCATCGTATTTAGTGGAAGTGAAGGACCGATATTACTATGACGGAAATCCACAGAAGACCTTCTCAGGACCAATATACAGTCAGAGATTGCCATCGCGGTAACTGCCAAGCAATTCATATTTCCTGTTAACGCCTCATAATTAGAATGTACTTGTGAATCATTCAAAAATAAACATAAAAGATACAATGTTACATTTAGTGCACTATATCCGCTTGCTGAGCGTCAACTCCCCCTTGCAGAGCTCTGTTGATATATTCTTTGTTTCTTACTTTTCGATGAAAAAAATTAGATTCCTTTTCAAATATTTATAGGTTTTGCTCACACTTTCTGGTGCCCTGGCCTCATCTTTGAAATTCAGGGCTACATGAATGTCCATTTTGACAGAGTATTATGCGTGCCGTAGTAATATGACACCAGTTACATTCGTATATTGAGCTTCAATGACCAGAAACAAGTTGCCGATCAAGAAATATGGTACACAACACGAGTGATTATTTAACAAATAGGTGTACATCCGATGTAACTTGTATAGCAAATGTTGTGTACATGATAGGCGAGCAGATTATATTTTAAACAAAATTAGTCTCATTAATTGCTGTTGAAGAACTTTTCTGATGCATAAACAATCATCGAGAAAAGTTACAACTTAAAACTCGAATTTCTGTTTTTCCCACTATAACAAACATGCAGGTGCTCAAGTTTATTATTTTTTTTTAGAATATATAATGTTTGCGAATATATATGAATATCTTTCAGATCTCTTTCAAGGCCGTTTTTGAAAATTCAGATTGAGGTAAGGAATTCCTATCCCTTTCCAGGGTTAAAATCATAGATAAATGATAACATATCAGTGTGCGATCTTTGATATGATTCTTATTTCATTGTTTGATGTACATGTTATTTATATTATTTCTTTAGTAGGTACTCTGTGCATGTTCTTGTTGATTTGTGTCTTACAGCCTGGTCAGAAGTTTACTTAAGTTTCCTTTAACATGTAAAATGTTATTTATAGTAATTATCAAATAATGTTGATGTTGAATCTTTCGTAAGATAAGATATAAGTACGACAGAACATACAGCTTATTAAAAACAAGGTTAAGAATGTAGTTAGCTTGGTTGTCAATTTTCAGTTGTTAAGTTACATTTGCAATGACATGCAATATTCCTGGAGATATTCGGAATTAGCGTAAACGTATATCATAGAGTAAATTTACATTTGTAAGTCCACGCTTCTAAAATGCTAAGAAATATTTCGTTGTGAAAAATCTCAATAGAATCAAAATTCAATTAAATAAGAATGTCTCTAAATCGACATCAAGGTTCGCGCTGCAAATCGCAATTTGCGACATTTCAGTCTGATATATGTCAGAGATACGTTTTTCAAATGGCCGCCATGGTTTTCATTACTTACATCAAATTATCGAGCTTATCACACAGATGTAAAATAGTCCATTCCCCTGCCTGCCGCGTGCAGTGGCGGTGGATATAGTCGGTAGTACTTAATTAGTATCCGACATCAGTTATCCACTTATTAATTTCAATAAACATGATCAAAATGCAAATAAAATGAAAGATGCAAAAGTAGAATCTAAAGATTTTCCTGGTATCTTTCGGATGTAGATTTATTTCAATAACCGTTGGACATTATACTGTTGCACGTTCTTTACGACGACGACTTCAGACAATTGATGAATTAACACTACTACTAAATATCAGTGCGCGATCTTTGATATCATTCTTATTTCATTGTTTAATGTTGGTTGGTTGGTTGGTTGATTGGTGTTTTACGTCGCTTTCAACAATATTTCAGTTATATCGCGACATGGAAGCAGGAGGTTACCAACCTCTTAAACATAGTGGCGCAACCCGGGAATCGAACCCGGATCGTCGGCGCCGCAAGCCAAGCGCTTAACCACTACACCAAGCCTGCCCCCATTATTGTTTAATGTACATGTTATTTATATTATTTCTTTAGTAGGTACCCTGTGCATGTTCTTGTTGATTTGTGTCGTACAGCCTGGTCAAATGTTTACTTATGTTTTCTTTAACATGCAATATGCTATTTTATAGTAATCATCAAATAGTGTTGATGTTTAACCTTCATAAGATAAGATATAAGTACGACAGAACAAACAGACAAGGTTAAGAATGTAGTTTGCGTGGTTGTCAATTTTTAGATTAAGTTACATTTGCAATCACATACACTATTCCTGGAGATGTTTGTAATAAGCGTAAACGTATATCATGGAGTAACATTACAGTTGTTAGTCCACGCTTTTAAAATGCCAAGAAATATTTCCTTGTAAAAAATTCTAAATAAAATCAAAATTCAATTAAATAAGAATGTCTGTAAATCGATATCAGGGTTCGCGCTGCAAATCGCAATTTGCGATCTTTCATTCTGATATACGTCAGAGATACGTTTTTAAAACGGCGCTATTGTTTTCATTAGTTACATCAGATTATCGAGCTTATCGCGCAGATGTAAAATATTCCATTTCCCTATCTGCTGCGTGCCGTGGCGGTGGATAAAGTGGGTAGTACTTAATTAGTATCCGGTGTCAGTCATTAAATTATTAATTTCAATAAACATGATCAATATGCAAATAAAATGTAAGTTGCAAAAGTGGAATCTAAAGATTTTCCTGGTATCTTTCGGATGTAGATTTATTTTAATAACCGCTGGACATTATACTGTCACACGTTCTTTACGACGACGACAATTGATGAATTAACACTCTACTACACGGAACTGGTGGCGAGGATGGTAGATGATTCGTGACGTGTATTCTATAGCCGACAGAGAAGTGGAATCTACACCCTATTGCCGACTTCAGTCAGATCTACGATGCGCACATACACGTTTTCATAGTGCTTAAATGTAAGGTTCTTTTCTACATATCCAAATCCATGACCAGCTCTCGAGTTATGAGTAAAGAAAATTTGTTTTAATACATTATCGATCACCTGCATTTGCCACTGATATACATTTTAAGTATCCAACCCTTCGTGTGTACATCAGGCAAAGACATTTCGGCCGTACAACAGACCCATATCAAGCATTCGCCCCTTTCTTGTTAACTGTTGGTCAGAATGGACAAACTTTCATACATTGAATTAACTTATGCCCTCCCCATTGGATTCAAGGGACAGTACAAAGATTTGTTTGTCTGTCTTGTTTGTCTGGTTTTTTTTTTTTTTTTTTGGGGGGCGGGGGGGTTGTTTTTTGTTTTTTGTTTTGTTGGGGTTTTTTTTGTTATTTTTTTTTGTTTTTTGTCTTCTACTTCATTTTATTTTTTACTTTTTTTTCAGTTTGCTTTTTTTTTTTTTGATTTTTTTTTATTTCTTACTATTTTTTTTTTTTTTTTTTTTTTTTGTTTTTTTTTTGTTTTTTGGGGTTATTTTTTTGTTTTTTTTTTTGTTTTTTTGTTTTTGTTTTTTTTTTTGTTTTTGGGGTTTTTTTTTTTCTTGGTTTGTTTTCTTTTTGTGTTTGTTTTTGTTGATTTGTGTGTGTGTGTGCTGAGCGGTGGGGGTTAGAATAATGTGTCACGTGGTATACAGTAAACCATTTAACTGATACATATTGTGAAGTGAAATATTTGTCAAGATACAGGTTCCTGATCGTTTATCGTCCGAGTTGATTTGTTGTATTTGCAATTTGTTGTATTTTTGAAGAATAGCTTTAATTCGAATATTGTAGAATTTTTGCCAGTTTGATAACGGGGGAATCTGATATTTTGTTTTCAAAAAAGAACCATTGTAAATATAAGGAATGACCGTCTTTTTATTTTGGAGTTTGATGGGGAATGAACTTGGGTGCTTCGCAGTTCACGTGATTTGTTTGTTTATCACCCAAGTTCATTCCCCATGAACCTAGAATAAAGACAGCCATTCCCTAATTATGTTCACTATAGTCGTAAAGTACTCTTGGCTGTGCTGTTTTATGTAAGCGTCTATGGAAACAACCCCCTCTCCTTTTTTTCTTTAACCTAATACTTTGCGTCATGGTATGATCATATGTATCTTAGGACATCGATGGATAGGATAATGCATTTTGTAATGCAAGCCAATCCAGTGACTAATTAATACCACTAGTTAAATCAAGATTAACATCCAGGGTGATGTGGGAAGAAAGTACAATTCGGAACATACGTACTCGGGTCATAATAACCTTAACTGTTTGACCATACGGAAAGTCGACATTCTAGTTTAGTTTATGATATTAGTTATTTTGATATCAAGTCAAACCTATTTTCAACGAGTAGAAGAAATAGAGAGCCTGCCATCCCATCCAACAAACAAACGAAAAGCAAACAACTATTTGATATTATTATCCATCTGAAAATTGAATTATGCGATTTCAAATTAATACAAAGATACACTTCTCCGTCATATTTTACCGAGCGAATTATCTCGCAAATTTGGGAAAATAAAAGGCGATGAGAGGGGGATTTCGGTCAGTTGATTGCGGTCGGAAGGTCGCTTCTGTCCTTCATATAAATCACCTCTTACTCTTCATTACAAGACAATAGCGCAAAATGACGCTGATAATTATATTCGAGTTCAATGTTACCTCAGACATACAAATAATTTGTTTCATTATATTCAATTACATTATTATTTATATAGGTTGATAATTAAAATCATCAATGCATAAAGACAATTCCGAAATTTTATTAAAGGCTTGGTACTTCATTACAGTGCTGGAGATAGCATTCTTAATTTCACCATTGTGCATCGTAATTTATAAACTTGAAAATATAAGCTGCTATTGCGTGAGAAGGGGGCGGGTTGCGGCAAGGACGATCCAGGTTCGATTCCCGGCTAACCCAACTTTATTAACGATGTTGGTCACCTCCTGTTTCCATGTAAGATGTTCAAAATGTAATATGCACCATTTTTAACTCGCATCATCGTCGGGATTCATCAGTGATCGCCGTCTTGAACTCTCCAATACAGCAAAGACAGGTGCGTACTTGAAAAAATATTGTTGATATGTAGTTGAACATAACTTTAAATACCTGGTGACAACCACGATATTAGATTACCGCCGTGTTTTCCAGCAAAAATAGTCGTCCCCAAGAAGACCACCTCTTTTTGACAAAATTTGTCTGGTCAAATTTAAGTTTCGCAGGCTGTATTTCGGCAATTATGGGTCTGGGACAATGACATTTTGTGGTCTTGTAGATAATTTATTTGTAAAATGATGAACATTCTGTGCTTTTCTTGTTTTTATTTCCAGAGCGTTTGTCCCGACGGTGTCAAAATAAGTTCATCAAATGACGTTACTCTTGGCGTAGTTATACATTTGCGTAAAGTCCCCACTAGACTACATGTGTAAATTATCAATTATTTTACGTTTCAACACACATCATATTTTTACGTATAGTATAGATTTCGCTAAAACTGTACTCCAACCTCCTTCTTCGACCAAAAGTTGTCATGTATTAATGTAAGTACCTCTTAGCGGTATTATAAGTTTTTATGTATCCGATTAGTAGATAGAAAAATATACTCTCCACATTTAATCTGAAACATATTTTAACTGAAATAAATTTGATATTTTTATGTCCGGATTCTTTTGTAATTCTATTATCCTTTTTATTATATTAATATAGGCATACATATTTTAAAAGAAAATTGATTTTTTCCCTGCACAATACAATTAAAGAAACAGGAAAGAGGGGGGGGGGGGGGGGGGAAACCAAATAAAAAAATGAAAAACGAACACAGACCTATAGATCTTATTTGCGATTGGGTTATTATTATATTTTAATTTTATTTTTTTTTTTTTGGTGGAGTGGAGAAGGACATTAGTCGTATTGCACATTAAATACTAGATTGAAAGAAAGGGCTAGGAAGGATTCTTTTTCTCCTGATTCGTTGCAATTCGTTACAATTCGTGATCTGTTTGACTGTATAGATATATGTGGACACATATTTACTTACTGGGATAGATAGGCTCTTTCATTTGATGGTGTATTTTCAAGTATTACATACGATTTTATGACGTCATTATATTTTGCAGGTCAACGTTTGTAAATATACTTGTAAGCAGATGTGGCAAATTAATGCAATTAAAGTTATAAATACTATAAGAACAACAACCCCCCCCCCCCCCCTCTTTCCTGTTTCTTTAATTGTATTGTGCAGGGAAAAAAATCAATTTTCTTTTAAAATATTTATCCCCCCCCCCCCCCCCCCCAGAAAACAAAAATCAAAAAACCAAAAAACAAACAAACAAACAAACCAGAAAAGTGCTGATGAAGTTGTATGACACAATTCACCATAGACATGCATGCTTATACACGATAAAAGTAAGCTATACACGGAAATTTCAAGTTACCAAAAACAAAAAACTAAGATGAAAAAACATGTCAAACCACAATGAAAGTTATACCATAGTGAGTTTTGATAGAAAGTGATGCAAAAATATTAAGACAGAGTTTAAAACATAGAAAAAAAAAATCCGCAGTACAAAAAAAAAAAAACAAAAAAGATTTATATTGTATTTTCTTGTTCCTTTAATTGAATAGTTCAATTTATGTGATTTCGTCTGCTGTCCTCGTCAAGCCACTTTTTGTTCACGGTCCCAGAAAAAATAGTTAATAGAAGAATAAGGGGGGGGGGGGGGTTATATTTAATCAAATGTATGAAACAGTTTGCCTCGGACCTATGTATTTGAAGGGTGGAATTGTTGTAATGTTATGCCTCTCCCTATATCAATGCATTGTAGAATGTATGCGTGTATAAACTTATATTAACACGTATCATAATCAAATCCTTGATTTACGTTATAATGAAGAACAGTATGATGCAATAAAACGGTTAATACTTTTCTCTTTTATTTCCTATAAACAATATATTTATCATGCTCTTCAAATATAACAAAATGTTTTGTTTGAAATACTTATTTGACTTACGTTGTCCATTGCATTTATATCGGCTTTAGCATCTAAAAGGATCCTCACTGTATCTCTGTGTCCCCGCATTGCTGCATCATGAAGTGGGGTTCTCTTAGACTTAGAATGATTCAAGTGTACTATGCAGTGGCGGATCCAGAATTTTTGAAAAAGGGAAGGGGGGGGGGGGCACATGCTTATAGGCTAAACTACTCGGTCATTTTTGGTGCCAAATCTGGATTATTACATGTAAATACGTGACCCGGACCCTCCTCTAAATCCGCCACCGTTATGTTTAAAGGTGAAGTGAAACATAGTCTAATATACGCTTTTGATGTAATACTATTTTCAAATATCAATATATGAACAAAAACAAATATTAAGCACACTCCTATGTCCGTCTTAACACGTCCTATACCTTTCATAACGATATGCTGATGCACTGATGCAGTGCATTGTTTATCAATATCAGAATGGATTTCTGTCTCGATAGCGAATTGCATCTGGATGACAGAGTTTAAACAAAAAGAGTTTCAATCGTACATGTACGAACGAGAGCCGGCAGTCTGGTGAGATTCGAATGCCAGTACTGACTCCGAATCGGACAGCGATATCGATGGCGATGATCATAATGTAAATTCGGACTTCGAATATAATGACGACAGGTTTGGCGAAGAAGCGTTAAGTCCTGATACATGGTTATAGTTCATATTTCTTGTATTCGTCATCTATGTCATAAATTAACTTATGACATAACGGTATTTCACTGCATAAACAGCAAATTAAACATGTGATAAATATCGATATGTCATTATTGCTGAAATTTTCGTCATGACATTGATGAAAGCATAGTAACGTCAGTGTACCCCCTTCTGTGAAAAAAAGGGAGGGGGCTACACCGGGAAATTTAAAATTATGAATAAAATTGTGCAAGCTGATCATTTTTGAGTCCTTTTCAAATAATGACACAAAGATTTTTTTTCTGTCTGCTGAAGAACAAAACGAAAAAATCCTATCTGTTTTGTCACTTTATGTCTTAATTATTAAATTTGATATTGTGCTAGAATTGCATTTATTTCACATAGTTCTTTTAAAGTAAATTTATAATATCAGAATAAATACGTGTACATAGTTGTACTAATACTGCATATAGTTGATTTCTAAAATCTATCTTGATCGAATGTTATAGCATTTATATTGATTTAAATAATAATTGAACTTTGAACAAACATTTCATTATTTTATAAAAGGAATGAAATAAAAGATCAAATGAAAAAGCTCTGTTCTATACATATTCACAACAGATCTGACATTCTGATTTTACTGTCATCTGAACAAGAGCTACCTGTATGTGTATAAATGTCTCTGTCTTAACTCTAGCCACTGTTCAGCTCTTTCATATCAGTGCTGAGTGAAATCTGAACTTTCATGATCAGCATCATGGCCATAAGACGGGACAGACTGAGATGTAGCATTCTAACCATTATGGTCATCTGAGATTTCAACTCCATCATGTTAAACTTTTTCACCTCTATATTTCTGATTTTTTTTTCTCACTGGGCACCCTATGCCCTTCTGCTGTACCCTGTTATGTAAAAGAATTATAGTCCTTGCTTTGGGTGTTAGTCTACGGGTAATTAGTGAGTATAATGCGTACGTTTGTCATAATTTCTTACGTCGATTTTCGTGTGTGCACATTATACATGGAAACTACAAATATAACAATTGTTTCCCCAAGAATCCATACGTAATGTTAATCTGAACATGACCGCCAAAATGCCAGCATTTACGAAATCACAGCAGAATTGGTTGTGGATATACTAAGCTATACTTCGTCCTCGCACATTGTATGTCTTATCTTTCGGATGACCTATGTAGTGATGTGTTTTACTAGTATTTTACATGTTCAATTAAAAAGTACGCTGAAGGAGAGTTCGATGTTAAATAAGACGGTCATAAAAATCATCGCTAATTAGTCCATTGTATACCTTTCACCTACACAGTTCGGTGCAATCCACAGTTAGATACCTGCTGAAGCCGGCATGATCTACTGGTATTGCGCTCGCCTCCTAATCTGGAGGCCGGGGTTCAAGTCCCGTTCTGGTCAAGGCCATGCCGGCGTTCTGTCTTTCGGATGAGACAGTAAAAATCGAGCCCCCCTGTCTTCGTATGCATGGCAAGTTAAAGATCCCTCGCTGCTTCGGGTGGGTCCATTGCTACGGTCAAAATTTGTATGCCACGCATCAGGCAGATGCCGTCACCGTATACGTGAATTATTCGTGGTGTGTCGTTAAACAAAAATCAATGAATCAATCATAGACACCCGCTGTGCTCAAATTGGTATAAATGTCAGCTTCTAACAATGCCTGATCAACTGACCGCTAAGTGTTGTACACACACATCAGACGGATAGGAACATGGAGCATATCTCTAAATTTAATGAAGATAAAATTTAATTTGTTTCAGACTTACGGCAACCGTATTATCATAATTATGAGTACCAGCAAATTTAATCCTATAAATGACATACCCAAATGGATATCCGATAAATTTTGTATAAAAATATAAGGAATTTTGTCCAGTTTGTATTAATTGCTATATGAAAAACGTAAAGTGCCGGATAATTCACGCTACTGTACATCAACAATAGGGATGATAGCTTTTTATGTATTTTTAAAATGCGTATTATACGCGGGAAGAAGGTTTTTCCTTGGATATTTTTTTCCGATTTTAGCGATACGCATTGTATATACATGGGTATTTGCGGTACATACGGCCATAGTCGAATCTAAATCGGCATAACATTTCCTGTCTTCATTCTTTTAACACTGATCTTTTATTCTTATATATGGAATTTAATAACGTCGACACAAACACTGAAACAATATATCCAATATGTTATGCTGAATACTTTATGGCATTGGGAATGGAGAGAGATGCTATACTGCATGATCTTACATGTGCCATGCCTAATTACTAGGGTTTTAAGAACTGTGTAAGAGCCACCGTAAATAAACAATTATGGCTTTGCTACATTATTTTTATTGTTATAATGAAACGAAAATCAACATAGAGTATGATATGATAAAATCAGAACATGTTGATATGTTATAATTTGGTCCACTAGGTGCGTATGAATTAAAATAGGTATATGTATTTCTTCTCGAGCGGAAAATGTCACAAATGACCATGATAATTATAATAATAGTAATGATTAGTTTTTGTGGAAAATCTAGCCCCGACATCCGGGTACACGCATCTATGGAAACCGTTTACGATGCTGGATTTAACGATATATTTTGAAGTGAAATGTGACTTTTCTGTGATTTTCAAAAGATTATTGTATCGCTTCCACTGGATTAAATGGAATTTATCGCTTCAAAAGTTTGTCTTTAAAAGGAACATACATTAAATATCACACCAATGACACTTTAGACTGGTTTATTGAAACAAATTAGGGGATGAAGTTCTGAAGCTGGAATCTCCAGTTTAACTTTAAATAGGCAGGGGTAAGTTAGCTATTTCAGTATTTGCTTTTTATTTCTTTAGCCTCTTTAGGCATATAAGCTGTATAGGCAAGTGTTGTAAGTAGTTGAATCCCAGATTGCGGCACAACAAACCACATTTCATATCTTTCGCGTGTTACTACATCGTTTGTTTACAATCCGTGACGCCTGTGACGTCACAGGAAAAGGGACATAATTCATGGACAATTTTTTATGATTGATAGATAATGACATATTTCATGTCTAAAAATATACTCTTTATGAATGTTTGTTTTCCGTATTTTACTCGACATTATTTTTTATATTATTTTAACCATGCTAAAACAAAATATTGATGATCTTTCTGTGTTTTATGTTTCACTTCACCTTTAAAAGTCTTGATTGCTAGTGTATGTGTTTGTTCTTTATCATATCTATATGACCGGAATACGTTGATAATTACGCGAATGTAGTTCGTTTATCGCTTCACGAATATTTTGATAAAAATGAATTGAGATTATTATAATTGAACATGACACTGCAGTACTTTATAATGTTCCCTTTAACTGCAGCCAGTCATTCGTTTATATTGGTTAGGCGTACATGTGGCTCTTGCATAAATGTGGATGTAGCATATATACATTGATATAAACGTCAGTAATAGTAAGAACTTCAATTTTTCACTAAGTATATTTCTTTGTATATTTGTATGGTGGATCCGTAATTTATACAGAATTTCCGGTGACGGACTTTAATTGCGCAACATCAGACTTTCACCTTAATGCAAGTGGTCGAGTTAACAAAATCATAGATATTTTGAGTGTTCCGAAAATAGTTCATCTCTTACAGCGACGACCTTAGCATTAAAGAAACTAATTTAGATATTATGGAGACTGTGTCTAAACTACCTGGAAACTGTATACGTAATGACAATAAACGAAAACATCCCACATTTCTACAAAAAAAAAAAAAAAAAAAAAAAAAAAAAAATCAAATAAAGCAAAAATAAACATGCATCAATCATTAACTTATCTATTTCTATTGAATCTGAACTCGATGATATGACACATGTAGAGATATATACTAACTATCCATAACTCTGAATATGAAAGATTCATCTTTGAAATGTATGCGTATCTGTAGCCAAGGTAAGCTAATGGCATGGATCAATAAACACATTTTTGAGGATATAAGCATAAAAATTTACACTTGGCAGTCTTTCTTTCAGCAACTTCATCTCGTTGTACATTGCGTTTTTTAAATGATTCAATATTATCCATTAAAACATTGATATGTAATGATAATGAATTGTCCATCTCTCTAATTTTGGAGCATAGGGTATGTTTATCATTTTGTTAATTTGTTTTAATATTTAGTATTATTTAAACGTTTATTTGTGTTTAATCAATGACATTAGCTAATATATTTCTGTTTCGTCTTATCTAGGATATTCTCGAATACGATACATAAAAGACTAGAAGTCAACGCGGGGTGAATCAGTTTATATTCACCACTAATTCTATAGATAAACCCAGCAAAGGTAATGTGGGAATGACTCTACCGGTTTATGTATATAATCAGAGAAAAATGGTAACGATTAACTGCAGTCTAATTATGATAAAAATCATGCAATCGTCCGTAAGTATATGGGTTCATATCGCAATTCATGCGTATGTTGTTATTTTGTGTTTATTTTAGCAAATGTACTCAAATTCAAGGGTGCACTGAGGGAAATCTTTGATTACGAATATGTCAAGTCTTTATAATCTATTTCTATTTTGATACCAAATACAGTGATATCCAGTCCTAACAATATTATGTTAACGCGAAGTTTGCTTTCCTCGTACACTCAGGACCGCTATGCACAAGCGTCTGCGTTAATATATCCACGTGGACTTATTTTCGAGATAGCGTAAACGTGCTTGACTGCCCCATTAACACGCTTGACAGTCTCGTTCGCTTACTTTCAACTTACAATTTACATTAACGTGTATATATAGAAGAATTCAAAGGAGGATCTGTACTGTATATCTAAATATAAGAATAAAACTTTTCTTTTTTATGGGATGAATTTTACAAATATTGAACGCAGTTTCCGAACATTGAATGTCATGAATTTTATTCTTATTTTACAACAACAACGATAAAAAAAAAAAAAAAAAAAAAAAAATAATAATAATAATAATAATAATAGTTTTAAAATTGAAAATGATAATGATAAAAATTATAATGTCCATAGATGAATAATATAGTTACATTACTAATAATTACAAAGAAATAGTTAGATATATAAATTAATTAAAAATAAATATATGTTAATGAATAACAAGAAATGGATAGAATAATTTAAAATAAATAAATAAAATAAAATTTTAAAAGGGACTATGGTAGTTTCTATATTGCGTAAACTGACGATTTTTTTTTTTTTTTTTTTTTGGTTTTTTTTTTTTTTGTTTTTCAGAAATACCTTATTGCATGTCTACGCGGCAATGCCCTATCTTATATTACATTCGAAACCTTTAATTCAGGATTTCATTTTGATATAACATTATATACACATACAATATGTTATGTCGATACTGTCGGTGATTTAATTGTATTCATTAAATTTCCTCCAACCTTACCATGCAATCATACGATATGACCAATCGCATGCAGGAATAAGTTAACGCAAATTTCCTTCCAAGTTATCACAAGGAACGCACGTGCGTCCGGTTGAGCAGACCTGTCCGTGTGCAGAACAAATCCTCGTGACCGCTTTTCGCATTAACGTGTATATTATGTGAGGACTGCTCCCATCTGTGTCTAGAAGTCTCATTTATAGGTAACAGTATGCTGTTAGAATTTAACTGGTGCAGGCAGAATTTAGGGTTTAGGAATCGTGTCCTTTATCCCACCAATTGCAAACAGATGTGATCATGTTTTCTTCTTTTGGTATAGATTTGTATTACTCGTTTTGAAATAAAGATATAACCATTCATATTATTACTAACTCTGTAGTTCATTATTGTCCAACCAGCTGTATAATTAATGCCAAGTGTTTAACAAGACCCGGACGTGGAGGTATTACAATTAATCAGGTCACACATCGTGCCAAATACCTAAAACCTAAACCACTCCAGCAGATGCAATATTTACAATGTTGGTTTTCGTTAAGGGATACTAAGCCATGCATGGATCATACAAAAGACAAAATAGATGTGATATTCTTTTGTTACGGATTTATATTATTCGTTCACGAAAACGTAAACGAATCATCTGAGCCACGTTTATGTAATCACATACCTGTAGCAGAATCAGAGATATGTATGATTCAGATTACATATAAGCAAACCAGCAGATTTAACACAAGTTGAGGAACTATGTGTGTGGATCCTTCAGATGCAGATTGCAGGTAAGTAATTACATGTACTTTCGTTTGTTTGCTTAATATTAATGTTTGATATTTGCTCCATTTACGTCGAAATGTGTAGAATCCTGCTGTCCAATCCGTTTATCAAATTTCCAAGATTACGCAATGTAGGGAATTGTGCAAGGAAAAGGAAGAAAAACGCCTGTCGTGTTTAATACGATTTGTAGTTGTCTTACCGTCTATTGGTCTATTGCTTCTTACAAGAAGAGTGTTAATGAATGCTACTGGGACATACAATTATCTACGGGAAAATAGATTTAAACTTTCTGATCAGGGTTTTATCAGTTCATTTGCTGAAGACAGATACAAGCGAAAATCATTGTATCATTTTGATACTCAGAACGCCAAAATCAAACTCCAATAATCACCAATACTTACATGTTTGTATTCAATTCAGTGTTTAATACTATGAAAGACTTTTCGCGCAATTAAAAACAAATGTGCCATTGGGTAGAAACTTTTGTGCTGTCTTGGATTTTTTTTTACATTTGTATAAAGCTTTGCTTAAAAGATTCTAAATGGTCCTCCAAAGGGAAGTCCGTTATATTACATCAACACACTCCGCTAGTCCTCTACTCTATTTTAAAGTTACGGGAATGTGTAATATTTGGAAGGACTTAAGTATATGGTATTCTTAGACACATAAATGCATTCAAACGAATAAGAAAGAATGAACTCAAATCGGAAAAGGGTGTTCAGAACCGAGAATAAAGAGCACATATGATTTGTTATGAGAAAAAGTACGTAAGCAAGCCCATCCAACAACAGGAACTTGCCATCAAACACACAAATCGTTGGAGAAATTAGAGGATTTCTTGGAATGAACAGTTACTACAGAAAATATGTACCAAACTTTCCTAAGATGGCAGTACCTGCCATTGATTTGACTATGACAATACGCAAAATTAAAATGGATTGACGAATGCAACCAGGTTGTCCAAAATGGTTAAAAACAAGTTATTAAAATATGCATCATTGTTTTTTTTTTTTTTTTTTTTTTTTTTTTTTTAATAAATATTTCTTTAGTATTTGGTTTAGCGAAAAGATATATCAGTGCCATAATGCAACTTAATTTAACCAGTCCATGTATATATCTTCCGGGATTCTATGGAAGATTTGCAATGGATGTAACGTGTTTTTAGGAGACGCTCACGCTTTCTAAACATCTTCACTAATTCTATGTAGATTTTCAATTGTTCTCGCATTAACACATTTGCCGTGTTTTAATTAGACATTCAGTAGTAGCCTTAATGAAGTTAATGAACTTTATCAGAATGATGAAAATTAAGATGAAGAAGCATGTCAAATCACAATAAAAGTTATACCATATTGCGTTTTAATAGAAAGTGATGCAAAAATATTAAGACAGAGTTTGAAACATAGAAAAAAAATCCGCAGTATAATAAAAATAAGATTTATATTGTATTTTCTTGGTCCTTTTAATAAAGTGTGTGACGGCGTCTACTGTCCTTGTCCTTGTCAAGCTCTTTTTTGTTCACGGTCCCAGAAAAAAAATAAATAAAAACAGTTAACAGTGGAATAAGGAGGGCGTTACATCTAATCAAATGTATAAAACAATTTGTATCGAACCTAAGTATATATAGGGTGGAATTGTTGTAATGTTATGCCTCTCCCTATATTAACGCATCGAATGTATGCGTGTATAAACTTGTATTTTACATGTATTATAATCAATTCGTTGATTTACGTAAAAATGAAGAACAGCATGATGCAATAAAACGGTAGATGACTTTCTTTTTTTCCATAATCAATATATTCATCATGATTTTCAAGTATAACAAAATATTTTGTTTGAAATAGTCATTTGACTTAACGAGGTCATTGCATTTATATCGGCTTTAGCATCTATAAGGATCCTTACTATCTCACTGTGTCCCCACCTTGCTGCCCCATGAAGTGGAGTACTCTGAAGCTGCAAAGACACAAGTATTATATGACAGAGACTAAAACGATTCTTATATACTATGGAGTGGTGGATCCAGAATTTTTGAAAAGTGGGGTGGGGGAGCACATGTGTTTTGGTGCCAAATCTGGATTATTATATGTAAATATTGTGCCCGGACCCTCCTCTTAATCCGCCACTCTTATGTTTAATTGTATATGGGTCAAATACAAAACTTATAGTCTTATCGATGATCTTAAGGCCATATTGTTATTGTAGAAGGGGTTTGAGAATTTTGCATCCCAAAAAAAAAAAATGAAGTTATCAAAATATCTGAATGTCCGTGGTGCGTAGGCTAGGTCACCCTAGGTATTGGGATGACAAATTCCTCGAGACATAAATTGCTAAACACTAAGACTTTCGAATTTTGATGTCAGTTATGAATATGATCTGTAAAATTTTCCGATAGTTCTAAGTTTAAGGTATCTATATCCCCGCGTAAACAATTTCAAAGTTATTTGCAATTTTTTGTGTGAATTTCTAAAACGTTGGTGCAAGCTCTAGCGAACTAAACCAACTGATAAATATAAACACCATACCGTGGTAGTCTTGGTATATCGCCATCCAAATAAGATATATGTTTAGAAGAATGTATGGTACATATATAATTTCAAGCTCAGAGTTATTCATTACGAAAATGTGTGTGTGTGTGTGTGTGTGTGTGTGTGTGTGTGTGTGTGTGTGTATTGTGTCAAACGGGGACAATTCTATGAATACACATCTTCTAATTGGGGACCACCTACAACCGTGGACGTCCCCGTTTGGAGAAATGCTGAAATTCGGGCTCTAGAAGCAAAATACTATATCCCAATGTTAAAAAAGTGACCATTACTGAAAGAAAAAAATTGGAAGTATTTGAATAGTATTTAACAGTTAGGTGTGTGTGACGTCGATTTAGCGGGAAAATTTGTTCCACACACACTGATTTGGGTAGGTCCGCATTTCATCGCTGTCGTACGGTCGGCCATAACTACAATGGCAGGAAGAAGTCGCAGAGCTCGACCTACTGGCACTGTAATTTCTATTGAAACGGTCGGCTCATAGGTATGAGCCGACCGTTTTCAATAGAAATTACTGGCACTGCAGAAATAGAGCCGCCCTGCGTCTACCTTTACATAGATGAAAATGTCGAAGGAAAAAGGTATGTTTTGCACTTGGATATCTAATCATTTATATTTGTTTGATTTCTGTGATCTATGGTATACTACATTTGCGAAATTGAGGTGGTAGTACAATGTATTCTAACTACTGTGCGAGCGGCACACTTTGATGTTGATAGTCGCGAATGTCTCATGTTTATCATGAATATTTCTGATTGAAACTTAACATTCGATATAACTAGTTTTCTTGTGACTTTTGATACAATTGTTAAGGAATGATTTCGTAGAAGGAATTTGTGAACATTTTTTGATTGGTTTTGCCATATTTAAGTCCCCTTTTCCATAAGGCTGCAACGTCAACATGTCAGATGTGTTGTAGAATCAGTAGGGACATTGTATGTTCAAGTCAAACTATGGACTTTGTATACTTTCACGTCAAATGAAGACATTGTGTGTCCGAGTGTACTTTCAAGTCAAAGGGGGACATTGTGTGTCCGAGTGTACTTTCAAGTAAAAGGGGTGGGCATCGTGTGTCCTTGAGTGTACTTTCAAGTCAAAGGGGTCATTGTGTGTCAGAAATTTTCAGAAATCTGAATAGAATACATGATATCGCTTAACGACTTTAATCTAAGAATATACAGGGGTCAGGCTATATCAATTTGGCAATAAATCAATTTAGATATTATTCTATCTTAAATTATAAATCTATTTGGTTAAAAATTAAATGATATCATCTGACCAATCTGTTTTATGTATAAGAAATCACTTTTATGATTAAACATAATCCCCCCCCCCCCCCCCCCCCCCTTCTCCTTTTTTTAAACTATCACCCAACTCTCCAAGAAAAAAAAATTGATTGCAACTTGCAAGTGAGTCGATTATCCATCTTAATGTATGTGTTCCTTTGTATATAGGTATTTATCTGGCTTCCATCTCAATATACATGTATTTGTGCATTTGTACTGTAAAAGTACCGTATATACTCGCCTATAAGTCGGATTTTTGGGAGAATAATATCGTGGTCAAAGTGCACTACGGACTTATAGGCGCGTTATTAGTTGAAAGAAAAAAAATTCAACCTTAATCTGAAGTCAAAATTTCCCGTTGTTCAATGGACAATGCAGATATCAGACAACATAGATGGTGTACGCGACATTCCCGGTGACGTGTAAGTTAAAGAAAGTATTAATTAAAAGTCGCTTATCTACCCGAGAGTGATTAACACCTCGTTGATTATGACGGTCGTCTGTATGCCATCCTGTCAGTGGTGTATACCGATATTATTTCGGCGTGTCGTTTAATTAATCACAATAGCCACGGTTCACCAGAAGCCAGTGTCGCTGGATGTAAAACAATAGCTAGAAGTTGCAACACATTTTATTGTAGTGGGAATTTAAAGAACTCTTGGATATGCAGGGCTTTTTTCTGCTCATTTTATGGCCGATATTCGGCTATATTCCCAATCGCAAATCGTATCTTTTTTCCCAATTTTGGGCAAGAAATTCCCAATTATGAGCACAGAATAAAAAATTGTAAATTTGTCTTAAACTAGAGGTAATGGCAAGCAAGAAAAGTGTCCAATCGTAACTTCCAAGCGCACGATTGATAAAGACAATCATAAACAATCTCTTGTGTCGTTTTGAGAAGCGCACACAAGACTACGAACTTGTAATTGACGAAGCGAAAATCATGTAGTAAATTGTATATGAGGAACCATGACGGTGGCGTAAATCGGCGCGGTTACTATCAGTTACCGTTTTATCAAAAGCAAACTAGCATAGCGCCGCGCCATGCCCTTTTCATGCGTCGTCGTGCCCTTTTTCTGAGTGCCATGTCCTTATTTTTCCAAAGTTATTAATTTATCATTTTATGAGACTAAAGAAGATCGATCTTCATCCATGTAATATGAAACCCTCAAAAAGATCGTTATTTACACCTGGCCAGTATATTACGAATATCACTTCGGACATGCCCTCTTTAGAATTTGGTAATACTTTCCGCAACATTTAAATATCATCCGTAACCAGCACACTGTACTGCCTGCTACTTTTCGGATGTTAATTGGGGCATTTTAATTAATGTTACCTTCTTAGATTTAGATTACATCCGCACACGAACAGAGTTTGACACGGTTGTCTGAATGCCGAAATAGTAATTTTGCAGGTCAAATTCACATCTGTTTTCAGTCAGATATTAAAGAAAATGAAAGGATGTTTGTCCCTTAAAAGCAATTAGGCCTATTCTAGGATTGTAATGTCGTCTCTGAATATCATTTTACCGAATTGGTTTACATACCCGGTCACGATCGCTTAGAAGCTTCACTCATACAAACAAAAACCACCCATTTTAAATGCTGTACTTAATATCATTTAACTAATTTTCTCAATTTGACACCAGATATTTAGGATCTACTCTCCGCATTTCCTCTGATAATTTTGAACATCGTTTAGTAGTTCCGACGAAAATGATATTTCAGAATATCTTTTATCACTTGATACAACAATATCATCATAAGTAGTTGCAACAATTCACAAAGTGTATTCACACTCTCAGACGTGTCGGTTTTTTACATCAAAGAACTGAACAACATAACTGATTATAAAACATGACTTTTTTAGTCTTTCTAGAATCAGTAGAATATTTATTATCTGTGAGTCAATAAATGTGAATGAATATTAACCATTATAATTTATTACTTTTATTTATGTACTTTGAACTGAGACAATCATTTGGGCCAGCAATTTATTAACAAAGAGTATCATATAAAGCAGTCACAATACTAAAGTAACTAATAACCAAAAGGGGACAGATACACTTTATATTTCCCATTAATGCTTCCACCAATTTCCTCTAAGATTTTGAATTTGAATTATTCAAACATAAATCACACTTCATACACGTAGCAGATCCAGGAATTTATTTATGAAGGAAAATTGGGTGGATTGGGGAGGCTGAGAGAACTTTTTGTTTTGTTTTCTCTGTAGAAGCATAAATAAACAAGAAGTTTGAAATTACTAATTAATATTTTTCTTTTATATTCTAACAGCAATACATATATATCATCTTATATTTTATTTTTAAAAAATTCCCAATTTGGAGCAAAAAACGCCGCGAAATTCCCAATTCCAGCGCCATGGGCCATCTTCCCAAAATAGTGAGAAAAAGCCCTGATAAGAGCGCTTGAATACAACAATATTGCCGAAGATTGTACCTTATCAGTAGCAAAGAAAGTTGACCGATCAGAGCAGGTAGTGGATATTTTAAATTACGACAAGTACACTTCACGGTCAATCAACTTCCTTGTTATCTATACAATGAATTATGGTCGTTTTCGGCACCAGGAGGTTTGGCACCAGGTCGTTTCGGCACCTATAAATTGTTTCGGCACCTGACATGCACGTTTTCGGCACATGATATGTACGTTTCGGCACCTGTGATAAAAATCTACTCTGATGTGCCAATTTTTCTTAATTGTTCTTGATATGTAATGATCTTTCCTTTGTGATAATTTCGAGCGGATATTAGAGGTAACAAATGACAAACATTTTTATTCAATGCAAACATTTACTGTTCAATTGGTAAAGAATAATAACATCAAAATTACTACCAAATCTATGGTAATGTATATAACAGCCAACAATAACTCTATGAAAATTAATTCAAATTCTAACAATCCGTGAGATGAATGTGATATAAAAATACATATGAATTAACAATGACAGAAAAAAAAACCAATTCCAACAATTTTCATCACAATTTTTTTTTTTTTTTTTTTTTTTTTTTTTTTTTTTTTTGGTAATAGAATAAAAAAGAAAGAAAACACAAACATGACTTTATACACCTTAACAGTAGGAATGTATGAAATCCGTGTATTGATCTGTTCAACTTTGCAGATTTAAAAAACAATTGTTTTCAATTATATATTAAACAATCTTTCAATTAAAAATAAATTTCCTTTACACCCAGCGCCCCCCCCCCCCCTCCCCACTTTCACCCCATCCAAATTTATAAAAATACCGACATCTGCTAATATAGATAGGGGCAACGGTCAATATACCTTTTCACTGAAATGCGGATGTAACCAGGGATAATTAATTAATCATGGCATGGTTAGTATAAACTGGCTTCAGTTTCACGAAAAAATATTACGATCTGTTAAGGACTTTATATTTCTTTTTAAAATCGATATGTAAAATGAGACTGATTATAAGGAAATGTGGTCTAGAGAATTGATGTTGATATTTTCGTGGACTAAAACATGTTACAAGAAAAAAACTCTGCAGTCATAATTTCAAAAAAGAAATAAATTTCAGAAAAATATATTCAGTCGTAATATTTCACACTAACAAAACAGACATGGTTCGTATAGTGAGTAAACTGTTTTATAATTAACTAAAATATGTAGGTGCCGAAACTGCTTTGTTGGGTGCCGAAACGATTTTCAATGAGTGCCGAAACAACTTTAAACAGGTGCCGACATGTCCTTTAAATCGGGTGCCGAAACAACTGGGTGCCGAAACGTCCTAAAACCCTATACAATTACTTCGATTTCAGTCACCGCATTCAAATAAACATCGTTTCTATCGGAACAAATGCTGCCAATTCGTAATCTTCTTCCAAATAATCATGTTTAATATCAAACGTAACATGAATTGTTTTCCCCTGCGTCTTACATATTCCCCCGATTTCCACGGACATATGTGCGTATCATACTCGGTAACGAGATAAAGTATTTACGGTATTGGAAGTCTCTGAATGGGATTCGGTCAACAAGTACAGGCTTTTGTACATTGAAAATTTAGAACCGACTTATAGGCAAGTCAATGACAAATTCCAAAATTTCAAGCCCAAATAGCACCAACCGACTCATGGGCGGGTCGACTGATAAGCGAGTATACATGTTTACGGTAAAGAGGCAGCTACCAGTAAGGGACATGTATTGTTTCAGCAATACTCACTTTGTGCTTGTTCATTGTATGGGGAGAGGTGTTCCAGGGCAATTTATTTGCCTATACATGGGAGAGCTTATCACCGCCAGTGAGGCAGAGAAAAGAGAAAATGCTACTGCAAGTGTTTTTCGATATTTTTCCAATGTAATGGTGTAAGCTGGTGGTGAGTTTTGTACCTTCAAAAAATTCAATTCTTATTACATGTGTATTTTGACGGGGGAATATTGCTTTTGCTCTTGTCAGTCTGTCTGCATGTCGGTTGTTCGGTCAGTCTGTCCGTCACCAAGGCTTGTGCAACCTGTAACTCAAGACCCCTTTGTCCCAGAGACTTCATACTTATTAAGCGGATACATCTTGGATAGTAGATGATCCCTATTGATTTTGGGGTCAAAAGGTAAAAGGTCAAGGTTATTATTATATTACATATACCCAGTAGATGTGTAATATACTTTGCGCAATTGATAAAAGGAGAATTATTACTCCTAGAGATTTCAAACTTGGTAGACTGATATACAGTATAGTTCAGGTGGATCTTAATTTGCCCACTGGTCACACAGTGTGCATTCTTGAAAGAGCCATTTGGAATTAACATACATGATAGCTCAGGTAAATGTCCACTCCTAATGAAATTTCGGAGCAGGCGTGGTGTAGTGGTTAAGCGCTTGGCTTGCGGCGCCGACGATCCGGGTTCGATTCCCGGGTTGCGCCACTATGTTTAAGAGGTTGGTAACCTCCTGCTTCCATGTCGCGATATAACTGAAATATTGTTGAAAGCGACGTAAAACACCAATCAACCAACCAACCAAACTAATGAAATTTCAAAGTTCCACCCAGACTGTAGGGTATCTTGGGTAGTAGGTGATTCCTATTAATTTTGAGGTGAAAGGTGGTGCCCCAAGGACTAAAAGGTGTCAAGGGGGACATAAATGTTTACAAACATCTCTTGTTTGCCATGGACTACTAGGTAAATAATAGTGCTTGAAACACAATAAAGTTCTATACATTCTGGCACATGTTGAATACTTGAAGTTTTCCAATATAGCACTACCTGGTATAAACATTGTCCATATCAAAAGAAGAACAAGACCAACAGTGAACCTGAAAGCTTGTTTGGATTACTGGGCATTCCGTCCAGTGAACTTGATAATATTACCAGACCTAATCAATGGGATTTTCCTTCTAACACTTTGATGATCCCGACAAATCAAAAGACCAGATACCTTATTGACCATTTTTGGCCCACTCAATCAAACTACAATATTGTTATATTGTTATTATTATATATATATATGCACACAGATATCTGACTCGTACAAAACATTCAGATAGAGCACAGAATCCTTATTTAAATTTAAAGAGATATGACCTCATGAAAACAACATTTTCTGCAAATTTTAGCTCACCTGAGCCAAAGGCTCATAGTGCACTGTCCGCCGTCTGTCTGTCTGTAAACTTTTCATATTTTCAGCTTCCTTCAGAACCACTGAACAGAATAAGAATTTGGTGAAACTTGGTAGGGATGAAGTACTCAAAGTCCCCTACAAGTGTTGTTTTTCATCCAGATCCACTGACAGATGGTGCCATCACAGCCAAAAGATCAAACTGAATGTATCAAAATGATCTGATAATAGTGTCTTAAGATGTGTTTTTATTTTCAGTTGTCCTCTGATTGATGAAATTTACATATTCAGTCAGGTTCCTTTTGTTAAACTTTTTCTTTTTACCGGTAAGTTTTGCATACAGAGACCAACATGGTTCATTAGAGTGATCTAGCAGAATAGTGTAATAAAACAATTTTTAAATTTGTTTTCTGGATCTAATTATTTTCATACTATTATGAATGTTTTGGCTATTATTTTACCAGATTAATTTAAATGCAGTATTCTTTTGAAGGATTTCTATGAAAATTTGAATACAGTTTGTGTTCATCAATTAGCACCTAATTGATTAGATATAGGTGTCTCAGAATGCTAAATGCTATACTTCTCAGGTGAGCAATATAGGCCCACATGGGTCTCATGTTTCTCAATCTGAATTCTAAAATTGCAACATTCAATTTGGCATTTCTACCTACAAAATCATGCATGTTCCTTTACTTTACCTGGGATGACTTGCAAATTCTTTTCCAGCATTGATGCAACCAAAGAACCAAATTATGAAAACCAAGATGAACAGTTTGGACGTTTAATCAATCATGGAGATAAAAAAACAGTGTAATGCTAAAGTCAAAGTGATCACATTTATGCAACCAAATTAATTAGATGCCACGAAGAGGTCCTATATGATTATGGAGTTAAAGATCTACCTTGGGTATGTAATTTTATAATTATAAAATTTTAAGCTGTACTGGTTAAGACTAGTTAAGCTTATGCAATAGCTAGATGTTCATATACAGTTTCTTGTTTTCGCTTCTCCTTCTAGCTTCTGTAAGCATTTTCACTACATTACTTTATGAATAGCCATTTCATTCTGCCACTTGGAGTGGGTTGTCTGATTCGGATATTGATGAGAAAATTACATATCTTTCTATCTGTAGAGAATTCTAGGACATCAATCGCACAGGGAAAAAGCTCGATTGTACCCGGGATCGATTATCGGATGTATATGCAGGAGGGATTGAACTCTCAACAGTCATTAAACACTATAGTTAATTGACGCTCAATCTTTGACGTGTATGCCTCAATAGATAAATAATTGTTTTCCCCTCTTTAATCACGATAATTCGGCGATGGTATTTTCAATCCGCATCCCGATGTCATTTTCTAATGTGACGTATGTGAAGGATGAGAGGCAAATTGGAGAGGCTAATTGGTTGGATAGACGCACCCACAAATTAGAACGAATCCGCGTTTTCCCTTCATTCTACACCTACGTCACATAAAAATGTCATAGAGAGACAGATTTAAATTACCACCGCCGAATTCTCTTGAATAACGGAGGAAATGGGGATATTTCGACGCTGAACGGGGTAAGTGCATGTATTTTTACATGTTGTGGATTACTTCAAGAAGAAAGACTTACTTGATGCTGTAGTTCGTATGTTATTGTCCTGTAATCAGGCCGTCGACCCATGAACGGCTTTTGTCGGAACACTGAACTTACGAGAACATCACCATATTTGATGTGGCGTATCTCCAATTTCACGGGAGATACAGATCTAAAACTTGCTGAGATTGTAGGAAAATTATTTATTTAATGAGGCATATACGTCAACTGAAGTTGGGCGTCAAATGAATTCTAATATCCCTGTCCAATCAAATTATTGCAATTGAATTGAGGTACCTGCATAGGCTCCTTAAGAAAAAGAGAGGCCAATAGTCAGGTGGTGCTGTAAAGAAAGGGACCAATAGTGAGTAAGTGCTGTAAAGAAAGAGGCCAATAGTCAGTTAGTGCTATGCAGAAACGGGCCAATAGTCAGTTCGTGCTGTTAACACCTTCATAAACCAAATTTCCCACTCTTTAGAAATACGGAATATGATATGGTCAGGTTCGTCGTACTATGAAAATCGATCGATCTGAGGATAGTCATGCTTAGCTGAGATCCACATGTAACACTAGATTCGTTGAATGACCGAGCATCTCTTTTCGTTCAACAGAGTTATTTCCCATTTGGTATCTGACAGGAATGGATTAATGAAAAAAGAGTAAAACTTCATACGAAAAAATAGACAATCCACGAGCTGCCTAGCACACATAATGTAACTTAATGAAAGAAGTGACGTATTTCAAATGACACAATTCTTGTATTTTAGCCCCTTCCTGGCCCTCCTTTACAAGCTAGACGTTTTGGTCCATACGAAGCAGAGAGTAAAAGTAGTAATTTAAGTATGTTGTGAAAACATAATGTCGGAGGAAAGAAAAAAAAAAAGAGTATGTCTTGTGAATATGTTAAAATATATTGAATAATAGAAGAAATTACCAAAGTCTGTCAAAGAATGTTTTGCATCGTTGTCAGCTTTACAACACTTTAATGTTTATCTTAGTATCACTGCACATCCAATCATTTTATTCACAGATCACAATCCCCTATCCTTCTTATACAAACTGTCAAATAAAAATCACAGAATGACAAGGTAGAGTTTGTTGTTACAAGAGTACAAGAAATAATCCTGGTCCTCGATCTATTTGAACATATGTCATTACTCAGGCTATCCGACGGGTACAAATTTATGGTATCTGAAACCTTGAAGCAAACTTTCAGGATGGAAAAAATTATACTATAACATCGGCATCTGCGAATAATTGTCAGCTATGCAATTGGAATATACAATAAGATGCACAATTGCGTCAGATTTATGATAATTGCTAGTGTATGTGTTGATGTAAATGATTTTACTGTCTGATATGTGTTCTAATGATTAAGTTTGTTTAGAAGAACTAAAAAGTAGATACAGTGACTGGAATAACTTGATATTTTCGTGGTTGAGAATTGTCTATAACTTCATTATTATTTCCATGACACTTAATGAGATTACTATTAAAAATCGAGACATTGTTGTACTTTATATCTTAAAGTTTTACCGCTGTTAGTCATTTGTGTATACTCGTTAAACTTCTGTGTGGTTTATTTATTAATTAATTAATGTAAGAGAGCGATTTGTACACGCACGATAAAAATATTTTTGATATAAGAATGTTTCACTCGCCGCCGTCTGGGTTGGATCCAATGCTCTTGGGACTTGAAGTGGGCGGTCTTATCCACTGGACTACTGCTTCTTTGGTGTGAGTACTTACTTGTAATTTACCTTTAAAGTCATATTGTGATTGTAACTGTTTTGTAGTTAATTAACAGGTATAAATTCATATGTTTATCACATATAATACTGTATTTATTAGATAATATATTGGATGTAATTAGAATAGTATTTCATATAAGTTTTGATATGAAATATCTTGTAATTTCATTGGTCACTTACACATAAACAAGAAGGACAGAGGAACGCCATTTTATGGAGAGATCGGAGAGGATTGTTTCCTGGAAATTGTTCAATTATTTACCTCTTACTTGCAGTTATCTTTTAAATGAGTACGGAAGTATTTGTAAGTGATATTCATGGTGTGATTACATGGTTTAAATGATGTATATAAATTGTGTTTCCCATGATTTCATTTATCCATGTTGTCGCGCGATACAGAACTGCATCTTGCCAATCATGTACATAATACATATGTGGTATGAAAGACATCCTTTATTTTACATATCGTCCATGCTTTATATCATCGTGTACGATGTCTGTCTGATCTTGTAGTCTGTTGTATGTCCAGTCAAGTGAAGAGTTGTATTTCGTTCGTGCCAGTCAGATTATAATGGCATGTTGTTCGTGTTATCATGTTGATAGTTGTAAGTGTGTTGTTTGTTCATACCATGTACGTCCGTCTATGTTTATGGTTATATTATGATATGTCCTAGTGATCTGATCTTATGATCTGTCCTATATATATATATATTTGCATCAATTTGTAGTTTGGGATGATATGATATCAGAGTGCATGAGGTTTACAGAGGCTGTTACGTCACATTGTTTCCTTACTTCGGGTATGTTTTATAATAGATTTCTGTTATTGATAATGTGTAAATTTATTTATTTGATAACAGTCATGATGAAAATAAATATTTAGATTTCATAAATAATCATATTAAATATTTTCAACCATGACAAAGTAATTAATTGGAATTGATTGGCATTTCAGATATTTAAATTGCATTATTGTAATATTGGTTTATATGTTATTTCAGATCATTGTCAATATATTCTGTAGCACAATAAATGATGATAAACTTTCTCGGAGTTACATTAATATAAACGTCAATCATATTGAGAACTTTAGTTTTCCTGTCCCTAAGGATATGTCTATGTGTATTCGTATGGTGGATCCGTAAGTTATACATAATTTCCGCCGAACGTTAACTGCACAGCTACGACAGCTCATCAGGCTACGACCCACGACATACAAAATGATATAAATCGCAACTGTAGAACGTCGAGTAGAATTAAAAAGTAAAGATGGATTTAAAAAACATAATAATAGTAAAACTTTACGAAGAAATAAAGTTATCAAACTATCTGACCCTCCTTAATTCGTAGGCTAGATCAGCATAGAAATTGGAATGACAAATTCTTCTAGACATAAATTGCTGAAACTAATATTTCCGAAGTAAGATATAAGTTTTGAATATGATCGGTAACATATTCCAATAGATTTTCTAAGTTTACGGTATCGCAGTAATGTTAAGGCACTCCATGACTTCATTAATACTATAATCTACCTAAAACCGTATAATAAATTGAGTAAAGACTATAACTGCAAAATTGGCAAAAATGCAAATTGTTTAACAGCAAGTGCAAGGGTATATTGCCAAATTCGGAAATTAAATTTTGTTGTAATTAATAAATGGAAGCCTATAGATCATATTCTTAGCTGTGCCCAACTTATAACAGGCGTATTTGTGCATAAATACTGAAAGGGAATTACTGAATGGTGTAATTTTACAAGAAATGGCCTAATTAAATTGAAATTCTGTTGATATTTTAAAATAAAAAACCTAGGCCCAGGAGGAAGCATTTCAAATAGATAGAACATTCTTTATGTGAAATTACACAACAAGTGGAGTTGAGAAAAGGGTTGCACTACAGCATTTTTTTTGGCATGTTGACTGCTTCAGTTTATCTCGCTTCATAAAGTACATTGGGCCATAGTGACGTCACAGTGACGTCATGACATGGTTTGGCGGGTTTTATGCAACATTATATAACTGTATATTGCCTTAACACCGCTGCGATCTATATCAGTGAGTAAACAATTTCGAAGTGAGTAGTAAATCTTTTGTGTGAAAGTCTAAAAAGCTATAGCGATCCAATAGTAGTCTTGGCATATCGTCATCCAGCTACAGGAAATATACGA
This sequence comes from Pteria penguin, assembly GCA_035048485.1. Classification (NCBI taxonomy): domain Eukaryota; kingdom Metazoa; phylum Mollusca; class Bivalvia; order Pterioida; family Pteriidae; genus Pteria; species Pteria penguin. Next base: position 875,467 of record CM068592.1, on the reverse strand, counting down.
TAGGAAATCCAAAATCGTCATATTTATCACATATTTCGTTATGGATAACCTCATCAAGAATTCTTATGTTTAAAACAGGGTCATCTATTACCAAAATGTTATCTACACACAGAGACGTGTCATTAAACATAGCAATAAAGTCGAAAGGTCTGGATTGTCTAATATACTGCATAAGATCTCTCTCATGATAATACAAAAACGAATCTGTGATAAGAGGAGCGCAATCAGTGGCTGGGGGAAATCCAACCCCCTGTTGATAAATTTTGCCATTAATTTGTGCATAAATATTGTCTATTAATAAGATGATGGCATTATATAACTCGTCCAATATTTAAAAGAGTTATATTGCTTATTTTAAAAAAAGAACATAATTATCTGATGTACATAGAAGAGGAAACAGAAGATATCTGACAAAACTGTATGACACAAATCACCAAGGACATGCACTCAAAACATGATAATAGTAAAATATACACGGAAAAACTACATTACAAAAATATTTTATTGTGCTGCGGTTACGATGCCGACATAGGATGGACAATTAAAGTAGCAAACGTCAATCAATTAAAACGCCTGGGAAACAGAGACAATAAACTATTATTAATTACACCATGTGTCAGTGAGGTACACAAGGTAGAAGAATCAAATGTGGCTTTAAAATTTCGTAAGTGCAGGTATCTGTCATTTTGCTAGAATTTTAATCGACCAAAGTTATTTATATTACAATTATGAAAAACGACATTGCAGCACTTTGTAATATGATCGTTGATAGCTGTACTGTCTCAGCCGTATGAGAGAAGTCAGCACGAAAATATACAGTATATAGTGTAATGATATGAATAAAAAGAACATAAGGACATCACAAATCTATTCGATTAAAAAACGATACCGACTTACGACGATCATGTGATATGACAATAGGCAATCAATTGGTGTGGTTAACCGGTTTAAGGGGCCACCTTTCCACTCACTGCAACACCAAGTGTATTCTACGTATTAATTTCCAAAGGGTTATCTATTACCAAAATGTGATCTAGATACCTGGAGGGGTTATTAAACATTAGACATCACCGTAGCTCTAATTAATTGATATGTCTGTGAGATATACAAGGTAGAAAATTCAACTGTGGCTTTAAAATTTCGTAAATGCAGTAAACATGTGATTTCGCTGGAATTTTGATCGACCAACAATTTATATTACTACTGTGAATAACGACAGTGCAGTACTTAGTAGTATGATCTTTGATAGCTGTGCTGACTCAGCTGTATGACAGAAATCACGGAATTAATGCAATGATACAATTCATAACGTCATCAAAAATATTTGATTATAGTGCAGTTCGGATATAGACTTAGGGCTGTCATTTGATCTGACAATTGTCAATAATCCATCTGCAAAAACGACATTGCAGTACTTAGTAATATGATTTTTGAAAGCTCTCCGACTCAACCCTATGACAGGAGTCAGCATGGAAATATAGAGTATTGATAAAGAAGAAAAGCAAACAAACAAACAAACAAAAACCAAAAGAAAAACCAAAATCAAAATCAATAACAAAAAAAAAAAAAAAAAAATAATAATAATAATAATAATAATAAAGGAAAAGAAAAAAAAACCCAAACAAACAAGCAAAAAAAGCCCAAACAAACAATAAATCAAAAGAAACAAAACAAAACCAAGAAAAAAATCAAAGTACTCAAAAGTCCTGAGAGTCGGTTTTGCTGATTTTAAATATGTAATCATTTTACCATTTTAGTGGCAGATTCAGGATTTCAGGAAAGGGGGAGGGGGGGGCAAAAATTAGGTCTTTGTTGCAACTAAATCGTCATTATACCTATGTACAAAATGCTAATAAAATTTGCTCTCTTCATACTTTCTTACGGCAAAGCGTTTGCAATTGCTTGTATCCGAAATGAACGTGCAATCGACAACTTCATGGCAACAAGTTTTACTGCATTGTTGTCACGAGTCGAAGCTGAGCCAAGGAACGACATTCCTTCAAGTGGGACATTAAATAACCATCTTATTCACGATTCTCATAATGTTTTAACATCATTTATATTTAGAAACATACAACATTTACCTAAATATTTATATTGCATTTTCATTATCAGAGGAAATGCGGGAAGATCGATCTTTAAATTTGTCATATATGTGAAAAAGAACTAAAGTTCCAGAACATGCTGGGGAAAACTTTAATTGAAATATCTCGATAAAAACAAGCGATACAAGATCAAGACAAATGCTTTGTCCGGAGAATTACACAATCGAGAACATCCGACGGTGTCGGTGGTAAACACATCGTAAAGTAGTCACAACTACATATTATTATGCGAAATTTGAAAACATTATTGCAACTCCTTTTTCGAGTTATTGAAACTAGTTTATGTTTACCTTAAATTGACTGACCTAAAGGTACATTGTGCTGATCAAGAATTTTTAAGACAACATCAGTAATTTTTCGGCACTTTATTTTTCAGCGGCGTAGCAAGCTCTATATCGGTGGTGAAAGTTATAACCCCTGAAAAGAAAGTGATTGCAATGAGTGCGGCTTCACCGAAGCCGACTCAAAAATGTATTCGAGTATCTTATAGTTACGACACCGACTTAGGACGCTCATTTGATTTAACAATAGTCAATTATTTGGTGTAGTTAACCGGTTTAAGGGCCCACCTTCCAACTCATCGCAGCAACAAAATTATACAGCGTGTTAGATAATACATTGCTATATACACGTCAGGAACATGTAATATAAACACTACACGCCTCGTGGAAACTTTCATATAACAATTAATAAAATAATATAATGATTTAGATAACGGCTAAGACAGGTACTAAGGCACTTGCATTTATGAAAAACTTTATTTTTTAGTTTATTCTATCAAGAAACTAGGTAAACTAGAACACTCCTTTCGAATTTTAGAATTATTTTAATCTAGAATTTGGAGGAAAGGTTTTCAACAAATTGTCGGCATTCTTGTTTAATTGACCAATAATGTCGAAAGACAACATGGTATCTAGATACGAAGTAGAATTACTACTCTCTGGGGTTTATTTGGCCACCAGTTCACTTGGATAGATCATGCTACGTAAATCGTGAATGAAGGATTATTAATTGAAAGCAAGTCATCTATATATCTGCAAGTGACATTGAAGCCAAGGCCAATTGTTTCTTTCCTTGCAAATGCAAAGACTGAATCAATTCAGCTTCGTTTGAGTAAAGGAATATGTCAATCAGAAGCTGGGCACAATGAGTACCAACACCTCACTCAGTTTCGCTATGACACATTTTGCTTTCATAAGTAGCAATATTCCATCAAATTACAATGACTTTGTTCCAAAGGCTAGGCGACTCTAAGATAAACTACTCGACCAGGCTTATATATTTGTTAGACTAACAACGCCACTGAGAAAGTTCTATGGACGTGACGAGACTCTTATTCCTCAGTATGATATCTCGTTATCCAGACTTTTAAATGGCATTCTGGACTGAGACCGATTCTGATCATTTTACACAGATTTGACACCTTTTATACTAGAAGGTTAACTACTTTTACTTCTCCATATATAAATATATATATGGAATTTACACGATTTGACTCTTTCTACTAGGTATGTATGACGAGTGTTGCTAGCAAGCAAGAGATGCTCACCCTCCTCGCGTACCTGATTTCACTCCGTCATACGGCTTCACATATGCTCTTCAAGAGAATTTTTTTTCGTTATTTTCCACTTGATTTTTACTTTCACTGATTTTTTATGTCCTCTGTTTTCATGATCTTTTGGACGTAAGTTTTGGATGTCTCAATCATCTTTACATTCATATATATATCTAGTTATTTATTGTATTCATTTAATGTTATTATTATTATTATTATTATTATTATTATTATTATTATTATTATTATTATTATTATTATTATTATTATTATTATTATTATTATTCTACTGTCCTTTCTTCTTCGTCTTCTTCTTCTTCTTCTTATTATTATTATTATTATTCCGCCGTTTTATGTCGGCAGGGATTTCTCGATTACTGTTACAGATAGAGCTATTCCGATTGCATTATTTAAAATTATTATTTTTTCCTTCCTTTTCTCGTTGTTGTTGAATTTCCGATTTATAAGCGCGCAACGCCACCTAGAATGCAAAATATTTGGGTACCTATAGCTTCCTTATTTATCAGCCGATATTCATGAAATTTCACTAAACGTTGTTGCGTGCTCAAGTGCAATATTCTAGACATTTACCTGTTTCATACCTCTTAAGGCTAATCAGGTAGCTGAGAAGAAAAGTGCGTAGTTTGCACACTGTTTTATTATTTATCACCCGATTCCACTCAAATTTTGATGGTAAGTTAAGAATGCTAAGTAATAGTGGCATACACAAATTGAGCGAAATCGGACTATTCTAAATACTATTTTAAGTGGAAAGTAATTTCGTTGTTACTCGCTTATTTTACATCGGATTACCACCAAAATAATTAATATGCGTGAGAAGGATTCACTGTTTAGATTTATTTTTCATAAACTTCCTATGATTTGCCGTTTTCCCTAGGTTATCGAGGAAAGCTATCGGAGAGCCAATCTCGGAACCTGAGAAATACGCGCGTAAGTTAGCAGCATTTTTCATTTTCAATTTCTAAAAATCTGCTATTTAAGGTTCATTGAAACACCAATAAAAGATAACTCTTCTTAAACCCAAGTAGAGTTATGTTTTCTTTACAGATCACATAAACGTTTCATTTTCAAACATGATATTGACTTAGATTGAAAAGCAAAAAATAAACTTATGCACAGATTAAAAGAGAGATTTGCAAAAAAGTCTGTTAAATGGACATAATGATATGAAAAAGTGTTATCCAAATAATAAAAATATAGCTGTAAATGCAGATCATATATAGATCTTTAACTGCGACCCCTTCGGACCCATTTCCGATTCCGGATTTTCCCAACGTAATCAATGAAAAGAGAATAAAAATGCATTTTACAATGAACAGAAAGTAGTATATAAGTTTGTCGGCGCGGTGGAATTAAATTGTTTGTTATGGATCATCTGAGCATGTGAAAGTGGTGGGTTCAAATACCTTATTGGCGGATGGGTACAGAATGTTTTCTCTACTGTATCATGGTAAATTTTCTTGACTGTAATGAAAATAAGTAACAAGAAACATTCAGTGAGTGAGTGACAGTGTCCACAAATTTTCAGTAATTTGGCCTTTATCAAGTGTAAACAAACAAAAACAACCCCCCCCCCAAAAAAAAAAAGAAAAAACAAACAAACAAACAAAATCTGTAAGTGAAATCTTCATATATTTATGTATCAGCTGGTAAAATGTGCCCAGCCAGTGCAAACTTTATGTAAACATTGTGGTGGTGGTTGCGGAAAAGGGGGGGGGGGGGGTTGGATGGTTGAATCAAAATTTTGTAGTGATCCTGGCCATACATATTTAGTGCTTTTAATCTAGATATATCATTAGTAGAGAGAAACCAGCAACATACATACAGATTTTTTTATTTTTATATTCAGCTAGCCAAGTAAATCTTCATGTCGACATTAAATGAAAACTTGAGACATCAGAATCCTTTGAATTGTTATTTTCATAATCAAATACTTATTAAAATTGCATTATTTTGTGTAAAATTGTTTCATACAAAAATGTGCAGACAGTATAATCTATAATGCTGTGCATCTTTACATTATCTATGTTTTACAAATCTTAATTTGTTGTATTTGCAAGGTTATTGTAGGAGAAGAAGATTGGGGATAGTCAGTGATGTTCTGTTATATCTTTGTAATCTAACGGTGTACCTTTCTCTTTTTTATTTGTAATAAAGATAATAATAGGTATCAAAAAATGATATAAAATTCATCAACTTTTCATGTTTCAAAAATGCACAAAATTTCCTTTTTCCTAACCCCCAAGTGTTATTTTGAATCTCATATTATGCCACTAGTCCATATATTATCAGTCATATTTTCCAAATCAGTAACATCTGTGATATATATCTTATTATATATAAATGATAAATATATCTGTGAATAAGAAATGAATTTTGATTCAAGATAAAGTCTACTTTTTGTATTAATATGAACTTTCTTATAAATAGATTGATGAATAGGAATGTAAGAGTCAATATAGGGTGGTATGTATGGAAAGCCCGTTCGTTTTCAAAATTCAGACGGTGAAATTAAATTTCTTCTGCATAAATCAATTAACTGAATGTTAAGGAATATTATATACAAAAATAATTTACTTATGATGTTTAGTTAAAATTCAGGTAATTTTTCATATGGTGTTTTAATGAACCTTAATTTTCAAACACATACTCCCGTTTAAAGAAAAAATAATTGAAATAGAAATCTTTTCAAGAAAATTACGCAAGAATAAAAACTTTTTTTCAATTTTCTTGTATGCAGCTTTAATTTTTAATGGTAGATCTCTCAAATTTTCATTGTTGTGTTCTACAGATGACAAATAAAGTACCAGCAATCTTCTACCTCTTATAGTTAAGACGGTATGTTGATTTTTTTTTTTCAATTATTACGTAATACACAAAAGTTTTTTCATTTTAAGTTTTATCGTTTCCAGAATATTACGAAACGACTGTTTATGACATTTTTAGCATGAAATATGTTTCTCAGTGTTTACAACTAAGAAATTTAAAGATTAAAAAAAAAATATCTTATTTGCGTAACTTTGACGTGTTTTCTTATAGGTCGTATAAACAAAGTATAAAAACGTTTGAGAAAGTATTATAAATTCGGATTCTTAAATAACTGTTTGCACTCTACTAGCTACTGCTGAACAATGCAATAAAGAAATCTTCTCCGAGCGTCTGGATTACACATTAGAGAAGCGCGGTGAATTTGCCTTGCTTTGTACCTCGCACAGCGCCGCTGTTATACAGGACTTCAAACTTGTGTGAATTAATCGCGAGTTACTGTGCTTTACCCGTGGAATATGTCAAATTGTCAAGGCTTTGTTTTGTATATTGCGGAAAGCGGCATTACTAAAGGCCATCGCGAGGAGAATTGTTTATTTGATCAGAGGGGCGATTCAAGGTCAAACATTTGTACACGCGAAATACCTTAATTAATTGTTAATAGATTGACTAAAGATCTAGGTTACATGTGCACTTTATACTTAGAAGGGGACCTTCCTACATGTTTCTCATTTCAAATATATGGCCAAGAGCAGTCGATGTTGTGCAATGTAGGCTTGTGTATAATGTAACTCGCCGTTACCTACAATTTCTGCTAGTAGATTGCGCAGTGCTGTGTATCATCACTAAACGTCAGATATCTGGATCGTGAAAAAGAATTGTGTATTAGAGTAGAAGATCCCAGCCTCGCTGCTTCGACTGTAACTTTTGCTTTAGCAACGAGCTCGTCTCTAGTTATTACTATTATTATTATTATTATTATTATTATTATTATTATTATTATTATTATTATTTTTACTCCTACTATTTTAATTATTTGCTTTTACATTATATCTATACTTATCTATATATTTCTTATAGCTATTAGTATTACAACAATTACTATTATTTCTTATTATTTCTTATTATATTTTATTATTTGTAGAGTTTGGTTTATTACATAATAGAAGTTTCTTATCAATTTTGCCATACAATATTAAAATGATACAATGAAATGAAATGGACAATTGCAGTATCATTTAAATATCTTTTAGATTCTAATCGAATTTAATTATTGAAGCAAAAAGTTTGTTATCCCATACTGTGTCAGTGAACTGTAGGGATGGTCACTAGAAAACCACTATTTTTGCGAAAACTTCTTTTCAATTAGAACTAATGATACTCTGTTGTTAAACATCATAGAGACAGATTCTCATTAGAATTTACAAAAGTATCAGTAACTGGTAAGTAAAAAGAAAAAGTATTTATTTATTCTTAGATATCTGCTGTATACATGCGAAATGCGCGATAGACTCAAAGCGAGTAAAGAGGTTCTCAAGTTCTATTGCTACATGTATGTGTCGGCAGTAAGAGTTTAGAAAGCATCATTATTTTTCTACTGTTGAATGATATTATAATGATTTCATAGAAGTACGATAGCGGCCATTCATTGTCCCCTAGACGTTTGTGGCTAGGAAAAAATAATCGATTATTTAACGACATAACCAATATTTACCAATAATTTATATTAAGAATACTTTTTTATCAAGAAAAAATGTTAAAACTACTAACTGTGCATATACAGAACTTTAACGTTACTGCGCAACTCCAAGGACACTACAAGTATTGTTTACTTTGTACACGTGTTACGTTTATAAACAGTTACACGCATAGCACTGCTAAATTTATAATGCAGTTATCAACCATGTAGATATATGGCAATACTAGTGTATTGCATCGGTATCTCATTTTATTCAAGGATAATAATTAAAACCTTGTGTAATATTTCCCCGAATGAACTAGTTCTGGTTTAATTAAAACTGTTTGACGCTTATTGATGAGCATTGCCCATGCATTATTTACAACAAAGTGATCAGTAGTTTCTTAGAAGCTATGTAGCTGTTCAGACCCATCACGAACCCCGCAGCAAATATCACCTCTCTGCTTACTACATGTACGAATAATCAATGTTATTAGTGTCTTGTCCATGCATTATGAATATGATTCATTTGTCAATTATTTTACCGTATATAGAAAGAAAAAGGAAATGCTAGAGTTGTTTCTAATTCCCCGATACCTAATTTATAACTGTTTTAACTTACATTAAACTTATAGATTACATAGAACTCAGATTTGCAATGGTCAGGAACTATTTACGATTAATCACGTCAACATTCGTGTCTTAGTACTCATGAATATGTTAAAACACATCAATAGCCCGAGTTGATACTAATTTGAGATTTTACTTGGTTCGTTTTCGTTTTAGTACGTATAATCATTATTGTTTTTCATTGCGAGGGTTATTTCTAATTCCCCAATCTTTAATTCATATCATTTTTACATATACAAAAGCTCATAGATTACAGGGAACCAGGTTTTGCAATAGTCATGAATTACTTACAGATAATCACGTGAACACTTGTGTCTTAGTTTCTAGAAATTCGTACAAACACAGCATTACCCCCAAATGATACCACTTTGAGATTTTTCTTGGTTGGTTTCGTGTTCTAAGTACCAATATTCATTATCATTAGTAACCTGTCTATGCATTATGGAAATAGTTCATACGTGTGTTATATTACTGCGTTTGCTGAAAAGAGCCTTTATTCCGTTGGCAAGGAGGTTATGCCTCATTTTTAATGAAAGTTCGTTGCGTCAATTGTTAAGGGAAAAAAGAAATAATGATAATATTAATCCCAGCAGTAAGTTATTAAGTTCAACACCTTAACTCACAAAATGTCAAAGAGAAAACACAAGACATATGACAGTGCTGTATGACACAAATCACCAAGGACATGTACAAAACACATGATAATATTAAATGGTTCAGTAAATTACTGAACGTTACAAACACCACAAAATGAAGAAACGATACATGGAAACTCATATTATCTTGTTTGATGCATGACGTTTGAGAATATAATGACTTCCTAAAGTTTTGTATTACACCATTCATTTATCCCTTCGTATATTCTTCATATGGTTATACGTATCTATTTATTTATTAATTATAATATATATGTGTGCTTTTAATATGTACATCGTCTAATCATTAAACATACATACATTATACTGTTGAAACATCTTTTTGGTGGCCATTCTTCTCTCTCTCTCTCTCTCTCTCTCTCTCTCTCTCTCTCTCTCTCTCTCTCTCTCTCTCTCTCTGCCTTTCTCTCTCTCTGTTTCCTGTCATAAATGACGACATATGAGTTCAGATGTATTGTTTTTACCAATTTATCGAAATCAAATATCATGTTTTACAGTATATTTTGTAATCTTAATATTTTGTGTATATGATGTTTTACATGTAATCTAATATACATATTACTTTTATAGGATTAGATCTGTGATATAAGCAGAAGGCCTTACCTATTTCATTTATCAGGTTTCTTGTACCTTTTATCAATTAAGCCGAAATCGAAACGCATGATCATTCTGGATAGAGATTCTGTAAATGACACCATGTACTGGAGTAATAGTTTGGCGTTTTGAAATTAAATACAAATTTGATATTGGATTATAACCTCAGGTAAGATACAAATAAATTGTCGTTGAATAGGACAGTGGCAAATTCTATCCACAACTTGCAAAAGGCAATATTGAAAATGAAATATTCATGGAAATCTACAATAAAGAGATAAAACCTAATGCTTGCGATATGAAAATGTCTCCTTTGTGATATAATGCAATAGTTCTTAATATGTCATAGAGGTTCAGATTTTCTCTAATTTACTCTCCGGCTTCTATCATCATTTGATTATTAAATCTATATTTACTTTCATGCTTATGTTTTCAAGCACATTATGTTTAATACATCTACTTCTACCAATTTTGCCATAGCAAGCTCTTAGTTATTTTATCAACTTAGATAAATCAGTTCATTGCTACCTGACATAGCCTTGGTTGTATTTGTTATTTTATTGTTTCACTTCATTTTAATTCATAAAACTGATTTAGTTATTCGTCCCTACTTTCGTGATATCTGTCTCATCGCAACAGTATGAAGGCGCACGTACCTAATGTCGGGATGACAGAAATTCTGCACATGTACTAGAAGTGCGCTGTAACCGCACGAATGTTCAGAGTGTTGGTTCTATTTAAAGGCATCCAACCATTGACCAATGATGTCGGAATAACAACACAATTAATTTATTTCGAACTCAAATGCAAATTTCAACTTGAGAAAGAAACTAGCGTTCGAAGCATTGTTACAACCAAGTAATGTATTGTCAGTACTCTCGGTAGACCGACAAATTCATTCTTGCTTGTGGTATTTTTTTGTTTTTGTTTTCGGCTTTTTGGTTTTTTTTTTTTTTTTTTTTTTTGTTTTTGTTTTTTTTTTTTGTTTTTTGGTTTGATTAGTTTTGTTCTGTTCTGTTTTGTTTTGTTATGTTTTTTTTTTTTTTTTTTTTTTTTGTATGGGGGGGGGGGGGGTTGTTTAAAACCGTTAATGTTAATCTTTATTTTTTCTCCTTTTATTAACGTTTTCTGTCTTTTTGGGGGTTTTTTTTTTCTTTGAAAAGGGGGGGGGGGTGTCTTGATTTGTAGCAGTAAAAATTGTAATAACTAATGAAAAGCAGTTTTATTTTTACTGTATTTATAACAAGGATACGGAGATATACAAATTCGGATAGGAAAATCTGTGTTGGAATGGGATAGGGAGCTGCAAACCTATTCTCAGTGACGGATTAAACACAGTTTAAGTAGACGTATACAAATACCGCAATAAGACTGAAAACACTTAAAGCCTGAACAAGACATTTTTACAAATTGTTGGTTTAATGTTTTGTTATTGACCACTCAATTAACATAAATCTTTTTTGTCTTTGGCAAATAAAGCCGGCGTGACCTAGTGGTATCGCGCTGGCCTCCTGAACGGGAGGCCGAGGTTCGAGTCCCGCTCTAGACACGCCGGTGTCCTGCCCTGTCTACTGTAAAGATGATGGATAAATCCAAACCACAAGTCCAAAAATCATGAAACCATAGGACATACAAAATCAGTGAAAATGAAAAACAAATGGAACATAACAAAATATGTCTACTTGAAGAGCATATGTGAACCCCTGTGATGGAGTGAGATCAGGTGCCCGGGGAGAGTGAGCATCTCCTGCTTGCTAGCAACACCCGTCACATATACCCCGTAGAAAGAGTCACATCGTGTGAATTCCATATGTATCTATATATGGAGAAGTCGAAGTAGGTAACCTTCTAGTACAGAAGGTGTCAAATCTGTGTAAAGTGATCGGAATCGGTCTCAGTCCAGAATATCATTTAAAAGTCTGGATAACGAGATATCATATGGAGAAATAAGAGTCTCGTAACGACCGTAGAACTTCCTCAGTGACGATGTTAGTCTAGCACATATATAACCCTGGTTGAGCAGCTTAACTGAAAGTCGCCTAGCCCTCAGAACAAAGTCATTGTAATTTGAACATGCTCTGGAATAACGTATTAACTGAGATATGAATACGCCGTATGCGGGCGATGATGGAATGTTGCTACTTATGAAAGGAAAGTTTGTGATAGCGAAATTGAAATCGTCACGTTTGTCATAGAGTGAGGTGTTCAATTGACCATTAATGTCGAAAGACAACATAATATCTAAATACGAAGTAGAATTACTAGTTTCTGTGGTTTCTTTGACCTCCAGTTCACTTGGATAGATGATGCTAAGGTAATCCGCGAATGAAGGATTATTAATTGAAAGCAAGTCATCTATATATCTGTAAGTAAAATTGAAGCCAAGAGCCAATTGTCTTTTTCCTTGCGAAAGCAAAGACTGAATGAACTCAGCTTCGTATGAGTAAAGGAATATGTCAGCCAGAAGCGGAGCACAGTTAGTGCCCATTGGAATGCCGACAATTTGTTGAAAAACCTTACCTCCAAACACCACAAAAATGTTATCGATAAGAAAGTTCAACATCTGAATTACAGCTGTTTCAGTGTATTTATTTTTGGAATCAGAATTTTCCCTAACAAAGTAAGTTTTATCGTGGCGTATTACTATATATTTGAATTTGCGGCTTCCGTTTTTACTAGTAAATGCATTTTGAATAATTTCCGCTAATCTGTCTTTTAATTTCTGATGAGGGATCGTTGTGTACAGAGTCGAAAAGTCAAAAAAGACTTGATGGAGTGAATTTTAGTAAAACTTTTTGATTTTAGATGTTCTAACAACTCTTTTGATTAATTCCACTTCTGGAATATACTGTTTCGCAATATCTATGAAGGCCAGATTTAATTTCTGATAATATTTTTGTGAGTAGCATCGATTACAGATTTTGTGGAAACACTTCGAGGAACACAGCGATAAAGCGTTGTTTGTTACGGAGTTTTGTGCATTTTTGGAATACAGTACATATATGGAAGTTCTAACTTCATTTTATGTGAGTCAATACCATACGTATTGTGGACATTTTTATGATTCGCGGGTAGTTCCGATACCGAAAAGTTCGTGATAGTATAAGTAGGATTTCCTGGAGCTGAATTTAATCCTAATTCTTTCACTAGGCTGTCAAAAGTAATATTTCTTACAAGTAAATGTATAATTATTAGATGCTTTGTCTGCTGGTGTAATGATATAATGTTCTTGGAGGAAGGTAAGTTCTCTGACAACATCAGGATCTTTAAAATTAGATTCGAATCTGGTGTTTACAGAACCTTGTAATTTTTTAATTTTTGATCTCAGCAGTACTGCAATAGATTTTATCCATTCCGAAAGAGTGTCGACTTGTACTTCCTCTCTTTTTTCTCTGTATTTTGGACCCTTCAGTAAAAGTTCTCTCAATCTGGTGTTTAACAATATCAAGATCACCAGTAAGGACATGGCCACGAGGAGAATATTTAAAAGTAGATCAGGAACATGTACAAAATTGAGGATCGCATGCAGAGTTGCTACGATCAAGACACTGCTGAACTCGATCTTTGTAATTATAAATTCGGATGCAACTGATGGTGTGTAGCTATCCCAAATACATGGAAGATCTTTGCTTTCGAAATATGTACGTGTTTTCTCTAATACTTGTGGTTTACAATTTGGCAAAAAATTAAACAACCAACGCCTTTATTTACAAATTTAATTTTGATGAAAGGGCGATTAGATTTTTCCATAGATATATCGGACTTGACGGAACGTAAATATCTAGCGGTCGATATGTCCATAATAATGCCATCTAGTCTATACTCTGAAGAGCTTATATCAGTGTATATACGGTGTCTGGACGATACGTACAACTCGTGTAATTTTCTGAGTGAAATAGAATAAAGTTTTGTACGAATGTGATGAAGGCCCAAAGGTTTATTTATAAATGGCAAAAGAGCATCAAAGGAAATATTATGTATTTCAAGTTTGTTGTATTTGCGTGTACCATGACTTCGATGCCTCCTCTGGCTTTTGTTGAATTAACCGAGTACGTTAACTGATTGACACGCAGGACTAGTGAGATTACCAATACTACTAATATTGTCATTGCATCCATAGGGCGAAGCAGTGCCGAGACGTCTTATCCAGTATTCTTCTCTTTTCCGACGAAAAGGAGTGCTCAAATTGGCATTGTTTGTGGGGTGATATATTTTTTCTATAATTCTAATTTTCATTGAGAGAATAGAGTGGTCAGGCTGGTTGAAGTGGCGATACAGTAATTGGTTTCCACCACAATTTATTTTGGACCTGTCCCCGTGTCGTGGTTTGCATGGCATATTATAGATCCCTCACTTCTTGGTGTGGATCCGTTGCAAAGGTCAAAATTTGTTTGCCCTGATTCATTATTCATGAACTATTCGTGGTGTGATTTTAATTAAAAATCTATTAATCAATCTTTGGCAAATCGTTGATTTTCACACTCCCTCTGCCCCCCCCCCCTTTTTTTTTAAATCTTTGAACCATTGCTCCGCCCCTCATATATAGATGATATGTAATACGATCTTCCACATCCAGCAAATACATACCACACACACTTCTTCCCAGTTAGATCTAACATATTAATTCCAAGTACATTTTATAAATGGTGAATGTTTTCTGTTTTTTTTTTCTGTTATTTTGTGCAAGATACAATATCATAACCAATATGTACAATCTAGAAATTTAGCGCAAAAATCTTATAAAGGACAGTTTCAAAAATGATCTTCTACAGCCTATGTCGCGAGAAGGACATAGACCACCAACACGTCGTCTCTTGCCATTTCAATCCTGGTCTAGCCACTTAAGCTTTACTGAAGCCAGTCCCATTAGCTTTGAATCAGTATCAAGATCCCATCGCCAAGTGTTCCTTGACGAGCCCCTCCTTCGTTTTCCCTAGGGTTCCATGTCAGATCACGCTTGTATCACTGAAAGTTTACTTTCTTATTGTAAGTTCAATACTCCTCCAGCGTTTTTGAAGGATATCTATTTTTACTGACTGCTCTTTGTTCCCACAGGTTGTGATTATTGATGACAGTTGGTCATCGAATGCGGACTTTTCCTCTAAGCATTCTCCTCTGGTTCTGAAAACAATACAGCAATTCTCATGTGGAAGCACAATCAAATATTTTGTAACGTCGTTGTTTTCGTGTATATTCTACTATTAGCATGTAAAGATGATGGATAAATCCAAACCACAAGTCCAAAAATCATGAAACCATAGGACATACAAAATCAGTGAAAATGAAAAACAAATCGAAAATAACAAAATATGTCTACTTGAAGAGCATTTGTGAACCCCTGTGATGGAGTGAGATCAGGTGCCCGGGGAGAGTGAGCATCTCCTGCTTGCTAGCAACACCCGTCACATATACCCCGCAGAAAGAGTCAAATCGTGTGAATTCCATATGTATCTATATATGGAGAAGTCGAAGTAGGTAACCTTCTAGTATAGAAGGTGTCAAATATGTGTAAAGTGATCGGAATCGGTCTCAGTCCAGAATATCATTTAAAAGTCTGGATAACGAGATATCATATGGAGTAATAAGAGTCTCGTAACGACCGTAGAACTTCCTCAGTGACGATGCTAGTCTAGCACATATATAACCCTGGTTGAGCAGCTTAACTGAAAGTCGCCTAGCCCTCAGAACAAAGTCATTGTAATTTGAACATGCTCTGGAATAACGTATTAACTGAGATATGAATACGCCGTATGCGGGCGATGATGGAATGTTGCTACTTATGAAAGGAAAGTTTGTGATAGCGAAATTGAAATTGTCACGTTTGTCATAGAGTGAGGTGTTCAATTGACCATTAATGTCGAAAGACAACATAATATCTAAATACGAAGTAGAATTACTAGTTTCTGTGGTATCTTTGACCTCCAGTTCACTTGGATAGATGATGCTAAGGTAATCCGCGAATGAAGGATTATTAATTGAAAGCAAGTCATCTATATATCTGTAAGTAAAATTGAAGCCAAGAGCCAATTGTCTTTTTCCTTGCGAAAGCAAAGACTGAATGAACTCAGCTTCGTATGAGTAAAGGAATATGTCAGCCAGAAGCGGAGCACAGTTAGTGCCCATTGGAATGCCGACAATTTGTTGAAAAACCTTACCTCCAAACACCACAAAAATGTTATCGATAAGAAAGTTCAACATCTGAATGACAGCTGTTTCAGTGTATTTATTTTTGGAATCAGAATTTTCCCTAACAAAGCAAGTTTTATCGTGGCCTATTACTATATATTTGAATTTGCGGCTTCCGTTTTTACTAGTAAATGCATTTTGAATAATTTCCGCTAATCTGTCTTTTAATTTCTGATGAGGGATCGTTGTGTACAGAGTCGAAAAGTCAAAAGACTTGATGGAGTGAATTTTAGTAAAACTTTTTGATTTTAGATGTTCTAACAACTCTTTTGAATTTTTAAGGATCCACATTTGATTAATTCCACTTCTGGAATATACTGTTTCGCAATATCTATGAAGGCCAGATTTAATTTCTGGTAATATTTTTGTGAGTAGCATCGATACAGATTTTGTGGAACACTTCGAGGAACCAGCGATAAAGCGTTGTTTGTACGGAGTTTTGTGCATTTTTGGAATACAGTACAAATATGGAAGTTCTAAATTCAATTTATTTGAGTCAATACCAAACGTATTGAGGACAGATTTATGATTCTCGAGTACTTCCGAAACCGAAAAGTTCGTGAGAGTATAGGTAGGATTTCCTGGAGCTGAATTTAATCCTAATTCTTTCACTAGGCTGTCAAAGTAATATTTCTTACAAGTAAATGTATAATTATTAGATGCTTTATATGCTGGTGTAATGATATAATGTTCTTGGAGGAAGGTAAGTTCTCTGACAACATTAGGATCTTTAAAAATAGATTCGAATCTGGTGTTTACAGAACCTTGTAATTTTTTTAATTTTTGATCTCAGCAGTACTGCAATAGATTTTATCTATTCCGAAAGAGTGTCGACTTGTACTTCCTCTCTTTTTGCCCATCGTGTGGCATATTCCTCGCAGCAGTTCATAATATTCTCAAAATTTTGGCTCCATGTGAATGATCTGGGTTCTCTGTATTTTGGACCTTGAAGTAAAAGTTCTCTTAATTTAGTGTTTTTAACTATATCGAGATCACCAGTAATGACATGGCCACAAGGAGAATATACGAAATTAGATGAGGAACATGCACACGGTTGAGAATGGCATGCAGAGTTGCTAAGATCAAGACACTGTAGAAACCCTTTGTAATTATAAATTTTGGATGCAACTGATGGCGTGTAGCTATAGGAAAATACATGGCGGATCTTTGTTTTTGAAATATGGAGGTATTTTCTCTAAAACAGACTTATGATTTAAAATTTGGCCGAAATTTAAATAATCAATGCCTTTATTTGCAAATTTAATATTGATGAAAGGGCGATTAGATTTTTCCATAGAAATATCGGACTTGACGGGACGAAAAAGTCTAGCGGTCGATATGTCCATAATAAAGCCATCTAGTCTATACTCTGCAGAGCTTATATCAGTAAATATACGGTGTCTGGACGATACGTACAACTCGTGTTATTTTCTGAGTGAAATAGAATAAAGTTTTGTACGAATGTGATGAAGGCCCAAAGGTTTATTTATAAATGGCAAAAGAGCATCAAAGGAAATATTATGTATTTCAGGTTTGTTGTATTTGCGTGTACCATGACTTCGATGCCTCCTCTGGCTTTTGTTGAATAAACCGAGTACGTTAACTGATTGACACGTAGGACTAGTGAGATTACCAATACTACTAATATTGTCATTGCATCCATAGGGCGAAGCAGTGCCGAGACGTCTTATCCAGTATTCTTCTCTTTTCCGACGAAAAGGAGTGCTCAAATTGGCATTGTTTGTGGGGTGATATATTTTTTCTATAATTCTAATTTTCATTGAGAGAATAGAGTGGTCAGGCTGGTTGAAGTGGCGATACAGTAATTGGTTTCCACCACAATTTATTTTGGACCTGTCCCCGTGTCGTGGTATGCATGGCATATTATAGATCCCTCACTTCTTGGTGTGGATCCGTTGCAAAGGTCAAAATTTGTTTGCCCCGATTCATTATTGATGAACTATTCGTGGTGTGATTTTAATTAAAAATCTATTAATCAATCTTTGGCAAATCGTTGATTTTCACACTCCCTCTGCCCCCCCCCCCTTTTTTTTTTTGGAAATCTTTGAACCATTGCTCCGCCCCTCATATATAGATGATATGTAATACGATCTTGCACATCCAGCAAATACCTACCACACACACTTCTTCCCAGTTAGATCTAACATATTAATTCCAAGTACATTTTATAAATGGTGAATGTTTTCTGGGTTTTTTTCTGTTATTTTGTGCAAGATACAATATCATAACCAATATGTACAATCTAGAAATTTAGCGCAAAAATATTATAAAGGACAGTTTCAAAAATGATCTTCTACAGCCTATGTCGCGAGAAGGACATAGACCACCAACACGTCGTCTCTTGCCATTTCAATCCTGGTCTAGCCACTTAAGCTTTACTGAAGCCAGTCCCATTAGCTTTGAATCAGTATCAAGATCCCATCGCCAAGTGTTCCTTGACGAGCCCCTCCTTCGTTTTCCCTAGGGTTCCATGTCAGATCACGCTTGTATCACTGAAAGTTTACTTTCTTATTGTAAGTTCAATACTCCTCCAGCGTTTTTGAAGGATATCTATTTTTACTGACTGCTCTTTGTTCCCACAGGTTGTGATTGTTGATGACAGTTGGCCATCGAATGCGGACTTTTCCTCTAAGCATTCTCCTCTGGTTCTGAAAACAATACAGCAATTCTCCTGTGGAAGCACAATCGAATATTTTGTAACGTCGTTGTTTTCGTGTATATTCTACTATTAGCATGTTTTGTGTGCATGTCCTTCGTGATTTGTGTCATACAGCTATGTCAGATTTCTTCTGTTTTCTCTTGTCTGACCCAACCTTGCCCATCTTAACCCGCGGATTCCTTGACAGACGAAGCACAATCGAATATTTTTGTAACGTCCTTGTTTTTTTTTTTTGTTTTTTTTTTTTTATCTACTTGCACTGACTCATGTTAATGTTAGTCCTAGTTGAAATGATGGTTGTCAACCCGACAGCTTCCAGAACACTTTACCATCCGCTGTCATTTCATCTCTTTGTGAAGAGCCGTCCTCTTCTATGGCTGAAATATTCGTTTGGTTTCTTGCAGACATTTCTGTCGCTAAAGTCAAATCAGACACCTAAATGACAGTTTTTGTTAAAACCACTGGCATTGTACTGTAAAATGGTATTCAAATGAGGATAATGTGTTTTATTCTATTCAAATGTTCCGCCAATACGTTCTTTTTGATTTAGAAAGAAAAAAATGCTTGAAGAAAGTCGATTATAGAGCTTTTTCTATTTCACTAAAAGGTATCTAATTTCTACCTCTTTTCAAACAAATTCGTAATTCAGACTCAATATGTCAAATAGTTATATATTTAAAATGCAAAGAATAATTAAATTGTAAGTCGAAGATTTTTGTTTTGTTTGTTTATTTGTTTGGGGGGGTTCGTCAAAATGTTCCTGATTTTGTCCAAAAACTGGTATCCACATACTAATTATTAAGTGTTATGCAAATAGAATTTAATAATATTTGTCATATGTTTATTCAGGAAGAAAGAAAATACTAGAAATGTTGTATTTAAACGATTTTTCCGAATTTCAACATTTTTAATTCAAATTATTTAGGTTTTGCATGAGAATATCTCTAAATTATATTAATTTGCTTTTCACCATTAAAATGATCATTTAATGATATTTGATATATGGTTTTTGCATTTAGAAACAATAAAATACTAGGAATTATTAGTTACAGACTTTTTCCAAATTTCAGCGACTTTTATTGAATTTCTATTAATTTGGACCCAACATAATTGTATAAGAATTAATTCATTTGTTTTTCATCATTTAAATTACCAGTCAATGATATCTGATATATAATGATGCAATTAGGAACAACAAAATACTCGATATAAATGAATTCTTAGCGATTTTTGCTGAAAAAATATGAGTTTAGACCAAACATCAACTCGCTACCATTGTGCAGTGTGGCGTCATCTTGTTTCATGATGTGGGTATGAAGACGGACATTCTGATACTTTTTATGTCATGTGCCAATTAATGTATCAGTTACTCAAAAACTAGAGCTCTTTTCAGTTGTCTGCTGCAACAATAATTGTTGTTATCAGTAATCGTTATATTGGGCTTTAAAATGGTGATACTTCACTTCACTAAGTCGGATTTCCGGAGGACAGATGTCGTTAATGTATCTTTCAAACTCAGGGTTATTCATGGTAAGTATATCATCCAGATATGTAGATGTGTTTTTCACCTCATCGATAAGTGCATAATGTTTAGATGCTGTTAAGATATATATAGATATAGGGTCTGAAATCTCGTCACGTGATAGATGTGATTTTTCGGTAAAAGCTGTTACTGCAGTTGTGTTACGTTCTTCGATAATCAAACGAGACAATATATACAGGAAGTTGTGTGTAGTGATTGTTCTTTATTCTTAAAAGTATCCTTTAATTTACTAAACGAGTCTTTGTATACGCATTCGTTTCGCCATGATCATCACAGCGCACATTCCTGGTTTTTTAAGTCTAGGCGGCATGTGGTTAGTAATCCATTGGATGAGAGCTGCCTCGTATGATTGCAAATGCACGCTTGCATCATATTGGGATGCTGGAGTGTCTCAAATTCTGTAAGTCAGTTCATATTAACACTTTAAATGCTTTATAGAAGACAATATTAGCGAAGTGACAATTCTTTGACCGCTGGAGGCATCTCTTGGCATCGGCAGATAAGTCCTCCTTCTCGTGCCGTGAGAGAAAAATTAAAAATGCTATTCGCCCTGTTCTTCTCCGATTTCACGGTGATACGAAGTCACTGTGGTGAAGGGAGCATCGTCGTTTAAAGTCAGAGATCTTGTGGAAGTTTTGTTTCCATTCATTCACAATAATTAATGTACCGTCATTCTGCAGCACCTGCTACCTTGGACGCTTTTCGTTGTTCTTTATTTCGCATATGGCCGAATATTCCTCAGAGATGTTGGCATACTCTAATTCGTCCAATGGGTCGTGGGTGTGAAAAATGTATCGGCGAAAATGAAAGACCTACACGCTATACAACTTGAGAAACTTTTCTGCAACCCCCATACTTTCATTGTCTGTTCAACCATAATAGATATTATCTGTAATGTTATGTTTGAATTGAGAAGTAATGCATTAAATTAAATAATGATATACATAATGCAACATCACCCTTTGTAAAGGAATCTGAAAATGAAATATCTAAACTACAGAGTTTCTTTTTTCTGACAGTATATACAAATACTTTGGGGAATGCTTAAACATATAAATACGACCATCCGCATCAAATTTTAGGTGAGATTTACACGACATCCCTAGTACTTACCTGTTTGGAGATGTGCCTATATGCATTGGAAGAACTTTCAAGCAGCAAAATGTGTTTAATGCTTGTCACAATACAAATTTACTTTTCATCACCAATGAGTTGAAATAATTATTGAAATATATTCTCAAATAAATAAAATTTAACAGTGTGGGGCAACGTTAACTCTCTGGAAACAGTTAAATACATGCCTAAAGGAAGAACCAAGAAAGTTGCTGACCCTGCTGTCCTTTAGAATGATGATAATATTACAAATATCATTGCAAGTTGCAAGCTGTAGAAACAATATTGTTTAAAAGAATATATATATATATATATATATATGCGTGTGTGTGTGTAGAAACAATAGTGTTTATCCTGTAGTCAAAAGAGTAATTCTGCAAATTTACAAGTTTTAGCATAAACAGTTTGGTTCGTACCTTGTTTACAATCTCAAAAACACCTTGTCCTTTAATGATGATATTGAAAATGAATAAGGTTCATCCTCATGTTATACGAAATAAGTGTACCAAGGTTGAAAGTCGTAGCCTAAAAGGTATTGTCAGTATGGTGTTAACAAGGTGCCAAAAAAGCCATGGGCCCACAACACCATACCATAATACGTCCGTCTACAACGGGTGTATAATAAACTACTTTTTTCATGAACTCAGTATTTTCGTATCCTCTCTTGTCATGCACTGTATGACTTACTTATTTCACTTAAGACCTTTTGGAACTTATATCAATGTTTTGGTAATATCCCCGCTGCCGTTTTGTTGCTCTTAATAGTGTTAATAATTGATTTGCCTTCGAATTCTGTTTATTTCATCCTCACTTCCATTTGCAAACCATCCCTCCGCCATATTGTTTACTCTCGTATGGCAATAAAATGACGTCACCAAATCCACGCGGGGCTATATTAAAAGTATATTCGGCGGAGGGGGTATATAAATATACTATATGGTTGACGGGGAATGATGGGTAGTCGAATACAATAAAATATTTCGTTCTTCTTAACCAATCAGATTTCGAGATATTTGTCTGTGTTGGGATGAAGGTCTTTATTGCGTCGACAAGTAATTATTGCATGAAGTGGATTCTTTGTGATGTAATCAATGTTGCCTATTTATAGTAAAGTGGTTCCATTTAAAATATTGTTGTAATTTAGATGTTACAGAAAAATGGTTGAAAAAAAAAAATATTAACGTATCCCTATGTAAGTTGTTCATAAATATACACTCCGCTAAATATTCATGAAGTAATACTTGAGACAATAGTTAAAGTGATGAGTTCAATCCCACGGTCTATAAAACAAGATGCAGTTTTCAAACACTATGATTTTTATAGCAACACTGTTAAAGACGGTTATTTTAGCAAAACGTTAAACTGTCAACTTTATTAGTGGGTCGGCATTTTAAAAAGAAATATATATTGTCCATTGAGCTCAGGGTATGGGCAATATTGTGTTTTCCCCACAATCAAACACACACACATATGTCTTGAACCCATTCTATGATGAAAATGATTAGCAGTGTGCTATATATTGTTCAAGGATCATCACTTCAACATTTTCTTAGATATATATGAAATGTCTTTCGAAATATATATATATATATATATATTTATATATATATATATATATATATATATATATATATATATATATATATATATATATATATATATATATATATATATATATATATATATATATATATAATATATATATATATATATATATATATATATATCTATATATATATATATATATATATATATATATATATATATATATATATATATATATATTATATATATATATATATATAGATATGTACGCTGTGTATGCCCCGACGGCAACCAAACATTTTTGAATAGCAAATATGGCGGATAACACCAGGACATATTTTGAAGCACATTCTGCTTGCAATATGCATTATAGTCTACTTGTTTTATTGTAAATACAAAGTGAGTTTACCATGTATATGCAAATCACAGGTGGAATAACTCTGTCAAAAAACCCGAACAAAGATATAGTTTAATTAAGACAGTATCATGGTGTATCTTTATACTAAATTTCAAGTCAAAATGTGTTTTCATTGAAGAAATAAAGCAGATATTCTAGGTCCAAGGAGGATATTAATGATAACTTTTAAAATCTTTGACCGTAACCATGTAAACATGATGGATAAATCCAAACCATAAGTCTAAATATCATGAAACCAGAGGACATACAAAATCAGTGAAAATGAAAAACAAGTAGAAAGAAAATAACAAAATTATGTCTACTTGAAGAGTATATGTGAACCCCTGTTGATGGAGTGAGTATCAGGTGCCCGGGAGAGAGGAGTGAGCATCTCCTGCTTGCTAGCAACACACCGTCACATATACCCAGTAGAAAGAGTCAAATTCGTGTAAATTCCATATAATATTTATATATGGAGAAGTCAAAGTAAGGTAACTTTCTGAGTATAGAAGGTGTCAAATCTGTGTTAAAATGATCGGAATCGTAACGACCGTTAGAACTTCCTCAGTGACGTTGCAAGTCACTAGCACACTAATATAAACCCTGGTTGAGCAGCTTAACTGAAAGTCCGACCTAGCCCTCAGAACAAAGTCCATTGTAAATTTTGAATCATGCTCTGGAATACCGTATTAACTGAGATATGAATACTCCGTATGCGGGCGATGCTGGAATGTTGCTACTTAAGAAAGGAAAGTTTATTATAGCGAAATTGAAATCGTCACGTTTGTCATAGAGTTAGTTGTTCAATTTAACTTTAATGTCGAAAGAAAACATAATATCTAAAATACGAAGTAGAATTATTTCAGATTATCTCGTGGATGTTTCAGACTTAGTATATTAAATTTCACTCCAATATGTTCAATATGCAGAAAATAGAGCTTCGGAAAAGAAATGATACCAGAATGTTGAAAGGATGGAACTGGGTAACGTTATATGTCCCGACGATTTATTATGGTTATGGCAAAAATGAGTCAAAGGGGGGGGGGGGGGGGGAGGGGTGATATAACCATTGGAAATCCCCTGAAGTATACTATACTACTTGTCTTTCCTTGAGGATTGCGAAAATATAGATGATGAGAAGAAATCTGAAAAAATGTGGGTTTTTTTTTTAGAGAAAATTGAAGATTTCAAAAATGAGGGTTGGGTGGGATATGAACCTAGATTATTATCAAATTGAAGTTAAATCGATGGACTTAATGTATACACGGTACTATCATTAGGAGTTAAAGGCTTGGTTTGCAGATTTGGATATTTGGAATTACATAGAAACTCAAGGGTAGATCCAGAGCTTCAACAGCTAGAAGGGTGGGGTGGAGTTGCAGATACATATCTCGACAATCTTATTCAAACGCGACTTGTACTTCGTTCCTCTACGCTACTCTCCATGTACAAGATCTTACAACTGCCGATTCGAGGTCATCTCAGGATGACCTTTCAGTACAGCCAATCAGAATTTGAGTTAGAGATCTTTCGGTATTGTTTGTATGCAATATAACACCGAAAGATCTCTAACTCCAATTCTGATTGGCTGTTCTGAAAGGTCGTCCTGAGATGACCTCGAATCGACAGTTGTAAGATCTTGTACATGGAGAGTATCGTAGAGAAGCGAAATACAAGTCGCGTTTTAATAAGATTGCATATCTCGAGTGGAAATGTATTCAAGGCCGAAAGGATCGATTGTGGGAAGGATCCGGGGGGCATCCCTAGATAATATAAATATGTATGCAGAATGATCGCCTCTGTAGCGTCTTTCAACTGTATCCGACTCGGTCTTTCCCTATCCAGTAAATAATAATAATAATAATACTAATAAATTAAATAAATTGATTAATTAATATCCGCAGAGCGGAAGGTCTAGCCCGACCAATGGGATTCAGGCTGTTGATTTTGGGAACATATATACATTAATTGTAAAAACACAATACAGTTTTGTCCACTACATTGAACTCAACACATGTAGCAAGGGCATTCTGGATAGATTTATTAAAGTTCCTTTCACTGTGTCTACAGCTTTGATGAGGACTTTTAACCCGTCATAATTGCGGAGAAAAAGAAAATAAACAAATTGGTAGCATTCTGTTGCATTTGGGTTGTTTCTGGCTAGTGATTGCATTTAACATGAAAACATTTAATCAACAAAGGTGTGCTTGTTGCCCAATGCCCTTATTTTCGTCTTGCCCGGAGGGGAAAGGGCGTGCCAATGGTTAAATCTGACACCTGAATCCCTCATGAGGTATAACATGAGTTATAACCTTCTCCCAACTTCCTCTTTTTCGATAATCGCTAAGTGTTTATTTGAGATGGGTGATAAATATCTAAAATCAACATGGAATCAATAGATTCGAATGTTCACGAGATGATCTAAACAGTTTGTACAATTACGTTCATGACCGTCCAGATTGGGTGTCCGAAAGTGTGAAATCAGTATCAAAGAACTACCTCTCTTCAAATTATGGTAGAACGGAGGATGGACAATCCTCTGTTATTTGGAAATTAAATTAGTTCTTAAGAATTGATTGGAAAAACTACTTTTTAATTTTAAATAAAAGGGTACGAAAAAGGCGCAATCCCACTGCTCCTACTCCCTATAAACTTACCCATACCCCCCCCCACCCCAAAACATAACACCACAGACCCCCCCCCAAAACACCTCCTCCCTCCCACTACCACCTTTCCCCCCCCCCCACATCCACCCCCCCACCCCATCTCATCTCTCTCTATTCCCGTCGCTGTGAGAGATCCCTTGTCTGGAAAAGTATTTTCACTGAAATTAAAATTAAGGGGGAATAATTCAATACTCCATGTTTAGAGTTTTACCTTTTTACATCTTGTGAAATGCTATAGATCTAAAACAAATTGAAAGGGTATATATCTTCTATATTTACTAAAAACTAAAAAAAAAATCTGAATTACAAACTAGTTGAGATATATTAGATATTAAAAAGCGGCGATCTGGAAAAGAAGGAGACTTAGGAAGGATTTCCGGAGTAAAAGAGGAATAGTAATGTCTTCCGTGACATCACGAAATGATTTTAAACATAACAACAAAAAATTAGAGCTAACTAAATAGATGAAAACTCACATATTTTTTATGTATACATGTATAATAGCGACATAGCAATCTACTGTTAAATCATCCACTAGAAATGTAAGTTGGTTATGAATACTTCTATATAAATGCATTTGATCTTCATTACATATTTACTTTGACAGTGTGTGAAAAAGTCTTCTATGTTGACATAAGACATTCACGAACAAGGTTTCAAAAGATATGTACATCAATACTATATGTTGGTACCATTAAATGCTTATTTTGAATAACCTGATGATTCAGGATATTCTGATACAACTGTATAAATTGGAATGCTTCTAACGACCATTTCGTGGATAAAATGCTTTCCCACTTGTACCGAAATGTTTCAGTTCTATAAAGAAACGACCACGTACCGAAATGTCCTTACATCGAAACACCTATAATCCCTTATACTTATTCCGAACGACTTGGAATCTCCGACTAATCATAAACATTTCAACAGCCTACAATATAGTTAAGTCATATAAATGTAACATAGCCGCCTTACCCACGGACAACGCCCATCCTACAACGCCCGACCAACATGAAATATGAGTGACAGACTTTAATTGAATAATTTTAATAAATTATTGATTATTATCATTTTATTAAAAGTCACTCAAAAGAACTTTGAACTTTCTTTATCGATGCACTTTTCATCGATAGTAAATACATGCTATATAAATAATAGCCACATGGCTACTTTGTTTACTATTGTTAATTATGTATGTACAAACGCAAAGGAGGAAGATATTACATCTAGTACATAAGTACTCTCTTTACATTATGAATGGCCATGTGTTAATTCTAGCTCTTAGAATGTATGTCCACGTCACAGTGGTCAGTCATTCAACACTTTTCCATTTTTGGACTTAGGGGTATCAATGAATCTATGATCATGCTTAAATACTCTAGTGGGAACGGTCATTCTTCAGAATCGGCTTGGTAGTCCAGAAAGCACGTCGCTTTCCGCCATTCTCCTCCTTTGCGGCCACCTTATTGTTATGTTAAACGATCACCGCCACTATTTATGTTTCCTAACTTGAATAAAGACTTTGAAGTTTGAAATCGCCTTGGAGTTCCTAATTTCCAGAGAGACACTATATTACATATTCCTTTTTGTTGCCGCGACAACCTGGATTCACCCGTGGCTTAGAACAACGCATTTGAACCTAATTCAACTCCTGTTAAGAGACTTTCACTTACTGTGCTCGTCAAATTTTTGCTTATAGAATTATTTCTTTTCTAAATTGTAAATTTTTGCTGAAACGTTTGATAATGGCTGAAGATAATATACCTGAACTTTTTGGAACCCTCGGAATACATATCAATCATTTATCTCAACAATTTAGTAACCATGAACAAAAACTACATGGTCTATCGGTAGCTTTAAATAAGCAAGGAGTAAAATTAAACATTACATCCTTTAGAGGTATATCTTCCCAATATAAAGATTGGATAAAAAGTATTAAAATATGTAATGCTAGAAGGATGTAATGAAAATCAAACTAAATTAATTGCGTATGAAACTAGTACTGCAGAAGTTTCTGATTTTTTGGAAAGATTATTAAATGAATATGGAGATTATTCATGGGAAAGATTTAAATGTGAGTTAACTGCGCGTTTTTCTGAAATAACAGATGCACAACATCCGTTCACTCTGTTAAGTAAAATTAGACAAAAACGGGATGAAAGTATACCTGTTTATGCAGAGCGTTTGTTGAATTTAGCGACTCAAGCTTACACTAACTTATCAACAGTTGAGGTACAAAAACAACTAATTAATTTCTTAATTGATGGTTTGTTGCATGATTACATTAAAATAAAAGTTATGAGGTCAAACCCTTCTGAATTTCAAGAGGCAGTAACTTTGGTAATGCAAGAATTTAATTTTAGAAAACGTGTTGATTTGAGAACAGGTCATGATTACTATAGTAACTCTAGATTCGATGGTAGAGTAGAAGAACCTATGAATGTTAATCACTATCGTCCCCCTTTCCAAAAATGTAAAATTTGTAAACGAACTAACCATCCAACAACTAAATGTAGATTTACACGTAAACCCCCTCAAGAAGTGAATGAAATAAATCACCACCAAAATACAAACAGACAGACAATTCCTCGCAAACAACCATTACTCTCTACACCACAACTAAATGGACCACTATTTTGTTACTACGGCGGGCAACCTGGTCACTTTGTGCGAGATTGCATTGCTGCACAAAATGATTTCGATCGCATGCGAACAAGAGAATATCCACAACAATCAACACAAAATCAGGGAAACTAGTAAGTTCCCATCATAAAAAGATCAATGATGGGAGAAACAAAAGAAAACAAAATAGATTTATAAGAAATGACAAACATCAAAAGAAAACAATGATTAAAGATCAAATAAATAAAAATTGGCCAACTTTCAAAATTAATGTAACGGGAAGTCCAAACTCATGTTTGATAAAAATAAATAACCTAAAAAGCTCTTAAATATCCACCACCTATCAAAATTGTCAGGGCAAATTTGCAATCAGTAAATGGAAATTCTTTAGATGTAAAAGGTTTAGTCGAATTAGAAATAAAAATAGGAAATTCATTATGTAAACAAAAATTTTATGTAGTTTCAAATGTAAATAGAAACGTTATCTTAGGACGAGATTTTTTTGACTACAAATGGAGTTAGAATATATTTTGATTTGGGATCATTACGAATAGGAAAAAACATATGTTCCACTAGAAGAAGCTATTCATATTGCCTCTTTAATCAGATTATCTCGAAGAACTAAATTAAAACCAGAACGAGTAACAATAGGCAAAGGAAAATCTAAATTACCTACGGAAAATTTAAATAAATCAAAAACTTATGTTTTATCAATTTCACCTATTGACAAAGGTTATTTGACGACTGAACCCGGAGTAATGATAGGAAATTCTATCACAAATTGTAAGCATATAAATAATATCCCAATATATTTATGTAATAACACCAATAAAACCATCACTTTAAAGAAAGGTTATTTAGTGGGCAAATTAGAAGCAATAAACGCAAATGAAATATCTAGCATAAATTCTCAAAATATTGATTCAACTTTAGATTTAAACGAACTAATAATAGGAATTAAAAATAAGAAAAGAGTAGAAGATTTAATCCTACAAAACAAAGATATATTTGCAGCAAAAGATTCTGAACTTGGTCAGTCAAACACGGTCAAAATGAAAATTGATACTGGAAACCATGATCCAATAAAATTAAGACCTTATAGGGTTCCATTGAATTTAAGAAAAGAAGTAGATGATTCAATTGATGATATGCTTAATGCAAATGTAATCAGTAGATCAAAATCACCTTGGAGTTTTCCATTAGTTTTGGTAAAGAAGAAAGAAGGTACAACTCGAATGTGTGTTGATTTTAGACAATTAAATAAAATAACTAGACCAATGTCATATCCTCTTCCTCTTATTGATGACATATTAGCTCGATTAGGAAAAGCAAATTTTTTCACAATTCTAGATCTTAAAAGAGGTTATTGGCAAATTGCCATGGATCCAACAGATAAAGAAAAGACAGCATTTGCTGGTCATAAGGGTCTATTTGAATTTAATGTTATGCCATTTGGATTATGCAATGCTCCAGGAACATTTCAACAATTAATGACGTCAGTTTTAGAAGGTTATGAACATTTTTTCAACAGCTTATTTAGATGACGTTATCATTTGGTCTTCAAACGAAACAGAACATTTTGAACATATACAAAACGTTTTCAATCGATTAAGACAACATAATCTTAAACTCAAGTTAAAGAAATGCACTTTCTTTTCATCAGAAACACGATATTTAAGATTTATAATCAATGAACGAGGTGTTCAACCTGATCCTAATAAAGTAAGAGCTATTCGAACCTTACCTAATCATACAACCGTAAAACAAATTCGAAGCTTCATTGGAATGTGTAGTTATTATAGGAGATTTATTCCAAATTTTCAGCAATTGCAGATCCTTTAATATCATTAACACGAAAATATGCCAGATTTCACTGGGATGAAAAATGTCAAACGTCATTCGATTTCTTAAAAGAAAGTCTAACAGTAGTTCCACTTTTGGCTTACCCTGATCCAAATAAACCATTTACAGTATATACCGATGCAAGTGATAATTGCGTAGGTGCATGTTTAACACAACCCTGTGAAACTGATAATAATATCATTCCAAATGTGATAAATGAAAAACCAATCTATTATCTCAGTCATAAATTAAGCGATACACAAACACGCTGGTCAACTATAGAAAAAGAAGCATTCGCTATTAAATGGGCATTAGAAAAAAATTAGATCATTACTTACATAGCGCTAAATTTGTTATAAAAACTGATCATAAACCATTAAAATACATTTTAGATTCTCCATTACAAAATAAAAAGGTCCAAATGTGGTCAATGAATATCATGGGATATAATTGCAAAACTGAATATATATATATGGTAGAAAAAACACATGCGCTGACCTTCTATCTAGATTACCTTTAAATAATGAACATTCGCAAAAAAGATAAAACACAACTTTCAAGTGATATTGAAGATTCAATAAATGATAATCTTTATCAAGTTAATGCTTTAAACTCTAACAGGTTTGATCCAAAAGATTAAACCAATAAACAAATAGGAGATTCAGATATAACAATGCCAAATGTAAAAGATTATGAAATTAAAGAATTAGATATGGTACAAGAGCAAGAAAAAGATGAAATAATCATGAAATTGAAATCACAGATCGCAAATAGCGATGCAAAACCCAACATTCAAAATAAACATTTGATATTAGAAAATATACTTTATTATATATCAAATACCGTTAATGACCCTCTATTAAGATTATATGTACCATCTCATTTAAGATCAGAATTTCAATTACAATACCATGATGATTTAGGACATTTTGGAGTGGACAAAACATTCATTAACATTAAACAAAAATATTATTGGCCAAACCTTTATAAAGAAATTTACGACTATATCAATAAATGTGTAACTTGTCAAACGAAATTTAACTAAACAAAGAGCAACCACAGAATTAACGGATATTCCACCTTATCCTTGGGCAAAAGTAGGTTTAGATCTATCTGGACCTTATCCTACAACACTATCAGGAAATCGTTACATTATAAGTTTCATATGTCTTTTATCGGGCTATGTTGAAGCCTTTGCACTAAAGGATAAATCTGCAGATAACATATGTCACTTATTAATCAACGAAATATTTCCAAGATACGGAGGTATTTTACAGTTACTTACGGATAATGAAACTGAAAATGTAAATAAAAAAGTTAACGAAACATTAAAAGCTTTAAATATAAGTCATGTAACTACTTCCTTTTATCATCCACAACGTAATGGAAAAGTTGAAAGATTTCATAGAACTTTACATGATGTTATGTCTAAAAAGTTACAAGAAGATGGTCATAACATCTGGGACTTATATTTAAACCAAACTTTAGCAGCTATTCGATTTAGTGTCAGTGATTCAACTAATTATTCCCCTTACTTTCTTTTGTATAATCGAGATTCTTCTCCCTCTCGATAATATTCTAAAACCAAGACACAAATATCAAGGAGACGATTTGCATCAAATTTCTTTGGAAATTCAACATAAAGCCTTTTCGGAAGTCTATAAAACTCTTAAGAAGGTGAAGAAAAAGCAAGGTAAATATACAGATAAAAACAGTAAACCTGAAGAATTGGAGACCCTGTTTATTACAAGAATCATTTAAAGAAAAATGAATTAGACATTAGATGGAAACCTTATTATCGTATAATCCAACAAACTTCTCCTGTAAGTTTTAATATTAAAATCAGTTAGATGGTTCCGAAACTAAAGCTCATGCAGAACATCTTCGCTTGGCTAATATAGATGAATGGGAATTGCCCACCAATGATCAAGGTCGTACATTACGAAGATCAAGGTACGTTGTACCTCCTGAATCAGAATCTAGCTCACAAAATGATGAATCTAACGCTGAAAGTAACTGGGATTCGGATGATCAAATACCACTAGATCGCCTAGCTGACAAATTTAAGACGCATCTCGAAAACTCATCTTCTGAAGAAGATATACCTCAAATGGAATTGAGTAATATATTACAAAATCGAAAAAGAAGATTGAGAAATCAAACAACCAATGAATTTCAAAGTAAATCATCTGATAATATTCTGATAGATTCGGATGATGATGCAATGTCTATTAACATGATTAGAAAGAAAGATAAATATCTAAAAAAAAGTCTTAATAAAAGCACTAACTAAATTATGCCTATAATAGATATTTAGATAGTTTAATTGGCATCCTCTTAATGATTTGGTTTCATTTTTCAAAAATGTCATAAAAAATTTCAAAATATTCTGATAGATTCGGATGATGATGCAATGTCTATTAACATGATTAGAAAGAAAGATAAATATCTAAAAAAAGTCTTAATAAAAGCACTAACTAAATTATGCCTATAATAGATATTTAGATAGTTTAATTGGCAACCTCTTAATGATTTGGTTTCATTTTTCAAAAATGTCATAAAAAATTTCAAAATTTCAAAAATGTTAAGAGAGAGCACAACCGGAAAACACCGACAGTGAAGAACATTTTCCAAATGGTGCCACGACAGTCATCAGCACCTCCAGTAAAAGATGTTCATGATATAAAGAATTCAGAAGAAAATAATAAAGAAGATTCCACATCGCCTAACAGAAAACCTAACTTGTATCCTGCACCGCACGTCAAGTGAAGAACTCATACTACAATAATATGTGATCGAACTTTTACGCTTACGATTATTAGCCGCATAGACACAACAGATATAGCCGATTTACCTGTATCCAGAACAAATACGTCAACACATTTGTTCTCCTAATTCACCTAAAAACTGTTCTGTATCCAGTAATCAAAACGAACGTATTAATTAATTTGTCTACTAGAGACTGGAGTGTAGTATCCAGAATGAATACAATACCTCATTCGTTCGAATTCCTCACCTAAGAAGACAACAACCAGAATGAATACGATAAGAAATTCATTCCTTCTCATCATCCATGATCAGAATTAAACATCCTCTTAGAAGACCTAAATGAATAAGACGAAAACATTCGTTCCACTTTTGCAGAACTTTCCGATATGTAGCAGTTTTAAAAGGTAATGAAGATACCATAAACGGCGCGGATCAACCGTCCAAGTCTTAACAACATGACTTCCTTTGGTGATGATACACCACCGATATTTCAGTTGTGAATATCAACAATTCAAAGTGTGCAGTGCTTTTAATAATTAAAACTGTATGTTAAAATATGTGGTAATATAAAAAGTGTACATTTTGTGTGAATTTACCGGCAATATATCCGTCGTGGAAAATTAGTCATTTTTCCCAAGAAGAAAGGGGCGAATGTAACATAGCCTCCTTACCCACGGACAACGCCCATCCTACAACGCCCGACCAACATGAAATATGAGTGACAGACTTTAATTGAATAATTTTAATAAATTATTGATTATTATCATAAAAGTCACTCAAAAGAACTTTGAATTTTCTTTATCGATGCACTTTTCATCGATAGTAAATACATGCTATATAAATAATAGCCACATGGCTACTTTGTTTACTATTGTTAATAATGTATGTACAAACGCAAAGGAGGAAGATATTACATCTAGTACATGAACATTAGTCCTATATTATAAGTACTCTCTTTACATTATGAATGGCCATGTGTTAATTCTAGCTCTTAAAATGTATGTCCACGTCACAGTGGTCAGTCATTCAACACTTTCCCATTTTTGGACTTAGGGGTATCAATGAATCTATGATCATGCTTAAATACTCTAGTGGGGACGGTCATTCTTCAGAATCGGCTTGGTAGTCCAGAAAGCACGTCGCTTTCCGCCATTCTCCTCCTTTGCGGCCATCTTATTGTTATGTTAAACGATCACCGCCACTATTTATGTCCCTAACTTGAATAAAGACTTTGAAGTTTGAAATCGCCTTAGAGTTCCTCATTTCCAGAGAGACATCATATTACATAAACAAACAGGGTCTTGTGCACAAGTGAAGATGTAAGGTCTTGAAAGCCTTATCTCCGGCAATTACAGCGGTTGTGCATATATATGTGTATCAAATACATTAAAACAAACAAAACGACCCATCTATCCTGAAGTGAAAGATAGGATTGGTTGAGACATAAACTTGTACGTTTTGACCGGCATAGCACAGGAATATTTTTCATATAACTTTATCTCATAAAGTAGAATATACAAGGCCTATCTATCTCAGCAAATATCAATATATTAAGCAAAAATTCTTCAAGTTTAATTGATATAATTGACATTTATGTATCACATGTTTTGTTTGGCGACTATATTTTTGTTACTGTTTAGAGCGGAAGAACACTTGGGTTACGTCGATTTTGCAATTCGGGTGGACGGCCACTTAAGGAAGCTGATTACATCACATTTCAAAAATATTAATAAAGGAAGTGGCAGCGTTGTCATTGAAAGCAATCTCTCTAGTAGGTGTTTATATCGAGAACAAATGAGCGATGGTTCAGAATTTGGATATGCTGCGGAGTTTCAGATTTGACTCTATATTCCCAAACAACATTACAAGAAAAATCAAACCCCTTTTGTTAGCAAGGTTTATTTCGTTAATCGTGCTTTTCTTGAGAATGATGGTAATTTTGCAAAAAAAGAGTTCATTGAAAATAACATCATTCTTTTAGCCTGTGTCGATATTACGTAAACTTCATCCAAAATAGATTTCAATTTAGTTAGCGGAATGGATGATGGAGAATGAATAAAGTTTGGTAACAGTTATTTTGGAAATGCATCAAAACCCATCCAGAAATATATGTATCTTATTACGTCGTGCAATGTTGCCACTTTGGGGTAGGCCATGGAATCTGTTTTCTCTTAACGGATGATCACAATGAAGGAATACCGATAATATTAAACTGGTGAAAAAAAATGATCAATGAGCCGACGGAGATAATAGGTTTTTAATTTTAAATCCCACGCAGTTCCACTTATAACTGCAGAGTTTTATGTACAGATTTAGTTTCCCTAGATAATTTAACTATTCTAATTTTTTCCGTTGTGAATACCATGATCAAAGTTTCCTTTACAAAGTTACAACAACGGCATATGTGTTGAAATCGGAGCAAATAATCCAAATAAATTCAATCCAAGGAATTGCCCTGGTTTAAGAAATAGACAAACTATCACAAGCGGCAATTTGAATTGCAGATTGGATTTAACCTAATAAGAAGAAACAAGAGATGGATCAAGGAGTAATTAAGCTAAGACATAAGATAACTAACAGAAAAATTAACTTGTTGAACAAACACATTACTGTCAGGACAAAGATGGACTTTGTTACAACACGACCACTCAGAATATCCGTGTTTATGACTATACGTCCCTCAAGATGTGGGAATTCCTTTTGAAATAATACCGTGGCGATCTTGGAGAAATGTCTAATCCGTCTTAAATACTTCATCTTAAAAACTTCTTAACTCATCTCTTTTATAGTGACAAATCAATTAGAGGTAAATGCTCAGCCACGCCGCTTTAGGAAAAGACGTATCACTACTGGGTCCAAAAACCCCTGAGAATCCCGTTTTTCAATGCAACACCCTAAAAACACTAAAGTCTATCTGAAAAACTCTGACGGCTCTGATAAACACTGAAAAACTTGGAAGTCTACCCTGAAAAACTCTGACGACCCTGAAGACTCTGCAACACTTTGAAAAACTTTGACGCCTCTGAAAAACTCTGAAAAACACTGACACCTACTGCGATGCCCTCCGGCAGTGGGATCGCGGCCTCGCGTACTTCTATACGGTCCCTTCTATAAGCCCTATAAGCATTAATGTACACAAAATATGATGAGGTAATTAGTGGTCAATCAGAATAAAAAAAGGAAGAGAAAATAAAAAAAAACATATCTCGCGTTTTTTTTTGTACGATGTTTTGAAGTGAATTTATTTTAACGAATCTCTAAATTTAATTTTACTGAGGCATTATTCCTGTTCTGATTTAGGTTTGTAAAAATCACTGTTAGATAACATGAATTATTAAACTAAAATAATTAACAAAATAAAAAACCCAAAAAGATACGAGAGAGAGGGGGGGGGGGGCAACCTAAACAAAACAAACCCAGCAGAGGCGTATTACAATACATAGGCTTTTATTCCTGAGTTTTATATATACATTTGTATTTCCAAATAAAAATGTATGTACATATATTACTGGTAAATATCACGGTTTCATAACTGTGTATTAAAATAGTGAAGGAGAAAAAAAAATGTAAAAAAAATAAATTAGTGAATAAATAATAAATTATTGAATAATAAGTAAAAAAATAAATAAATGAATGAATAAATGAATAATAAACAAATACATAATATTTGAATGTTACCAGTACCTATAAATTTTATAAGAAAAGTGAATTTAATACACCAGTACTGATAGCAAATCGACCACAAAGGAATCATTCATTTTAAATAACACAATGCATTCTATTCCAATTCTATTGCAACATTTATAGAGACTGTACCTATGTATTGTCATGTGACGACCTTTAGGTTTAAACCACCACCCCCTCACATACACACACACACACACTACTTTTTTCTCTATCAATACTTTTCACACAAAATTAAGATATACAAATTTAACCTTTGTTCTCATTATAAAAGCGTAATACAACAAAGTTCAGAGGACCATAACTTTCTCTAACTGAAAATTTTATTTGTCTACGTGTTGCTCTTTCATTCGAATGATATACGTAAATTTTGTCCTATAAAATATCTCTCGGTATTTAATAATATTGCTTGAAATAGCATCGAATAAGTTTCAATATATCATTGTAACAAAGTATCTGCCGTTTGTTATATCAATACCTACTTAATCTACATGTAACTCTATACAATAAAATGATTTTATCTAACAGCACCCCCCCCCCTTTTTTTTCAATGGGAGACTGTGCCCCCCCCCCCTTTTTTTTTCTTTCATAAATTTCTAGATCCGCCTATGAGCAGTATCTCCCTTATTACGTATTGTAACAATGTATCCAGTAAGGGTCATGTATAGCAATGGCGAATACAAGGGCGCTCGCCCTGTTGACTGGGACATAGAAGTCTTACAGAAAAATACCCTGTCCTGTCAAAACTAGCAAAGTATTTGACCCTTATTTTCAAAATAACATAAATTCAAGTGTAATCAGTGTCATATTTAAAGCAGATACCTCGATCTGATCCAACCTATAGATCCAAATCGTAAAATTGTCGAGTAGGATGTTTAAATTATTTAGTATATTTAAATTGAGACCATACAACCCCTTCCCTTCTCTCTCTCATATATATATACCAGAATATCTTCATTAGAAAGTGACGGCACACGGAATCTTGCTTTATTTTAATCCGACATGTCTTTGTTTTTCACCTTTGTTCTTCAGGTCATCTTACTGGAAAGAGGTTTGAACAAGGCCCGTCATATAGTCCCCACCGCCCTGTTAGTCAGCGTGCAATGTTCAAGTAAAAGTCTGCATAAGGCTGTAGAGGGGCCAAATACAAGACCTATAGTCTTTTTGATGATCTCAATATCATATTGTCTATTTAGGAGACGTTTGACTATTTTATTACATGATAAAATAACGTTATCGGAGCCTTTTACTTTCCTTAGTTTATATACGAGATCACTGTAAAAATTAGGATGGGAAATTCCATTGGATACATACTGTTGAAAAGAAATATTTCCAAATTTATATAGAAGTTCTGAATAAGATCTGAAGAATTTGCCGAATGTTTTTCTTAGCTTGTGATATCTGTAACCCTGTAAAAGTGAAACAATTTGTTTTATACACGATCATTTATTTATTTTTATGTCATAAACTAAACTACATCAATTATTTAAGTTCAATTTCTTCTGCATTTCCTCTGATAATAGCAATATTATAGAATACATGCGAAATGTGAGATTTGTAAAGCTGTGACATAAAGTGCTATTCTGTTCCATTAATTTACATACGGATTAAATAAGTAGCTGCGTTACGGCCTGCAGCGAGAAGGAAATACGCATACCCAAAGCCATGCTCGTTCACTCAAGTTGGACACTGTTTAAAAAGAGAGGAAAAAAAAGGGGGGGGGGTTGGTGGAATTAAATTAACGCAACTTCACAGCGTTTTATCGGTGAATGGCCGCTAATTTCTGAAGAATGCAATATTGATTTATTAACATTAATCATGAATGCTTTTAAACTCGAAAGGGAGTGGAGATTGGCCTTAAGGTCGTAACATAACGATATTTGGGTGGGGTCTCTACACAGATTGCAAAATACGTTATTCCAGAGCATGTTCAAATTACAATGACCTTGTTCTGAGGGCTAAGCGACTTTCAGTTAAGCTGCTCAACCAGGGCTATATATGTGCTAGACTAGCAACGTCACTGAGGAAGTTCTACGGTCGTTACGAGACCCTTATTACCCCATATGATATCTCGTTATCCAGATTTGTAAATGATATTCTGGACTGAGACTGATTCCGATCATTTTACACAGATTTGACACCTTCTATACTAGAAAGTTATCTACTTCGACTTCTCCATATATAAATACATATGGAATTTACACGATTTGACTCTTTCTACTGGGTATATGTGACGGGTGTTGCTAGCAAGCAGAAGATGCTCACTCTCCCCGGACACCTGATCTCACTCCATCACAGGGGTCGACATATGCTCTTCAAGTAGACATATTTTCCATTTGTTTTTCATTTTCACTGATTTTGTATGTCCTATGGTTTCATGATTTTTGGACTTGTGGTTTGGATTTATCCATCATCTTTACATGTAAAATAAACATCAATCATCATGTGTTATTAAAATGATTGATAGGGATACATAGAATTAATTATTTCCTTTTTTTTCTGTATTTATTTATCTATTTAAAATTAAAACACTGCGTTTTCTGTAAACTTCGTCTATCGATTTTTTTAAATCTTATTATTTTCATTAAATTTATTTTGATCTATTATTTTCATACGGAACAGTTTGATGTTCTTATTATAAATAAATAAATAAATAAATAAATTTATAATTAATTAAATAGATAAATAAATAAGAAAATAAATAAATAAAAGAAGTCCGCCGAGGAAGGCCGCTGGCCGAAATTTACGAAAAAATAGTGCTTTTATTATAAATAAATAAGTACATAAATTAAAAAATGTCTTGTTCTATATATTGTACTTATTTTCCCCTCCCTTAATGCACCTCTATGAAACAACGATATTAAGCAGCAACATGCTACTGCTGTAGTTAGATTATTTGTTTGTTTGTTTGTTTCATTCTTTCTTCAAGTCGGTCAATAAAACAAGTGACATCTCTCTTGGCAGCCCTGTGCCAATAAAATTGTTTTTGCTAAGTACGTAATTCGTGTGATTGATTAAACTGCATATGTAAAGATCATCCTACAGACGTAAGTTGTAAGTCAGAATAGGAACAATATCTTAGTAATTTTATCTTTACAGATCGTTGAAATAAGTCCTTGAGAAATGGTAAAAAAATGAGCTGTTTTTTTTTCTTCTTTTTCCCCGGTTATAAATTCATCACATTTAACACATATCAAAGGTCATAGATACACAACAGCGAACGATTTTAAGGGCTTATATTATAGAAGGGACAGTATAGAAGTACGCGAGACCGCGATCGCACGGCCGGAGGGCATCGCAGTAGGTGTCAATCTTTTTTCCGAGTCGTGAGAGTTTTTCAGGGTAGACTTCAGGGTTTTTTAGGGTGTTGCATTGAAAAACGGATTATCAGGGGTTTTGGACCCAGTAGTGTATCATATCACACTGTATGTTGATAAAGTGTGATGCAAAGTTGCCTAGAAAAATTTAAAACTATATATATATATATATATATATAACCAGCTTAACAACTTAATTCCACATTGACCGTATAACGCATATACATATGCATCGAACAATATTTAGTCTATTTCTGTAAAGACGTCCCTTTCATTAACATATATTCGGGGCCGCACGTAAACACAACACCGGTTCGGTCTACATATGTATAAATCCATGTATTGAGTGATTTCCGACTGAATAAGAGGTCTGTTTTTCAATCAGTAAAATAAAAAGTAAAATGTCATTAGTTTCCCTTCAATGTCATTGTTTTCTTTTTATCTCATGTGTATGCTATCTCTGTTATCATCTCACCGATATAGACAACGTCAAAATTCTATCGACAGTTTTCGACTTAAAATTGTTATAATAGTTATATTAGAAACAGACTTGAACAGCCAAGGGATTATTTAAGGGTTTGTTTAGTTACCAGTTGATATTGTAAAATGATTAATCGATTTATTGATTATTAATTAAATGATTCAAATAAAGACATCTTCTTTAGGGCATTCTTATTGTATTGGAATGTAATACCGGACTCTTGAGAGGAAAAAGAATCTCGTCTTTCAGAAGGTGTACATCTTGTAATACTGAGATAAACAGGCTTCACTGAGATCCATATAGAACACTAGATTTCTAAGATAAGTAGGTGTCTCCTGTATCAATACATACATACAGCTCGTAACATAGAGATAAGATAAGTAAACGTCTCCTGTATCAGTAGCTACACACGGCTCGTAATATAGAGATAAGATAAAAAATGAGGGACGCTAGTTTGAGCCACGAGAAACCTAATTCCTGTGAAGGTATGGATTAAATGTGGACAAAAGTTTTTAAAAATGACCGATTTTCAACACTAAGTTGGAAAGTAATAAAAGAACACGAGATTCATACATTCATGTCTTCATTCATTTCTGGGTTAATATCGAAAAAACACTACTGTAAATTCGGTAATTACGTAGCTATGACAATTTTTGGTTTTTCGGTGGATGAAAACAAATATGACCAAATCAAACAGCTCCAATTTTCCCAGCAGTAAAATGGATAAAGTGTGTCAGTTTTATCCCCGTTATCACACAAGTTCGTATTGAATAAATTCAACAAATGTTCAGAACAATAGTAAAATACCTATCGCTTATGGTCTGGATTAATGATATCTAAGCTATTTAGTATGCACATCTATTTAAATTTATGGTGTTGATACGATACAGATACACCAGTACATCCGTTGCATTTTCATATTTTCGCATTTTTCTGGAAATCCACGTTTTTAGAAACGCCAAAATTTTCAATGTCCATTTCAGAATAAGTGCCACGAAATTCCCAGACGCCAAAATTACTCGATATACGGTATACTGCAATTTCTGTAATCTTTTCTACTAACCCATATTACACAGTATGAAACAATACAATCATGGCGATTGTTGTCATTACTTTAATATTGTTTACACAGACAATTGTGTATTTCTTAACTTACAGAAACGAAGTGATATACCTGGATTTACAATATATTATTAAGAAATCTGTATTGTCCTTGATTTGCGTTTATCGTAACAATTACACGTATAGGTATAAGCAGAATAAACACTGAAGAAAAGGTGTCAAAAGTAATTTTGACTCGGATGCATCGCAATGTTCGCACGAACAACCAGAAAAAAGAACACAGAAGAATAAGCAGGTATATATACTGCATATATAATAAGTAGGTAAAATAATGCATACAAAATAGCTTGAATATGAAGTGATGTAGTAACAATATTAACATATTAACAATTTAAACTACTAGGGATTTTTGGGATGGCAAAGTTTCTTATACAGGTATGAGATATTGAATGATATAACGGTCTTGTGTTGTGAAGGTAAAACGTATTTCACTTACATAATTTTTTGCATTGATATCTGCTTTAGCATGTAGAAGGATCTTTACTATATCACCATGTCCAATGCCTGCCGCAAGGTGGAGTGGTGTCTGTTGGTCAAACTACAAAGAACAAGGAATAGATTAAAAAAAAACGATTGCATCGCACAGTTGTATAATGGTGGACATCAGATTATAAAAATATCAGTATTTGTGAGAGAAAAGATAATAACCTTCTATCCACAGTTGAATGCAGCCCTAGCAAAACATTACTTTAACGCCGCGTTAACGTAAAGATAACCTTTCTCTCACTCATAGGACTGTTTATAAAACGTTCTTGAGTCAACACAAATTTTCAACTGAATTTGACTTCGACACTGAGTTAATGTGCTGCTGACTGCTGTATTAAAGCGCTAGGCAGTAAAGTTGGCTTGCTTGATATTGTAAACTACACAGTTACCGGTCGAACGACTATGAGGAAATGATTCTGTCTGAGTGATGAACATTAGTTAAAACATTGTCATTTTGTTATCTTCAAATTCTATACTTTAGCATCATAAGGCGTCCGATTAATATACTCTAATGCAACCTCGAAAATGAAAATGAAAATGAAAAACCGGAACTTGTGAAAGAAAAAAGAGGAGTTACTGGCTCAGTTATGTGGCAGAAGTCACCATATAACTATACAGTACATGAATATAAATAATATACTAGAACATATATCACATTACAAAAATATTTGATTGTAGTGCAATTACGATACCGACTTAGGACGGTCATTTAATTTGACAAAAGCCAAACAAATGGTGTGGTTAACCGGTTTACGGGCCCACCTTCCCACTCACCGTAACAGCAGAACAATCAAAGGACTTACATTTAAAAATTTATAAATAATCCTCCATGTAAAGAACAAGGGTCAACAGGTATCGCATATTGAGAGGTCATAAAAATATAAACACGTAAGGTATTGTAAAATACATAATGGTATAAAAATATATGCGACATCAACATGATAAACCGTGCTTTGCCAGTCTGAAAGCGAGCTAAGACCCTAGATCTGTAGGAGTCCCGACTAACAGTCAGAGGGGACGAGGTTCAGGACCATCTCTCCTCTGAAAGAGGTTTGGACAAGGCCCGTCATATAGTCCCCACCGCCCTGTTAGTCAGCGTGCAACGTTCAAGTAAAAGTCTGCATAAGGCTGTAGAGGGGCCAAATACAAGACCTATAGTCTTTTTGATGATCTCAATATCATATTGTCTATTTATAAGACGTTTGATTATTTTATTACATGATAAAATAACTAAAAGACATTTATGCTATGAAAAAAAAAAGTTCACACATAAGATGAGGTCGTGGTGTCAGCTTGGAAATGTTCAGAAAAATAGTGAAATACCTATCCCTTATGGTCTGGATCAATGATATGTCAACTACTTGGTATGCACATCTACGTACAAATTGCGCAAATTTATGGTGTGGATACAATACAGATGCACCAGTACATCCGTTGCATTATTTTATCCAACAATTTTAAAAGCGCCAAAATTTCCAATGCCCATTTCAGAATAAATCCCACGAAAAACTCCAACACGCCAAAATTACTCGATTTACGGTATAATGCAATCGAGATTTTTCTGTATATATGCTTTTCTGCTAACCCATATTATTCAACATAAAACAGTATACTGCTAAGAATACATTCATGGCGATTGTTGTCATTACTTCTATATTGTTAATATAGAGAATTGTGTATTTTTAACTCCCAGAAACA
Organism: Pteria penguin; assembly: GCA_035048485.1. Taxonomy (NCBI): domain Eukaryota; kingdom Metazoa; phylum Mollusca; class Bivalvia; order Pterioida; family Pteriidae; genus Pteria; species Pteria penguin. The sequence goes on along the minus strand of CM068592.1, from coordinate 831,311 downwards.
AAGAGATAAAAGTGGATTTACAATGTATTAGTAAGAATCCGTATTATCCTTGATTTGCGTTTATCGCAACAATTGCACGTATAAGTATAGGCAGAATAAACATTGAAGAAATGGTGTCAAAATAATGTTGACTCAGATGCATCGCAATGTTCGCACAAACAACCAGAACAGAGAACACAGAGGAATAAGCAGGTACATATACTGCATATAAAAGAACTTGAATATGAAATGATGTAGTAATTTATAGAAACAATTTAAGCTGGTGGGTTTTTTTTTTATTTTTTATTTTTATTTTATTTTTTTTTTTTTTTTTTTTTTTGGATAGTAAGGTTTTGTATAGGTATGAGACATTGAATGATATAATGTCCTTGTATTGTGTAGTTAAAACGTATTTGACTTACACAGTCTTTTGCATTGACATCTGCTTTAGCATGTAGAAGGATCTTTACTATATCACCATGTCCATTGCCTGCCGCAATATGGAGTGCTGTCTGTTGGCTAATCTACAAAGAACAAAAATAATAATAAACCCCATCGCATCGCACATTTGTATGAATGTGGACATTAGATTATAAAAAAGTCAGTCAATTTAAACTGCTGGGTTTGTTTGTTTGTTTTTTGGATGGTAATGTTTTATATAGGTATGAGACATGATATAACGGTCTTGTGCTGTGTAGGTAAAACGTATTTAACTTACACGGTCTTTTGCATTGACATCTGCTTTAGCATGTAGAAGGATCTTAGCTATATCACCATGTCCCTTGCCTGCCGCAAGATGGAGTGGTGTCTGATGGCCATACTACAAAGAACAAAGAATGAATTAAAAAAAAAATAATAATAATAAACCCGATCGCTTCACCTCACCTCATGTAATGTTGAGATAAACAGGTCAGTATGCTGTCTTCGTTATCCTGATTATTGAAATAAAAGCTTATATACTAACAAGTTATACTAGCTCTAATAATGTCATGTCTTTGTTGGTATCATTACTCCTGTCAGGTATCTGTTCAATTACCTTTAAGCTAACGCCTCGCAGTGAAACTCAGTTTATGATAGAGGTATTCGCCTACAACCCGTCAGGTTTTATCAAACACTGAAATTGTTACTCCTAATGCACACCTCACATTTGCGTATATTAACGTTAAGTCTTTTTTTTTTCAATAAGTTCTTCACGTATTGCATCCGGAAAATGAAAAATGATTCACTGCAAAAAAAACCAAGTTTCCGCAACTCCGGAAACCTTGCGGAAACTGGGACATCAAGTTTCCGGAAGGTTTCCGCAATGGAAACCTGCGAAAACTTGCATGTGAAGTTTCCGCAGGTTTCAGTTTTGCGGAAACTTGGTGGAAACGTTTGGCTTAAAGTTTCCGCAGGTTTCCGCAAGGCGAAAACTTAATGGAAACTTATATTCAAAACTTAACAACCTGATTTCTACAGAAAATTTATATCAAGATTCAACTTTTTTTTTCAATCAGTTCAATAATATGTGTATGGTCTTCTTAAAAATGCTAAGAGTACACTTGGACATCAAGTTTCCGGAAGGTTTCTGCAACGGAAACCTGCGGAATCTTGCATAATTGAAACTTCTCACAAACACTTCTACAGGTTTCTGCAAGGCGAAAACTTAATGGAAACTAATATTCAAAACTTAACAATCTGAGTTCTACAGGAACTTTATGTCAATTAAGATTTAACTTTTATTTTTTAATCGTTTCAATAATATGTGTATGTACTTTTTACAAATGCTGAGAGAAGTGAAATGTCATAAAGCTTAATAATAAAGTTAAGCAGACTTCAGATGACTGTCAATTTTTTATTAAATATAAAGACATAAAGCTGATAGAAATTATAACTTTTAAAATTTTTCTAAACCCAAAAGTCTACTATATGCATTGTGATTTTGTTTGTTCAAGTTAAATGAGATATATGATAATCTAGTTTTACTAGAGGTAGACTGGTTCATAACGGTATATATAATCTTATGATATTTTGATAAAATCATTTCTCATATAATCTGAAAATTGTTATCTCATTTTCATGTAAAAGCTCTTTTCTGTATATTAAACACTTAAATATCACATTCAGAATGTACTCCACTGTCCTAAGTAAATAAATTAAGCAATTTCTCATTTAAAAGAAAATGGCAATTAACTGAAATGTATTGGATAAGTAATCATAATAAAAAAAAGGCAAATCAATATATTGCTAGAAGCTAGAAATGCAATGTATAATTATACTTCACAAGTTCTTCTTTAAATATCTTGACATTTCCTATAATTAGACTTTACATGGGATTACAGTATATCTATTTCAAACTATATTTTTGTTTCAAATTCAAATATATTTATGTATCTTACTCTTAGATTTAGTACATGATGATACTAAATCAATCAAGATAGATGAGCAACCTAATAGTAATATTGATAAAGATAACCAAGAACTTACACTAAACATAATATTGATTACAAAGTCAAAGGCAGAGACATATATACTTTATATGTCTCTGGTCAAAGGCCATTTTTGTAACTAGGTTTAGTATATAATCAAAGCCATTAATTTATACAGGCCTAATTGATACATGTACTGTACTTTAGTGGTGCCAACAGACTACAGACAGAGAAAATTCAAACTGAACTTTAAAGTATGAACAAACAAAATTTACCCATACATATTTCTACAAAAGTCAGAATAATGTGCATACTATTGTTTCACTAATGTTTAATACTTTTTAATAAAAATGTACTCCTAGTTCAACAGGCATCTCAATGTTTACACGTTCATCTCGACTGATTTTTATTTCGATCCAAGTCAAGTCACGGCAATACCTGGTGGAAAGTACTTACTGTATATTAAAAGCACATGGCTCTCGGCTCGTTGCCCCCCCCCCCCCCCTTCAATTATACCAATATATATTGGTGTAATTGAAGGGGGGCAACGATCCGAAAGCCCTGTGATTAAAAGTATAACTATATATATATATATATATATATATATAAAACCCCAAGAATATATATTATACATACATGTATATAGATATGAACAAGGGATTAGGGCGATAGGAAAGCGAGGCGGGAGCATTTTTCCCTACTTGCTCATTGATGGATGTATCGAACATCTACTGAAATAAATTATATACAAAATTCTCTGCACAATTTGAAAATAAAGATAAAATCTTTTATTGTAATGTTATTTATTACTGAATATCAAGGACTTATAAACAAGTTGTTTATAAGTCCTTGTTAATATCAACTTCTAAAATTCTGTAACAGCATAATAACTGTACGGAGGCAGTGGCATTCACTGCTCAGAGAGAGAGAGAGAGAGAGAGATTTAGTTAATCCCATGTGAGAAAAGGCAAACAAAAAATCAATCTCAGTTACCACTGAGACTAAACCTACCAAGATACAGTGAAAAATAGAGTACATGTATGTAAAAGTATGAAGAACTTCAAAGCAGAACTTCAATTGCAGAATTGTATTGAACAATGGAGCGTGTTTTGCTAAATCAATTCCATGGTAAAATTTTTGATCAATTACGTTTTAAACATTGATGTGTGTGGAATTTGTAAAAATGTATCAGAAAAAAGAATTAATTTCATTTCCTGTATATTTAACAATTTGCAATTTGAGTAACTTCCTTAAGCTCCATCCTTGCGCCCATCTTTTCACACCTTTCTATCCGGTCTATTGTTCTCCAATAAACTTTACCGTTACCAGGTATATGTTATATGCATTGTGACATTACACAGTATATTCATATTATATACGTACATTTATACCATGCTGCTGAATATTGAATGACTAGGCTATTAACAGATCATTTCAAATATATGTAAAATTCGAAGCGAAGTCCCCGCGTATAGGCCTACAGGGGCACACGAAGTTGTTCAGTACTTTTTAGCCGAGAATGGGGAAACGGGGGAAATGTTTGTGTGGGGTTTTTTTTTCCATATGCTATTAATTAATAAAGTCCTGCGCCGGCATAAGAATAGCCAAGGACTTATATATCTACACATATAAGTCCTTGGAATAGCATGTGAGATTTTGAAACCAAAACTTTGTTTCTAAATCCTTGCCAGAGTCGTATCAAGATAATCCGTGAAGAGGGAAAATAAATATCAAAACTGTGTAAAGTGTGCCAGTGGCGGACCCAGAGGCATGTGTGACAAGGACGTAGACTTGGCGCCTGTAGACTTCCATCCAAGCCTGGAGTGGCCGGTCCCGCTCGAGCCGGCATAGGGGTCCGGGCCGGTTACCCCGGGGAATCATTGGCGCGTACGGTACGCGTGACAATTTGGCATTTCTTAGTTTATTATAATCTCCATGATCTGCCCTCTCGTAAAGAAATCTTTCTGAGTTCACAAAAAGATGTCTCTGTAAAAACATTTGAAATGATCGATGGAAAGCCAATGAAGTGACACTGTATGGATTTTGATGTGGGAGGGACGTGCTTTATATACGTCCCTGGGTGTGGTTAAAGATAATTTTGTTGTAATGGGCCGGGTTTTCTTTAATATAAATCAAAGACTTATAAGCAAGTTGTTTATAAGTCGTTGTATAAATCAAACCAAACACGGATCTGAACCAATAAAAATCCCGCTCCCCCCCCTTTTTTTTATCAATCAGAGGAAATGCAGACGAAAAAAATGATATAATTGTATTTTATTCTGCATTGATTCCCGCGACTATCCTGAGACAACTCTCACAAAGATCGTTATTATAGCAATCTTAAAATTAGAATATAAATTTATGGATTTTTAAAAAAAATATGTAAATTGACCAATCAGAATGCTCAAAACATACAGCTCTCCCGCGGATCGAAATCAAAACAAACATGACAGAAGCTCTCGAGAAGAAGGTTTTTTCCAATCATCTAGAAGTCCTTTACAGAAGATCTGTATTTAAAGTTAAATAAGCAAGGTATGTATATCCAAATTCATAATCTATTCATCAACTAGTTTACAGTTCATTGATTTTTAATTCATGTTCGAGTGATCCCGATCTGACGCGTACATGATGATGATGCAGTAGCCAGTACTGTACAGTAAGTGTACATACAGCTACAGCGTGATTTCATTGATAAAGACATGAAATGTTGCATGTATGTACGAAACAGTTGATGTTTAACTTGAAATGTTATATCTTACCCTATAGGATTCATCAATTAAAAAATAAAGTATAAGGGAAAAAGGGGAGGGGGGGGGTGTTAAATTAAGGTTAATTACTTCATTCATCACTTCATGTGCTGAAATTCTATCCATCGACATGTAGATTTATATACTGTGTGCATAAACGTAATGTAGTATTTTTGATATAAAGATGTTGATATATGTAATGATGTACTCTTCTAATGGCAAATGTAAGGGGTGCCCCTTCTTTTTTCAGGCAGTGACCCTAAAAAGCAACATTTGCCTTTCACTGTCAAGGGACCTCTTGAAGTTGAATCAATGAATGGAATCATGGATATTGTATTGATCATTATTATCATTGATTTTTTAAAAAGGAGTATCAGTATTTTTTGATAATCATGTTAAATGCTACATGTATATATAAAAAATCAACATTAAATAAAAGTATTGAATTAAACTGATTAATATTCAGATCAAGAATTAGCTTTTCCCAAAAAAACCTCTTTATAAAGCTGCTATTTTTATCCTTAGAGACCAAGCGTGCTTGATAGCTAGCCCCTATCACCATTATTATATTAAATATATACTAAAAATAGGGGCTACTGATTATGCTTGGAAGTCTACTAATAAACGTACTATAATTCTTTTAGCACAATTCATTATTAAGCCTTAGTGTGAGTATATAGTAATTATGATTCATAAAATTTTATTGCTGTCAGAATGAATTGTTGCTCAATTGCAGATGCAGAAAAAATCTTAGAAAATCACAATATATAAGATGATCTTGTAAAGAAGAAATAGAGGAAAAATCAAATTCAGCATGTGAAATGCAGAGATACAAAGAAAAGTAAGATGGGAGGTTAGAGACTTTTACATTGTTTCAAGTACTATTATCTAATTTTAAGTAGTGATTGAGGGTTTGATTATCATACTTCTCTATCCCACTGTTAACATTAGCACATTAGGGCCTTTTTGGGTGAGTGGTCTAAAATAAAGCTATATGTATGTGATGGAAATACATGTAATTCACATAGTCTCCCATTCACTTACGTTACAGGTCGTAGATGCAAGCTTGACCTTGTGCCCCTCTCTGTATAATATACTAAAACATATGCTAATAGCATATTATACACAGAGGGGACACGGGGTTATTGCTTCTATGACCTGTGACTTCAGTCAGTTCTGGGTTTGAATCCCTCGGTCCTTCTCTCCTTGTCAATATATACCAAGGGAAGTTAATTAAGGTCTTTGTTTATTAAACGATAAACAAAATATTTATTGTACTGTAGTTTTTTTTTGCTTGATTCTTCAGTCTTCTTTAATTTACACAGAAATTTAGACATATGCAACAAACCTATGTGAAGCAGTGAGGGATCATTGACGTGCCACATGACATGACATGAAACATATGACACCGAATAGCTACCTATGGGATTTGAACTTGAGACATTTCAATCTAATAGCTAAGCTCCCAACAAATTGAACTAAGCTGAATCATATATTAAACTGACATATGTGGAACTACAAACAATGTAAAAAAATATGCATACATTTTGTACTATACAGTATAATTTTGCTTATACATATACAAGTACTAGAAGTAATTTTCACTAGTGATATGGTAATATGCTACTTAGTTTATTTGATATTCATATATAATATTGTAGAAAGCTAAAAGGGTTGAGGGAGGAAGAAAAATGTGATAAAATATCATAAATTATAAATGATCTTGAATGAATTTTCATTTCATACGGTATTTATGAAGCGAGTTGTTTGTTTTATATCTCCGAACCGTGGCGAGGGGATATAAAACACACAACGAGTTTCATTAATACCATATGAAATGAAAATTCATTTCAGATTCTTTTTATCACATGTTTACACTCAGTTTAAATGTGTTTATTTCATAAACACAGCCTTGACAAAATTCTTATCCACGCTATGACGTCAGCTATGTCATAAATTAATTTATGACATAGCGATATTTCACTGCATAAACAGCAAACATGTGATAAATATATATGTATATTGTTTTAGTAAGAAATTGCAGAGTTTTTTCTTATCATCAATGTAGCTTTTCTAAGTAAAGCCAGCAAACATGTGTAAGATTTTTTTTTTCCCATTATACATCTATCAATTAAAGATTCACTTTCTCTTATATTTTCTTTATTTAGGCCCTGCTTCATAAGTGAGTGCCCTATACTGTAGTAATCACTCTGTCTGTCCGTCTGTCAACTAAACTTAAACATTGGCCTCATCTCTTACGCTGTCACAGGTAGAGCTTTCATATTTTGCATGTATATTCCTTATAACAAGACCTTTCAGTTGGTATCAAGATTTTTGATCATGTGGCTTTGACATCGACCTTTGACCGGCATTTGAAAAACTTTAACATTGACCATAACTGTGGAACCGTAAGAAGTAGGGCTTTCATATTTGGCATGTGTGTTCCTTATGAAAAGACATTTCTTTTGATATTATGGGGCCTTGACATTGACCTTTGACCTGCATTTGAAAAACTTTAACACTGACTGTAACTATTGAATTATTAGAAGTAGGGCTTTAGTATTTAGCATCTGTGTTCCTTGTGACAAGACCTTTCCATTGATACAAAATTATAGTCAAGGTCATGGCGACAGGCATCCATTTGGCCCCTAATGACTGTCAGTTTTCTACTAAATTTAGTAAAAGTATTTGTCCTTGTTATGCACGATTACAAGTACTGTTATATTTTGCCACTGGAATCTATTTAGATTTGTTGACATTTGAGGTAGATCTATGCATGGAATTACAAAATAAAATCGTAATTTTTGGTGTATTGTTTAGGGAAGCTTATTCAGAATTGTTCTGTTAAAGCACGTAATTGTATGGACATGTAGTTCCAAGTTAAATTTCTGATTTAGTCTCTATGTACATGTATGTGTAGTTTTTAATTTACATCTCTTGTTTCAGAAGCAGGATTAAGATGACAGAAGATCAGTGACAGAATATCAATGAGAGGACATTAAAGAATGCAATTCTCAATGTACACAACGTCGCAAGTTTCAAAGTTTTACAGGAACACGTATTTGTGAAAATTCAGATAGTTTGATTACAAGGACAGAACATTGATTTCATTCATTTGCTCTGGTTTTGTTTAATCTTGAAGTGGCGAAATGAAACGCTGTAAACATTTTCAAAACACAGGAATTTAAAAAGCTTTGTTTGTCAGTTACTTTGTGAATGTTGCATGTGCAAGTTTGAACATATACTGAATACTATTAAACAATTGTGAATTATTATTGTATTTCTTTTGTTTGTGTATTTTTTTTTTTTTTTTGTCTCTGAAAATGTGATGGCCTATACAGTAGATATATTAGATTTCAAGATACAAAATTAGCTGTCAGTTTTTATTGAATTCCAAGAGGTTGATTTCTACCATTACTTCCGGGGAAACAACATCTCTTGGCATCTTTACTACATAATTAGATATTTCATTTATTACAAAATGTCCTAGTTTCAGCAGGTTTCCGCCAATTTCCGTAGCGGAAACCTCCTTTGGTCTCCAGCTGGTTACAGAAAAATTTAATTTTCCAGTTTATATGGAGGATATGTTCTGAGTTCAGCTGGTTTCATTTATGTACATTTCCTTAAATGTCCTGGTTTCCGCCAGTTTCCGATGGCGGAAACTTGCTGGAAATGTCCCAGTTACTGCAGGTTTCCGCAAGGTTTCAGTTGCGGAAACATCAAGTTTCCGGAAGGTTTCCGCGCGGAAACCTTGCGGAAACCTGCAGTAACTGGGACATTTCCAGCAAGTTTCTGCCACCTGAAACCTGGCGGAAACTTCATGTTTCCGCAGGGTTTCCGCCAGGTTTCCGCAAACGGAAACTTAGGTTTTTTTGCAGTGATTATACCTCGGACGCTCAATTAAAGCACCCAACGCCAGTCAATTGCATTTATAGCAACATCCTCCTACTCTCTCTTAGAACAATGTTCTATAATGAAAATCACAAAATCAGAACTATAGCTAGAGCAATTTCAATAAGTTTCAAATAACTAGATTAAATAATTTAGTTAGATTTTGCGGTTTTGTTTTTTAATTATTTACAAATAATAATTATAATCATCATCAGTATCATTATCAAATTATTACCCTTCATTTATTAGGGTCTTCCGATTCCATCGGAAGACCCTTCTGTTATTGTAAGGTTTTTTCTTTACATTTGTTATTATTATTATTATTATTATTATTATTTTTATTCTTAGCACTTTTTTGACTGCAATTTTCACAGAAACGGCTTCACTGTCAACACTTTTGTTCTCTTTTTCTTACTAAAAAAGCAAAACCTGATAGAGTTAAAGGAAAATTTTGCTAAAATTCAAATTATAATTAAAATTATATAACAATGTGTAATTTTTAGAATCTCTCAAATCTAACTTTTATTATGCAAGCTAGATTCCTGAAATTTTCTCTATGATGTTGTACAGGTGTAGTTCTTGACAATCAAATTAACGCCGATTAGGTAACTATTATAGTTAAGGCGCTATAAGAGTTTAAAATTTTCAACTTATTACGTAATTTCAAAAAACTTTTATTTTAAGCTTTAGGGCTGCAAAAATATTACCAAACGATTTGAAGGGTCAATATAAGGGTAAAAACAGTTATTTCAAAATTTTAAATTCATTTTTGAGAAGGTTTTAAATTTTCTCAAATAAAATGTTTATTATTTAAGCTAGACTCCCCAAATTTTCTTTATAATGTTGTACAGGTGTAGATCCTGACAACCAACTTAACGCCGATTACGTAACTTTTACGGTAAAGGCGCTATTTGTGTTTAAAGTTTTTAAACTGATTACGTAACTTTAAAACTTTTTTATTTTAGGTTTTAGCGTTAAAAAAATATTACAAAACGATTTAGAATGTCAATTTCATGGTGTAAGAAGTTTTTAAAATATTTTTTATCCATTTTTAATTGAGAAATTTAAGATTTTCACACATTTGGTTAGTTACGTAATTGCGTCATAGCTTGCTTATTTTTCGTCATATGATCAAGAAAAAACCATACAGCACGTGAGAAGGGTTTACTCTTTTAAATGATATTTTCAAAAACATCGAAATATTTGCCCCCTTCCCTCTAGCGTGCGTAGACCCTATCGAGAGAGGGTCTTAAATCGCAGAAATTTTACACCTTTTTTTCAATTCCATTTTCTGAAAAACGGATTTATGTACAAATTTTATACTATAGTTATAAACTCTCAGAGACATCGTTACCCGTTTAAGTAAAAAAAAAATCAAAAATAAAAGTTTTCAAAAACATTACATAACAATGAGTAAAATTTTTAATTCTCCGCCATACAGCGTTATTTTAAATGCTAGACTATTTAAATTTTATCTGTCATATTCTGTAGGTTCATATCTTTAAAAAATTCATCGGCCGATAATATCTATCTTTTTTAGTTTGGCCGCTATTTCAATTGAAAGTTTTTAAATAATTACGTAATTTGCAAAAACATTTTATTTTTAGTCTTATCGTTTCCAGAACTTCACCAAACGATTTTCCGTACCGAATTCAGTATGAAACATGTTTCTCAGTATTTGAAAGTGAGCGATTTAAAGGATTTTTTAAAAAAATACCTTATTTGCGTAACTTTCATGTTTTTTCTTATTTGTCGTATTAACAAAGTATAAAAAGGAGAGTTTGAGAATGTATTTTGAATTCGAATTCTTAAACAAAAATCACATTTTTTGCACTCTACACGCTACTGATGAACAAGGCAATAAAAAAATCTTGTCCGAGCGTCGGGATTACATCTAAGAGAAGCGCGGTGAATTTCCTCTGCTAAATACCGACTTCAAACGTGTATGATAGTGACGGGGAAAGCGCAGTAACTCGCGATTAATTCAATCGCGATTAATTCAATCGAGAGTTACGGCGCTTTGTCCGTGGAATGTTTAGTCGACTGTTATAATGCAGAGCCGTAATATGTATGATTTCTTTAACTTGATTTTCGATTTATTTCCTCTAGATAATACTTTTTTCAATTTTAATTATTAATTAATTTGATTGCTTGAGGGGTGTTTTTTGTTTTTGTTTTTTTTTTTTTGGGGGGGGGGGGGTATTTTTGTGTGTAAAGTACATTTAAGTCATTCTCCTGATCTTTTTTCTTTCTTTCCTTCTTTCTATCTACTTATTTTTCTTTTTTCTTTCGAGAGAGGAAGACCCGCCCTGTTGCCTCGGCAACAGGTAAGCTCTAGTTATGAGCTATTGTTATCCTGTACACCAGGTCTTATTTATGGTCGATGGTTATCCTGTACACCAGGTCTTATTTATGGTCGATGGTTATCCTGTACACCAGGTCTTATTTATGGTCGATGGTTATCCTGTACACCAGGTCTTAATTATGAGGTTGATCTACTTCATACTTTTTATACTTCTCACAATTTCAATTCCCGTGTGTACCTTCTGAGTAACACTAACCCTACATGCAGATAAATCAATTGTGTGTATCTATAAATTACGGAAGCGTATTGCTGCCAAAGTGAAAAATTTGTTTTGGATGCTAAGTCGTACGTACGACATACTAAGTCGTACGTACGAGATAATAAGTCGTACGTACGATATACTAAGTCGTACGTACGAGATACTAAGTCGTATGTACGAGATGCTAAGTCGTACGTACGAGATAATAAGTCGTACGTACAAGATAATAAGTCGTACGTACGACGTACTAAGTCGTACGTACGAGATACTAAGTCTTACGTACGAGATACTAAGTCGTACGTACGACATAATAAGTCGTACGTACGAGGCATTATGTCGTACCTACGACATACTAAGTCGTACGTAACGACTTATTATCTCGTACGTACGACATACGTAGTCGTACGTACGACATTCTAAGTCGTACGTACGAGATAATAATGATTCCACCCCATATCACAACGCTGCCACCACCAAACATGTTTCTTTGAAGGACATGTGTCAGTATATCATTCTCCTTGTCGACGGTAAACCCTGGCTCGACCATCATGACTAAGGTTAAACCTTGCTTCGTCAGTAAAGAAAACGTTAATCCAGTCATTCCTCTTAAAACGTTAATTAAAAATGTCTACACCAGTTAACGCGAGTATTGCGATGAAAAGGCGTCAGAATCTGTCCGAAGTATGGCTGTAAGCTCGTATCGGCCTATTTCTAGCCCTTAAAGTATTACGTGTATAGTGTGTGCGTTGGCACCATAACGTTTGGCCGTAACTGTTGCTGGTAAATGACGTTGATAAAGATGCGTCAACGCTATGCATGATCATAACGATCATCGCGGACCGTAGTTGCACGTGGTCTACCTTATCGAGAACGATCTTCGCCAGTCAGTCTTCATTGAAGAACTTGTAAAGTTATGCTCTTTCTCGTGCAACCAAATGCCGTGCTAACAATGGTCACTGTATATATCCTGTAGATAGTTGTCACTATTGCTCATGCATAACTGTGTAAAAATGATGGACTTGTAAAATCTGTTGACTACTTCCAAAACACTCTGTATCCACAACTTTTCGGCCACTTGGTCTTTATGACTTGGCCTTACTCGCTGCGTTAATTTAACCAGCAGTTGTGGATTTTACAGAGAAACACTTAGAAAATGACACGAATGTTTTGATTTCTCAGTATTTGTGGTACCGATATAACCGGACGACCAATTCCTTTGTGGAAGCCCATCGGTTAGAATGGTTAACTGATCTGTAGACCAAAGCAAGCATCTGATATCATAAATTTAAATACATAACGGGACAAATCTTCGGCTGAACACCAGACTGTTCTAACTATCAACTTGACAAAACCCCCTAAATGTACTCACCTGAGATTCTCGTATATTAACATCAAGTCCTTTTTTCAATAAGTCCTTTATTACAGGTATGTCATGTTTACGTATTGCATCGAAAAACTGGAAAATGATAATACTAATAAGAACATACACCATCGATAATCATTTTTCTTTGGAATAATTGTAATATAATAAAGGGACAGTTTTAATAATTTTAATTTTGTTATTCCTTTGGTAATATTTATCCCTTTCTATGAGAGGTGAAAATGCAGATGGTCAGGATGTATGGCGCAAAATGATGATAATTATAATCATCATCCTTATCAGTCAATCCTGGTGATCATAACAGCACTGTTCTGTAAAGAAGCCAATATAATCACAACTACAGCGTCTTCAAAATATTTCAAAAACCTAGATTAAATAATTTAGTTAGATTTCGGAGGGATTTTTTTTTTTAATTATTTACAAATAATAATTATAATCATCATCCGTATCATTGAGTCAGTCACCGTGGATATCATCACCATCATAATACATTGTAGTTCTTGTTAATGTTAGGAGACTACATAGAATGACGGGACCAGCCCGTCAATCGGATATTATCCGCGCAATCCAATAAATATGCTCATGATCGTTCTTTCAAGACCACACATTATAACCTTTCGTGGTGAAAGCTAATTTATGGTTAATGGGCATACAGGTCTTCATTATGAGTTTGATCTACTTCATAATTCTCACGAATTCAATTCCTGTGTGTACATTTTGAGTAACACTAAACCTACTTGTAAATAATTCGATTGAATGTATTTATATATGCTATATCTGTTGAAATGTCTATAAACTTTCCTATAAAGCTGTTTTTATAATACCTACTTATGAAAGGTAACCTTGGTTATGATACGTATTTATATACATAATATACCTCCTACGTACATATATGAAAATCCAGAACAGAAAAAAAGGAAACGAGAGCTTTCCTAACGGGATAACCCCCCCCCCCCCCCCCCCCCAGGGCAACAAACGATGTCCCACTTTTGAGATATAATCAATGGAAGCAATCTGTTTTTTGTGCATTCTGACCTTCATCTTGAAGATATAACCTTCGTTCAATGTCAATACACGCCGAAGTATGAAGACGTTACGGCGCAGACAAAAATTCTGACTATGTGTGCACTGTGACCTTGACCTTGTCGATATTAACTTGTTTGAAGGTCATGAAACCCGAGATCATGGACTACAATTGTATAAATAACATCTCCCTCCAAACTAAATGGAAGAAGTTATGACTCCGACAAGAAGTTTGGTTATGTATGCACTGTTACCTTGATGTTGTAGATATGATCTTTGCTCATGATAATGAGACATCCTTGAGTCATGAGCAACAATTGTGTAAAATTGTATCTCCATCCAAAGCAAAAGGAAGTGGTTAGGGCACGGAAAAGTTTCATTGACAGACAGACAGATAGGCAAACAGACGGATATTGATATCTTTGTATCATGAAAAAGAAATGGTATAAATACTTTCCACAATTTACATAGCAGTAAGGAGTTATGACCCATACTACTGTATTGAGAATAAGTGCACATTGACCTTGGAGATATGATCTGGAGTCAAGTTACAACACACACATTTGAGACATTGTCAGCAATTGTGTGAAATATAATCCAGATTTAACGGGGCAGTAACAAGTTATGACACGTCCAAGGATTTTGGGTATGTATGAACTGTGATCACCTTGAATATATGATCTTTGCTCGAGGTCAAAACACACCATTTATCAAGAGCAACAGCAGTTTTAAATGTTATCCAGATCCAGAAAGGAGTTATGGCAAGGATTTATACCATGCGTGAGCTTTGACCTTGGCCTTGGAGATATCATCTTGAGTTAAGATCATGACACATCCCTGGGTCATGGGCAACAATTATGTGATATATTATCCAAATCAATTTTTGCAGTGAGAACTTATAGCCAGGAAAATGATTTTGGGTATGTGTGCACTGTGACTTTGACCTTGACGATATGACCTTGGTTTGAAATCATGACACACAATAAGGACACGGAATAGAATTGTGTGAAATATTATTCAGATCGAATTTGACTGTAAGAAGTTATGGCCCGGACAATTATTTTAGCTATGTGTGCTCTGTGACCTTGACCTACAGATATGACCTTAGTTCAAATCAACACACAACTTGTGTTCATGTACAACAATTCTGTGAAATATTATCCAGATCAAACAGTAAGAAGGATTTTTGCTATATATGCTCTGTAACCTTGAGGGAAAGACATCACACACCGTTGGGTCATGGTTAACAATAGTGAGAAATAGTATCCAGATCCGACAAGAGGGGGTAAGAGATCACGACCGGAGAAGTTGTGAACGGACATGTTGTCTCCTGTTTATCCCCCAAACGTTGTTTGTTAGGTGGGTATAATGATGTAGGCTAGCACATGGAATCAGTATGTACTAATGCACAGTAATTGACCAAATGCAGCCATCACATACAATGTGTAATCATTACAAAATATATTAAAATCTGTAATAAAGTATCTAAATGCGTGACTCACTTCTTTCTTTCTATCCATATTTTAGACATCCATAGTCTTCCGACTGCATGCACGTTCCTAAGGTACCAGGAAACTATAACAGAAAACATTGTACTTACTTAAACTTAATAATTTCTCATCACACGCATGTTGTCTCCCTCTGACGTCACCTACTATACATTACTCTACATCACACCCCATCTAAGTTCATAAATATTCGCTAGCAAGTAAAATTAATATGGAATTTAGAAAACCCTTGTGCCGTCACTAGACATGTTAATCCCACAGAAGAGGATTTTTTTTTTCTTTTAGAAATTTCAATAGACAAAACCTTATATGTGCAAGTTGTATACAACGCTGTACATTATACAAATGGGGCAGATTTTATTTAAAACAGAAGAAGGCGTTTTCGGAGAAAATATCTCACTACAGATAACTGGTGGACAATACAATTTCCTTTATCAGACATAACAAACAGAGTCCATGCGTCCTACCTCTGATGAAAGGTAGGGTCCTGGTAGGGTTCCCACTGTCTAATTTGTGTCTAGCGGTGTTTTGCATTCCACTGTGAACTACATGTAGCTCACACATTGAAATGAAATTTCTTCTTGATTTAAAGTTATTATGCATTTTGCAATTATAGTAATGTTATTTCCTTTTAGAGATATTTTGATTCTTAATGTGTTTATTAAGATATACAGCTATTTAAATATCTATATATTGATAATATATGTATAGTTTTACATTTAAAGGTGGTAAATGTTTCGAACAAATGTGAGATTAGAGTAGTCATCATGAACCATAAGGAATTTCTCTAATTTTTATCATTCATCATTCTATTTATGCACATACTGGAAATCTTTGTATATTTCCCCGACCAACTATAAGGCTCTTACATATATAGCACTAACAGAACTAATATACCCTAATCGCATTTCTAATTGCCACTATTAATGACAGTAGATGAAGTATTATATGAACAAAAAAAAAACCCAACTATATCAACCAGATTCTGCACAGAGTGTGACATCCTTACTAGGAATCTGCTTGATTTTGTACTGAAAGTAAATGACAGCAATGTAATGTTATCTCTATCCCGGCAATTTTGGAAGTTCGTTTATATTCTATTATGTCTTTTCGTTTTTTTAACTTTCATTTTCGGCTTTTTTATTCCTATGTCCTTGGTTATGCATAACTTTTACATTTTGATCACATGATTAAAATAGCCTTACAGTCCTATAGGAATGTTCACAATTTTCCTCCAACTTGAGCTTATTTACTTACACGAGTTGATGATAATAAATGAGGTGAGACTTCCATGATAAAATATGCACAATAATTCATAAATGACTTGATGATTTTTCCCAGCAGTTGATTTCGGTAATACTTGACATGAGAAGTGATAGAAATGCTACATTTCCGTGGGTTTTAGTTATGAGGTCAGTCTTTGAAAGGTGATGCCACAATATAAAGACGTTCAAGGTTGTACAATTTGAACATGAAGCATTTTTAAACCGTTTTCTTTTAAATTGGGTATTTTTATACATCTCCAGGAGAAAAACTGGATAAAAATGTTTCAAATTTGTGTGCAGCGAAGTTTCTCATTCCAATTTCTACGGTGATCAAGCTTCAAAATTGTAATTGAGCTTGTAGTTATACTACATGCCTTAATTGTACTAATTGAATTTGAGAAAATCAGATACGGCAAGAGATCTGAATGAAAAGAAATTCTGAAAAAAGACCTATCCCAACCAGTTTCTACGCCCTGGACTCTGCTTGGTTTCTACTGAACTTAAATGATAGCAGGGAATGTTCTCTCTATTCCGGATACTTGCGGAAGTTCGTTTATACTCTATTATGTCTTTTCATTTGTTTACTTTTTCTTTTTCCGGCTATCCTATTTCTATGCCTTTGGCTATGCATAATTTTCAAATTTGAACTACATGATTTAAAAACCTTTGAGTGCTATAGTAATAATCACAAATTTCCTCTAATTTGTGTGTATCTATAGATACTATTTGATGACAAAAAAATTCGTGTGGCTTCGAAGATAGAATAAGTACAATAATCCATACATAATCTATAAATGGCTTATGGGTTTTTTTTATGATTTTTCCGAGTAGTTAATTTTGGTAATACTCGATGTGGGAAGTTGTATAAATGCTACTTCTCCGTGGTTTGTAGTTATGAAGTCAATGTTTGCAATGTGACGCCACAACATAAAGACGTCATAGGTTGTACAAATTGCACATACGACTTTCTAAAGCCTGCCATTGACAATATTACACGCAGTACACAGCCTATAATTTTTAATAGTATAGTCAAGGCACAGAAAAATAAATACAACCAACAATATTACACCCATTACACAGTTGCATACCATCTATTAATATAGCTACCGCGTAATCATAGCACCAACAATATAACACCCAGTACATAACCTCATACCTTCTAACAATATAGTCCATTACCCATACTACACGGTCACAATACTTTCTAACAATATAGGCAATGCATAGCTACCATAGCTAATATTACCACTGCATAACCCTACCACAAAAATATTACGCTAGTACACAACATCATCATTTCTAATACTATAGTAACTGCATAACTATACTACCATCAATATTAAAAGGCATGCGTGCTGTTGTGGTTAAGCGCTTGACTTGCGGCGCCGACGATCCGGGTTCGATTTCCGGGTTGCGCCACTATGTTTAAAGGCTGGTAACCTCCTACTTCCATGTCGCGATATAACTGAAATATTGTTGAAAGTGACGTAAAACACCAATCAACCAAACAACAAGCATCAATATTCACGCAGAACTCAGCCCCATGCCTTGTAATAATATAGCCACTGCAAAATTCTACCACCATCAATATTACAACCAGTACACAGCCCCATGCCTTCTACTAATATAACCACTGCATAACCCTACCCCCATCAATATTACACCCAATACACAGCCCCATGCCTTCTAATAATATAGCCACTGCATAACACTACCGCCATCAATATTACACCCAGTACACAGCCCCATGCCTTCTAATAACATAGCCACTGCATAACCCTACCGCCATCAATATTACACCCAGTACACAGTCCCATGCCTTCTAGTAATATAACCTCTGCATAACCCTACCACCTACAATATTACACTCAGTACACAGCTCCATGCCGTCTTATAATACTTATAATATAGCCACTTCATAAACCTACCACCCAAAATATTACACTAGTGCACAGCCTCATACCCTCTAATTATATAGTCCATTACACATACTACAAGGTCACAATATTTTCTAACAATATAGGTACTCTAGCACCATCACTATCACACCCAGTACATAGCCCCATGCCTTCTAATAATATAGTCACTGCATTCCTTTACCACCATTAATATTACACCCAGTACACAGTCCCATGCCTTCTAATAACATAGCCACTGCATAACTCTACTACCATCAATATTACACCCAGTACACAGCCCCATGCCTTCTAATAATATAGCTACTGCATATTATTACCACCATCAATATTACACCCAGTACACAGCCCCATGCCCTCTAATAACATAGCCACTGCATAACTCTATCACCAACAATATAACACCCAGTACACAGCCCCATGCCTTCTAATAATATAGCCACTGCATAACTCTATCACAAACAATATTACACCCAGTACACAGCCCCATGCCTTATTATAATATAGTTAATACATAATTCTACCACCATCAATATTACACCCAGTACACAGCCTCATGCCTTCTTATAATATAACCACTACATTGCTCTACTACATCAGCATTTCATCCAGGACACAGCCCATACTTTTGACTAATATAGACATTGCATTACCCTACCCCCAACAATGTTACACCCAGGACACAACAGCACATCCTCTACCAAGGTGGTTATTTTATAACCTTACTGCCAACATTGTTACACGCAGGACTCCACCCGATACCCTCTGCTAATATTGAAATTGCATTATTCTACCACCAACAATTTTAAACCCAGGAAACAACCCCATACCCTCTACTAATATAATCATTACATTACTCTACCATCAACAATGCTACACGCAGGACACAACCTCGCACCCACTACTAATATAGTGATTGTTTTAACGTAATACCAACAATGTTAACCCAGGAAACAACCCCATACTAATATCCCCAACGCTGTAATACTTACGACACAACTCAATACCCTTTTGATTGTATTTCCCTACTAACAACAATGTTACACCCAGGACACAATCCCATACCTTATACTAATATAACCATTGTATTACCCCGAAATCAACAATGTTACACCCACGACACAGTCTCTTCTAATACTATAGCCATTGCATTACCTTACCAAAAAGAATATAACCTCAAGGACAGAACGCCATATAATCTATTAATGTAGCCAATGCGTTACCCTACCACCCAGTGTAATACCCAGGCCATAACCCCATACCCTCTTCTAACATAGTCGTTGCATTACCTTGAAACCAACAATGTTACACGCAGGACACATCCCCATACCATTTCCTAATATAGCAATTGCATTACCCTACTACCAACAATGTCACACACAGCACAAATCCAAAATACCCTCTATTACTACCTTACTTTACCTTACACCAGGGACAGAACCCAGACCCACTACTAAGATAGCCATTTTATTACTCTACCGTCAAGAATGTTACACGCAGTATACATTCCAGTATAATCCATAATAGCCTACTACCAACAATATTGCGCCCAATACATAACCCCATAACCTCTACTAATATATATTGCATTACCATATCATCAACAATGTTACACTCAGGACACATCCCCATACCCTCTACTAATATAGCCATTGCTTTACTCTACTGCTAACAATGTTATACTAGGATACCCTCTTCTAATATGTCCATTGCATTATCCTTCTACTGACAATATTACACTAAATACACTATACTAATATAACTATCACGAACAATGTTACACTCAGGACACAGCCCCCACACCCTCTACTAAAATAGGCATTGCATTCCGTACTATTAATACAGGCAACCTATCATCAACAATATTACACTCAGGACTCAGGACTCAGGACTTTCTACTCATATAGCCATTGCATTACCCTTTTAGCAACAATGTTACCTCCAGTACAAAACCCCATACCCTCTAGTAATATAGCCATCGCATTACTCTACCAACCACGATGTTAACTCAAGAACACCACCCCAAATCCTGTACTAATATAACCATTGCATTATCCGACTCCCAGCAATATCACACAATCCCAAACCATATAATAATATAGCCATTGCATTACCGTACTATCAAAACTATTACACCCAAGACTCAACGTCATACCCTCTACTAATAAAGCAATTGTATTACCCTTCCACCAAGTGTCATTCGTATCCTTAATATACTGTCATCTGGATCTTGAATTCACTGACATCCTGATCCTTAGTAGGACTGTATATTAAGGATAAGGATGACTTTATTAAGAATCAGGATCACTGTATACACTGTAGATAGACAAATATTTATCTGTGTTAGTTGTATAACGTTCTACATTATACACAGGGGCAGCTTTTTTGTTTAAACAAAAGGCACAATGTTGTTTTTCAAGGAATTCAAAAGAACATACAATTACATAAATGCATAGAAGGGAAATGGTTCAATGATTCAAAGAAAATCCACACCTATGGGTAGTTGAAGCATAATACCAGTTCTGCTTTACGACATAATAAACAGAGTCCAAGTGGTATTATACCTACAGCGCACCACCATACTTTAACAATAGCACCAACATACTTTACAATAGTATACCTACCACAAAACCCCGTATCTTACAGTAAAAAATTTTTTGTTAATATACTCCTTTTCATTTCCATACCTCACATTGTATAACTACTCCATAACTTACAATATATATACTGCAAATCCCATACCCTAGATCATACACAGTCTTATACCTTACATTAATATCATCCCTGCACATACCATACATGTAATTTACATTAATATAACCACCACACAATGTTATGCCTAACATTCCATACATCATATTAATGACACTACTACACAACGCTATATCTAAAGATACTATAACTGCTACATAACGCTATATCGAACAATAATGATGCTTGATACGGTACATTACCAAGGCAAGTTAAGCTCAGACTACATGTACGTCTCTACATGTACATCACTGTGTATGATGTTTGATACGGTTTATTTCCAATGCATGGCATGCTCAGACCGAGAAAAAAACCCCCAACTTTTTAACCGCAGAGAATGAAAGAATATCTAATTCTAGAAATAGCCCATCCTATCGAATCAATTTGTATTGATAATTCACACCTGAAACAGTAGTATCTTAAAGTAGTATCTTAAAATTAAAAATAGAATGTTCCTGTGTCGCTGCGACACAAATGCCCCAATAGGCAGCTATGGTAGTGAAGTATATTCCCAGAGAACTAGCATTGTCAAGATATGTTTAATGTTCAAGGTCAATTACTCAGTCAAAAATTACCGGACCAAACCTATATTTCAACTTGCCCTGCATTTGTCCTTGACAAATCTATATACTAAATATCAGTTGAATTCACCAAACGTTCAAAGAGAAAGTGAGCGGAAACTCTCATTTGCAAGAAATGTTCTATGTTCAATGCAATAACTCAGTGACAATTACCGGAGCACACCCATCTTCGTACGTGAACTGTATTTTTCCTTGATACATCCATATACTTTATATGAAATTTATCCATTAAACCTTCAAAGAGAAAATGAGCGGAAACTGAATGGTGGCGGACTGACGAAACAGGGTAATATTTTATGCCCCATGTCATTCATGACGAATGCATACCCAAAATATTTTACCAAAATTATTATTTTTATATATGGTTTCGACCGCTTTCTCTAGAACTTATTATTATTATTACTTTTTTCTAAGCTTCACCAGTGATAATGTACACAATAAAGACTATAAGATTCTATGGATAAAGCATCTAGAACCAGGCTGATAGCATTTGAGTTTTAATTTTACATGACTAATATTCAATGATACATTTTTTTTTAAAATGTATACACACTGCAGCTGTAGACCGTGTGATGGCGAGTGTTTATGTTGATCATCTTCAATTTGGTTTGCAAGGTATACCTGTATTTTGAAACAAAGTTTACTGATTTGGGATAAGGTAGCTGATTTTATCGCATCAGATCACAACATTGAAGCAAAAACTTAAACCTTCATCCTCCATTTTTTCCCTTCTTAGGCAGAGTGGTTCAAATTATAATGTCCCTATATCATAACCTTCTATTTTACTTTGACTTACAAATACTGAAGTAACTGATGGAAACTGTTTCTTATGTTACCAGAGTAGAGACCAAGCGTCTGCAGGAGTAATGATCTCCTAATTGTCTAACAGCAACAGCCATTGATTGAATAGAATACGCGTCAAGCAAACTGATCAACACTGCATAAAAGTGATAGCTGTTGGTAATAGTGTTTAGAAAGTTTCATAAACTCATACGAGGTGTATATTCAACTTGGAGCATAACTCAACGCATGCAACGCAAGTTCCACTGTACAAAGGGACTGTGTGTCGCAACAATGTACAGTAAAGAGAGAACAAAACCATGAAATACAATATCTTTACAAGTACCAATTATATTCCACAAATGTATTTGACCATCTTTAAGTTACTAGAATAGTGGGATCTAAATACAGAATAAAATTACAGTAAATCTCATTTGATATTAATGAAGTTTCCTTCAGTGTATCGTGCGTCATCCTGTATTTAATTTGTGATTAAATTATCATGGTTCTTGAACATGTTTCAGTGCCTCTGACAATTAAGTCTAATTACGCTGGTCTTGTAAAGTGATAGAAAATAACTAAATTTTGCAGACCACTGCAGTTCTTACATTTCATGTTACAGTAGGGAGTTCTGAGGAAGACTAGTTTAGCACATTACAGGTCAACATCGCCCTTTCATTCATACTTGACTGTATGTGCGTTTTCTTATTTCCGCTTTATTAAACATTGGACTAGGCTATTATTATTATTTTATTTTGTTTGATTGAATTAAAACATTAACTTAAACAAAACTTGAGCAATGTTATGACACAAGCGACTATACCAGGTAAGATATTAAGACATTATATGCATATATACATACTCGCTTCGATATATACATGTAGCTGTACATGTGTTTCTGTCACTCAAGCTTTCCATAGTAACATATGTATGTAACATGAATGTTATCAATTGTAATATAGCTACCGTACATGTAGCGTGGAAGTTGGAAAATCCTCGTTGCCACGGTGGGCTGTCCACGTCTGTCCTCCGTGGACACCTCGCGAGGCCACTTTTCTGTCCACGTTAATGCTTTCTAATACAATTTGCCATCTACCTGTACTTGTCCTCGCGAGGTCAAAAACGGACAAGTTTTTCACACCTTTTACCTGTATTTGTCCTCTGGTGGTCAAAACGGACAAGGTTTTCACACCTTTTAATTAACCTGTCCCCCACTGGACGTAAGGGATATTACATAGATGGGCCGGTATTTTGCAAATGTATCATGAAATATTTCGTTAAATAATACAAAAGGAAAGAAAAAAAAATGACCGTTTTTCAATGACCACGCCAGTAGATAGCTTCAGATTGAGACAAGACCGGTTTCAGAGTTGAACTACATACGGCACTGATAATAGCCTTTACGTTGTTTGAGTTGTTTTATTGTATTTGTTCAGTCAACCGAAAAAGTAACATGTTTGCTTGTTAAGTTTTTTTCCACATGCATGTAATTCTTCATTTAACAGACGAATTTAGAAGAATCTATCTGAAGTTAAAGAAATGCAAATTGCTCACACGATTTACACTCTTATTATATTCAAAGTAATTCATTTATAATAATGCATGATGGCAATATTAAGGACAAATAAATGTGGTTTTAAAAATATAAATGCCTTATCAAATAAAACCAATCTACCGATCTTTATTAAATAATGTTATCATTTGAATAAAGGTTCATAATATTCATAATAAATTGAAATACTGTTTAATATTTGTCGACTACGTGATTATATATTTCCGCGTAAAAAATTTCAAAGAAATTCTTTTGTGTTCTGTTTAAGTAATTAACTATTTTAAGCAAAAGTAATGATATTAATCATTGCATGAAAGGTTAATTAAAATCATTATAAAATACCTGTTAAAGTATGTTTTTACAATTAAGTGTCGCTAAAGACTTCTTTCAAGTACCGGTAACTCTTAAAAAGCGAGATATGGGTGTGTATAAATAAATTGTGTACTAGCATTACTATTTTATATTTGAAAATTAATTATTATCAGATTTCTTGTGATTTATTACTCCCCCTCAACAGCAAAATCTAAGAACCATATCTCCGGCAAAGGGAGAAAACCCAAAAATGAATAACCCCCCCCCCCCTTCTTTTATTTGTACTTGTTGAGTATGAAGAATCGTACCATGTTTCAGTCAAATATCTTATTCGCCAATACAATGGGCGATTTTCCTATTGCAAGTCTAAGCATTGTGCTGTAAGCCTACAGGGCAAAAAATTTAAGTGAAAGATCGACGCCACCTAACGACCGAGTTAAAGTAACGACATGTCAAACCCCCCCCCCCCCTTCTCTCTCTCTGCTGTGCACGAGATATCGTTTGCAAACGTATTTTAAACTTTTTCAATACAACCAAAATATATATTTGTGTATGTATTAATGTAAAACATGCAAGGTTCAGTGTTCAGTCGGGTCATCATCTTTTATATATAATTGCATGATCGTATCCGTGAAATTAATAAAAAAATAGATACGATCGTATAGGGCAAGAATATGTAACGAGACAAAACAATAAAAAAAAAAGGGGGGGGGGTCCTCTCTGTTTAGGTCAAACGGCACTTAGTCCAGGTAACCTTACGACTGGAGCACGCGTGTTGTGTGAAGTCTATTGTTCTACTTCATCCTGGTAGCGAATAAGCTTAGGGTTTGACTTATGACACTGATTAATACACGGAATTAGACGATCGTATCCGATGAAATCATAAGATACATACGGCCCTATATCTGGCAGGAATATGTAAGAAGCTAAGAAATTTAAAGGGAAGGGGGGGGGGGGTGTTTCTGAAAGATACTTTTCTTTCCTGTTTAGGTAAGAAAACGACCGACACTCTAGTTTCCCTTGCGACTCCAGTGCGCATGCATTTGTCTTTTGTTCTGAGATTATAATATTTTTCAAAAGTTTGCCTGCACTTCACCAGGAAGATAAAAGAACACATAAAAAAAGAAGAAACCCGACCAAAGAAAATAATAACGAATAAAATAGAATGAAGATCAATGTCCATATGTATTAATATTTACCAGAATTAATCAATCGTGTATTTCATCGTAATCGCATGTAATATTTCAAAATCTGAATATGTTTATCAGAGCAATCAATAATGAATATCATATCACATATAATATGAATTTATTTGATTTTAAAGTCGGCTTTACTGAACTGACCCCACAAGTAGTAATTGCGCTCTTCAATTCGGATCGTTGCCTTCTTTAATTAAGAGTCCGAAATAGGTATTACAAAGAAACTCGGCACACTCTCGGAATAATAAATCATTTTTTGTGTGCATGTCCTTGGTGACTTTTGTCACACAGCTTTGTCAGATGTCTTCAGTTTTCTCTTTTAAATCACACTTATACACGTATCTGTACAATAACCAATCAGCTTGTCTTTACCGATTTCATTCAAATACCATTGATGCACTTTTACGACAAGTAGATATACGGGTATAAAGAACGTAGTTATACGTCCAAACAGGGACGTATATATCTAAAACATATACGTCCGTGCTCCAGGTGCGCACTATATTTTCAATTTTTATATAAAAAATGCGTTCTAGTTTTAAAAATATTTAGAACAGCAGAATACCTTAAGATACATTTCAAACGTTCATTGTGTAATCAAGCAGAGGAGATTTAAAAAGATGTTAAATGATTATTAATCAAGATATCTTTAAGTCTAATTTCGTTATTTTTCATGCTTCACTGAACAAACACAATACGCATCATCATAAGATCGCTGCCTTTTTAGCACTATCATACCCATTTACCGGGACATATTTCGTGTCCACGTTTGACCGTCTGACGGCGCGGACACAGGTAAATGACCACCTATATACGCGGTCAATATGGCCGATATACAGGGACAGTGTCCACGCGTGTCCGCGGCTTTACACGCCCAAATCCAATGTCCACGGTACATGCACGGTATTCAAATGGAATAATAATAGTACAACTTATATTTAAGAGTAACTCTCTCCCTGGACTAACTTACTTGCCAATTTTAAAAAAAGATGTGTGCCGAGACTTCTCTGTAGTCAGGATGGACCCATGTCAGTTGTTCCAGTGTGCAATTTCACATTGCTAGGAGATTTGGTTTAAATTCAATTGATTTGAGTTTTGTTTAAGAAACAATAAAGAATAATATATAAGTGTAATTCTTATTAGTCCTGTAAAACTTATATTCTTTAGCTTGGGGCATGCACTTATGATAGGTCGTACAAAATATGTGTGGGGTAATGTAAAGATGATGGATAAATCCAAACCATAAGTCCAAAAACCATGAAACCAGAGAACATACAAAATCAGTGAAAATGAAGTGGAAAATAACAAAATATGTCTACTTGAAGAACACATGTGAACCCCTGTGATGGAGTGAGATCAGATGCCCGGGGAGAGTGAGCATTTCCTCCTTGCCAGCAACACCCGTCACATATACCCAGTAGAAAGAGTCAAATCGTGTAAATTCCATATGTATTTATATATGGAGAAGTCAAAGTAGGTAACCTTCTAATATAGAAGTTGTCAGTCCAGAATATCATTTAAAAGTCTGGATAACGAGATATCATATGGAGTAATAAGAGTCTCGTAACGACCGTAGAACTTCTCAGTGACGTTGCTAGTCTAGCACATACATAACCCTGGTTGAGCAACTTAACTGAAAGTCGCCTAGCCCTCAAAACAAAGTTTGTACAGTTAATACAGAAAACTGGTTATAAAGTGCTTTTAGAAGATGACCATAGGATGCCAAGCTGTGAATGTCATGCTTGGATGTGGACATTACATCCTTGCAAACACATTTTTGGAGTAACAGATAGAGCAGATTCATCGTGGGAGGATTTGCCACTTTAATACAGACCCTCTCCATATTTTACCATTGACTTGAAAGACATTGGTTTCCCAGTGCCTGTTCCATTAGAAGGTATTGAGGAAGATGAGATTGATAAAGTGACAGAGAAGGCCATTTTACTGTAGATTCAAATGATGTTGCTTCAGGAGATTTTGTTGATTTACCTTCAGCCAAGAAGGCCCCAAAATTTTGAAGTCCTTAGCAGTGCAATGCAGAGAAAAACTTTCTTTAATTCAAAATGCTACTTTATTCTGTCAGAACGAGGACACATTATTAGAACTTGACCTTATACTGAATAAGGCATTCACTGTGATCAATAGTAATTTGTAGAAGGGCTCTGGAATTTGCACTGAGAATATAGAGGAAAGAAAGAAGCTCTCAAGAAAAAAAACAACAGTATACAAATAAATTGAAAAAACCCCAAAACATTATGAACAGTGTCAACAAGAAGAGAAGACTCATATAATTAGAATTGAGGAAAGTGTGAAGAAAAGGAAGAAAATTCTTCAAGCAGGATTAAAGGAGACAGGAATACATTCCTTAAAGTAACCAAGAAAGAAAGAAGAGAAAATTGCAGATGTTGAAACAGTTATTATTGAGGGTCGTGAAACAGTTCCTAAAACAATTCAGGAGCAACTGAAAGGTATATTTACACAAATTGCTCTTTGTTCCCATAAATACATTTGTTTCCTTACATGTATGTGTACCTTCTTATCCAGCACGTAAAAACTTCATACAGTTGGTCTTCCTTACAACTTCAGCACAGAGGGAATTGTATTGTCCCTCTTGTACATGTTTGTCAAAATTACAAATATCAATAAAGTTTAATTTATTCTTGTCTCATTTTCTGAACATTTAACTATCTGCATTGTTATGCCCATTAGCCTGAAAGATTAGGGGGCATCTAGCACTTGCGTTGTCCATCGGTTAGCCTGTAAGTCTGTCCTACTTAACCATTATATGTGGCATATTTTAAGTTTAGATGGTGATAAAGTAAACAAACTTTGACTGTGGGTTCATCCTAGGGTTACACCTACCTCAATGACATCATATACTCCTGAGAAAGTGACAGGGTCAAAATGTAAGACATTGAGAGTGTTGCCATCTTTCAACTTTGTTGCTGTTTGGGGCATCTGTGTTTCACAAAAACGTCTTGTTTACAACTTACTGTCATTGTGTTTAATATATTGCAGATATAGTCAAAGAGATGAGCAACAAAGAAATTGAGAGCTTAGTTAACAATGCCAAAACTTCAAGCAATGTTTCAATAGATATTATTGCCCGAACAGCTATAACTACTTTGGATGAGACCGTTCAGTCTTGAACTTTAGATCATTATGAAGTATTGCAAATGCTCGTCAAGGATGTTAAAGTTCAATTTTCTACATATATGTTGAAGGAAGCACAAGCATATCGGTTGACAATATAGAAGTAAAGGAGCATCCAAAGCAAAAAGATGGTTATAACTGTGGCGTATATTGTTTATTGGTATGTATTGTCATTTCTAAAATATGATGCATATAAATTAAAGTGCCGCCAAACATATTTTACAACCTTGATAATAGGAGACATGCCAGAGTGACCTTGTATTATATCAAAGACAGCATGTTACTCAGTTCATTAGGAGTATAATATGTTGTGTTATAAATGTGTTATAGTGGCAATATATCAGCCTTGTGATATAGGGGATATGCCAGACTGACCTTAACATCTGCCAGACTGACCTTGTATTATATTACTGAAAGTTGTGATTCACATTATTAGGAGTGTAGCATGTTATGTCATAGATTTGTAGAAGTGGCATAAATGACCTTAATGAGAGGGGATATACCAGACTGACCTTGTCATCTGCCTGACTGACCTTGTATTATATCACTGAAGGTTGTCATTCACATCTTTAACTGTTGAAGAATCAGAGGAAGTTCAAAGTAAATGTTTGGTGTTGTTCACATGTTGACTAGATCTATTTTGTAGCTTAGGCAGAATTCAATGAAAATTTACATGCTTGTTCCACACCATATTATGCACAAATTTTTAGCTTCGTTTTTAATCGGAGAGAAAACATGGCCGCTGTTGCCAAAAATAGAATTTGACATTTCCGAAGTAACAGAGATTCACCGAAATAACACTACAAATTATCGATATAACTGTTTTATGGTCACAATTTATCATTTTCATAAGAAAGAGAAATACATTTCAGTAGAATATGACATTTGAAATAATAAAATTGTCGGGTAATATATCATGATGAATAGAGAAAACTCTGACATTTATGGAGCTCACTTTCTCTTTATTTTTTCTTTTTTTTTATATATTTCTTCTTCTTCTACCCGTCAAAGGAGTAATACTTATTGAACAAATGTCAAGACTCCTGGTAGCTATGTACAGGTTAAAAATATTAAAAGCCAGACAGTTTCAGTATTCTTTATCAAAGAGATAATTTCTGATGATTACTTATTTAATACTTTTATAGATTGTTTTTTTTTTTTTTTTTTTATATGTTTCAGTACATATTCTACACATTGTCACTTTTGGCGCATCGAAGTTCTGTTCATCTTATATTCTGAATATTTTGTTTTTAATTTTTGTAGTTAAAACGGAGTCTGCAAAATCAGAATCTATTGAATGTGAGTATAATTTGATTTTTAAATTACCCATCAGTGTGATAGGTATATGTGAAGTAACTGATTTTAAATAGTTCATTGATATCTAAGACACAATTTGCATTTTTAGTTTTTGTTTTATAAACATCTTATCATAGGCAATTAATCATTGATCTGTTGACGAAAGTTTGATCTTTGTGTGGGGCTGAAGAACCAGCTCTTTTGAAGTCAACAAAGTTGAGAAAAAAATGCCACTCTTTACCAATTAGTAAATTTGAAAGAAAATGAGCTTGATCTACTAGTACTAACTTTATAGGTCATGACATCCGTGCTCACTGTGCATATTATTACCAGATGCTGTGTTCAGCAGAAAAAGGGGAATCATGAGCAATATTGGACAAAGTTTTGATGAAATCCATGTAGATCCAGAAGGAGGTAAATATAAATTCTTAAATTCAAATTAAGATTTTTCATAAAAGGCTGATAAATAATGTTATATGTTAATTGAGCGATTATTTCAAAAGAGCTCCAAACTTCAAAGAGACAATGATAGTAATTTAGATTCAACTAACAAAAGTTGCAATCATTTCAGATCAAATTAATATTAACCTTCTCTTGGACATTTTAGCTCACCTTATCAATTTCAAGTAAAAGAGACATATATTGTCATAGTCTCATAGTGTGTTTTCTATCGTCATGCTTAAAATATGTTAATAAAACTTTGTTTGTTGGTTGCTTTTGTTGATCAAAGGTAGACCAGGTATCGAAAGATGAGACATTTTTTAATTTATTTTTATTATTTTTTTTTTTATTTTTTTTTTTAGAAATCCCGATCGTTGGAAGTGATGATGATGGCGGTGGTGATAATGATGATTAAGATGGTGATGATAATGATAACACAGCAGAAAATAGACTTATCTTTGAAACATTCTTCTGATGGTAAGATATTTTAGTAATCATCTAGAAATCATTATAAAGTCTTATTATATAAAACTTTTTGGAAATACACTGTAACTTGTCCAAACTGGATGCTAATGGGATTCTAGTATTTGAACTTGGATCATCAACTAGTCCGTTGTGTCTTTCTCTATAGTAAAAATACTGCGGGTCATGTGAAATTCCAGCTATCATTGTATAAATTAACAAAAGGAATGTACCGGTATGTCATACCAGAAAACGTCCTTTTTGCGATCTATTATCTGTTAATGTCCAGTTGTTTTCTGTTATATCACGATCCCGCAGCATTTTCCTTGTAGGAAATGTCATCAACTTTTCATATATTACAAGATTTTTATGATCATTTGACGTTAAGAGGGGATGATTTTGGTTTAACTTCAAGGTTGTTCAGTTTTGTTCAATTTTTAGAACTTAAGTCACGTGAAAATTACATAGTATTGAACGCATTAAGGATCATGCGTTTAATTAAAAACTAAAAAGTCTTGTAAAGATAATAGCTGTATTGTGACAATATATGTGACATGAAATAGTAATATTCGATTTTATTAGGGAAAAAAACGAAATCGGCCTTAATAGTGCTGCGTATGCATGTGTGAAGTTTCAAGTCTCTATGCCTCTTGGTTTAAAAGTGCTAGCCTCAGGTTAAAGTTTTTGAAAAGTAGATCTAACATCAAGGCCAAAGGTCATGGTCTCAAATGCAAAGGCCTTTCACAAGGTATGCATGTGTGAAGTTTCAAGATTCTATCGCTCTGGGTTTAAAAGTTTTAGACCAGGTTAACGTTTTTGAAAAGTAGGTCAAACTTTAAGGTCAAGATCAAAGGTCATTGTCCCAAATGAAAGAGACTTACAGAAGGTAAACGTGTGAAGTTTCAAGACTTTACTCCTCTTAGTACAGACGGTATAGCCCAGGTTAAAGTTTTTGTGTCAAGCCTCTGACGCTGACACTAAGGATATTGCATTAGCTTCCCGGACATTCATCCCAGCTCACTAATAATTACTCTTAAAAAACTAATATACAATGTCAACTGTCGTCAAATCAGCTATCACAAATTTGCAAACTGTCTAAAGTCTTTATCGTGATGATACATGCACATGCCTTGCTACGTTTTTATATGCGCCCCAAAAAATTTTCGGAGAAACAAGTAGTCGCCTGTCATGTCTGAATTTGAATTTGATATTTTACACAATTGTACATTAGGATACATGCTCTAGAACAAATGTCATTCAAAGTCACTCGGTTAAGGGGAAAGTCATTTTTGGACTAAAAACATTTTTGGCGAAAATATGTTTACAAAAATTGATTAAATACAGTACAGTCGACGTGGAATTAGGAAAATCCACGTGCGCCGCCGGGCAGCCCATGCAATGCCAGTATAAAATGTCCACTCGAACCTATTACATGCCCACGATACCGTTGGCGGACAGTTGAACTCACTAATTGCAGAACTAACAGTGAATAGGGGTGAATTAAAGACCTAATTATACATGTATAGGAGGGAATTTCAGAAATCTATCACAAATTCAATACCAAACCAAATGTCTAAAATGGCATGTTGATTCAAACACCACTTCATTGCATATTTTATAAAAGAATTACGAGTCTTTGTTTTCACAGCTTCACCAGTGATGAAAATCTTTAAGAATCTGCGATATCTTTATAGATGTAAGCAGTGCAACTGTTATCATGTTTTCTATATCCTGGATTGTCACTGTCTAATCGGCACGTGCTGGACAAAAAGGATTGAATGTGTTGACATCTCGGGGTCATTTAAACAATATGATTTGTTTTACGAGTTATAATTGATATAGGGGGTCTAAAAAATTTCAGAATGATGGACAAAATCATTCGTGTAGCCATCAGAATACGTAATGATTTATTTGAACTTCAAATTGCCTTACGATTAATTAAGTTCAATACACTTTGTTGCTCGATGGCATGAAAGGGGCCCTCATAAGGGTAACGTAATTTGGCTTGTTTATTCCTTAGGTAAGCGTTATTTGTGCAAAATCGAAATGAAGAATTATTCGAACGTTCTTTTACGTATTGTATGCACATGAAGTACATGTACATTTTTAAAGAAAACAAAAATACGTGTACTTATCTATTTTAAATAAAGTTGTACAGGTGATCTCCAAAGCTTTCTTATACTGGTAAATAACAGTGACACCCCTTACGAGGGCCCCTTTCACACCCAATTGTATTAGATGTTATATTAAGCGAGTAAGCGAATCGAGAGCACACCGGCATAGACTAGGACATAATTAATTAATACTGGATAAATATACTGGCTTCCCTGATTGAAATTAACAATTTTGTCACCATGAAAAGCTTACGTTTGCTATTCTTAAAAGTTAAATTTAAAATACATTGTAATTATCGTTTGCTACAATATGCGATTCTTGATGCTAGTCATGTAATAATGATTTCAGTGAAAGCGTAAATTACAGCAAAGTTAAATCTCTGACTTCGACATGTATTACTGCATAACATTCTTATGAATAAGATAGATACATTCCACTATATCTGATGCTAGCGCTAACTCCGATTACTGCCCGTCGGCTGCATTCTTGTTTAAACGAGATGAGTGTATAGTGTCCACGTTCAAACGACCACGCTGCCCACGGAAAAAACGGCTAAATTGCTAATCGCATATAAAAATTCAACCGATAAAGCGTGGACGTCTACAGGTAAATTTAGTGCGTCGCGCCCACGATGCCCACGTTTCTTCGTGGGAAAATTATGTTCCACGGCGACCGTACCATATCTTTTTCTTGTCCACATGTTTGAAAGTTTGGTATCCTGCAAGATTATTGAATTTTCTTTTGTGTAAATTACAGGTGAACTTTCTTACAGGTGAGAAATTTGGCAGAGGAGGAGGGTGGCGCTGTAACATGTACATGTAGTTGTTTACAGTACAAGCTCAAATTTCCTAAACCATATATCAGAATTTGCTGCTATTCCACACGATTTTACATCAGGATATATTATATGCTTGAGGACAAAGGTCAACCAAGGTCAGTCATCAAAGATCTGGAGAGGGGGCTGGGAGTTATACTGCAGTTGGGGGAGCATCCGTCAGTTTCACTGATACTCTTGTATTTCTGAAATTCCAGTGTACTGTAATGAACCACTGGACATTAAATATGGATATCTTATGGCAAAAGAACATGCATGCATATTGATGTTGATCAGCACAAGACTAAGACTCAGAGTTAGAGTTGTTGCTAACAAAATTAAGTTTATTTTAATGTATCAGTATTTGCTTCTTTCTTAAGTTCCATATACTGTTTCGTTTCTAGAAATCCATTCACCTAAAACAGATGTACGGAGGAGAGGAACAACAGAAGGAAAAACGGGAAGAAGAACTGGGGGTAAGATGATTATTTACATGTGCAAGTTTTTGCTACTAGCTGATTCAAATATATATGCTGGAGGTTCTTTACCCAATTGCTTTTTTCAGGTCAATTGGTCAATATGTTGACTACTATCCGATTGGCCAAAATTTTTCAACTTTTCTACACTTAAAGTGTAGATTTTAATAAACCTTGACAGCAAGCAAGAAGCAGTCCAAATATGTATTTTTCGAGCAAATCCATCAATATACTTCGCTGCCCTGGATTTTAATTGGCAGACAGTCATAAACTTCTCTTCCACAACTAAATCTCCACAACCCCGGGGATTCTGCAGACTTAAACTTGATTAGAAGTAATTGCTACCTATTCTAACACGATCTACTATGTTTTACCTATATGTATCTACGCAATAGAAATCAACTTTGTTTAAATTACCGATATAGTCTTGCTCAGCCTATCAGGAATATAAACCACACCTCTTGTCAGAATGTAAATAATACAGCGATGTCTTATTAATCCAAACATGTTTATGCCCAATGATTTGTCTTGATTAAAGATTTTTCTAGATTACTGAGACATAGTTTTATGGAATACTTTAAACATCTGTTCCTGAGATTATGTCTTTATACTCACATTTTCCAGATTATCGAGTTCCTGGATTAACAAGACATCACTGTAAATGACAGCCTATGATCTTATTTTGATTTTAATCTTGCACTCTTTGACCAATAATGTATCACCTCAGACACAAAGGTCAAAAACCTTGTTAGATTACAGGTTGTCATTTGCCATTTCTTCAATAGTAAATATTTAAACTTTATCTGAAATAATCTCCCCTTGTCTATGATATAATCATTGAATTTCAGGATGTATTGAGGAATGTCATGCCACAGAATATGGAATGTATTCCTGTTTGTCTATTTATCTTTTTGTTAATTTGCCACACTTTCAACTTGGCTATAACTTTGGAACCATATGGATAGGCTTTGATAACCCATGTGTATTCATTTGTAGAAAAATGTTTCAACTTATACCACAGTTTTAACCTATTGGTTATTGACATCTTTGACATTGACACCATGACATCTTTAATCTCCTTTCATGAATTTTTATCTTTTTATCCTTTGTCTTGTCTTAAAACATAAGTATTCAAAGAGCATTATCCTTTTTACATAGCAACGAAAAATTCCATGGAATGAAGGGGAGAAGAATGCAGTGAAAAAACATTTTGGAAAAACTTCATTTCCATGAAACTCCCTGGAAAAGCAGAAACTGAAAAGTGCTTGCAAGTAGAGAAAGTTCTGAAAAACAGAAGTTGGAAAAATATAAAGGACTTTATCCGCAACACTTTTACATCCTAAAACGTGCATGAATCATACCTTTAAGACATCATATTGAACTTTCAAGCTCATACCATACCCTGTCGTCTGCCGTCCGTCTGTCCATCCAGCTTTCTGTCCGTCGAGCCATCCAACTGTAAACAATTGCTAGTTACCCTTATAGTCTATTCATAGCAGAAAAATATTTATTAGTCATCTTGTTTCCCTTATGTTCTTGCTGTGCATGTTCATTTTGAAGATCCTCCCCCAGAGGCTGAGAAATGGTCATGGTCAGTTTCCGTGTTGCCAGCTAAACATAATAGCACATAGGGATCACTGTCCAGCCTCTATTTGTCTGTCTGTCTGTCCGGTAGTCACACCTTATATGGTAGTCATGCTCATGCTTAGCAGGAGACACACTGTTCCTTGAGCATTTGGTTCCTATATAAGACTTAGTTAATCATGTTATCCAATATCTTCACAAATTATTCATGCCAGAAACCTCTATATGATCCATTCTAGTTTTCTTTAGGGTCTAGTTGTGTATGCGTGATTTTGATGAAGAGCATTCCCAAGGGGATTGAGAAATTGGTGTGGTAATTTTTGTTTTATATATAAGACTTTTTAAATCATTTAACACTATCTTCTCATACACTTTTCATGCCAATGTCTTTTCTTTAGGGTCAAGATATGCTTTGTGATTTTTGCAAAGATTCTCCCCAAGGAGGAAGCCGGCATGGCCCAGTGGTAGCGCGCTCGACTCTACGTGTAGATCGGGAGGTCCGGGGGTTCGAGTCCTGCTCTGGTCATGTGGGTGTCCTGTCTTTCGGATGCAACAGTATAAACCGAGGCCTCGCGTTACGGTAGGCATGGCACATTAATCCAATTTGTAATCAAAAATGGCCGCCATGGACCCTGATTGGTTGAAACATTTTCGACTTCTTCTCCAAAACCGCTGAACAGTATTTCACCAAACCTAATAAGAAGTAAGTACTCAAGGTCCTCTATAAAGTTTGTGTTTTTCGAGCTGATCCGTAATCAAAGACAGCCGCTATGGGCCCTGATTGGTTGACACATTTCCGACTTCTCCAAAATCGCTGCACGGAATTTCACCAAACTTTATGGGAAGCAAGTACTCAAGGTCCTCTACCAAGTTTGTGTTTTTCGAGCCAATCCGTAAATCAAGAGGGCCGCCATGGACCATGATTCGTTGACACATTTTCGATTTCTTCTCCAAAAGTGCTGCACAGATTTTCACCAAACCTTATAGGAAGTAAGTACTTAAAGTCCTCTACCAAGTTTGTGTTTCTGTGACCCAAATAACATTGGAATCATAAATTTAATGTATATAAGGACATGCATTCCTACTCATGTATAACAGAACTCCACTTCTCAATGTAAAATTTTCTTTATAGGTTTTTTTATTATTATGCTTTCTTTGCAATGGTTAACTTGAGATTTCATATTTTGACGTTTGCTGAATAAAATTTTGTCTATATTGTTATGTTCTTTGAAAATGATTTAATTTTAAGTCTATTTAAAAACTAAAAATGATAAAAATTGTTAAAAATCACCAAGCACTTGATTGATTGATGATGTCTGCCTGCCTGTCCATCTGTCAACATTTTTGTTATTGTTTCTGATTGATGCAATATTTAAGGAAATTGGTTAGCTGAGTTATGAAGGTTATCCTTGACAAGATCTTTCAGATTTTGTGGCAACATTTGACCTCAAAGGATTTATTTTCTATTTATTTTTGGTCTATGATGAATCCAATTAAGTTCATTTATTTAACGTTTTTGGCCTCTGATTATTGGAGAGCGTATAGGACCTGTTCCTGTGCCTACTTCTCTGTAAAATTTAAGCTTCTTTGTGAGTGTTTTATGATAAAAGTGATAGGGCATTGATATATCACAAATGTATATCTTAAGACATGATCGTCCTATTGACACAAAGATTTCAAAATTATGACCTTAGATTTTGGCCTACATTTAAAAACCTTTACTTTGGCCCTATGTCATGACTGGTATATGATATAATTGATATTTAACATGTGTATTCCTTGACTCAAGACCATTAATTTGGTTGATTTTGGTACCGCAATTGTTCACTTAATGACCTTCCTATTTGAGTTTTAACATTTTTGGATTACAAGTTTATTTACTGAAACAAAAATGTAGGTATCTGTGTATAACAAACGAACATTATGTATATATGAAAACGTATTTATTTCTTGATTTAAGAGTTTAACCAACTCTTTAAGAGAAAATTAAATGCAACTTTATATCAATCTTTCGACATTACGATACGTTTAGTTTAAAAACTGTTACTCTTTAGACATCAAGGTATTTAACTTAACTGTGCGTGAATACTTACATTTTATCATTACAAATGTAGTTTGTATATCAGAATCATGGAGTTATTTTTATATTTATTTTTATGCACCCGGCTTGGAAGGTCCGGGGTCTTATAGTTTTTGGATCATATGTATGTGTGTCCATAATTCTTTCCCGCTTTACACGCAATAACTTTGACATAGATACTTCAAGTGGTATGAATACTCAATAAATAAAACCCTTTCAATTGACACCAAGGTCAATGTCTTTGTGACCTTGACCGTGACCTTTCTCATCAATATACTTCTTGTTCAATACTGTGAACAAAATATCTGTCATTGCAATGGCAGTTTCAATATGGTAATTGTTAGCCAAGACAATGTTTTGTCTTTATATTCCCAAATTTCATCAAGTATAGACAGCAAGTGTGGCAACCAAAACAGGAAATGACAGTTCTGCCTGGGCACCTAGTATCACTTCTAGCTCACAAGGTGTTTTTCTATATTCCCAACGGTACTCCATTGTAAGTACCATCATGACACTTTGCTCGGATATCTTTTATTTTTGAATGACTTCCAAATTTTTAGCATGGGAATTTATTTTGAATATCTTTGAAAATTCACATTTTTATAGATAAGGATAGATTTTATGAATGAGCAGCCTGTGATGGTTTCGTAAAACGAAAGTCTCTTCTCTGTTTCTTGAACACAAGTTTTAGAAAAGAAAAAATAAGAAAAGTTACATGTAGCTATGCAATACAGAAACAAACTACTTCATAAAAAATAGAACATTAGACTTGCAAACTAAAGGTGATAATGAGAAATGAATAAGCATATATATTTTCATTAGACATAACTATACCTTTGACTACATACAATGTCCTCATTTGACAAGAGTGTACCTTTGATTACACGCAATGTCCTCATTTGACATGAGTGTACCTTTCATTACACACAATGTCCTCATTTGACGTGATTGTACCTTTGATTACACAGAATGTCCTGGTTTGACATCTTCGTACCTTCAATTACACACAATATCCTCATTTAAGATGACTAAACTT
This sequence comes from Pteria penguin, assembly GCA_035048485.1. NCBI lineage: Eukaryota > Metazoa > Mollusca > Bivalvia > Pterioida > Pteriidae > Pteria > Pteria penguin. The sequence goes on along the minus strand of CM068592.1, from coordinate 791,997 downwards.
TTGGTTATACCCAATGTTCTCATTTGGTATGATTGTACCGCCGTTTATACACAATGTCCTCATTTGACATGATTGTACCTTTGATTATATATAATGTCCAGGTTTGACATGTTTGTACCTTTGATTATACACAGTACCCTCATTTGACATGACTATACCTTTGATTATACACAATGTCCTTATGTAAGATAACTAACATTTGATTTTACATGGTGTTCCCATTTGGTATGATGCACCTCCGATTATTCGATCAATGTCCTCATTTGACATGATTGTACCTTTGATTCTACATAATTTCCTGATTTGACATGACTATACCTTTGGTTTTACACAATGTCCTCATTTAGTAGGATTGTACCTCCAATTATACACAATGGCCTTGTTTGACATTTTTGTACTTTCAATTATACACAATACCTTCATATGACATGACTCTACCTTTGATTATACACAATGTCCTTATTTAAGATAACTAAACCTTTGATTTTACACAATGTTCTCATATGGTATGATTGTTCCTCCGATTATACACAATGTCCTCATTTGACATGATTGTACCTTTAATTAAACATAATGTCCTTATTTGACATGACTACACCTTTGGTTATACACAATGTCATCATTTGGTATGATTGTACCTCCAATTATACACAATGCCCTCATTTGACTTGATTTTACCTTTGATTATACATATTGTTCCCATTTGACATGATTGTACCTTTAATGACACGCAGTTTCCTGATTTGACATGACTATACATTTGATTATACACAATGTCCTCATTTAGAAGGATTGTACCTCCAATTATACACAGTGCCCTCATTTGACATGATTGTAACTTTCTGTATACACAATGCCCTGATTGGACTTGTTTTTACCCTTGCATTTTGCATGTGTGTACCTTCCAGTACACAATGCTCATTTTGATAACTTGTAAATTTTTTCTCGATTAGTTTGTGATTGAAACTAACAAAAATACTAGTTCCCGATTGACATGTATAAACTCACACACATGTGTATACCCCTGTCGTCACATGGTATGCACAGAACACATTGGGTTTTTTTTTTTTTTTTTTTTTTTTTTTTTGAAGATAGGGAAAAATTAAGACTAGATAAGAAATATGGTATTTTCAGAAAATGTGTCTATGAAATTTTGTTTTGATCAAGCTAAAAACAAAGGTGTCCCCTTCAGGCTGGTTACTACATTTGTCCTCATTTGACATGGTAGGCACGTGTATATATATATATATATATATATATATATATATATATATATATATATATATATATAGATATATATATATATATATAGATATATATATATATATATATATATATATATATATAGATATATATATATATATATATAGATATATATATATATATATATAGATATATATATATATATATATATATATATATATATATATATATATATATATATATATATATATATATATATATATATATATATATATATATATATATATATATATATATATAGATATATATATATATATATATATATATATATATATATATATATATAGATATATATATATATATATAGATATATATATATATATATATATATATATATATAGATATATATATATATATATATAGATATATATATATATATATATATATATATATATATATATATATATAGATATATATATATATATATATATATATATATATATATATATATATATATATATATATATATATATATATATATATATATCTATATATATATATATATATATATCTATATATATATATATATATAAAGCACAAAGACACTACAGTTAACAAGGCACCCTATATTTCACTTATATCCTTTCCCCGTCTGGGACTCGAACCCACGACCTATGGTACCGAATCACCTAGCTGTCATGCATCCGACCCTCTAACCGACTGAATTTACCCGACTTAAACGCAGGCGGATCCTCTGAGAGGATACATCACTAATGATTGGCTATTAAAGCTCCATTTTTGTGGAGCTCGGGTAGCTCAGTCGGTTAGAGGGTCGGATGCATGACAGCTAGGTGATTCGGTACCATAGGTCGTGGGTTCGAGTCCCAGACGGGGAACGGATATAAGTGAAATATAGGGTGCCTTGTTAACTGTAGTGTCTTTGTGCTTTATATGTTTGTCTAATTTGTCTTTATTTTCTACAGGTATTTCTTCGGAGATCCAAGGTCCATAGTACTCCCAGGTGTTTCACTGATTCTATTTGTGCTTTATATGTTTATTTCTCTTTCAGTGATGTATCCTCTCAGAGGATCCGCCTGCGTTTACGTCGGGTAAATTCCTTCACTTTCCGCGGCCGTGTTGTCATGCATGCGATTAGCTAATGATTGGCTATTAAAGCTCCATTTTTGTGGAGCTCGGGTAGCTCAGTCGGTTAGAGGGTCGGATGCATGACAGCTAGGTGATTCGGTACCATAGGTCGTGGGTTCGAGTCCCAGACGGGGAACGGATATAAGTGAAATAAAAGGTGCCTTCTTAACTGTAGTGTCTTTGTGCTTTATATGTTTGTCTTATTTGTCTTTATTTTCTACAGGTATTTCTTCGGAGATCCAAGGTCCATAGTACTCCCAGGTGTTTCACTGATTCTATTTGTGCTTTATATGTTTATTTCTCTTTCAGTGATGTATCCTCTCAGAGGTTCCGCCTGCGTTTCCGTCGGGTAAATTCCTTCACTTTCCGCGGCCGTGTTGTCATGCATGCGATTAGCTAATGATTGGCTATTAAAGCTCCATTTTTGTGGAGCTCGGGTAGCTCAGTCGGTTAGAGGGTCGGATGCCTGACAGCTAGGTGATTCGGTACCATAGGTCGTGGGTTCGAGTCCCAGACGGGGAACGGATATAAGTGAAATAAAAGGTGCCTTCTTAACTGTAGTGTCTTTGTGCTTTATATGTTTGTCTTATTTGTCTTTATTTTCTACAGGTATTTTTTCGGAGATCCAAGGTCCATAGTACTCCCAGGTGTTTCACTGATTCTATTTGTGCTTTATATCTTTATTTCTCTTTCAGTGATGTATCCTCTCAGAGGATCCGCCTGCGTTTACGTCGGGTAAATTCCTTCACTTTCCGCGGCCGTGTTGTCATGCATGCGATTAGCTAATGATTGGCTATTAAAGCTCCATTTTTGTGGAGCTCGGGTAGCTCAGTCGGTTAGAGGGTCGGATGCATGACAGCTAGGTGATTCGGTACCATAGGTCGTGGGTTCGAGTCCCAGACGGGGAACGGATATAAGTGAAATATAGGGTGCCTTGTTAACTGTAGTGTCTTTGTGCTTTATATGTTTGTCTAATTTGCCTTTATTTTCTACAGGTATTTCTTCGGAGATCCAAGGTCCATAGTACTCCCAGGTGTTTCACTGATTCTATTTGTGCTTTATATGTTTATTTCTCTTTCAGTGATGTATCCTCTCAGAGGATCCGCCTGCGTTTACGTCGGGTAAATTCCTTCACTTTCCGCGGCCGTGTTGTCACGCATCCGATTAGCTAATGATTGGCTATTAAAGCTCCATTTTTGTGGAGCTCGGGTAGCTCAGTCGGTTAGAGGGTCGGATGCATGACAGTCAGGTGATTCGGTACCATAGGTCGTGGGTTCGAGTCCCAGACGGGGAACGGATATAAGTGAAATATAGGGTGCCTTGTTAACTGTAGTGTCTTTGTGCTTTATATGAATGTCTAATTTGTCTTTATTTTCTACAGGTATTTCTTCGGAGATCCAAGGTCCATAGTACTCCCAGGTGTTTCACTGATTCTATTTGTGCTTTATATGTTTATTTCTCTTTCAGTGATGTATCCTCTCAGAGGATCCGCCTGCCTTTACGTGGGGTAAATTCCTTCACTTTCCGCGGCCGTGATGTCATGCATGCGATTAGCTAATGATTGGCTATTAAAGCTCCATTTTTATGGAGCTCGGGTAGCTCAGTCGGTGAGAGGGTCGGATGCCTGACAGCTAGGTGATTCTGTACCATAGGTCGTGGGTTCGAGTCCCAGACGGGGAACGGATATAAGTGAAATATAGGGTGCCTTGTTAACTGTAGTGTCTTTGTGCTTTATATGTTTGTCTAATTTGTCTTTATTTTCTACAGGTATTTCTTCGGAGATCCAAGGTCCATAGCACTCCCAGGTGTTTCACTGATTCTATTTGTGCTTTATATATATATATATATGTGTGTGTGTGTGTGTGTGTGTGTGTGTGTGTGTGTGTGTGTGTGTGTGTGTGTGTGTGTGTGTGTGTGTGTGTGTGTGTGTGTGTGTGTGTGTGTGTGTGTTTATGTGTGTAAGGGATGACCATTTAATTTTGAAGGGGGTTAGTCGACAAGTTTGGTGGACTAAAATTATTCATTTTCAGAAGAACAAATACACTGCCTAACTACAACCTCATTATACATAATACATAGCCTGATCTATAACAACATAATACCCAATACACTGATTACCTACAACGTCATTATACATAACACACGGCCTTATCTATAACAACATCATACCCAATACACCGCCTAACTACAACCTCATTATACATGATGCACAGCCTCATCTATAACAACATCATACCCAATACACTGCTTAACTACAACCTCATTATACATAATACACGGCGTTATCTATAACAAAATCATACCCAATACCCTACCTAACCACAACCTCATTATACATAATACACGGCGTTATCTATAACAACATCATACCCAATACACTGCCTAACTACAACCTTATTACACCTAATACATAGTCTCATCTATAACAACATCATAGCCAATACATTGCCTAACTACAACCTCATTATACATAATAAACTACCTTATCTATAACAAAATCATACCCAATACACTGCAGAAATACAACCTCATTATACGTAATACACAGCCTCATCTATAACAACATCACGCCCAATACACTTCCTAACTACAATCTTACTAACCATATTATACAACTTCATCTATGATATCATCATACCAAACACCCTTTATCACTACTACCTTATTATACATAATACACAGCCTCATCTATAACAACATCATACGCAATACCCTACCTACCTACAACCTCATTATACATAATATACAGCCTCATCTATAACAACATCATATCCAATACACTGCCTAACTACAACCTCAAGATCAAATCATCAAAATGCTGGAATTTTTAATAGACAATATTTTCGTGGTGTTTGGAGGGAACATTTTAAAGCAAATCATTGGCATATCCTAGGAAACTATCTGCGCCCCTCTTCTTGCTGACATTTTCTTATATACGTTTGAGGCAGAATTTATTCAAAACGTGCTCTCCACAGGCAGAAAAAGCCTTGCATCTCAGTTTAATTTTACGTATAGATATATAGACGACGTATTGTCAATTAATAATCCTAACTTTAAGGATTACATACATGAAATGTATCCCCATGAACTTGAGATAAAAGAGACAACCGAGAGCAATAATTCCGCTTCGTATCTGGATATATTTTTTACTTTCAGATAGAATAAGTAGTCCTCCAAAGGGAAGTAAAATACACTAAAAGAAACAACACAAACACTCTTTGCCGCAAATTTTCGGCCTCCTGGCTTTTATCAAGCAATTGTTAGAATAAAGGCCAGGAGGAATTGCTTGATAAAGGCCAGGAGGCCGAAAATTTGCGGCAAAGAGTGTTTGTGTTGTTTCTTTTAGTGTTTTTTACTTTCCATAGTAATGGTCATTTGGACGCCTCTCTGTATGACAAACGTGACGATTTTAACTTCCAAATAACTAACTTTCCGTTTCTTTGCAGCAATATCCCGTCCTCACCTACCTATGGAGTTTTTATATCTCAACTTATAAGGTACGCAAGAGCCTGTTTTCTATACGACGGTTTTATTCCAAGGGCTAAACGACTAGCCACTAAGTTGCTCATGTAGGGATATGTTAAAGAACGTCTGAAATCGTCACTGAGGAAGTTCCACGGTCGCTTTGGGGATCTTGTACGAAAATATGATGTGCCTCTTTCTAGAATGATTGATAATATTCTGGAATGCGATTAAATGACCTGTTCAGTGAACACTAAATATGACTTTGTACACCAGTTTTATACTTTCGTATGTACAATTAGGAAACCAAAACTCTTAAGTTTGACATGTTTCTTAAGAACTGCTGTGATGGGTGATGTATGGAAACAAGAGACGCTTATTCTCCCCGGGCACCTGGTCTCACCTCGGAATTTTTCAGTATTTCGGGATTCACAACAGTTTCTTTTGACACTTACACGATTTGGTATCTGTCCTTGGACTTTGAGAATGATTAACGGTTTGGTACTTCTTCGATATTGAATATAACAACATCATACCCAATACACTGCCTACCTACAACCTCATAATATATAATACACAATTACATCTAGAACAACATCATCCCCAATACACTGTTTAACTAAAACCTCATTCTACATAATTCACACCCTCATCTATAACAACATAATACCCAATACACTACCTAACTACAACCTCATTAAACGTCATGCACAGCCTCATCTATAACAACATCATACCCAATACACCGCCTAACTACAACCTCATTATGCATTATAAACTGCCTTATCTATAACAACATCATACCCAATACACTGCAGAAACACAACCTCATTATACATAATACACAGCCTCATCTATGACAACATCATACCCAATACACTTCCTAACTTCAATCTTACTAAACATATTATACGACTTCCTCTATGATAGCATCACACCAAACACACTTTATAACTACTACCTCCTTATACATAATACACAGCATCATCTATAACAACATCATGCATAATACAATGCCTACCTACAACCTCATTATACATAATACACAGCCTCATCTATGACAAGCTCATACCCAATACACTACCTAACTACAACCTCATTATACATAATATTAAGCCTCATCTATAACAATGTCATACCCAAAACACTGCTAACTACAACCTTATTATCCACAATACACGGCGTCATCTATAACAAAATCATACATAATCCCCTTCCTAACTACCACGTCATTATATATAAAATGTACCCCTCATCTCTGACAACATCATACCCAATACACTGCCTAACTACAACCTCACTATACATAATAAGCTGCCTTATCTATAACAACATCATACCCAATACACTGCAGAAATACAACCTCATTATACGTAATACACAGCTGCATCTATAACAACATCACACCCAATACACTTCCTACCTACAATCTTACTAAACATATTATACAATTTCATCTATGATATCAACATACCAAACAGCATTAATAACTACTACCTCATTATACATAATAAAAAGTCTCATCTATAACAACATCATGCCCAATACAATGCCTAACTACAACCTCATAATACATAATACATCGCCTCATCTATAACAACATCATGCCCAATACAATGCCTACCTACAACCTCATTATACATTATACACAGCCTCATCTATAACAACATCATACTCAATACACTGCCTAACTACAACCTCAAGATCAAATCATCAAAATGCTGGAATTTTTAATAGACAATATTTTCGTGGTGTTTGGAGGGAACATTTTAAAGCAAATCATTGGCATTCCTATGAGAACTAACTGCGCCCCTCTTCTTGCTGACATTTTTTTATATTCGTATGAGGCAGAATTTATTTAAAACATGCTCTCCACAGGCAGAAAAAGCCTTGTATCTCAGTTTAATTTTACGTATAGATATATAGGCGATGTATTTTCAATTAATAATCCTAACTTTAAGGATTACATACGTGAAATGTATCCCCATAAACTTGAGATAAAAGAGACAACCGAGAGCAATAATTCCGCTTCGTATCTGGATATATTTTTAACTTTCGACAGTAATGGTCATTTGGACACCTCTCTGTATGACAAACGTGACGATTTCAACTTCCAAATAACTAACGTTCCGTTTCTTTGCAGCTATATCCCGTCCTCACCTACCTATGGAGTTTTTATATCTCAACTTATAAGGTACGCAAGAGCCTGTTCTCTATACGACGGTTTTATTCCAAGGGCCAAACGACTGGCCACTAAGTTGCTCATGTAGGGGTATGTTAAAGAACTTCTGAAATCGTCACTGAGGAAGTTCCACGGTCGCTATGGGGATCTTGTACGAAAATATGATGTGCCTCCTTCTAGAATGATTGATAATATTCTGGAATGCGACTAAATGACCCAAATATGACTTTGTATACCAGTTTTATAATTTCGTATGTACAATTAGGAAAGCAAAAAATCTTGATTTTGACATGTTTCTTAAGAACTGCTGTGACGGGTGATGCATGCAAGCAAGAGACACTTACTCTCCCCGGACACCTAGTCTCACCTCGCAATTTTTCAGTATTTCGGGCTTCACAACAGTTTCTTTTTGACACTTACACGATTTTGTATATGTCCTTGGACATTGAGAATGACTAACGGTTTGGTACTTCTTCGATATTGACTTTAACAACATCATACCCAATACACTAACTAACTACAACCTCATTATACATAATACACAGACTCATCTATAACAACATCATATACAATACACTGCGTAACTAAAACCTCATTATACATAATACACAGCCTCATCTATAACAACACCATACCCAATACACTGCCTAACTACAGCCTCATTATACATAAAACACAGCCCCATCTACAACAATATCATACCCAATACACTGACTAACTACAACCTCATATACATAATACACAGCCTTAACTATGACAACATCATAACCAATACGCTACCTAACTACAACCTCATTATGCATAATACAAAGTCTCATCTATAACAACATTATGCAATACACTGCCTAACAGAAATCTCATTATACATAATGCACAGCCTCATCTATAACAAAATCATAAAGAATATACTGCCTAACTGCAACCTCATAATACATCATACACAGCCTCATCTATACAACATCAAACCTGATACACTGCCTAACAGCAACCTCATTATACATAATACACAACCTCATCTATAACAACATCATACCCAATACACTGCCTAACTACAACCTCATTATAGATAATACACAGCCTCATCTGTAACAACATCATACCCAATACACTGCCTAACTACAACCTCATTATAGATAGTACACAGCCTCATCTGTAACAACATCATACCCAATACACTGCCTAACTACAACCTCATTATACATAATTCACACCCTCATCTATAACAACATCATCCCCAATACACTGCCTAACTACAACCTCATTATACATAATACATAGCATGATCTATAACAGCATCATACCAAATACACTGCCTAACAGCAACCTCATTATACATAATTCACAGCCTCACCTATAACAATATCATACCCAATGTACATAATGCACAGCCTTATCTATAACAGAAGCCGGCGTAGCCTAGTGGTATCGCGTCGGGCTCCTGAACGGGATGCCGAGGTTCCGCGTGCCGCTCTGGTCATGCCTCATCTATAACAACACCATACCCAATACACTACCTAACTACAACCTCAAAATACATAATACACAGCCTCATCTATAACAACTTCATAACCAATACAATGCCTAACACCAACCTCTTCATACATAATACACAGCCTCATCTATAACAACATTATACCCAATGCACTGCCTAACTACAACCTCATTATAGATAATACACCGCCTCATCTATAACAACATCATACCCAATACACAGCCTAACTACAACCTCATTATACATAATACACAGCCTCATCTATAACAACATCATACCCAATACACTGCCTAACTACAACCTCATTATACATAATACACAGCCTCATCTATAATAACATCATACCCGATACACTGCCTAACTACAACTTCATTATACATAATACACAGCCTCATCTATAACAACATCATACCCAATACACTGTCTAACTACAACCTGATTATACATAATACACAGCCTTATCTATAACAATATCATAACCAATACACTGCCTAACAGCCTCATTATATATAATACACAGCCTCATCTATAACAAAATCATACCCAATACACTGCCTAACTACAACCTCATTATACATAATACACAGCCTCATCTATAACAATGTCATACCCAATACACTGCCTAACTACAACCTCATTATACATAATACACAGCCTGATCTATAACAACATCATACCCAATACACTGCCTAACTACAACCTCATTATAGATAATACACAGCCTCATCTGTAACAACATCATACCCAATACACTGCCTAACTACAACCTCATTATAGATAGTACACAGCCTCATCTGTAACAACATCATACCCAATACACTGCCTAACTACAACCTCATTATACATAACACACAGCCTCATCTATAACAACATCATACCCAATACACTGCCTAAGTACAACCTCATTATACATAATACACAGCCTCATCTATAACAACATCATACCCAATATACTGGCTAACTACAACCTCATTATACCTAATACACAGCCTCATCTATAACAACATCATACAAAATACACTGCCTAACTACAACCTCATTATACATAATACACATTCTCATCTATAACAACATCATACCCAATACACTGCCTAACTACAACCTCATTATACATAATACACAGCCTCATCTATAACAACATCATACCCAATACACTGCCTTACTACAGCCTCATTATACATAATACACATTCTCATCTATAACAACATCATACCCAATACACTGCCTAACTACAACCTCATTATACATAATACACAGCCTTATCTATAACAACATCCTAACCAATACACTGCCTAACTACAGCCTCATTATATATAATACACAGCCTCATCTATAACAATGCCATACCCAATACACTGCCTAACTACAACCTTATTACACATAATACACAGCCTCATCTATAACAACATCATACCCAATACACTGCCTAACTACAACTTCATTATACATAATACACAGCCTCATCTATAACAACATCATACCCAATAAACAGCCTAACTACAGCTTCATTATACAAAATACACATTCTCATCTATAACAACATCATACCCAATACACTGCCTAACTACAACCTCATTATACCTAATACACAGCCTCATCTATAACAACATCATACCCAATACACTGCCTAACTACAACCTCATTATACATAATACACAGCCTCATCTATAACAACATCATACCCAATACACTGCCTTACTACAGCCTCATTATACATAATACACAGCCTCATCTATAACAACATCATACCCAATACACTGCCTAACTACAACCTCATTATACATAATACACAGCCTCATCTATAACAACATCATACCCAATACACTGCCTTACTACAGCCTCATTATACATAATACACATTGTCATCTATAACAACATCATACCCAATACACTGCCTAACTACAACCTCATTATACATAATACACAGCCTCATCTATAACAACATCATACCCAATACACTGCCTTACTACAGCCTCATTATACATAATACACAGCCTCATCTATAACAACATCATACCCAATACACTGCCTAACTACAACCTCATTATACATAATAAACAGCCTCATCTATAACAACATCATACCCAATACACTGCCTTACTACAGCTTCATTATACAAAATACACAGCCTCATCTATAACAACATCATACCCAATACACTGCCTAACTACAACCTCATTATACATAATACACAGCCTCATCTATATCAACATCATACCCAATACACTGCCTAACTACAACCTCATTATACATAATACACAGCCTCATCTATAACAACATCATACCCAATACACTGCCTAACTACAACCTCATTATACATAATACACAGCCTCATCTATAACAACATCATACCCAATACACTGCCTAACTACAACCTCATTATATATAATACACAGCCTCATCTATAACAACATCATACCCAATACACTGCCTTACTGCAGCCTCATTATACATAATACACAGCCCCATCTATAACAACATCATACCCAATACACTGCCTAACTACAACCTCATTATACATAATACACAGCCTCATCTATAACAACATCATACCCAATACACTGCCTAACTACAACCTCATTACGCATAATACAAGGCCTTACATTACAATATCATTAAACCTCCTTTGTTTAGCGGGATATTCTCTATATACTTGAACAGTTCAAAGAAACCCACACGGACATGCAGCATATCTAGAGAGAAGCTGACTCCTCGAAAGAGTACTGCAGTGAAGAAAATTTCAGTTATCGCCAGATTAAGTTCAGTCTGATGGAGGAATTGATGTTTATTTACTGTAGATGTTATCCTCATTTACTGAATAAGTCGGAGTGAAACAATGAGATGAAACTTATATCTATCTCCATACAAACACATTAGAATAAAATTCATCTTGACTACTACTTTGCTGGAAATGACGCCGATCTGAAAATAATGTCAGACATGCTAATTAACACCGGGAACAATACATGTAACTATTTTCCCTCAGCGAAACGATAATGCGATGGGCAGTACAAAGTACCAATGCTTACCTATGACGCTTGAATCAGAAACATGAAGTATAACGCTCAACTTTTGAGTACACTTCTTATTAAAAGCAGAAGAGAAACGTGTTTCAGTAGGCATATATAGACATAGGGAAATCCCTCACATATTCAGGGATATACACAGTCCATCTCTGCTTGTATTTTCATATATAATTACAAATCATTTATCATCTCAATACAAGAGTTACGGATCTTTACAGTACAAAATTAAACCACGAGGAGAGATTAAGATGCGAATATGTTTACTATGGCACTGGTTTGGTTACATTCCGGATTACTACGCACAGATCCACAGTCGCTATAACCTGGCCATTGTTTCGGTAATGGAGGAGAGCAAAAATATTCTATTCTAAATTTCTCCCAATAATTTATTTCCTCCCGATCTTCAATGTCCATGATCTCAAGTCCTCACTTTATGTGTCGGTCAAGCAGTGTCCAACAAGCTAAAATATTTGCATTTCTGTTCGCAGCATAAAATATCAAAAATATGAATAAATAAATACATGAAGCAATACCGAATGTGGATTTTATATATCAATGCCTTACCTGCACAAAAGCCTGTGTCTTTTCATTAGATTACGCCCTAATCTCACTGATGTGTACTTTGTCTAGTAGTCACATGTGGTTATTATCTAAGTAGTACCATCTATATTTAGAAGTTCACCGGGTAACCCTGATATCAAAACAATAATTGAAATCTTTCGTTTGGGGAAAAAACGTACCGGAGTATAGGCGATTTTACCCAATAAGAACATTTTGCTTATACCATTCCCTGTCTTGTAACATTTTATAATAATAATAATAATAATAATAATAATAATAATAATAATAATAATAATAATAATAATAATAATAATGATGATGATGATGATGATAATGATAATAATTATAAAAATAATAATATTTCAATAAATAATGAATTAATCTTTTATTTATTATTTCTTTTGTTCTTGGTTATCTGTTTTTCTTATTATATATTTAAAGTTGCACTAGCTGTCACTTTCCGTATTAGAAACGAAAGCTGTAACTTTTAATCATAGACTTTCTCCTGAAGTTAGGCCTTTATACGAAATTACAATGTTATATAAGTTCGGTTCGTAGTGGAAAAAATCATTAAAATGTAATTAAATAATTACGACCTACCAGCACAAAGTCGGTAATTTTTTCTTCACCTGGCATGCTCAATTGTATCAATGAACTAACCAACTAACGCTAGATTAGGAAACTTTCACTAATAACAACAACACTGGTGACGTAGACAAAGCTATCGGAGATGAGATGTCCTCGATTAAAGACAGAATTCGATAACATCAGGGATGAAAAAAAGTCTGTGACGAAACATTTTAAGAACAAGAACAACATAGAAGTTGCACTAGAGCGACGCGATGGGAACGAGGGAGAGTTGTCAATTTACACCAAATACTTCGCACGAGTCTTTAATGTTTACATTTTTCAATACCACCTCAGCACGAGGTCTTGACATTCCATTGTATTGATACTTGCGTGTTTGTATTATGAAAGCGGTCCGATATTTACTGTCATAGGTACGGTAATCTCTTGAAATTAACTGTTGATAATAATGTGTAAAGTGGACGACATGAAAGAAACGTAAATGCATTTTCTAAAATTCTTTAAAAGAAATTGTTTTAAGAGTCCCTTTTTGGGGCCATTTCGATCAAATCATGTGGGACTACTATTGTGACATAAAACATTAAAATGTTCGTTGTATATAGCCAAATTACTATTGACAGTGTTACCAATGACATTTTCTCTTTTCTTCTGTGCATTTAGTATGCGCCTATATATTAAATATGGAACATATATACCTTTTAATTTTTTGCACCAGATGTGCATTTCTTATGTTTCTTCAGTGATGCTCGTGGTCGAATGATTGGAATTCTCATAATATATAAATATTTGAAGAGTAGTGTTGAAACCAAAATGACCGAAAAATAAACCAAAGAATCTATCTAAGGACAGAGCTATGCACGAGGGAGATACTCCTTAGTTTTAGAGTGATTTACTGAATTTGATGACTGAAAATTTGAAGTATATATTTCATGTCAGTACAAAAGTACTGAAAACTAGACTTTTGATGCCCTCGGGGACTATCAGTCCACCAGCAAAGACGCCGGCCTAGTGGTTATAATAAATATAGAACATATGTACCTTTTAATTATGTGCACCAGATGCGCATTTCGACAACTTATGTCTCTTCAGTGATGCTCGTGGTCGAATGATTGGAATTCTCATAATATATAAATATTTGAAAAGCAGTGTTGAAACCAAAATGACCGAAAAATCATTGAGTTTACAAAGCTAGATAAAACAAACATTTACGAAGATATACTTAGCGACACACTTCAGTACATTGTTTTTATTACGTGATTTTCTGACCCGATCTACATACGTGTCAAATGTTGAATGTAACGGACATTTCTCAATTTTTCCGGTTTATAAAAACGTGTCAATGTCGTCAAAAGAGTTGATTTTCGATGTCGTATAACTTTGTTTTGTAGTTTGATTGTATGTAATTTAAGATAATTAAATGAAACTTAACATTCTTGTTATACCAATTTTGACAGCTAATGCAACTTTAATGATATTTATTTATTTATTTTAATTTCTATTTTTATCTATTTATTTTCGGGGTTTTTTTTTTTCTTTTTTTTTTTTAATCGTTTTCGTAGATTACTGAGGGAAGTGTGAATGTATGTGTTGTACAGGATGAATTATATTCAACTGTAGTAAGAACATAGAATCAAATGATGCAACGAGGTAAAATAATATCTAGGATGATAAAAAGTCAAACAAGGAAAGCTGAGACACACCGATACATATGATTTCCGCAATCCAAATATAATATATACACAAATTCCAAATAATTGCATGCTGGAACTCTTAGAGGTACTTTAGGTCAGATTTGTCCAGAAAATGAAGAATGCATTCCAGAATCCACAGGCTTTTTATATTTCAGCCATACAAACAAAAATAAAGTAACATTTCAGCAGTACGGATTCCGATTCTGTCTGGGTATACCCAGTCCCTGCATCGTTACCAGTAACGGGAACCATCAGAGACAGGATTATTCAACCCCTAGTATTGGGACATATCACTGTGAATGATGCTTGATACGGTACATTACCAAGGCATGTCAGGCTCAGGCAGTACATGTATGTCTCTACGTGTACATCACTGTGTATGAAGCTTCATACGGTACATAACCAATGCATGGAAGGCCCAGACAGTGCATGTATGTCTCTACGTGTACAACACTGAGTATGATGCTTGAGACGGTACATTACCAAGGCAAGACATGCCCAGAGAGTACATGTATGTTTCAAGGTGTATATCACTGAGTGAGCTTGTTTCAGGAATTACGTCACTGAATTTGTTTGTACATTTTAATTATATCTGTTTTAGTCGATAAGTGACGTCATTATCTCCATTTGCATTCATCCTTCTAAATTTAATTCAAGAGATTTGAGCATTATTTATATCAATATTCTTCCTTTCATACCCCTCCCCCTTCTGCCAAGTCTACGGCATGTATTATGCCTTGTGTTCTATATTTATATTCCATATCTGCTTTCAAGGATAACAATACGCTTCCATGTCCCAATGAAGTCCCAAGTCCGAGTCCGCTCATTCGGATTTTGTGGAAATTGGATCGTGAAGGAATCCTCGCTGCTTTTTATTGACAAAAAAAGGGGGGAGGGGAGAGCAGGTGGGCAAAAAATTTTGTATTCCCTCCTCTTAACTCTTTATTTTTCATTTTTGTTTTATAGTACCGTGATTTATTTTTGAGACGTCATAGAAATGAGTAACTGCCCCTACATTTCTAATCTACGACTGTATCCTTTTCTTGAACCAGCAAGAAAAGACTGTGCTGTGGTATTGAATTTCCTTCGGTTGTTGTTTTCTCGAATGGTGGTTATTTGAAATACTTTTCAGTAGTTCATCATGTAGAAATAGTCAGCGATTGATCCCGGACCGTTGTTTACAGATGTAGTAGTAGCTGATTAAGTCCTCGTCCTATACAAATTTAACGTCAGTAGTTTGTCAAGGGCTCGTTCTACAAAGAAATTCTATCAGTGGTCGATGAAGGGTCCGGTGTATAGAATTACACAGTCCGTGATCTAAGGCTCGTTGCATTCAGATATACAGTCAGTACTTGATCAAGGGCTCAGAGTATACAGATATAGTCAGTAGTTCATCCAGGGTTCCCTGTATATAGATATACAGTCAGCAGTTAATTTAAGGCTCGCTGTATATAGATATACAATAAATAGTTATTCCAGGGCTCGTTGTATTTACATATAAAGTCAGTATTTGATCCAGGGCTCAGAGTATACATATACAGTGAGTAGTTAAACAAGGGCTCTGTGTTTACAGATATCGGCAAAAGTTAATCCAGGGCTCGATGTATACAGATATACAGTATTTAATCCATAGCTCCGCGAATGCAGACATAGTCAGTACTTGACCCAGGGCTCAGTGTATACAGATAAACAGTCAGTAGATAATCCAGCACTCGGTGTTTGCAAATACACAGTAGTTAACCCAATGCTAGGCGTATACAGATAAATAGTCAGTACTTGATACAGGGCTAGGCGTATACAGATATAGTCAGTACTTGATACAGGGCTCAGTGTATACAGATAAACAGTCAGTAGATAATCCAGGACTCGGTGTTTGCAGATACACAGTAGTTAATCCAGAGCTGGGCGTATACAGATATAGTCAGCACTTGATACAGGGCTACGTTTATACAGTCATTAGTTTGTCTAGAGCTCGTGGTGTACAGATAGGGGAGGGTACAGAGCGGGACATGTATCAAAATGTTGCGGAAAAAATCCCCGGACATCCACATAAACGATCTGATTACTCCATGAATATCTTTTATGAAAACCAGAGAATGAGTAACGTAAAAGTCGACTGTTGTGTTAGAGTTAGAAGAAAGGTAATTTGGTGTTGTTGTATTGAAGAGTTATCTGCCCTTTGAGTACGTATCTGACATAGAAGAACTGTGACGTAAACCATACCTAGGAATCTGATATAACACTCAAGGAATGATATTAATAATTTATTTTTCTATTGAGGTATAGAAGTAAAGCCGATTTACAAACTGTATAATCCGCGAAGCGGATTATTTCGCGGATTATAATTTTATAAATCGGTTTTACTTCTATAGACAAATAAATTATTAATTTCCTTAAAATTTAATTAATTCAATTCATATAAACAAACGTTTTGATGACATTTGAAATATTTATTGTAAACAAGGAATTTTTAAATTTAACGCAATGATAGCCATGCCAACCAAACAAAATTAACGAAAAAGAAATAGTTCCGGCCCATGGGTATGGCTTTTCACAGAACGTCTAACGATAGGCGTGGTCAATTATCACATGGCATTTTACTTCCATCGAGGTATAAACGAATTTTTTTTATATATACGGTTTAATAGGCTTTATACGGCGTTTGCCTCTGAAATTAAATTATTTAAAAAATATGAAAGGACAAAAATGACGCTTCCTTTAGATCCTCCAAGACATGTAGACATTTGTACGTTGGCAATAATAATCAGATTATATATATACCTGAATCAATTTATTCCATCATATGCAAGAATTGATGTCTCTTGACCCAAACTACAGAAATCTGTAATACCTGTAAAGCAAGCTCACTGCCAAACTGACATAAATGGAGAAGAAAACGTCTGTTTCAGGAGGGAGTCATGCTTTAAGTACATAATCCTGAGTTTTAAAATAATTCGTGGACTTTCTCTACCGTAAATGATGAAGTCTACTTACGTAATACATTCTACACCAAGCCATGATGTTGGTTGATTAATTGGGTTTTTTGTGTCGGCTTTCAACAATTTTCCAGTTATATCGCGACATGGAAGCAGGGGATAACCAATCTCTTAAACATAATGGCGCAACCCGGGAATCGAACCCAGATTGTCTGCACCGCAAGCCAAGTGCTAAACCACTACACCAAGCCTGTCCCCTAGCAATAACAATGAGATTATATGTATATCAGTATCAATTTATTGTACCATATGTAATTATGACATCTTATATCCCCTGACCTCAAATCATAATTACATGTAGAGCATGATTACTTCCAACCTGACATAAAATGAAGAGACAAGTCTGTGGAAGGAGAAATGTACACTTCAGGTACATACTCTTTAGATTAAAATAATTCACAAACTATCTACACAGTAAATGGTGAAGTGTATACTTCAGGTACATACTCCTTAGATTAAAATAATTCACAAACTATCTACACAGTAAATAGTGAAGTGTATACTTCAGGTACATACTCCTTAGATTAAAATAATTCACAAACTATCTACACAGTAAATGGTGAAGTGTATACTTCAGGTACATACTCCTTAGATTAAAATAATTCACAAACTATCTACACAGTAAATGGTGAAGTGTATACTTCAGGTACATACTCCTTAGACTAAAATAATTCACAAATTATCTACACAGTAAATGGTGAAGTGTATACCTCCGGTACATACTCCTTAGATTAAAATAATTCACAAACTATCTACACAGTAAATGGTGAAATGTACACTTCAGGTACATGCTCCTTAGATTAAAATAATTCACAAACTATCTACACAGTAAATGGTGAAGTGTATACTTCAGGTACATACTCCTTAGATTAAAATAATTCACAAACTGTCTACACAATAAATGGTGAAGTGTATACTTCAGGTACATACTCCTTAGATTAAAATAATTCACAAACTATCTACACAGAAAATGGTGAAGTGTATACATCCGGTACATACTGCTTAGATTAAAATAATTCACAAACTATCTACACAGTAAATGGTGAAGTGTATACCCCCAGTACATACTCCTTAGATTAAAATCATTCACAAACTATCTACACAGTAAATGGTGAAGTGTATACCTCAGGTACATACTCCTTCGATTAAAATAATTCACAAACTATCTACACAGTAAATGGTGAAGTGTATACTTCAGGAACATACTCCTTAGATTAAAATAATTCACAAACTATCTACACAGTAAATGGTGAAGTGTAGATCTCCGGTACATACTTCTTAGATTAAAATAATTCACAAACTATCCACATAGTAAATGGTGAAATGTACACTTCAGGTACATACTCCTTAGATTAAAATAATTCACAAACTATCTGCACAGTAAATGGTGAAGTGTATACTTCCGATTCATACTCCTTACACTAAAATAATTCACAAACTATCTACACAGTAAATGGTGAAGTGTATACCTCAGGTACATACTCCTTAGATTAAAATAATTCACAAACTATCTACACAGTAAATGGTGAAGTGTATACCTCAGGTATATACTCCTTAGATTAAAATAATTCACAATCTATCTACACAGTAAATGGTGAAGTGTATACCTCAGATATATACTCCTTAGATTAAAATAATTCACAAACTATCTACACAGTAAATGGTGAAGTGTATACCTCAGGTACATACTCCTTATTTTAAAATCATTCACAAACTATCTACACAGTAAATGGTGAAGTGTATACCTCAGGTACATACTCCTTAGATTAAAATAATTCACAAACTATCTACACGTTAAATGGTGAAATGTATACTTCAGGTACATACTCCTTCGATTACAATAATTCACAAACTATCTACACAGTAAATGGTGAAGTCTATACTTCAGATATATACTCCTTATTTTAAAATAATTCACAAACTATCTACACAGTAAATGGTGAAGTGTACACCTCAGGTACATACTCCTTAGATTAAAATAATTCACAAACTATCTACACAGTAAACGGTGAAGTGTATACCTCCGGTACATACTCCTTAGATTAAAATAATTCACAAACTATCTACACAGTAAATGGTGAAGTGTATACCTCAGGTACATACTCCTTAGATTAAAATAATTCACAAACTATCTACACAGTAAATGGTGAAGTGTATACCTCAGGTATATACTCCTTAGATTAAAATAATTCACAAACTATCTACACAGTAAATGGTGAAGTGTATACTTCAGGTACATACTCCTTAGATTAAAATAATTCACAAACTATCTACACAGTAAATGGTGAAGTGTATACTTCCGGTACATGCTCCTTCGATTAAAATAATTCACAAACTATCTACGCAGTAAATGGTGAAGTGTATACTTCAGGTACATACTCCTTAGATTAAAATAATTCACAAACTATCTACACAGTAAATGGTGAAGTGTATACTTCCGGTACATGCTCCTTAGATTAAAATAATTCACAAACTATCTACACAGTAAATGGTGAAGTGTATACCTCAGGTACATACTCCTTAGATTAAAATAATTCAGAAACTATCCACACAGTAAATTGTGAAATGTACACTTCAGGTACATACTCCTTAGATTAAAATAATTCACAAACTATCCGCACAGTAAATGGTGAAATGTACACTTCAGGTACATACTCCTTAGATTCAAATAATTCACAAACTATCCACACAGTAAATAGTGAAATGAACATTTCAGGTACATACTCCTTACATTAAAATAATTCACCAACTATCTACACAGTAAATGGTGAAATGTACACTTCAGGTACATACTCCTTAGATTAAAATAATTCACAAACTATCCACACAGTAAATGGTGAAATGTACACTTCAGGTACATACTCCTTATATTAAAATAATTCACAAACTGTCTACACAGTCAATGGTGAAGTGTATACCTCAGATACATACTCCTTAGATTAAAATAACTCACAAACTATCTACACAGTAAATGGTGAAGTGTATACCTCAGGTACATACTCCTTAGATTAAAATAATTCACAAACTATCTACACAGTGAATGATGAAGTGTATACTTCAGGTACATACTGCTTAGATTAAAATAATTCACAAACTATTTACACAGTAAATGGTGAAGTGTATACCTCAGGTACATACTCCTTAGAGTAAAATAATTCACAAACTATCTACACAGTAAATGGTGAAGTGTATACCTCAGGTACATACTCCTTAGATTAAAATAATTCACAAACCATCTACACAGGAAATGGTGAAGTGTATACTTCCGGTACATACTCCTTATTTTAAAATCATTCACAAACTATCTACACAGTAAATGGTGAAGTGTATACCTCAGGCACATACTCCTTAGATTAAAATAATTCACAAACTATCTACACAGTAAATGGTGAAATGTATACCTCATGTACATACTCCTTAGATTAAAATAATTCACAAACTATCTACACAGTAAATGGTGAAGTCCATACCTCAGGTACATACTCCTTAGATTAAAATAATTCACAATCTATCTACACAGTAAATGGTGAAGTGTATACCTCAGGTACATAATCCTTAGATTCAAATAATTCACAAACTATCTACACAGTAAATGGTGAAGTGTATACCTCAGGTACATACTCCTTATTTTAAAATCATTCACAAACTATCTACACAGTAAATGGTGAAGTGTATACCTCAGGCACATACTCCTTAGATTAAAATAATTCACAAACTATCTACACAGTAAATGGTGAAGTGTATACCTCAGGTACATACTCCTTAGATTCAAATAATTCACAAACTATCTACACAGTAAATGGTGAAGTGTATACCTCAGGTACATACTCCTTAGATTAAAATAATTCACAAACTATCTACACAGTAAATGGTGAAGTGTATACTTCGGGTACATACTCCTTATTTTAAAATAATTCACAAACTATCTACACAGTAAATGGTGAAGTGTATACCTCAGGTACATACTCCTTAGATTAAAATAATTCACAAACTATCTACACAGTAAATGGTGAAGTGTATACTTCAGGTACATACTCCTTATTTTAAAATAATTCAGAAACTATCTACTTAGTAAATGGTGAATTGTATACTTCAGGTACATACTCCTTAGATTAAAATAATTCACAAACTATCTACACAGTAAATGGTGAAGTGTATACCTCAGGTACATACTCCTTAGATTAAAATAATTCACAAACTATCTACACAGTGAATGGTGAAGTGTATACCTCAGGTACATACTCCTTAGATTCAAATAATTCACAAACTATCTACACAGTAAATTGTGAAGTGTATACATCAGGTCACTACTGGAACATTGAGGTAACAAATTCCCTAGCTTAAGATCAGTTCTAATGGAAAAACACATACAGTAACGCTTTTTTCGTACTACCAACACAGTCCCTGTTTTCATCCTTTTCGGGTTTTCTTGTTTTTCCAGATCTAACGATGTCTCATTCTCTTCACCACCACTGGTTCATCTCTGGCCCATTCCTCAATCTTCCACTGTTGCATCCATTTTTACACCCTACTGTTCCCCTCTCCCATTCCCTTTTCCTTTCGCTTTATCTTTCCCGCTGCCCGCATCCTGTCACTTCCACCGCCATCCCCAAGAAATAATAAGTACTCCTATGATCTCCTTAACTAAAAATAGATGTGTAAGCGGAACTGATGGCAACCCAAGTCTTGTTTCAGAGTAATGATGTCGATCTGTCAAATTCCACCAGCTATACTTCCCCCATGAACTATTGAGAATCCTGAAGCATTCTTATGGGCTCGGCATCAATACTGGTAGCCTCAAATGTGACATGAACTCTCTGCTGGACCTCCAGGAGGCCTACGAGGAACTCTTTCCAGCCCCAGGTCCACAGAGTGACTCCACGGAACAATGGTCTCTCTAGCTGCGTCATATGGGCCAGACTCTATGATCCGTCTCTCAGGCATACATCTACCAACTCTACAGACTTCATACGAGTCCTCTCGCTTTGGTCGTCGCATTATTTTCAAGTGTGGGAGGTGTGGTAAGACGGTGGCTAGCAGCCCACATGTCTCTGGGCTACACCCAACAACACCTACGGCCGTGAGTGACGTCGAGTGTTGGGGAGTGTACCGTACATCAGCTCCTGTACTATTATATGGAGGAAACTTATCAGGATATTCTGGATGTTCAAGCAACATGGAGATTTACATAAACTGATAATTCCCACCTTTAGGACTGACTCGACCACAAAACTTCCATATTCCCTTTCTAACTGATATTTCTCAAAAACTACATGGGACTCATGTGACATTAGATCCTCATAAGCGATCTTGCAATATGGAGAGGAATATCCATGAAATCCTCCAGGTTGGGGTGAGGGAGGACATTCGGACCAACAATCGGTCTTAAAGGACTCATGTTGAAAGTAAGCTTTGATGTCTTTAGACGACAATGTATCAAGCTGCCCTTGGAGGTAGTCCTTCAGTGCCTTGCACTTGTTTCTGGCATGCTCTTTAAGCACCTCCATGACAAAGAGTAAGAAATACATCTTGGATTCCAGAGCATTCTTGCCGCTCTTTCTTCATCATCATATTTCTTTTCTTTTTACCACACGTGACAAGAAGCCGACGTCATCAATAGTATATACAGCATGGTGTAACAAATTGATTGGTGTACGAGACTAGAGGGGTTTACGGTATGTATGAGAGGGGTTAGTTTTAATGGTGTATCAGTTGGTGTTTGATTTGACTGGTACACGAGAGACTATTCAGTTTGATGTGTAGTCTAGAGATTTTAGCCTGCATGTAGAATTTCAATATGCTATTTATTACAATTTCCGTTAATACGCTACCAATTAAAAATTAGAGATCGTCCGTTTGAAATATCTCCGGCAGTCTCAGACAGCCAGGGGTCCGTTTCCCGCGTTTAGCTTCTACGTGGTCCTTTTTACATCCAATTCACGTATGTATATGGTAGCTGGTATGGGTGTGTGGGATGTCAGATATCCACGAAATCAATCAGAAGCGTAAGAAGTGATAGGGGTTCTCGATGGTTTGTTTTCTGTTTTCCGGAGTGCTAAGCAGAGCTATTGTTTGTATCTCTGAGATGATCTGACTACTACTATGTGAAATATTTTTATATGTGAGAAATGATAAGACTACTAAAAAGGTAAGTTGAGAGTTTATTTCTCAATAACAGATTAAAATGCATATCTCTCTATGCTTTATTGATTCTACCGAACTAAATGTTGCTAGTACAAATACCGCTTTGACTGAATTTGCTCTTGTATCTCTCTAAAACAATGGTGTGCCACATGTGTTTGGGACTGAATCCTTCAAAGGAAAAGACCAGGCGACATCCCTATTCAGTGAACACTCTAGTTAAATTAAAACGATCGTTTTATATGTATATCTACCTTATATAACATCATCTACAAGAAGTCATAATGTAATCAACCTATGTTTTTGGTGCATTCTGGATATGTATCATAAAAGTTAGCAACGCCTCATTACAGTTTTCTGTTGTAAATTGACAGAGTATTCTTTCTTTCTTTTTTCAGCTTCTGTGTTAATATATCTATATATGTACTATTCTATAGTAATGGGATGTCCTTCTCTGTGGTTTGCTTACATCAATTTTCCTCTCCATTCATTGTAACACGAATGATGTACGATATATGAAGTATCCTTGCTGAAACTATTTTAGATGTGTTTTTCTACCAAGTGTTATTGTTATGGAACGCCATAGCTGTCTTATATGGGCTTTTCTACGGATATCATGTTTATGATATAATTATATGCTCCGGTTGGATAATTATATGTTATTGTTTCATTGTTATATATTATGGTTTCATTATTATTAGCTGCAATCCTGAAATTATACGATGTGGTTTTATAACTATATATGCTGTGATTTTCATCATTATATCTTGTGGTCCTATGATAATATGCTGTGGTTTTACAATTATATGATGTGCTCTCATAATAATATTCTGCAGTTTCGTTATTATATCCTGATGTGATATAATTATATAATGCAGCTTTATAATCATATTTTAAGTGTTATCATTATATTCTGTGGTTTCTATATATATTGCGGTTTATTAATGATATTCTGATGTGTCGTAATTTGGGCCGGCACGAGCCGGCCCATTTACTGATTTAACTTTGGAGAAAACACTGTGATTTACTGCTGCCCTGTAAAGTACTATGATTCACTGCGGTATTACTTTGTTTACTAGATATCATCTTGGTCACTAAAGGTCATTAAAACGCTTGATAAATATGTTACGTTCACATCCTTTGTACATAATATCGTGAATTTTTTTCCTGTTATTATAAGAGCAGAAAATTATGACATCATCGTTGCGGCGCTATTTATAGATATGGATATACAGCGATGCTGTGCTCAATGTTTAGCTTATTTTTAGAAACCTTGCTATACGCGATAGTATAGAAGGGATTACCGGAGAGGTTGAGTTTACCGAAAAGAAAATTACAGAATAAAAATTTACCAGTATTTCCTCTGATTATAATTATAAGTGGTCACTGAAGAAATTGTATTCTAAGACGTATATGTAAACTTATACTAAACAATGATACATAAAATGAAGCATACAAAAATATGTTTTAAGTCAAGTTATACCGATTTCAGCCTTTTAAGTCATTGACGCTGATTCAAATTTTAATTCCATGTCATCATCTATAAGTTCATACATTTGTTTGAAACAAGAGTGTCTTAAGTTGTACAATTAACCTCCAAAAATAAGAGACAAGATGGGTATAACTTCA
Source organism: Pteria penguin (assembly GCA_035048485.1). Taxonomy (NCBI): domain Eukaryota; kingdom Metazoa; phylum Mollusca; class Bivalvia; order Pterioida; family Pteriidae; genus Pteria; species Pteria penguin. The sequence goes on along the minus strand of CM068592.1, from coordinate 765,880 downwards.
TAAAAACAAATTTTCTACGATATTTTTATAGGTTAATTGTACAACAAAATGATTACTTTAAGATAATTAAAGACAACAGGTGATGTTTGAAATTATTATCACTAATTATGTAGATATGAAGTTTGAATTAAAGTTTTCATAGAAATTAGTATGAAATAGCAAGAAAATTAAAAGTAATTCAAAATAATACAAACTGTTTTGATACTACTACTTTAAACCTTTTTGTTCAAAATTCCAAAAGTATAATAGGTAAAAAAAAATCCCAATGAATTTTTAAACTTAAACTGTAACATTTAAATTCAAATTTTTATTCATTGGTTTGATTTCATTGTAATATTCTTAATTTGGATTCAGTCAATAATATTGAAAGATATCTTGAATTTAAAGGTTATGTTGAAAGCATTTTAAGCAACAGGGTCCGGCGCCATAAATTGAGAATATACTTAAGTCATACCGTAGCATAGATTTATTAATTTGATGTTACAATTATGATAGTCCTATTGTATTGATTTATCTTAGTGTGATTTGGTTTGTACTATAAACATTAACAGTAACACCACTTGTACTCGACAAGATTATTCAAATATTATTTGTTTTTAATTTTTGGATTAATTACAAATTTGCTTTCAATATTAGTTTGAATTATATTTGAGCCCAGCATAAAATTTGTTTACATTCACTTGCAGTCAAGTTTTGTAAGTTTTGATAACATTATCTATTTCAATGAATGACCCAAAATCTTGCATGCTAGTCAAATGTTTAGTTTTTTCTATTGTTTATATAAGTGTTTTCCTAGAAAAAAGTTTTTCATCTGATCTGTGTATCATTTCTAATCATATTCAAGTATCAGTAAGAAATTTAGAATACAAAAATGAACTTTCAACATACTTGGTGTGTTATACTTGCCCTAGCTAACACATAGTGATTTTCATCAATACAGTATGTTTATTTCAATCAAAGTGTTATAAATACTTGGCATGAAATGGCTGAACAGATAGCATTAACCTTTACTGTCATTTTGTCTGTCTGTGATAACTAGACATGTATAATGTGCCATGACTTTTCTGCCTGCACAACTAGACAGAAGATGCTTACTCCTCCTTTAAAACTGCTTTCATATCTAGATTTCATCGAAATTGCATCTACATTGCACTATTCAGACCCTTTTTGATGACACCTGCGAAACAAAACATTTGAATCAATTTGTCCGATGTCCATCCGTCTGTCTGTCAGTCACGCTTTCACATTATTGGTCATATTTTAATATTAAACATCTATACTTCAAATCAAACTTGCAGGATTGAATTATTACGATGAGAGCCGAAGGTCAAACTGAGACTGTCAAGATCATATTCAAGGTCAAGTTTATGGGTAAACATATGGCAAGCGACATCGTTTTTGGAGCAATGATTTTATTTTTTAATTTTCAAAACAATTATGCATGTCGCCAAATTACACACTAAGTACTAAGGGCCACGTGCTAAGTATTGACTTGCTAATGGTTTTAAAGTAGTTTCTTGACGATATTTTAGGATGATATTTTTCAGTATGAAGAGGCATTATCCTTTCAAATATTATTCAATCATAACCAACAAATATCACAATTTAACTTTTTTTTTTTCAAATTACAGTATTACTTCTAGGAATATATCATAATCAAACTTGTACTGAGCTTATTACATAAAGTCAAAAAAAGAAAACGGTGTTAAAACAACTGTACACTATAGGCAGGTCGAAACCTATAGTAATGGGAATATAAGTCAGTGAACAATTTGGTTACGGCCCGAAACTTTGACGCTTGCGTCAATAGATTTTCTTGTTATATTCTGAATTTACTTTATAATTATGTCTAAAAGCCGATATGAAAATTGCATTTGAAGCAGAGGTTGATGAATAATTGTGGTCCGCCAAGTACTAAAACGTGTTAGAGAATCGATTTACTATTTAATACCTTTCAAAGTTGTTCTCAGTGTCTGTAAACACAGTTTACAGGAGAATTGCTCAGTTTGGGTTAAGCAAAAAGGATTTTAACGATATAAATGATATGATCTGAAGTTACAAGTCAGAGAAATTCTGATACATTTTTACAACTAATTTATCACCTGAAAGATCAACACATTCTTGTCCAGCTAATTCGACTCATTTAGCTGTCCTTCAGTACATTATAATTTATAGATCTACAGAAAGCTTACACTCCGGGATGATGCATGGGCCGGGCACAGAATGCACACTGTTAATTCTTCCTCCATTAAAGCTATGGACATCAAGACAGCTCCATAACCCTTTTTGATTGGACAGCATTGAAGACTTTCAAAAATATATTTTGACGGATTTGTTTATCTTGACAGTGTTGAGGGAGAACGACCAATATTGGGATCACTTTCTACCCTGATTATTGTCTAGTGTCGAAACGTGTTAGCCCAAGAATTTCAAAGAAATGGACAAAATTTGGAATAAAGGATTTTCTGGAATGTTCAGAAATTGTTGTGCGGAACAACTAGATAATATTGTAAGTTTGATAAACAATACAGATAAGACAGATTGTACAGTTTTATAACCTGTGCTCTGCGTGTATTACATTCTAGGTTAGCTTTACATACTCGAACGTCACGGAAGTTGATCTTTGTGATATGATATTAATGTCCATCATGTGTTGTGTATTGAATTAAACACACAATAAAACACGTATCAATGCTGGTTCATATTGTATAGAGATCTTTCTAGTGGCAAATGAAAATGGATGTCAAACGTAAAAAACCATATACCGAGAGTTCGGAAAAGTTTTCAAATAAATATAGAACACATATACATTTTATTTTAGTGCACCATATGCGCATTTCGACAAGTTATGTCTCTTCAGTTTTAAACTCGAGTTCAGACTGACATTGACATTTGAATTCAGTCAATTGTGAAGGTGTGGCTAGCCAAATGGGAAATGCTGATTCTTTCCGGGCACAAGACTTTACCTTTCATTGCCAGTGTTCGCGGATTACCTTAGCATCATATATCCAAGTATCCTGGAGGTCAAACAGACCGCAGTTAGTAGTAATTCTACTTCGTATTTAGACATCATTTTACACAGATTTGACACATTCTATACTAGAAGATTACCTAGTTTGGCTTATAAATGTATTTGGAATTTACACGATTACACTCTTTCTACTAGGTATGTGACGGGTGTTGCTAGCAAGCAGGAGATGTTCACTGTTCTTGGCACCTGATCTCACTCCATAATAGGGGTTCACCTATGATCTTCAAGTAGACATTCTGCTTTATATTCTACTTGGTTTTCATTTTCACTGATTTTGTATGTCTTCTGGTTTAAAGATTTTCGGATTCATCCATCATCTTTACATTCCATGCTGTCTGTACCACAATACATTAGATTTTGTCGTATTCTACACTTAAATAAATGGGTTTATTCTTTGGGTCAAGGACAATACACATGTGGAGGATCACCAAATTTGCATGCACATGTACAACTCCACCACCTACCCAACAAGATGACATCATCTGATGACGAACAGAGGGTGGTGTTTTGTATGAGCTCAGCTGGCCTTTTACAAGTAGTGTCAAAAACTGCATCCTCGTTCAAACAAAAATGCAAAAAATAAGATGATTTGTTGTCAACATAGCCCTTCAAATATTTATATAATTTGATAATTCAAATCATTTGGCCACGAACATCACTGAAGAAACATAAGTTGTCGAAATGCGCATAGGTTCACTAAATTTTAAGGTATATATGTTCTATATTTATTATAACCACTAGGCCGGTGTCACTGCCGGTGGACTGATATTCCCCGAGGGCATCATAAGTCTAGTTTTCAGTGCTTTTGTACTGACATGAAATATATACTTCAAATTTTCAGTCATCAAATTAAATAAATCACCCTAAAACTAAGGAGTATCTCCCTCATGCATAACTCTGTCCTTAGATTCTTTGATTCACTTTTCGGTCATTTTGGTTTCAACATTGCTCTTCAAATATTTATATATTATGAGAATTCCAATCATTTGGCCAAGAGCATCACTGAAGAGACATAAGTTGTCGAAATACGCATATGGTTCACTAAATTATAAGGTGTATATGTTTTATATTTATTATAACCACTAGGCCGGTGTCACTGCTGGTGGACTGATATTCCCCAAGGGCATCATAAGTATAGTTTTCACTGCTTTTGTATTGACATGAAATATATACTTCAAATTTTCAGTCATCAAATTAAATAAATCACTATAAAACTAAGGAGTATCTCCCTCATACATAGCTCTGTCCTTAGATAGGTTCTTTGAATCACTTTTCGGTCATTTTGCTTTCAACATTGCTCTTCAAATATTTATATATTTTGAGAATTCCAATCATTTGGCCACACGCATCAGTGAAGAGACATAAGTTGTCGAAATGCGCATATGGTGCAATAAATTATAAGGTATATATGTTCTATATTTATTGTAAAACACAATGCCACTAGCTATCAACAAAGTCTGCAAAAGCTATTTTTAACATAAAGGTTACGCACAGACACCAACTGTGGGGATTTCAGTAGGAATGCGAGTTAAATAAAAGACTTGACACAAGAAGCCCTTCACCAAGGTAATAATTACAAACAGCAGGATCCAGATAGCTGAAAGTGCAAGCAAAGAAATAATAATCAAGACACAACTAAAGCTTATAAAAACCTTTATTTTCAATTTGGATCTCACCTAATACAGTAGAAGTAATAAAACAATTATGCAAAGTAACTTCAAAGTTGTCCTTTTGACACTAAAATGTATCTGTATTGAAACATGCATCATCATATCATGCAACAAGGGCCTATTTGAGGCCCAACATACCCACATCACCGCTCTAATGTGTAGAAATATGTATTTTATTTATCATATTAAATTGTGTTAGAATAATTTGAATTGTTTGGTTTTCAAAATTTAAACAGATACAAGCATTACCTATCAAATATACATGTGACCTTGAATTAGAGATATTACATTTGATCAAAGTTATGACACACCTTTGGGTCCTGGGTAAACATTCTGTGAAATACGGCGTAGACATGCACCAATGTATTTATGAAAAAATGCGTCGGTTTATACTATATAATGTAGGGTAATTACATTCTATAACTATTTTATCTATTTATAAAATAAAAATAAATTTCATTATATTCAATGTTCGGAAATTGTATTCAATCTTTAAAAAATTCATCCCTTAACTCGTAAGGGTCTTATTTAATTCTAAATATTTACTTACATGCACACAGTTATATGCTTTTATATTTAATATACAATTTATACATCGATTCTCCTTCAAATCCTTCTCTATGTATATGTTAATGTAAGTTTTAATTTGTAAACAAGCGAACGTGGCTGTAAAGCACGTTCATGCGGCAGCCAAGCGCGTGAACGCGTCAGTCAAGCGCGTTAAGTCGGTCTCGAAATTAAGTTCACGAGGAAATATGCGTTAACATAAACGCGTGTGCTTCAGCAGTCCTGAGCTTACGATTAAAACACACTTCACGTTAACGCGACATGACGTTATGTTAAGACTGCACTTCACTGTACGTCCAGTTGTATGACAACCGTATCAAAAGGTCCTCTTGAAACAAGGAGGAAGCTTCTTAATATGTGATGGTCTTATTCAGTCTATTTCATGAAAATGCCCCCCTCATATTTCATATTCAATGCCCAAGGACAGTCTGGTTCCTCGATGCCATGAAGCAAATAATTATCACTTTTCTACACAAAAACCAACTCTTCAGTGTAAAATCCACTATTCATCGAGGTCTGCTTTAGTAGAGTCCATAAAATGTAATCATGAATGCATGGTCATATAAAGAAAAAGGCTCTTCAACAGGTAGTAACTGTATGTCCAGAGAGCATCTTGGTATTTTCAACTTGCTGATACATGTATTTGCAATGGGAATAAATCCTTATCCTGATTGTGCTTCAATAAAATCAATGGCAATCACAGCTTCTTCAGGGGTTCCTGTTGTAAACTGTAGTACAGTCGAATTTCGATACCTCGAAGTCCTCGGGACCAACGAAATTACTTCGAGTTTCGGAAGGTTCGAGTTATCGAAGGTAATAAAATTCCCACAAAATCGAAAGTGAAAGATCGAATTTTAAAACAACTCATGTACTTTTAACTAAGTCTCACTGTAATACTAGTAGTAGTCGTGAAAAATAACATGAAGGAGAAGTAATACTCTCAATTTATTTTAAATGCATGTCAGAACAAAACATAAAATGATAGTACATGGTACAATACCTTAGATGTTTTATTTAAGCGTAATTTTATTAATGTCGATAACTGTTAAAAACTTGCAGCATGTATGATCGGCGACAATTTTCACCATTAGCGATTAAAAATCGCATTCTGTCATAATTACAACAGTTAACCTTAACGATCGATTGCGCAACAATTGGTCAGTTAATCCGTCGAGCTTAAACGCACATGGCTATGAAATTTTAATCGCTGTGTAAACAAACACAATTAGTTTCCGATCCTGTCATTTGCTTCGAGTTTTCGAAGGTGAATTTAGTGTAAAATTGTCGTCGGGACCTGAAAATTACTTCGAGCTTTCGGGGGTATTCGAGTTTCAGAAGTTGGAGTTTGAGAAGGTAAATAACGTTAAAATATTCGCAATGTTCTCGGGACTGCAAGATAACTTCGAGTTTCAGGAGGTTATCGAGTTATCGAAGTTGGAGTTATCGAGGTTCGACTGTATATGGTACAAGGATACAGATCCCCGTCTGCCACCTGGAAGAAATGAGAGCGATAAGGGTGGATGTTAAAAATTTATGGACTTGATGTCATCATTATAATTGTACTGTAGTGGACATTGTCTCAGACCCATGATCTATCTCACTACCTTTACAACCTGTGTGTAACTCATTGTGAGATTCTCTTTCTATGACTTCTTTTCTGAAAATAGAGCTTGCACTGTGCAAAGCATCCTTACATGAATCATTAATGCAAGTTTGGTATGTATTCCAACCAATATAAGCTGTGAACAGACCAAAAATTCTGTTATTAACTAGAGTCATTGAGGAATAGAATACACCACAATTTCCAACCTATAGGTCGTAAATATTTAACGCTAATCCATAAAAAAGAATTGCTTTGAAATAAAACCAAAAACAACGATTTTCTCTAACAACTTACTTCTCTCAAGTATTCCATGTAAGGAGAATACATACAATTTTCCTGGCGCCTACTGTTTGACCCTTCCTCTGGGAAGTATGGCTTTAAAATTTGCAACAAGTCCTTCAAAGTCAAAGTAGTCTGACTTGATGTAAACAGATGCACGAACATAGGCAAAACACGTCCACCATGTTAGAGAAAAATGCAAAGGCAATATGTATCGCACAATAATACTCTGGTGACAATACTTCAGTTATTCAATGAGAAAGTTAAAAGTGTCTTTTACTTCCTGTCAAGCAAATTCAGAGAACTTTGTCTGTAGCTCCCTGCAACAGCAGGTACTTTAACTTCTAACACTTTGTCATGGAGGTCAGAGGTCATAGTTTTATTCTCGTAATGTGGTACATGTACATGTATAATGTTTGTGAAAAGACAGATAGACAGTTCGCTGCATTTGTAGTGATTCATTGGTTTTTGTTTAATGTCACACCATGAGGCTTGCACGTATTTGGTGATAGCATCTGCCTGAAGTAGACCATACGCACTTTGGCGCTTGTAATGAACCCCCCCCCCCCCCTAAAGCAGTGAGGGTGACCTGGGACCTCGTTTATATTGTCTCATCCGAAAGACAAGACACCGGCATGACAAGGGCAGGGATCGAATCCAAGACCTTCTGTACAAGTCGCCAGAGCCAAACAACAGCAATTCAGGTTTGTTAAGAATGTTGTTGGTGATCTTTCATTCCACCTTACTTGAACTAATCCGAGAGAATCTAAATCCTCCGTCAAATGTTTGATACAATAAAATTCTGTCTCTCGACACTCTGCATTTGAGAAGAGTTCCCCTACAATTGCTGGTTCCACGAATCTCGGAATCCTACCACTCTGTTGTATGCTTAAACCTAAACAAGAAACATCTATAGAACATGGCAAGTTTATTATTTTTACACATAATAGGTTGTCAGATTACCATTATAATATGATCTACATCTCTTAAGATATTTTCTGTCTGTAATTTGTTGAAAAGCTTTATCATATTTGCAAAGACTAGATGTGTTGGAATGACATGAATGCCCCCACCTTAGATATCAGGTTTGGTTAGTGCAGTTTCATTTTGCTTCAAAAATATTTCGGTTATATTGTAAAATGGGGGTAGGAGATAACTGATCACAGAAATGGAAGATTTCATAGAGTTCATAGAGGTAAAGACTCAAACCTAGGACCAATGCACTACAAAGTCTTTAACCACTACACTGCGTCTCCCAAGCAGTCAGTATCTCCTCCTATGTTGAAGAAATCTAAAACATAAAGGATACTCAAAATTCCATAAAATATTGTAAAGGGCCATAACTCTGGTCAACTTTGTCAAGTAGATCAGAAATCTAATCTACCTGTATCTTCCTATCATACATCTACACCCCCGTACTGGTACATGTACATCTGTATCAACTCGTATCTCAATCCAACAAAAAGAAAATGGGACAGAATCTGATTCATGCTAGAATGACAGGATGAAAAATGGATATAGCAGCATGGCAGCATGAACAAAGGCCTAATTTGCAATGCCCTGGTTACCTTGATCCACTCCAAGCGAATCTGGCCAAAAAAAAAAAAAAAAACAAACAAACAAACAAAACTCTTGTATTTGGATCATGAGTTATGTCAACCCCTACAAAGAGTACCTCATTCCCTAAAAAGATTTGTCAAAATCCATCAAGCAGCTCTAAGAAGTCCAAAATGTGAAAAAGTAATAGACAGATAGATGAGGGAAAATGTGCATTATCACAATAATAATTGCTCATTTCAGCCGTTGGCTCAGGTGACATAAAATACACAAATTGAAGAAATTAGAACATATTAAAAGCTTGCTCATAATATTCCCAACTGTAGTATAATTCTTCGAAAGATATTCTCGAAGTCCTTTATCAAAGTATTTTGTTTTGATTTCTGATAACACAAGTTGGAAAAACTCCTCCCTTACGCCACCATTATCTACAGCAGTCTGTTAACCTCAAAATTACATTAATCAACCACTTAAAATCAATTTACTTGCCAAACAATTAACACCTAGTGACACGAACACTAAGTAATTGATAGGAACTTCTTGTGAATACAAATATGCATTGACAGATAAGTGAAGTTGTCAACTTCTTTTCTTGAAGCAGCTGTCTAATAGGTTTTCTCTAATTTGTTGATATTTGTATAGTATCTTATTCATGTTCAGTAACATATTTTCTGACTGGTAAAACTGTATGGTAGCAAAATTATTGCAAATTAACAACTTACCCTAAGATAATCCGTATTGAAATACATGTAAATGGGTTGTCCATGCTGTTTTAAGCATGTTATTGAAATATTCCCACCCAATGGTACCCCGGTAAGATAATTTTAATAGCAGAATAGATATAAGTGAATGAACTTATCAGCATATTCACAATACAATACCCACAAATAATGAATATACAAACTCCGAACTGTGAATGTGCAGGTGTGCTTATAATTTTATATCATGACATATGATATACATGTTACATAAATCAGCAGAATCAATTTCCTGCGTGGCTGCTACATTGTAGTTGCAAAGTCTGGCTAAAGCTTTCACAAAAGCTGGGAGACATTAAATCTCATACATGGCTCGTCTGTCTCTAATTCCATCAGTCAGTGTGTCACGAAAAATTTAATCCTCAAACAGAATCTCTTTAAACATACTATGAATTGTACATCGTTCATATTTTGCATGTGTTATCCTTGTGCCAAGACCTTTCAGATGATGGTAAGTGATGACTCTGACCCTTGATTTATGTCATCGTCAACAATAGCACAGGAGACCTTACCTGTTTGTTATTAAAATAATCGAATGCATGGAATGAAATTTATAAAGTAACAAGAAACCACTAAAAAGCATGGCCAGATTACAATGCATACTCTAAGACATAAACACAAAGCTTGACCAATATGTTAATGGACAGCATCTATCCATATGCCCGTAAGCCAGAATTTCTTCGTATTTTGGCTAAAACTCATATATATCACATATATTGCCTTATGATAAAACTGCACCTCTAGCGTAGATAATCATCGTCAATGGAAGGCGGTTTCAAGAGTATTCTTCCGATCAAGAATGAAATTTGTTTCTCCTTTGGTATTTTATGATGCATCTTCTAATTCAAGAGGTCTAAGGATTGCAAATATCTCACCGATCTGATTTAAGCTGTATTCAATTGCTCTCACTATTACTGCCTGAATGTTTTAAGAAAATTCAAGTATGCTCTACTCTGAAAAAGGATCAGCCTCCGTACCTACATCTATACGTTATGGCATACCTACATGCAAACTCTCCTCACTAGGTGTAGATGCATTTTCTTCATTGGGTACCAAGTTTGCTGTCAGTGCACTGTTAGCATTTGAATTCTTACAGTGAATAGATGCATTTTGTATATTATTGCTAAACAGCTCACTGGCAATATCAGTGTTTACATTCCATAGTGCTACATTAGTCTCCAATAAAGCTGATAAATGACTGGACTGAACGCTAATACCATCACAGGGATGCGACGTAATATATTGAGACGAACGCTCATATTCAAAAAGTGCCACAAACTGATAATCAACATAAATATCCGTACTATTTGCGTTAATGTCATCACCATAATCTGTTTGATGTGGTAGTGATTGGGTCTGACTGAGAGCTTGTGATTGTTTCTGATTACATGTACCGAAAGTGGTAGTTAGACCTGGATCTGGTTACTCATCACTACAATCTCTAATGTTTTAGCTTTGCGGGTCAGGGTATGCGATCGTAACTCCAGAACTGAAAACACACAGCTACAGGTTTTGCAACTTACTTGCTTTACTACCTTAATTTAACAGGAGATGTTTATTTAACTCTCGCCCTCAATGGTGTATTATCTACATCAGTCTGAATAAGACAAATGTAAATTTTGGCCTGATTCCGAATGCAAGGTTTTAAAGGTTTGGCATTCCAAGGGCAGTTAATAACTTCAAGACCACGGGAGCAATGACAATTAAGAAGTTCTAAACCTCCACATTTTTTTTAATTGTGGAAAGCCTACCACCTCCCTCATCCTTTAGATCATTGGAAGAAATTTTCTCATAACCTCCTCATCGTCGATTTCAAACTGGATTTTTTTCGCTTCTAATCCGGCATGTATAAGTGCACTTCTCCCTTCTACTGATGGAATTCTACACTCATGTTTTTGGCCAGACAATAAATCGTCACAGACCATGTACATTTTTGTTACCGGTAGACGCAGATGTACTGTCACTGGTACAAGTAACATCAACGGCACGTCTTTTCTTGCCACGACAACCACTGTTCCTACTAAACAAAGCTTTCCCCTGCGACATAATTTGAGTTGCTAAGGACTTATATTCCTTTCCATTTGTTCATGATTCAACCCCCGTTTATTTCTCTAGCGATTTTCAGACTTCACCGACTTTACTCTGTCCGAGGGACGGAACCTGTCCCATATAGTCTTGATGCCGAGGCGTAAGAGCTGTTGTTCAGACAATCTTATAAAATTGTTCAAGTCAATCCTCTAATTCCAAACAGCGCTCCCTAGGTTTAGATCTACCAATATATCTTCTATACTTTCCGCTTTCTTTTACCAAAGCTACAATACGGTGCAAGCATAACACCAAATGTCGTTCCAAACTCTGATAATTCGGAATCACTCTGACAGAACAATCTAATGACGGAACAGCATAATATAATTACGAAACTGCAGATTATAATTATAAGGTCAAATCATATCATAATGAAATCACAGCATATAATTATAAAGCTACAGCATATAATTATAGAACCACAGCATATAGTTATAAGATCACATCATAGAATAATGAAATCACAATGAATAATTATAAAAATACAGCATATAATTATAGAACCTCAGCATATAATTATAGAACCACATCATATAATTATGAAACCACAGCATACATGCATAATAATGAAATCACAGCATACAATTATAAAAGTGCAGCATATAGTTATAGGACCACAGCATATAATTATTAAACCACATGATATAATTATATGATCGCAGCATATAATTATGCAACCACAGCATATAATTTTGAAACAACATGATATTCATAAAAACCCATATAAGACAGCTATGGCTTTCCATATATTATAACACGAACTAAGTCAGTTACAACGAGACAAATACCCCCCTGCAGCAACAAAGTTCAAACATGCAAGAAATAATCCCAAGGTACATCACTAGTATGGGTTTAATGGATGTCCCACTTACAGGCACATTTTGAGGTGAAATCAATGTAAACAAAGTTTTAACAATTGTATCTATTGTGACCTTGACCTATGGCCTTGGTTCAAATTCATGGCACACCGTTTATCCTAAGCAACAATTCTGTGAAATATTAATGAAATCCGTACACAGGAGAAGAAGTTATGGTCCTTCCTTTTGGAATATTTAAATAACCAAATGACATGTTATGAGTGAAAATGACATTTTATGTTAAATGGAACAAAAGATCTACTATTAAAGACGAAAACAAAGCAACAAGTGAAATCAAGGCATAGAGAAATAGAGAACTATTCTTTGCATCGGAAAGGATTTTCGTATTTAATTGTATTGTATAAGAAATATTTACGTGCACATCCAACTAGAGTATGTTATATAAACCTACTCCCATACATGAACAACCCCTACACAAATGTCTATACATTGGTTTACCTTATAATGCTACAAGCTGCAAGAAGTATGTGTTGTAAACGTTTTTCACTTCTATATCAAGGTATACTAATATTTACCATTCACATTTTAATGGTACTGGAGTAAACATCATTACTGCAAAGCACATGTTAATGGTACTGAAGTAAACATCATTACTGCAAATCACGTGTTAATGGTACTGAATTAAACATCATTACTGCAAAGCACGTGTTCTCCAAGATGAAATGGCATTTCACACAAAACAATTACCTGTAAACAGAAGAATACAGGAATATTATCAACACGCATATGAAACTTCTACAAACACTAGCAGCATGTATGTAAAGATGATGGATAAATCCAAACCACAAGTCCAAAAATCATGAAACCATAGGACATACAAAATCAGTGAAAATGAAAAACAAATGGAAAATAACAAAATATGTCTACTTGAAGAGCATATGTGGACCCCTGTGATGGAGTGAGATCATGTGCCCGGGGAGAGTGAGCATCTCCTGCTTGCTAGCAACACCCGTCACATATACCCCGTAGAAAGAGTCAAATCGTGTGAATTCCATATGTATCTATATATGGAGAAGTCGAAGTAGGTAACCTTCTAGTATAGAAGGTGTCAAATCTGTGTAAAGTGATCGGAATCGGTCTCAGTCCAGAATATCATGTAAAAGTCTGGATAACGAGATATCATATGGAGTAATAAGAGTCTCGTAACGACCATAGAACTTCCTCGGTGACGATGCTAGTCTAGCACATACATAACCCTGGTTGAGCAGCTTAACTGAAAGTCGCCTAGCCCTCAGAACAAAGTCATTGTAATTTGAACATGCTCTGGAATAACGCATAAACTGAAATGTGAATACGCCGTATGCGGGCGATGATGGAATGTTGCTACTTATGAAAGGAAAGTTTGTGATAGCGGAATTGAAATCGTCACGTTTGTCATAGAGTGGGTGCTCAATTGACCATTACTGTCGAAAGACAACATAATATCTAAAAACGAAGTAGAATTACTAGTTTTTGTGGTTTCTTTGACCTCCAGTTCACTTGGATAGATGATGCTAAGGTAATCCGCGAATGAAGGATTATTAATTATTAATTATTATGTTGATGTTCGAAAAGTATGGAGAAAGGGTAATACAGAGTAAAATAGTAAAAGTATAATTAATTTTTAGAATAAAAATTAAGTTACAAACTCCTATTTTATGTTTCTTGATTTATAATGAGCATATGTGATATTAACTTTTTTTATGATTTGAAATTGGTTGCACGTGGCTCGGTTCCGAGGTGGTGATATAACATCCTCAACACCAGCGGACGTTCATGTAGGTGCATATGTTATATATGTTGTAAATTTAAACCGTGCGGCGGCTTCGCCTAGCCTAAAAAGCATGCCGCATATAACGTCACGCCACGGAGATAACTCTGGGTTTTGTTTAAATTTACAACTTTTTTATACTAGAATGTTTCCGTTGTGCGCTCTAGGGTCTCCAGTATCTACATGGTATTTAGAATATTCTCAGAAAACCTGCTTTTCAGTTTTATGTTTAATTCCGATATCTTTTTCAGACGCCATATTTGAAAACACACGCATGCCGCATACTTGAGAAGAATCGTGAATGTTTAAAGCACAATTACAAAGTCACTCAGCACGTTTTATAGTATGCCGATATGTATTTGGATATATTAATACCTGTTTAAAATTTTGATATCCTGGGACATATTATTAATTTTCTTGACTGTTTGTCCCTAGTTAATAATTGTTAGAATTACACTGTGACATATGCTATTAGCAAAACACATGCTGATATAAAGTAAATTCAACAAATAATATGCAAACACTAATTTAATTGTACAGGTCATTATACTACTACATGTAGTCTCTATAGTGAAATCTAAAGCTTCCCTCAATTTCAGGCATAAAGGGGCAGAATTTCCATTTTTCACTATACAAAGATGTGTGAGGAAGTGGTACTGTTTTCGCTTCCTGTCCGAATAATGATATTTTATTCGTTTTTGGCTTACTTTGAACTATGTAATTTTAATGCAAAAAAGCATGATTAACTTTGTTTTCATTACTTCTAGACTGAATCTGAGAAAATTTGGTAGACATTAAGCAAAAATGTTCCTGTACATTTTTTCATGTTTTTTTTTTTTTCTTTTTAAGTCTTAAAGAAGCTAAAGACTTATGACCATCTGCAGACATTTTTCAACATCATTGTGAAATGTTTTCTGTCTCCAGTGAACAATATAGGCCTACTAGGACTTTTTTTTTTACTTTTGTTACCATGTATGTTACGTGAAGATGCGCGTTTTTGTTGGTTATACTTTGTTCTCATTTTAAAGTTGTTTTCATTTCACATTTGAATATACATGTATCATTTTACGAATGTCCCATTGCACTGATTTGAATGAAACGTAAAAGAATAAAACACTGTCAACAAAAATGGCCACCATAAATTTTGAAATGCACATGATTTTATATAAACATCAACTTTGCAAGTGTGTTCAGGTGAGAGATGAGACGAATTCAATTAAGCCCTCCTTTGGTGACTTACTTTAAAGTTAACATATTAGTGTGCCTAGCATAGAAATGTTTGGTGTAGACAGCTTAAAGGGAAGTCGGGGATAGGGATTAGAAATTCGCGGCAAGGTGACATGGAAATATATATTTTAAAAAGCAACAAGTCTATTAAATTTTGTCGAACATGATGAATAGCACAAATTTGTCCAATGCCAAAGATTCCGCTGAAATGCGAGTTATCCAGTTAAACTACTATATAATTACATATAAAATAAGTAGCAATCGCGGGGGCGAACCTTCCCGGGGAAAAAATCAATTTTTCTATAGAACATTTGAACTTATATTTGCAATAATCTGGTATATGTGCATTCTAGCAGCTAGGGTATTTATTTGCATTTTAGTCAAAGATAATTTTTCCAGCATTTTCAGGGTCAGAATATATGTTTCTAAAAAGTGCCAGCTGCCCCCACCCCACCTCACCCTGTTTTTCATTGATGGTATACTTTAATGATCTATCAGCTGGTGTTCATATGAACGGGTGTATGCGATGCGAGGGGTATAATGCAGTTAATATGGTGTATCAGTAAGTGTTGAGTTTACCGTGTGTATGAGAGGGGTTCAGTTTTATTTATGTATCAGTTGGGGTTTAAGGTTGCAAGGGGGTTCAATTTGCTGTGTATACCATGGGAATTAATCTGAATGTATATTTTCAGTATCTTATTTATTATCATTTCTGTAAATGGGATTGATTGTGCTACGCAACAACTCATATAATTCAAGTTTGTCAGTTTGAAATATCCCTATCACCCTTAGAAAGCCAGGGGTTCGTTTTCCGCGTTTAACTGCTAACCTCTAAGTGTGCACTTTACATACTATGCAACGGGCATGCTTGGTGTACTGGTTAAGCGTTTGACGTGCGGTGCCGACGATCCGGGTTCGATTCCTGGGTTGCTCCACTATGTTTAAGAAGTTGGTAACCTCCAGCTTCCATGTCGCAATATAACTAAAATATTGTTGGAAAGCGACGTAAAACACCAATTAACCAACCAACATCCTATGCACAAATGTGTGCGTTCGATTTTCCGTGATTCTGGTAACCGGTATATGTATGTGGGATATCAGATGTGTATGAAATCAGTCTGAAGTGTAAGAAGTGATAAGGGTATGTAATGGTTTGCTTTCTGTCTTCCGGAATGCTGAAGCTGAGTTATCTGTGCAATAATCTGAAAACTCGAGTGTGTTTTACTAACGGTCGTAAGCCCAATCGTAGACGTAGACGTAAACTTTCCGTCTAAGTTTGCTGTGAGTTTGTTGGATTTTTCTTGAAGTCTATGTTCTTACGTAATTACGTAAATGTTTTAAGAGGTGTACCTACATCTACGCTTGGGCTTACAACCTTTAGTAAAACTCACCCCTGGTGTATACAATATGTGTATGTGTGAGATGGCATGACAACGAAAAAGGTATGTTAAGAGTGCATTATTAATTAACTGATTGAAATACATATCTCTCTATGATTTTTTGACTCTACTGAACTAACTACTGCTAGTAAAAATCGTTTTGGCTGATTTTCATATTGTATCATTTTAAAAACGATAGTATTTTTAACTGAATCTGTCAACGGAAGAGACCCTTCATTTTGACTACGAGAATAGCATTCGAGGAAGACTTTATATATATGCATTTTATGTTGCCCGTGAAGGAAAGCACCATGTAGGGATCGCTTTGTCCGGTGTCCACCTGTCTGTCCTATCTCGGTAGTTACATGTATTGATCAAACTTGCAAAGCATGTCAGTCACAGACTACACCCATTGAGAAGACCAAGATGGACCAAGGCAGGTGACATTCATATTAAGTAAACTCTCTAGTTAAATTAAAACGACCGTTTGATATGCATATTTGCCCGATATAACATCATCTACAATGATTGAGATTTGTATGACGTCATATAGTAACCAGACTGTGGTTTTTTTTTTTTTTTTTTTTGGAGGGGGGTTTTTTTTTTTTTTTTTTTTTTTTTTTTTTTCTTTGTTTTTTTTTTTCATTTGGAAGATGTATTATAAAAGTAAGGAACGCCGCACCACATTATTCTGTTGTAATTCGTGATATGTTTCTTTCTTTCTGTTTTTAAGCATCTTTATTAATGTATCTATATATTTCTTATTTTATTTAAATAAAATATCCTTCGCTGTGGTTTCCTCAGAACAATTTCCTCTCCGTTTATTGTAGCAAGAATGATGTACGATGTATGATGTATCCTTGTTGAACACTATTTTTTGATATGTTTTTCTATCCAATGTCACTTCCCGCCCTTCCTCCTGTAGACTATTTTTAGATAGTGTGTTTTCTACATGTCACCTAAAGCAACGTCTTCGTGAACCTTTTTTTACATAATGTGACTTTTCACAATAACAAGACCCGTTTCTCGGGTTACACATATCCATTTGAATATTTAATTCCAATATACCTTATTTATTAGTATACAGGGGGTCTTAAAACACGATGGGAGGGGGGGGGGGGGGGTTCGGGTTGGGTATAAATTAGAAATCTCTATAATTTCCCATATAACATGAGTAGGCCAACTGACATTTATCTCGTTTTCATAGCAACTTTCTTATCTGAAATTCACAAGAAATTCCTGCGATATATTATGATATTTTATAGCTGTGTCATACTTTGGGAACACGTAGATGACCAAATGGCATGTAATGTGTGACATTGAGATTTGGTAGGAGCACTTAGATGACCAAATGGCATGTTATGTGTGACACTGAGATTTTATGTGAAATGACACAAACAGAAATATATATCATTAAAGGAGATAACAAGGCAACAAGTGATAATCAAGGCATGCAGAAATGGAGATTTATTCTTTTCATCGGAGGGGATTTTCGACTGTTCTATTGTAATTAAAGAAGCCATATGTTTCACTTCATTGTTGGTGTAGCAATGAAAAAGAAAATTATTTAGTTCTATTTTAAAAAGAAATATTTATGAGCACATAAATCCAACAAGCGTAGGTTTTATTCACATAATCCCTATACACGTACAACACCTAAACAAATGTCTGTAAATTGATTTATCTCATAATGCTACACATTGCTTATATACTGATTATACATGATAATTTGTAAACGTTTCGCATTTCTATATCAAAGTGTATTACTAATTACCATTGAAAGTGTAATTGTACTGAAATGAACATTATTATTGCAAAGCACGTTATCTCCCAAATGAAACTGCATTTCACATAAAACAATTACCTGTAAACCGACGAATTCGAGGGATATTATCAACACGCATATGACACCGCTTGGAAAAAAAAAACTAGTAGCATGCATGGTGATATAAGAAAAGTATGTAGAAATGGGAAAGCGACATACAGTTTCAAATAGTAAAATCAGCATTTATTTTCAAAATAAAAGTTTAGTTACAAACTCCTATTTTATATTTCTTGGTCTACAATGTACATATGTGATATCATTATTTTTGTACTACAATGTTCTTCTTGTACGTTTTGGAGTCTTAGGGCCTCAAGTATCGACACGTGAAGCGTATTCAAGACATTATCAGATAACCTACTTATCTGTTTTATATTTACATTTAATTCGATATCTTTTTTTTTCAGATACCATATTTGAAAGTATAAGTATGCCGTATACTTCAGAAGCACGGTGAATCTTGAATGCATCGTCACAAATTTACTCATCACTTTCTATAATATGTTGATATCTAGTTGGATATATCAATACGTGTATCAAAATTTGAAACTTAATAACAATTGCAATAAAATGACACTTTTTCAAAAATGCAATGCAATGCAATATCAAGTTGTTCAATGCATGGTCACTAACAGTCGACGCTTATAGATTGATGAATTGCTCGGATGTTTTACGTCACTCCTCGATTATTTCACGTAAATATGGCGTCATCTGCATGATGCATTGCATAAAAGTTTAAACTTTTGCAACGGATCCACTAGAAGCAGTGAGGGATGTTTCTCGGTTTATACTGTCATCGACTTTCCCATTGGGGAGTCGAACGCGGGACCTTTCGGCAACGAACCAAGGACCCCATAGAGGAAGTCTTACCGGCTTACTTTGCATAGAATTTTAATCGGATAAAATACTGGAGGTATTTGACAGGTTACTGAATCAGAAATTCACAGTATTGCAAAAGACACAAGTAACAAAGGCTGCGTTAAAGTAAGAGATCGGGCTTTGGAGAATTTCAAGATATAGAATGATCCTGAAGATGATAAGAACAGTTTGCCAATTATCCCACACACTTAAAAGAGAGCACATTTAACTACCAGTAGTACAAACATACCAATCTGTACTTTTGAATGTGCCTCAGTAAGTATAATGCCAAAACTTTCAGTTTACATTATTACTGGTATAAACATACATGTGCAATGTAATAATTGTTTGACTTGAAGATGTTGATCTTCTTGGCTCAAAATAACTGCATTGTATGATAAACCATTAAGAATGTATTTGTATGCACACATACATATGTACACTATGAAAAAAGATTAGAAATTATGAAGTCATAGTACTGTAAATACTTTTTAATGTTTTCATTATTTTTTATTGCAGACCAGGTGTAACTCTTTCAGAGGCAGAAGAGATTCAGACTAATATAAAATATTCCTCATGATCATGTTTACTGTAATATTTCACACTACACTGTAATTTTTACATTGTTATAATAAGTTAATGTAATGTATTATATTTATCTTATAGTAGTTGCAGCGCAAACTGCCTGTTCTTGTAGGTAATTTTAAGATATATTCATGCATTCATGTATACCACGACACGGGGCCTCGGTTTTTACTGTCTCATCTGAAAAGACATGACACCGGCATGACCAGAGCGGGACTCGAACTTCGGCCTCCCGATCTGGAGTCCGACGCGATACCACTGGGCCACGCCGGCTTTGCTCTGAAGGAAAGGGGGTATACTATTTTACCCTTGTGTGTCTGTTCGTCCGTGTGTCTGTCCATACAAAATTGTCGTTGCAATTTTCTCATGAACTACTTATGGAAGATGCTTAAAATATTAGCACTGTTTGTTATTCACTCCACTATGTATTCATATCAGAGCAGGGGTACCGGTATTACTAGCGAGCAGTGGCACCTAGATTTCTTGTTCTTCCCAGCGGGTGGCGTATGTGGAAGCTAACATGTACTGCCCTTTAATTAATTTCTTACAAAAGATGAGCTCGTAATATGTTTAAATGCATTTCTAATTGATGAATTAAACACATTTTGTAGGCAAAAAAAAAAAAAAAAAAAACATATCAACAGTATGGATTGATCCTTTTGCTGAGGTCCCAGTTGAAGATGAGTTGTGTATGGATACCAATTAAGTTCTCATATGCCTCTTAGGATGTCGACGAATACCTGAGATAATTCCATTCATATCAGTTGAGTTTGATCACCTTTAGTTTGCCAAAGTCGAACACTTGTTTACCTTCAATTACTTTTGCAGACACGGAAAACCTGCAAGATTATGAACACTTTGAAGAAATTATCATATGCACCATTGTTGGTTCATATGGATTTGGATCTGCTTAGATCATGATCACTTTTTTTATTTGAAATGTTTTACACCTTAAAGAAAGATGTTAAAAATAACTGTGGAACGTTTTCTGTGGGGCTAATTTTTCCCGCAGTTTGTACATATTTCTGCAACAGGTACATCATGTTTAGTTTTCTTTTAAAGTAAATATCATGAATTTGCAATGTTCCTATTAATTGATACATTTGAAAACTATGGGTAGCAACTACAATGCATTTCAGACACTATTTTAAAATTACAAGAATAACTTTAATGTTGATATGTTAATGTATACTGGTATTTAATGTTCCATAGCTTTGTAAGTTTGTATATATCATCCCATTGTAACAGGCAATTTGTAAAGAACGATGCTTACTTGCAAAAAAAAAAGTCCTGCTTCAAAAATATATTGATCCACTTACCATCAAATGTCAATGTTGATCTATGTGTTATAATATTCAAAGGTACATTGTAATTGAAACAGTAGAATTTTTTTTATGATAAAGAGCAGAAATATAAACACAAGAAAAGACTTCCATTGCCACTCAGTTTATGTTCACTCAAATTGGGTACAGTATTTTTATGTATAACTGCTTGAGATGTGTTGGTTTACAAAGGTTGGAAATATCTGCACTTGAAATCTACTTGTTGTCCATGCTCAAAGTTGATAAATGAATTTATAGACAAGCATAATTGGTTTTTTTTTTCACCGTAATACCTGCATGACATCTATGATTTTAGTCAAGAAAATTCAATACAAACAAACACGTACCGGTATGTTAGTTTATTCAGCAAACACGGATTATCAGGGGGACATATATATTATAACAACTTGACATGTATTATAATCATAATTATGAATAATGGTTCCATAAGTATTATTACTCTTTAAGATTTTCAATTATATATTATTAATTATCTAAATATTTTCCGTTATATATATATGTGTATTACCGTTCTAGCCCCATCATAGCCCTCTGGGATCATGATTGAAACAAATATGAACTTGGACTACCAGAATTTTAGCTTGCCGGGACAGAATGTCCGGAGAGCTATTGTCATACCCCCGGTGTCGGCGCCGAAGTGTGCAAAAAACTTTAACCTGGGCTATAACGTCTGTATTAAGAGGGGTAGAATCTTGAAACTTCACAGATGCATACCTTGTGAAAGTCCCTTTCATTTGAGACCATGACCTTTGACTTTGGCTTTGGAGTTTGACCTACTCCTCTGACAATGCCCCCACCGGCGAGCTACGTTGTCTTCTGACAACTCTTGTTCTATCATGTCTTTAAAACTGTAAAGAAAAATGTGTGACTTCCCTCTTGGTCATGAGGTCAAAAGTGATGATCTCAATTGAAAAGTGTAATCATAAAAAATCTACATGTGAAGTTTCAAAGCCCTAACCCTTAAAGTTAAAAAGTAGGCCAAACTCCAAGGTCAAGATTATGAAGTCAAAAGTCATGGTCTCAAATGAAAGGTTTCATCACAAGGAATCTATATCTAAAGTGTCAAAGCAACACCTTTAATGGTTCAAAAGATATAGCTAAGTTTTAAGTTTTATCTACGGACGACGGCGCCGGGGGTATGACAATAGCTCTCCTGACATTTTGCACCTAGTCAATCTCTATGGCAAGTTTGAATATCTTAGGCCTTACGGTTCGGTCTGAAACCTGCCTACAGGGGACGGACAACACCATACCATAATACATTCCATCTTTGACAGGAATATATTAATGATCAGAAAATTATACTTGGTAAGTTAAGGTGAGCTAAATCAGTCTTTAGTATTTGAATAACAATTGCCATATACAATGCATCAACATTGCTGTACATTCTGGTACTTAAGTTGTCTTAATACTTCTTCGTAAAGCCTGGCATAACTGTTTATGTCATTTGAATGATGATTTGCAATTAAACAAGGCAGTTTTCAGGAACAGTTGTTCCTACTTCTGGGACCTCAACAGTTTCAAACTCGTAATCACTCGTAACAGGCCCATCAAAGTCTATTCCATAGTGGTTTTAAATCTAGCTAAAAAGCAAAGAGTACTTTGTCAAATTAAGTTTCATACAAGACACTTGGCTCTGATATTGACAGGAATTGCATATTTAAATACATATCATTACATGATGAAGTAAACTATATTTACATCATTTTGTAGTTCTATTGTGGGATCCAGTGCTTGTCCTCCTTATTATGGCCATGAACGCCCCATCACTTTTCATTTGAAAGTTAAAGCTAAGATTAATTTTTTTAAAAAGTAGGTCAAATGTCAATACCAAAATCACAAGGTAAAAAATTTTGCTACCACAAGAAATGTCTTGCTGCAATAAATACACATATGTAGTATGAGCCAGTCTCTTTTGGTTAAAAAGTTATAGCTAATGTTAAAGTTTTTAATAAGGTCAAATGTCAAGGCCAAGGTAAAAAATGTTGGTACCAAAAGAAAGGTTTTGCCACAAGGAACACCACAAGGACCACACGTGTTCTATGAAGGTCACATCTCTTTTGGTTCAAAAATTATTGTCAAGGTTAATGTGTTTTGGACAGACGGACAAGGTGAATCCTATATAAACCCCCCCCCCCCCCCATTTGCAATTTGCCTGCAGCCTATAAACCTGCTGCTATACAGTCTATATTTATAATATGTGATAAAAAAGCATTTTGAAGACTAAGACTTTAAGCTCGAAGATCGGGGACATATTGTTTCTGAATTGTCTGTTTGTCTGCAAAAAAGTTTAACCCAGCGAAAACATATATATTTTCTAAAAAAAACAAATACATCATCGGAAACTAACTCAACCGCACTTGGGTATGTGACGGTGTACTCTTTTGTGGGATATTGTTATTGTATAGCTCCATGGTGACTTCTGCCATATAACTGAGCCAGTAACTCCTCTTTTTTCTTTCTCAAACTTCCTCGTAAGAGAGAGAGGGAGGGAGAGTGAGAGAGAAAGTGGGCCGAAAGAACAAATGGGCACTTGATTTCTGGGTATCACAGGACAAAACTAATTTAGTACTTGTATTTCATGTAAATAGTTTGGCTGAAAAAAATCCATATATTAAAAATATTCATTATAATAATGAAAAAGTTACCTGTCCTGGTTGTGTCTCGACCATCTGTAGCGGTGCTCTGCAAGTGGGTTTCCAACATCTCCAATAATATTTTCGCGTGGTCTTCCTTTTTAATTCATAGCAATACCCCTGGTATATCAAAACTTTTCCATTTTTAGATCCTCTCATGAGGGAATTTCACTACAAAGAAGTCGCTATCGGTTACCTCTTTAATGTCCTACATCCCGAATCGTTCTCACCACAGTCTTGCTAATTTCAAACTGAAATTATTCTTGTTACACTGCGACATATTGGCAAAGCGTGGGGAATGTTTCATGAAGGATTTTATTGCAGTTTGGTCATGCATGCTTTTGCAATCAAGCAAAATATTTTTCATGTAGTTACGTCACTGCTCGGAGAACTTTGTAACTTCCGATCAAAGGAATGCTTCATATAATCAAAAGAACAGGGGAGTGTTATTGTGACAGAAG
Organism: Pteria penguin; assembly: GCA_035048485.1. Taxonomy (NCBI): domain Eukaryota; kingdom Metazoa; phylum Mollusca; class Bivalvia; order Pterioida; family Pteriidae; genus Pteria; species Pteria penguin. The sequence goes on along the minus strand of CM068592.1, from coordinate 741,391 downwards.
GCCCCCAACAGAAAATCGTTGTTACAGTTTTTAAACATACAAAATCGCGTTGAGAAATGAGAGTTTCGAATGATGAAGACAATACTGTACATGTAATTTCAGTCATTTGAGGTTTGGTATAGGAATAATTGTTAACGCTAAAATAGCAAAATGTTTCCAAAAATTTTTTAATAAATTGTCATGGAGAGCTCTGTTTTGCAATAAAATTATTGCATTCTTAGTTAATATCGTTTTATGGTGATTACCCCTGCAAAAATTACTATCTGTAGGTTGATTTATTTTAAGGCCTTTATTCATGAAATCGAACACGTTCCATTTCTGTATTTTATGGAATACCGGCGGGGACATGCCATTTGCTTATTGCTTTTTGCTAATTGCTTTTTGATAATTGCGTATTGCTAATTGCGTATTGCTAATTGCTTTTTGCTAATTGCTTTTTGCTAATTGCGTATTGCTTATTGCTAATTGCTTATTGCTAATTGCTTATTGCTCTTTGCTAATTGCTCTTTGCTAATTGCTCTTTGCTAATTGCCGATTGCTTTTTGCTAATTGCTTAATGCTATTTGCTTGTTGCCTATTGCTAATTGCTTAATGCTATTTGCTTGTTGCCTATTGCCTTGTTGCCAGTTGTTATTTGCTCATTGGTTACTGATAAAACTCCGCCATTTTGCATTTATTTCTTCAGCACTTGTACATGTGCCTTTGCCGTACATTATGTTTTGTATCTTTTAATAGTTCTAACTTTACATTGTGAAAGGCATTTGTCAGAGCCGTTTCTTACGACTTCTAATGTTGTTGCTTGTACTTTTGAGCACTATCAACTGCTTTAAATTACAACAATAATTGGCAGAAATAAAATTGGCTGCGTAATTCTTTTAGAGAATATATTTGTGTTAGTCCCTTATTTCCGGTTTTCTGATTATTAAACTTTACTGGTTTCAGTCTAGCGAGACTGTCCGTTGTTAGTCAAGGTTATTATGTAAACATATACTACGTGGTCGGTACTCCTCTAGACAATGATTTCTGGTATTTGCTTATTTTATGTTGGCTCTGCTTTCATATGCATTTACATACTAAGCTCCCCGTGGTCGAGTGGTATGCGGGTTGGAGTGTGGATCTGGCAACCCGCGTTCGAGCCCCGGCGTGGGCTCACCATGAGGAGGTGTACCTCTGATTGCAAGGAGGTTAAAGGTGTCTTCGGACGTCGAGTACTGGTATCGAGGTAGGCTCGGGATGCAAAAGAACCATAGTTGCCCATGGCGTGGGTGCCCGGCAGCAAATCTAAAAACTATGCCCCGTAACTATAGCTTTAAAATATCGCTGAGCTTCACAGTGACGTTGAAACCTCAATAAACCAAACCAAACCATTTACATACTATATCATGAAATGTGGAAGAACACACAGTATGTTCTAGATGAAATGAGGCAGTATTTTCAAGATCAGATGAGAGCGGGAATGTTGAAAGTAAAATGCAGTTTGTTTGTTTGGTTTTTCACAGAAAGGGGTTTAACTGTAAAATGCAACAATGGTTACCTTCATTTGCATCCTTGTATCCCAAAATGTTAATGATGCCGATGATCAATGCACATGTGAACATTACAAGTTTCTGCTCTTACAATTTTTCTTAACAATATTATAGATGACGGGTATATACTAGAGTACTTTTATCAAGGGTTCAATTCGTCTGAAATTAGCGCTGTGCTGCTGTGCAGACATGGGATCAGGAAATCGTATGTACATTTTGTATTTAAGCGCTGTGGTTACAGAACAACCCGCAATTTTTTTAAACATAGAATGACAAAGGTCTAATATGGTAGTATGGATACCATAAATGTCTATACCTTCCTCTGCAAACGAATTGTTTTGGACAAATCTGCAATTCTCGTTCTTTCAGAAACAGTATGACCCGTCACTGACGTATAACTAAATTTTCTTTTCATTCTTTCTTTTATTAATTGACACTCCTTTAAAGTGGAATGCAAACCAAAGTAATGCATGGTTCATAAATAGAATTTTGTATCCAGAAGCTAATTAGAACTAACGGTTAGAGATCGTAAGGCATTCATGACCTACGGAAATGCTGCTAGTTCAAATCAATATTATATTGAAGCTTGTATTTTGGACAAAAGTAAAATTACTAATACCTAAAGTACAGTTGTACCGGTATTTCTTTTTTAGTCAGAAATAGAGATTTTTTTAATCAGAAAAATTCATTTTTCAGAGTGGATAACTTACTAAACCAAGGTCACATATATCTTGGTAAACATTTTAATAACAGTTTTGTTTCTCAGTTCAAGGCAAATTCGTCGAAGACAGAAGGTCCTGAAGCTTGTTCGTAATGGAGACGAAAGCCCTCTCGATGAAATAATATCTGCAATTGCGCTGGAGCTACACTCCTCCGGAAGATTCTCTGGAATACATATGATGTGGCGATGCTTGCGGGACAGATACAGATTAGTAGTAAAAAGGTTAATTTAGTACAAATAATAGTAAGGTACTAAGGATAATTATTTATTGAAAGAGGGTACTTCATTTAGCAAATTCCTTCTCTACAACACGTCCCCCCAAAGAATTATTTACATAGATGTAATATTTATGTCATATGTAATATGGATAATGTTTTGATCAATTATCATATTCATTAGGATTATATGATAATTGATCAAAAAAATTATCCATATTACATATGACATTTATATTTACACACATAAATCATGTAGATGCATACATGTATTTACTCATTTGGAATTGCACTTTACTATCAAAGCTACCAAAGGCGACGTATGTTTTAGAGTACACCTGCACCAGACAGATGGATGGATGGATACTGGATAGACAGACGCTGGACAAATTTATCCCTATATTCCGCTATGCATAAAATATTCTTCCGGCAATGTGCAATAATCATATAATTTCATAGTACTCAGTTGAATATATCCATATTATTCGATTATGGAATATTTTACATAAATATTGTTAAATATTCATAATAATTTTACATTTTGAAACAGACAAACAGTTAGAGATGCAATGGATGTGTTGCTACCAGGAGAGCTGGAGAATCGAAAAAAGAACCGTCTCATTCGAAGACTTTATCATAGCGTAGGACCAAACTGTATGGTTCATGTTGACCAATACGACAAGCTGTCATCCTTTGGATTTTTTATCCACGGCGCCATCGATGGATTCAGTAGGAAAATATTATGGTTGAAAATTGGGAATACCAACAGAAATGCGCGCACAGTTTCTCATTTTTATCTGCAATACTGTCAGGAAATCGGAGGTGTTCCCAAACTGCTGCGTGTTGATGGTGGGACTGAAAACAACTTAATGTTGGATATACATCAATTTCTACGCCAGAATGGCGACGATCGACATGCCGCCCATCCCTATATAATCGGAAAATCGGTCCATAACCAAAGAATGGAAAGATGGTGGGGTTTTTTGAGAACACATTTTACACAGTTCTGGATGGATTTATTCTACGATATGATGATGGAACAAGTGTACGACCCATTGGACCCAATTCAATATAAACTCTGCCAATTTTGCTTCACTCCAATCTTACGTCTCGAATTGGACGAAATAAAGAATAACTGGAATCGTCACAGAGTAAGGAAAAGCTCACAGACTATATGCCCTGGTGGTATTCCACAACAGATGTACATTCTACCTGAATGGTACAGTACTACTGAATGTAAGCAAATTGTAGATGGCGAAGTACTTCAAATACTCGAGGATTTGTATAGTGAGCCATTGCTGGAATATGGATGCGATGACGACTTTGCAATATTGTGCCTTGATCTCATGTTGATAAGTAATCTAACCTTTCCGAAGACATTCGCAGAGGCTTTAAATTTGTATAGTGACTTGCTAGAAGTTATCAACTCAAACTAAATCTGGAATGAACGGAAGGATTGTTGCTGCACCACATTATTTCTTTCATTGAAAAGGATCCATTCATGGAATAAGACATTCATACAATTAACTCCTAACTCTTTAAAATGTAGTCGAATGTTTTTGTATTGAATTAATTATTAAAGGATGAAGGACAAGGGAAACTGTCCATTAATTCAACAATTGTGCCACGCATCACTAACAAGAAAACCAAATGGGTCATGCAGAGCAATTAAGTATGTAGTGTCATGGTGATCCCAATATGCACCAGGGCTTCTCTCTAGTCTCTCCTCAAGGTGTACCCAGGCATATGCACGCTCAGCAGCAGGGGTGTTGCAAACGAATAACAAAAGAACACGATCAGTACAAAATACGCCTTTAACGTATTTTCCTATATCTTTTTTTTTCAAAGGGCCATAATTCGGACAAAAATTGACGAAACCACAGAGAAACTGTCAAGTGGGTTTTTTTTTCCTTGCTCACCTGAGCCGAGGGCTCTAGTGAGCTATCATGATAGCACGCCGTTTCTTTTTACATTTTCTCCAGAACGTCTCGCTGAACTTAACTAACCTTGGTAGGGATGAAGCAGTATTAGTACCCCCCCCCCCCCCCCAAGTAGTATTGTTTTTATTTGGCCGGTCCGACCAAGAGCGTATCCAGAGCAAAGCAAAATAGGTCGAGTAGGGGACTCTCCTTTGTCCTTCACTGGAAGGCTACAGCATCAAAGCAAATGTATCAGTGTGATCTAATAGGGCGTGTGAATAAGTTTTGTTGCTTTCTGAACCGGTTCAAAGTCAAGATCGTCATTTTAAACAGCACATTGATAATGATACTGAGGTGAGCGGTATAGGCCCATTTGGGCCTCGTTTTCTACATGTATATGTATCTTATGGCTGTGGCTGTATGCGATTCACATTCAATATGATCTCCTTTCATGATAAATCTAAGTTTGAAGTTTGAAAGCAATCAGCGACAAGCGGCCCAACTTGGCCAAGTGCGCATAAATTGCTCACATCTGACTTCGTATGGCAAGGGGTAATTATTTTGGTAGGTTTGGTTTATTGAGGTTTAATGTCAGTTCAGCGATATTTCAGCTACATAGTGACGGGACATAGTCGTCCAGACTCCAAATTTAGACCTGCTGTCGGGCACCCACGCCATGGGCAACTAGGGTTCTTTTACGTGCCGAGCCTACCTCGACACGAGCACTTTAGTTACAGCATAAGTAGATGAAGATGAATCACTTTTGTGGATAAAGCATACCTGGCAACACTTTTGAAAGAAGTTCTTCCAAACTGCATCGATAGAGCTCATTTGTCAAATCCCCGCCAACTTTTTCAAGCTGGGGATAAAACTGCAAGTCTTAATGCAACAATGGTAACGCAAAATGTGACATCTTACATTTTTGTACATTGTGAGTTCGACTTTTGACCTTGAATATGTATAGGTTCATCTTCTTATTGTTGGCGACACGTGTGCAAAGTTTTATGAAATTACATTGAAAGGTTTGGTCTCTATTGTGTTCACATGATAGAGGATGCACGCACTGCATGACACACAAAAGTATGGACTGCCGGCACCATTACTATATTCCTGTTATAATAATCTTATAGAAGTAGAGTGTGTAGAGTGTTTTGGACCATACCCTCTTTTGGCCCTGTAGGAGGAGGGGGTGGTCAGGACCAAACTTCCACATGCAAGACTAGAACTTGTACCCAAACATATGAGACCAAACTGAAGTCTTTCTGAAATGTCTAGTTCCAGAGGGTAGCATGCATAAGGAATTGTTATCATGCGGATGGTAGGGTATTGCACAAGCTTGACTTGTCTCCACTTGAAAACCAAAAATTTAGTAGGCCAACATTTTATATAACTTTGCCCAAAGGGACACAAAGTAAAAAGAGAAGGCAAAGGTATCCCTGAAGGGAAGAAAATAATAAGTTTATTAAAAGTTACAATACAAATAATTCACTCATGAAATTCAAATAAACTGAGCCATGAAAAACTACTACCTGTAGGTGACATTAAGCTATGCATATTGGAAAAGTAAATTATACATGTAATTTCAAAGTTGCTTATTGTATACATTGTACATTTTTATACATTTCAGTTCACTTATTCCAATGATGCATACAAAACTGTCAGAATAAACAAGCCCAAGTGGGCCTAAATCAGTAATGTGAAGTATTCAGAATGTCAAAAACTTCAATATAGTAAAGGTTCAAAAGGTTATCAACCCTGTCGTATTCACTTATTCATAATGAAACCAGAACTGTCTTAAAGGACATATACTATTACATGTATCCCAAAGCATCCAAAATCTCTTTCGGTCCTACTACTTAAGTGGCCATTGTCCATCTACCCTACCCTCATACGCTAGACTGTACAACTGAAACCCAGAATTTTTGTACAGCTTAAAAGTCCCAGGTGGTGTGGATGGATGGACAAGGACTAGCTAGTATGCCCTCACACAAATTATTGCAGGAGTATAATAAAACACCATATACTGAAAACCCATACTGTCTGTATAGATACATAATAAAAAAAATTATGAAGCTTTACAATATTTGCTGAAACCAATAATTTTCAATAATATACTTCTTGTTTCTATCTGAAACACATGTACTTAGTAATGAAGGTCTGTTTGTGAAACACAAATGTCCCCATTGCCAACAAAATCAAAAAAGGAAAAAAAAGAAGAAAAGAAATTCTTAAAAGTCATGCGGTCACCGACCTTGATTGTTTCTTGAAAGGGCTTCATTCAAGGAGTATGCTATATCTCATAGTTCAAAATTAAGTTATGGTCAAAGTATACATGTTATATGTTATAAACAGACAGGCAGGAAAATGTACAACATGCCCCAATCTTATAATATTTAGGCATTCAAACATACATTTTGTGCAAGTTAATTAACTTAATATAAGTAATACAGCTCTACTGGTCCCAACTTTAACATACATGTAGTTAAAAGATTGACTCAATAGATTAAATGCAAAGTAAAATTGAACTGACCTCTTCCTGGGCCCTTAAAATGGTAATTCCCATAAACATTACATAACCACAAGAAGACCACTAGGCCAATACTAGACAAGAGTTGTGAACAAGAGTTGTCAGAAAGACAACACAGCTCACCGGTGGCAATCAAAGTTAAACAGCAACAATCAATAAGTAAAGGTTAAGGTCACAGGGTCAAACCTTATAGTGTGATCAAATGCGCTGGTCACAAGAAATACACAAATTTTGGAGAAATAGGTCAAACTTCAAAATGAAGGTCACAAGTCAAAAATTACAATATAGTGTGAAAGGTCTTGTTACAGGAAATACACATGTGAAATATGAAAGCTCTACGTATTATGATTCAAATAAAAAGTTATGGCCAAAGTTAGCTTTTGAAAAGTAGGTCGGACTTCAAAATCAGAATTTTTTTTCACTGGTATCCAGTGAAAGATCTTCTCACAAAGTATACACATAAACGTATGAAAGCCCCATCTCCTAAGGTTTTAAAGTTATAACCCAGATTAAAGATTTTTTTCTACCGATGACGGAGGGTTGGCTATCGCAAAAGCTCATCAGTAGAGCACAAAACTATATCAAAACAGTTAATCAAAACGTAAGAGCAATACACTGTATAATTAAAGTACAAATGTAAGATGGTCTTGCAAGAAGAGTTCACTTCTAGCACATGGAATCATGATGTCAGTATCATAATCAGAAGCCAGCATCTATAAGAGTGAACTTGCCGAATCAAGGCCAAATTTTAATATCAATAATTTTTGATGAGTTGTGTTTGCAAAAATAACAATGAAGATGGTACTGCGGAGATCACACAACCTACACCCATGGTTGTGTTTGAACACTAATATACATGTAGCCTCAGGCAATTTCTTCAATATCCCCAGCTCAGGATGCCAGTTCTATATAGATCTCATGCAACCTGCATGTGATAGAGTAATTTGTACATCCCCTACTCATGGATCTATCAAAATTAAGAGCTCTGAAAGGGAAAGCATAGCTGATTTGTGAAAACATATACATATGTTTACAAGTCTATTGTAACTCAGCTTTCATATCGTTACACCATGATATATACTCTTCTTTTACATGGGACTCTAGGGTAACAATATCATCAGTGACCAAACTGATGTTGAGGTCATTATCATACATACCAAGGAAATAACACAGGGGTGGGCAGAGATAGGCAAGGCCAGATAATTCTCCCTGCTCCCTGAATTTAAGGAATTGATTAAAGTCTAGATCAGGAAGCAAAACAAAATCTCCCCATCCTGTGTGTGACCTTTCAAATGTTTTCCCATTTTTCTCTTCCAATTCAAGAAAATATTTAACAATTGCATTTCTTGTATGCAATGGGGTTATATTAGGCCTCGACTCCTTGAGGTCACCCATATGTTCCTTACTACTCTTATTTCTTGTGTCTTCAATTATTTCTTGCATGAAGTATTGCTTTACTTCATCCATGGACACAGTTATCTTTTGGTAACCCTCTTCCATTTTCACTTGATCAACACCCACATCCACAGTGCTTGTTGTACCGGTACATGGTTTGGTTGGGCTCTCCTCCATTTTCACTTGATCAATACCCACACCCACAGTACTCGTTGTACCGGTACATGGATTGATTGGGCTCTCCTCCATTTTCTCTTGATCAACACCCACACCCAAAGTGCTTGTTGTACCGGTACATGCTTTGATTGGGCTCTCCTCCATTTTCTCTTGATCAACACCCACAGTGCTTGTTGTACCGGTACATGGTTTGGTTGGGCTCTCCTCCATTTTCTCTTGATCAACACCCACAGTGCTTGTTGTACCGGTACATGGTTTGGTTGGGTTCTGCTTCATTTTCTCTTGATCCAAAGAGACAGGCGGACACTCTGGTTTTTGTGGCGTGAGAATTGGAGGTGGAGTACACTCTGGATCACTGTCATTATCTTCTATCCTTAAATGATAAATATTTTAAAATGAAATATCATGATGCATTTATGTAAGTACATGAACTTTAACTTCATAATGGTTTAAGACCTAACTAGATTTTGCCCATGTCACAAATTTCAAATGAATCTCCTGCCTCTAAACAGCCTGGGCAAACTCATGACCTACCTACCCCCTAAATCAATAGGCTAAGATCATTCCATTTGTGAAATTGCATTATTCAAGGTTATAAGGAATTTTGTAGGAAGTTACGGCCCCAGAGTCAAAGGGATATTCTTTAAGATTTATGACCCAGGGTTCAACATTAAGGCATGTTCGAACGACATTGTCGTGTAAAAATTGACGATGGATGGGTAAAAAACTTTGAGTGAGTGGCCCGACTGGACGAGCTGCAGCTGATCAACCAACAAAAATGCAAAATCAATATCTGACAAGATTGAAAATTTCATTCAACTGCTTTTATACGTTTTAGAACCATTTTAAATAGCTTGAGAAACACATGCAGTATTCCATTTCTTTGATAACTCGCGAAGAAAATGTTGCTTCCAACAAGATGTTTAAACTTTCTACTGTATGACGTAAAAATTCTAAAAGTCATGTAATTTGGACCAACAGAATTTCAGCTTGGATGGGTATTATTTTTCTGGAGTAGTCGGACTGGACCACCTCCCCTCAAAAGTTAATGTCGAACCCTGTGACCATTGCTATTGTGAAAAATATCATCATCCTTTGGCTTGGAGCATGGACACTTTTATCGATCTACAGAGACATTGTGAAACCATTATTTCTTCCTCATTGTTGTAGTATGATGAGTAACTACCTAATCTAATAAATTGTTGCCTTGAACATTTGTAACTTATCTTTTGTTGAGGGCTGACCCATTTTAGATATATAAGATGGATGTATAATAACTACTTGCCTGTAATCTAAATTTAACTTACTTAGGCTCTACAGCCAGGTATAATCTCAGTACCCCTACATATGGGTACTCCAAGGCATATTTTGCCACAGAAAATTCATTTTCGTCTTTCACTTGGTTGCGATTATCAAGTAGGTGTGTGATATTTTTTGTATGTGTCCACACTGAATTTGGAACTAAGACACTCCGTTACATCTCTGAAATTCATTTGTCGTTTTAAAAGAAGTTTAAGGATTCCTCCTCCAGCTTGTTTATTAACCAATGTATACTCTCCATTTCTTTTTTTCATCTTTAGGCCAACATGAAACTTCAGGTCACTCTTTGGTTTTATCTGTAGAAAATACAAAAGTCTAATTTTAGTTAATTTCACTTCATGTCATATTTTAACAAGATGTACCGTAAGCCACCAAGGGCAATGAAGAAAAAATGAATAAAGGTCAATGTCAAGGTCATTAACCTTGGTGTCCTTTGAAAGGGCTTCATTAGCGGAGATATGAATGCCAAAGACCAGTATGAATTTTCTAAAAAGTAATGTTTCAAATGTTAAGGCCAAGGTAAATTTATGGCACACAGACATGACAAAAACTAGGTATTCGAAGAACACGTCTTGTGCCTGTGGCCAGTGTGGGCTTTGAAATCAAAGTGTGACAAACAGTGGAGGGACAAAGTGATCCCTAGGTGTCGCTTTGCTTCACAGGCGACACAATAAAAATGTAGATAAAAAACATTATTAACATTTTTTGTAAATATTTGTAATAAAAAAATTTCAGATTCATTAACATACTTGTCTGTTACCTACATGTCGCCCAGTGTCCAATTGCGAGCTACTACTTTTTGTCTTTAACCTTTCTTCCCTTAGTTTCTGGATTTTCTTTTTAATCTCGTCCATATTTGGCACGGCTGTCATTGCTTGATCTGTAATTTACAATATGCCTTTAAAGTTTTTTCTATGATTAGCATTGAAGGATTTACAGAAATTTAGAGGAATGTTAGTTCTTTTGTTTTAAATACGTGTATTTTGACAATTAAGCCAAAATTTATATATTTGTACCTACAAGTACACAGAAGGCAGAGGTTTTTATATAATACATGTTCCTTGACTGTCTCAAAGTACAAGCATTTAGACATACAAATGCTAGCTGTTCAATACCGTGTTCAGAAATGAATCGATGAGTAAAATTGTTCACTAGCAATTTTGAAGCGGTGATTCTGGGTCATTTTATGCACTACAGTATGTACATGTATTTGATAATCTGATTCTGTTTGTTTAATTGATGCTTACATGTAGCATCACATTCAGCTACATTGTATATTTCAGTTGTATCTGCATGCGATGGCACATAATAGTGCACTGCACTGGTTCTTTACCCTGCCGATGGTCATGTAAAATATGGGCTTTTACCAGGATTTGGAATAAAAATTTATAGTATGTCACTTGCCAATAGGGCAATAAACTTTAAAGTTAGATTTCTATTGCATACATTCACACTTTACATCAAGATACATGTACATTAACAATACTGTAATCTGCAGTGAATACACATGACAACCTTTGAGAAAACAAAAACAAATGAAAATGGTACATTGTACATTTTCATTTACAAATGTATTTCTTTCTATATAAAAACAAACTGAATATTTCAAGCTGTACGTTTCAACTTTGTATCACTATAACGTACGTGTTGGAGCTTTTGGGGGACTTCATCCCCCCTGGTCCCACTACCAGGGCTATGCCCTGGACCCACTGGGCACCTGTGGTCCCTAGACCCCTCGTCAGATTTATGCTCCCCCCCACTCAAAAACTGGATCAGCCCCTGGTTATACCAGTATAATACCCTCCTCCTTCGGCGTTGGCATGGGCAACATAATATCACGGGGATTCCTGGGACCTCAGGACAAACTCTGGTATATTTTCCCTGTAACTAATTCTACGCAATGAAATATAATGTGCCACATATGGGCTTTTATCAATGACAATATAGTGCGAATATACTCGGATACAAGGGAGGCACTCAACACAGAAGAAGAAGAAATCAATGTTTAAATTCAGTTCAATTACTTATAGTTCACTTACTAACACATCCATAAATTCCCGTCCACTGACTTGTACTTTTCAAAATATGAAAAGGACTGTTAACCAAAAGAGGAAACTCTACATAATTAAGCCGAACGATCTTCCAATTAACTCCCTTTGTACTTTTACTTTCACATCAGATCTTTTTCCATGAGCACCAATTAAGGATGTATAGTTCAACTATACTTCTCTTAATTGCTGCCAGCACAATATTATTAAAGATAAAAAAATAAATGCAATTTTTTAATTCATTCTTATTTTTATTCAAAAAAATGGACATTTCGAGGATAGCTAAATTTTCATGCAATATTATTTCAACTCCCCCCCCCCTCCCCCTTTTGTCTTAACAGTTTTGCACCAACCTCAAAAAACCGAAAATTGATATTGAATTGGCAAAAATCCACCTACCAGAAGAAAATCAATTCCATCACTCCTACTCCTACCCCCCCCCCCCTTTTTCCTATTGATGCATGAAGGTCGCCAGTTCATATTTAAAACCAAATCCTATATCAGATTCACATAATACATCCCCTGTCCTGAATATACTTTTGCCATTTATTACCCGATCCACTGGTAGTAGATCTACTTGTACTAAAAGTTGTAGAAACTGAAGTCGTAATGCCCTCGGCCTCAATGACAATGCGCCCTGGCTTTGCCGTGTATCCAACTCCCGAACCACAGTTAGGGCAATATTTATAGTCTTCGGAAACCTTCATTCTGCATACTGCACACTGGTTCTCCACCTTTTTGCCACAGTAAGGACAAAACTTCGAAAGTGGGGGCAGTTCTTTTTGACAGTTCATACACATCTCCATCTTCAGATCTTGTTGCAAAGTTCAGAATTAGCGCGTTGAGATTGCACGTGCGTGACTGGAAGTCTATAGGGCAAGGTAAAAGTCAAAACATCGTCGTATAAACGGAATAGCAATAAGCAAATAGCAATAAGCAATAAGCAAATGGCATGTCCCCGCCGGTATTCCATAGTATTTGTAACATCATACATCATTTAGTTCCTGTCACTCTGTACATAAATGCTCTAGTGCTCCAACTGAGTCTTGCTTTTGAAGTTTACAATCATTTGCATTCGTATATTTCTGCATTTGATTTTTCAGATATTCGGGGGGGGGATGTTAAGGGGACAGGAAGATCTTTGTCAGCCGTAATATTTTTATTGCAATTTTTAGAGCTGGGGTTTTTTTTTTCGTGGCCCATTGGGCCCGATATTGCTATTCAAAATATATATATTTTTGTCGATCCCGCCCCTTTGGTCCGGAGTTATATAGTAGTTTTTTCCCCTAGTCAGTTTCCCCCCCCCCCCCCCCGGAAAAATGGCTATATAGTAGTTTTTCCCCCGGGAGAAATTTGGCTATATAACCATTTTTCCCCCTTCTTATAATCTCTTTTCCAAATACAGATGCATATAGTTAGAACAGAGATTTATCTACTAGAATTTCATTCGAGATATCTTTATTTAGTCCGAGAAACCTCTATATATACAAATGGAAAAAAGAAAAACAAGTTCGTTTTTATGCCCCCGGAATGAAATTCGGGGGCATCTAGTTTTTGACCTGTCTGTGACTCTTGCCCTGTGGCAAAAGCCTTGACTATATCGTTTGTACCAAGAGGTACAAGGCTTTGAAACTCAACATATAGTTTTCTTGTGATGAGACCTTTTATTTGGGGCCATGATTTATTAACTTGTGACTTTGACCTTGGTGCTGTACGTTTTCAAAAACTTAAACTTTGGCTGTATCTTTTGTACCAAAAAGGAAAAGGAATTTTGAACTTCATAAATAGAATATTTGTGACAAGATCATTTATTTGGGGCCATAACTTTTGACCTAATGACCTTGACCTTGAAGTGTGACCTACTTTTCAAAAATTTTAACCTTGACTATATCTTCTACACAAAAGGCTGTAGAGCTTTGAAACTTAGCATAGTAATATTTTCAAATGATACCTTTCATACTTTGCGTAAGGGAAAAGGAAATCACATTTTTATGTTCATGATTTACAACATCTGCGACAAGGCAAGCCTTGTCGTAGATTGCAAATCGTGGACACCTAGGTGGAATTCCCTTCTGTTATGTTTATGTTCACCATGCACTCTGTACACGATGAGCGAAATTGTGATATATATATAATGCATCAGTCTTGATTTATTTAGGAATTGAATGTTCAAGGAATTCTTGCACGTTTAATTTTTATATCTATCATTGGAACATTTTGATTGATAAAGTTGCCTAGGATCGAATCTTGGGTCACAGCCTGGCGTCATGATGGACATCTATACGCAAGTAAACGACAATTTTTACGTTGAAATAATAGAAGAAAATAGCATACTATGGTGAATATATAAAAAGAAAGACTTGACTTGTAAAGAAATAAATAAAAGAAAAAAATAAATACACACACACACACATACACACCCCCCCCCCCACACACACACACACCGCTCCCTCCCCCTAACGTCAAAATCAAAGTTTGCTAGAAAGCAAAATATGAATTAAACAAAACATGCATTTTATAAAGGACAAGCTGACAAGTAAATAAACCCACTAACCACCGTCAGAGGTTTCTGCATATTAAGGATATAAAATTAGGATGGATAGGAGGTGGATGGCAGCATATCAAGGTCAAAAATTTTGGTACCAAAAGAAAGGTTTTGCCACAAGGAATGCACGTGTACTATGAAGGTCACATCTCTTTTGGTTCAAAAATTATAGTCAAGGTTAAGGTGGATTGGACAGACAGACAGACGGACAAGATGAATCCTATATAACCCCCCCCCCCCCCATTGTTTCAGTGGGTATAATTATGACTTAAAGGGGAATAGTCCGCTTAAAATCGGGAATATAGTAAAAATAATTAAACGGAAATCGATTGCTAGTATATGAACTAAGATGTATGTAACGTATCGTCTCCAAAATCCATGTCGTTTTAAAACGAGATATGCATGTTTTAAATTGCAACATAACCACGCCTACTCTTTGAATCAGAGCCATACATTCACATGTGTATACATGTGCTTGAAGAGGTGTTCAAACAATGTGCCATGTCTTTTCATGCTATGGGTACTAACTACGCGCCTCTGATAGCAGATTTATTTCTTTTTTGTTATGAGAGGGATTTTATCACTGCAAAAAAACCCAAGTTTCCGTTTACGGAAACCTGGCGGAAACCCTGCAGAAACATGAAGTTTCCGCCAGGTTTCAGGTGGCGGAAACTTGCTGGAAATGTCCCAGTTACTGCAGGTTTCCGCAAGGTTTCCGCGCGGAAACCGTCCGGAAACTTGATGTTTCCGCAGCTGAAACCTTGCGGAAACCTGCAGTAACTGGGACATTTCCAGCAAGTTTCTGCCATCGGAAACTGGCGGAAACCAGGACATTTAAGGAAATGTACATAAATGAAACCAGCTGAACTCAGAACATATCCTCCATATAAACTGGAAAATTAAATTTTTCTGTAACCAGCTGGAGACCAAAGGAGGTTTCCGCTACGGAAACTGGCGGAAACCTGCTGAAACTAGGACATTTTGTAATAAATGAAATATCTAATTATGTAGTAAAGATGCCAAGAGATGTTGTTTCCCCTGAAGTAATGGTAGAAATCAACCTCTTGCAATTCAATAAAAACTGACAGCTAATTTTGCATCTTGAAATCTAATATATCTACTGTATAGGCCATCACATTTTCAGAGACAAAAAAAAAAAAATACACAAACAAAAGAAATACAATAATAATTCACAATTCTTTAATAGTATTCAGTATATGTTCAAACTTGCACATACAACATTCACAAAGTAACTGACAAACAAAGCTTTTTAAATTCCTGTGTTTTGAAAATGTTTACAGCGTTTCATTTCGCCACTTCAAGATTAAACAAAACCAGAGCAAATGAATGAAATCAATGTTCTGTCCTTGTAATCAAACTATCTGAATTTTCACAAATACGTGTTCCTGTAAGAATTTGAAACTTGCGACGTTGTGTACATTGAGAATTGCATTCTTTAATGTCCTCTCATTGATATTCTGTCACTGATCTTCTGTCATCTTAATCCTGCTTCTGAAACAAGAGATGTAAATTAAAAACTACACATACATGTACATAAGAGACTAAATCAGAAATTTAACTTGGAACTACATGTCCATACAATTAAGTGCTTTAACAGAACAATTCTGAATAAGCATCCCTAAACAATACACCAAAAATTACGATTTTATTTTTTAATTCCATGCATAGATCTACCTCAAATGTCAACAAATCTAAATAGATTCCAGTGGCAAAATATAACAGTACTTGCAATCGTGCATAACAAGGACAAATACTTTACTAAATTTTGTAGAAAACTGACAGTCATTAGGGGCCAAATGGATGCCTGTCGCCATGACCTTGACTATAATTTTGTATCAATGGAAAGGTCTTGTCACAAGGAACACAGATGCTAAATACTAAAGCCCTACTTCTAATAATTCAATAGTTACAGTCAGTGTTAAAGTTTTTCAAATGCAGGTCAAAGGTCAATGTCAAGGCCCCATAATATCAAAAGAAATGTCTTTTCATAAGGAACACGCATGCCAAATTTGAAAGCCCTACTTCTTACTGTTCCACAGTTATGGTCAATGTTAAAGTTTTTCAAATGCCGGTCAAAGGTCGATGTCAAAGCCACATGATCAAAAATCTTGATACCAACTGAAAGGTCTTGTTATAAGGAACATACATGCAAAATATGAAAGCTCTACCTGTGACAGCGTAAGAGATGAGGCCAATGTTTAAGTTTAGTTGACAGACGGACAGACAGAGTGATTACTACAGTATAGGGCACTCACTTATGAAGCAGGGCCTAAATAAAGAAAATATAAGAGAAAGTGAATCGTTAATTGATAGATGTATAATGGGAAAAAAATAATCTTACACATGTTTGCTGGCTTTACTTAGAAAAGCTACATTGATGATAAGAAATAACTCTGCAATTTTTTACTAAAACAATATACATATATATTTATCACATGTTTGCTGTTTATGCAGTGAAATATCGCAATGTCATAAATTAATTTATGACATAGCTGACGTCATAGCGTGGATAAGAATTTTGTCAAGGCTGTGTTTATGAAATCAACACATTTAAACTGAGTGTAAACATGTGATAAAAAGAATCTGAAATGAATTTTCATTTCATATGGTATTAATGAAACTCGTTGTGTGTTTTATATCCCCTCGCCAAGGTTCGGGGATATAAAACAAACAACTCGCTTCATAAATACCGTATGAAATGAAAATTCATTCAAGATCATTTATAATTTATGACATTTTATCACATTTTTCTTCCTCCCTCAACCCTTTTAGCTTTCTACAATATTATATATAAATATCAAATAAACTAAGTAGCATATTACCATATCACTAGTGAAAATTACTTCTAGTACTTGTATATGTGTAAGCAAAATTATACTGTATAGTACAGAATGTATGCATATTTTTTTACATTGTTTGTAGTTTCACATATGTCAGTTTAATATATGATTCAGCTTAGTTCAATTTGTTGGGAGCTTAGCTATTAGATTGAAATGTCTCAAGTTCAAATCCCACAGGTAGCTATTCAGTGTCATATGTTTCATGTCATGTTATGTGGCACGTCAATGATCCCTCACTGCTTCACATAGGTTTGTTGCATATGTCTAAATTTCTGTGTAAATTAAAGAAGACTGAAGAATCAAGCAAACAAAACTACAGTACAATAAATATTTTGTTTATCATTTAATAAACAAAGACCTTAATTAACTTCCCTTGGTATATATTGACAAGGAGAGAAGGACCGAGGGATTCAAACCCAGAACTGACTGAAGTCACAGGCCATAGAAGCAATAACCCTGTGTCCCCTCTGTGTATAATATGCTATTAGCATATGTTTTAGTATATTATACAGAGAGGGGCACAAGGTGAAGCTTGCATCTACGACCTGTAACGTAAGTGAATGGGAGACTATGTGAATTACATGTATTTCCATCACATACATATAGCTTTATTTTAGACCACTCACCCAAAAAGGCCCTAATGTGCTAATGTTAACAGTGGGATAGAGAAGTATGATAATCAAACCCTCAATCACTACTTAAAATTTAGATAATAGTACTTGAAACAATGTAAAAGTCTCTAACCTCCCATCTTACTTTTCTTTGTATCTCTGCATTTCACATGCTGATTTTGATTTTTCCTCTATTTCTTCTTTACAAGATCATCTTATATATTGTGATTTTCTGAGATTTTTTCTGCATCTGCAATTGAGCAACAATTCATTCTGACAGCAATAAAATTTTATAAATCCTAATTACTATATACTCACACTAAGGCTTAATTATGAATTGTGCTAAAAGAATTATAGTACGTTTATTAGTAGACTTCCAAGCATAATCAGTAGCCCCTATTTTTAGTATATATTTAATATAATAATGGTGATAGGGGCTAGCTATCAAGCACACTTGGTCTCTAAGGATAAAAATAGCAGCTTTATAAAGAGTTTTTTAGGAAAAGCTAATTCTTGATCTGAATATTAATCAATTTAATTCAATACTTTTATTTAATGTTGATTTTTTATATATACATGTAGCATTTAACATGATTATCAAAAAATACTGAGACTCCTTTTTAAAAAATCAATGATAATAATGATCAATACAATATCCATTCATTGATTCAACTTCAAGAGGTCCCTTGACAGTGAAAGGCAAATGTTGCTTTTTAGGGTCACTGCCTGAAAAAAGAAGGGGCACCCTTTACATTTGCCATTACAAGAGTACATCATTACATATATCAACATCTTTATATCAAAAATACTACATTACGTTTATGCACACAGTATATACATCTACATGTCGATGGATAGAACTTCAGCACATGAAGTGATGAATGAAGTAATTAACCTTAATTTAACACCCCCCCCCCCCTTTTCCCTTATGCTTTATTTTTTAATTGATAAATCCTATAGGGTAAGATATAACATTTCAAGTTAAACATCAACTGTTTCGTACATACATGCAACATTTCATGTCTTTATCAATGAAATCACGCTGTAGCTGTATGTACACTTACTGTACAGTACTGGCTACTGCATCATCATCATGTACGCGTCAGATCGGGATCACTCGAACATGAATTAAAAATCAATGAACTGTAAACTAGTTGATGAATAGATTATGAATTTGGATATACATACCTTGCGTATTTAACTTTAAATACAGATCTTCTGTAAAGGACTTCTAGATGATTGGAAAAAAAACCTTCTTCTTGAGAGCTTCTGTCATGTTTGTTTTGATTTCGATCCGCGGGAGAGCTGTATGTTTTGAGCATTCTGATTGG
The DNA here is from genome assembly GCA_035048485.1 of Pteria penguin. Lineage (NCBI taxonomy): Eukaryota > Metazoa > Mollusca > Bivalvia > Pterioida > Pteriidae > Pteria > Pteria penguin. The sequence continues at coordinate 722,195 of CM068592.1, read as the reverse complement.
TCAATTTAAATATTTTTTTTTAAAAATCCATAAATTTATATTCTAATTTTAAGATTACTATAATAACGATCTTTGTGAGAGTTGTCTCAGGATAGTCGCGGGAATCAATGCAGAATAAAATACAATTATATCATTTTTTTTTTCGTCTGCATTTCCTCTGATTGATAAAAAAAAGGGGGGGGGAGCGGGATTTTATTGGTTCAGATCCGTGTTTGGTTTGATTTATACAACGACTTATAAACAACTTGCTTATAAGTCTTTGATTTATATTAAAGAAAATCCGGCCCATTACAACAAAATTATCTTTAACCACATCCAGGGACGTATATAACGCATGTCCCTGCCACATCAAAATCCATACAGTGTCAGTTTATTGGCTTTCCATCGATCATTTCAAATGTTTTTACAGAGACATCTTTTTGTGAACTCAGAAAGATTTCTTTAAGAGAGGGCAGATCATGGAGATTATAATAAACTAAGAAATGCCAAATTGTCACGCGTACCGTACGCGCCAATGATTCCCCGGGGTAACCGGCCCGGACCCCTATGCCGGCTCGAGCGGGACCGGCCACTCCAGGCTTGGATGGAAGTCTACAGGCGCCAAGTCTACATCCTTGTCACACATGCCTCTGGGTCCGCCACTGGCACACTTTACACAGTTTTGATATTTATTTTCCCTCTTCACGGATTATCTTGATACGACTCTGGCAAGGATTTAGAAACAAAGTTTTGGTTTCAAAATCTCACATGCTATTCCAAGGACTTATATGTGTAGATATATAAGTCCTTGGCTATTCTTATGCCGGCGCAGGACTTTATTAATTAATAGCGTATGGAAAAAAAAAACCACACAAACATTTCCCCCGTTTCCCCATTCTCGGCTAAAAAGTACTGAACAACTTCGCGTGCCCCTGTAGGCCTATACGCGGGGACTTCGCTTAGAATTTTACATATATTTGAAATGATCTGTTAGCCTAGTCATTCAATATTCAGCAGCATGGTATAAATGTACGTATATAATATGAATATACTGTGTAATGTCAGAATGCATATAACATATACCTGGTAACGGTAAAGTTTACTGGAGGACAATAGACCGGATAGAAAGGTGTGAAAAAATGGGCGCAAGGATGGAGCTTAAGGAAGTTACTCAAATTGCAAATTGTTAAATATGCAGGAAATGAAATTAATTCTTTTTTCTGATACATTTTTACAAATTCCACACACATCAATGTTTAAAACTTAATTGATCAAAAATTTTACCATGGAATTGATTTAGCAAAACACGCTCCATTGTTCAATACAATTGTGCAACCCCCCCCCCCCCCGCCCCCCTTTGTCAGGTAATCGAGGCTTTCTTTGAAGTTCTTCATACTTTTACATACATGTACTCTATTTTTCACTGTATCTTGGTAGGTTTAGTCTGAGTGGTAACTGAGATTGATTTTTTTTTGCCTTTTCTCACATGGGATTAACTAAATCTCTCTCAGAGGCTCTCTCTCTCTCTCTCTCTCTCTCTCTCTCCCTCTCTGAGCAGTGAATGCCATTGCCTCCGTACAGTTATTATGCTGTTACAGAATTTTAGAAGTTGATATTAACAAGGACTTATAAACAACTTGTTTATAAGTCCTTGATATTCAGTAATAAATAACATTACAATAAAAGATTTTATCTTTATTTTCAAATTGTGCAGAGAATTTTGTATATAATTTATTTCAGTAGATGTTCGATACATCCATCAATGAGCAAGTAGGGAAAAATGCTCCCGCCTCGCTTTCCTATCGCCCTAATCCCTTTTTCATATCTATATACATGTATGTATAATATATATTCTTGGGGTTTTTTATATATATATAGTTATACTTTTAATCACAGGGCTTTCGGATCGTTGCCCCCCCCCCCTTCAATTATACCAATATATATTGGTATAATTGAAGGGGTTGGGGGGGGGGGCAACGAGCCGAGAGCCATGTGCATATACAGTAAGTACTTTCCACCAGGTATTGCCGTGACTTGACTTGGATCGAAATAAAAATCAGTCGAGATGAACGTGTAAACATTGAGATGCCTGTTGAACTAGGATTACATTTTTATTAAAAAGTATTAAACATTAGTGAAACAATAGTATGCACATTATTCTGACTTTTGTAGAAATATGTATGGGTAAATTTTGTTTGTTCATACTTTGAAGTTCAGATTGAATTTTCTCTGTCTGTAGTCTGTTAGCACCACTACAGTACAGTACATGTATCAATTAGGCCTGTATAAATTAATGGCTTTGATACTAAACCTAGTTACAAAAATGGCCTTTGACCAGAGACATATAAAGTATATATATCTCTGCCTTTGACTTTGTAATCAATATTATGTTCTTGGTTATCTTTATCAATATTACTATTAGGTTGCTCATCTAACTTGATTAATTTAGTATCATCATGTACTAAATCTAAGAGTAAGATACATAAATATATTTGAATTTGAAACAAAAATATAGTTTGAAATAGATATACTGTATCCCATGTAAAGTCTAATTATAGGAAATGTCAAGATATTTAAAGAAGAACTTGTGAAGTATAATTATACATTGCATTTCTAGCTTCTAGCAATATATTGATTTGCACTTTTTTTTTTATTATGATTACTTATCCAATACATTTCAGTTAATTGCCATTTTCTTTTAAATGAGAAATTGCTTAATTTATTTACTTAGACAGTGGAGTACATTCTGAATGTGATATTTAAGTGTTTAAGTAATATACAGAAAAGAGCTTTTACATGAAAATGAGATAACAATTTTCAGATTATATGAGAAATGATTTTATCAAAATATACGATTATATATACCGTTATGAACCAGTCTACCTCTAGTAAAACTAGATTATCATATATCTCATTTAAGTTGAACAAACAAAATCACAATGCATATAGTAGACTTTTGGGTTTAGAAAGAATTTTAAAAGGTATAATTTCTATCAGCTAAATGCCTTTATATTTAATAAAAAATTGACAGTCATCTGTAGTCTGCTTAACTTTATTATTAAGCTTTACGACATTTCACTTCTCTCAGCATTTGTAAAAAGAACATACACATATTATTGAAACGATTAAAAAATAAAAGTTAAATCTTAACTGACATAAAGTTCCTGTAGAACTCAGATTGTTAAGTTTTGAATATTAGTTTCCATTAAGTTTTCGCCTTGCAGAAACCTGTAGAAGTGTTTGTGAGAAGTTTCAATTATGCAAGTTTCCGCAGGTTTCCGTTGCAGAAACCTTCCGGAAACTTGATGTCCAAGTGTACTCTTAGCATTTTTAAGAAGACAATACACATATTATTGAACTGATTGAAAAAAAAAAAGTTGAATCTTGATATAAAATTTCTGTAGAAATCAGGTTGTTAAGTTTTGAATATAAGTTTCCATTAAGTTTTCGCCTTGCGGAAACCTGCGAAAACTTTAAGCCAACAGTTTCCACCAAGTTTCCGCAAAACTGAAACGTGCGGAAACTTCACATGCAAGTTTTCGCAGGTTTCCATTGCGGAAACCTTCCGGAAACTTGATGTCCCAGTTTCCGCAAGGTTTCCGGAGTTGCGGAAACTTGTTTTTTTTGCAGTGTATGGTTTCTATTCAAAAATCAAATCGTTTTGACCTCATTGACAAATTTAATAATACTTGCAGATATCTGGATGACATCTTGGTTATCGGCAACCCTGAATTCGAACAATTTATATTAGAAATATATCCACCAGAGCTCAAATTGAATAAAGCTAATACTTGATATAAATCTACACCTTTCTTAGATTTGAACATCAAAATTATCAACCACCTAATTAATACTAATATTTATGATAAACGTGAGAATTTTGGATTTCCTATTGTAAATTTTCCTTACTTGGATGGCGATGTCCCTCGACTCTCATCATATGGTATCTATATATCTCAATTAGTTCGATTTGTCAGAGGCTGCACCGATGTTTTGGGCTTTCATAAACGAAAGTTACGAATTACTAGTAAACATTTAACTCAGGGTTACAGATATCACAAGCTTAGAAAAACAGTCGACAAATTCTTTAAATCTTATTCAGAAATTCTATCTAAATTTGGAAATATTTCTTTTCAACACTATGTATCCAATGGAATTTCCCATTCTAATTTTTCTGGTGATCTCGTATATAAACTAATGAAAGTAAAAGGCTCCGATAACGTTATTTTATCATGTAATAAAATAGTCAAACGTCTTCTAAATAGACAATATGACATTGAGATCATGAAAAAGACTATAGGTCTTGTATCTGGCCCCTCTACAGCCTTATGCAGACTTTTACTTGAACGTTGTACGCTGACGAACAGGGCAGTGGGGACTATATGACGGGCCTTGTCCAATCCTCTTTCAGAGGAGACGTGGTCTTGAACCTGGTCCCCTCTGACTGTTAGTCGGGACTCCTACAGATCTAGGGTCTTAGCTCGCTTTCAGAATGGCAGAATACGGTTTATCATGTTGATGTCCCATATGTTTATATATCATTATGTGTTTTACAATACCTTACGTGTTTATGTTTTTATGACCTCTCAATATGCGATACCTGTTGACCCTTGTTCTTTTTTTAAATTTTTAAATGTACGCCCTTGGGTTGTTCTGCTCTTACGGTAAGTGGGAAGGTGGGCCCGTACACCGGTTAACCACACCATTTGTTCGGCTTTTGTCAAATTAAATGACCGTCCTTAGTCGGTATCGTAATTGCACTACAATCAAATATTTTGTAATGTGTTATATGTGCTAGTATATTATTGATATTCACGTATTGTATAGCTCCATGGTGACTTCTGCCACATAACTGAGCCAGTAACTCCTCTTTTTTCTTGCAATTTGCCTGCAACCTATAAACCTGCTGATATACAGTCTATATTTATAATATGTGATTAAATAGCATTTTGAAGACTAAGACTTTGTAATGTATAGAAACAAATCAATCGTAACGATCAATGTATACGCGGACAACTTCTTGACGAGATGCAATGTTCAGGCCACAATATAGGGTCATCCAGTGTTCATGTTGATCCCCGGTGGAAACTCGAGCTTTTCCTGATTCTGCCTTTGATTTTTACCGTGCTCATATTCTTGCATATGCGCCATTGCTGTTGTTTTCTACAGCCAATATTCGATTACGCACATGACTATGGGCGGAGCCTCGCCTTATGAGGTGAATTAAAACCAACCAAATTGAATTCGAAAAATTATCTTTAATCTACAAGAACATTGAGGCGTTTTAGTTTTAAATTTTGCAAAGGTTATATTTTATGCAATACAAGAAAAATACGACATTGTCATAATGTATCCTTTGTATGCCATATTTATCTATCTCGGATTATGCTCCTTTAAGTGTGGGGACCAGTTTTCAAGATACATGTATTTCATCATTTTTAGATTCAGTAGGGGGTTGAGATAATTTCCAGCGAACAAAACCTACCTACTATTTGACGTCTTGAAAATGTCTAAGTTCAAAAGCCATAACTTTGCCAAAACCCAAGCAATCATACCGAAATGTGAACTGACCCTTATCGATAAAAGGTTATATACAAAGTTTCAATCCAATACCTTGAAAGACTGCAGAAAAAAAGTCTGGAAAACTGTAAAATCGTCGAATATTTCTAAGCTCAAGGGCCATAACTCTGCCAAAACCCAACAATCATACTGAAATTCGAACTGGTACTGTCCCTTATGATAGAAAGATATATATGAAGTTTCAACCAATGGCTGCAAAGGTGGCAAAAACATATAAGTCCGGAAAACTGTAAAATGACGCAGAACAGACACACAAGGTCATAACATAATACGTCCCGTCTTACAATGGGTGTATAGAAAGGTTCTTAAACTATATACAGATGAACAAACCTTTGATTATGTCCACTCCTTTCTGCTATGAAACTTTTTCTTCCTCTATGACGAAGCATAAATTCTACTACTTTCACATTTCCCCCACCCTTATCAGACCTAACTTTCTCAGGTAAACCCCATCTTTATACAGCTTCTACAAAATTTTGAAGGACTGTATCAGCTTTGTTGTTAGTATTTACAGCCAGAAAGACTGGAATACGGGAGTAGCCATCAATTCCTTCATGAATTACGAATCGCCACCTGAAATGCATGTAAAATTATATTCTTTTGATCAATCATGCAAGAATGTTTAGAGTTTAGTATACATGTAGTTATCAATTTTTTTTTTTTTTATGAAAATACCAATATTATTAAGTTGTAATTACCATCGATATGCCACAAAGCCCTGGGAGCTCTAACATTGTATGCTCTTTTGTATTCTCTGAACACTAAGGAAGAGTGTCCTGAACAAAATGCCCTCTGGATCTACATTTCGCACAGCATCACGAGCTCTTTGCCGTTGTATTCTCTGAACACTAAGGAAGAGTGTTCTGAACAAAATGCCCTCTGGATCTACATTTCGCACAGCATCACGAACTCTTTGCCTTTGTATTCTCTGAACACTAAGGAAGAGTGTTCTGAACAAAATGCGCTCAGGATCTACATTTCGCACTGCATCACGAACTCTTTGCCTTTGTATTCTCTGAACACTAAGGAAGAGTGTTCTGAACAAAATGCCTTCAGGATCTACATTTCGCACAGCATCACGAGCTCTTTGCAGTTTTATTCTATGTCCTTTACTGATGAGAACTGTTTGTATTGTTTTTGTTTCTGCCCCCGGAAATGCTTTAATAATGCTTTCAACCAATTCATACAGATCAGTGTCACGAATTGAGCTGTAAGCGTTACATACATTTAAACTGAAGTCCTTCAATCTACGCTTCACTGTTGAAAGACTTACACAGAGCATCTCTGATATTTTGAAACCACTGTCCAAGAAAAATTCAAGAATCTCTTCTGAAATTTCAAAAAAAAAAAAAAAAAAAAAAATGGTTTCCCTTTTCCTCTAATTTCACAGGGGTGAGCTTTGAAGTAAAACCCCTTTATTCTCATTAAAATATGTTTCATCCTGTAGAAGTTTTAAATATCGTGTGAATAGTTCTATGATCTCATCAATATCAACCATTGCTGCTAATTGGCTGATCATGTCGATGGTATTTTTAATCTCATGTTCAATGTTAAATGTTCTATTGTTTTTAAAGCAGGTAATAATGTTTATTATTTTTTGTCTCAAAAGACTTCGCACGTCATCTATCTTAGTAGCTTCCTCCAAGTCCATTTTGTCAGTTGACCTGTTTAAGTCAGAAACAAAAAGTGCAGGTCATGCTTTCTCATATGATCTCTCATTTAACTAATAATTAGCTAATTAATTTAGCTATTTATAATACAGCTTAATTTAATAGGTATTACAATTTGCGTGTATTGAGGGTATTCTATAGGATAATATTAGATCAAAGAGATTTTATCTTACAGGAATTAATTATTATGGATCAAGGCAATCTTTGATTTGAGGGGCGGGGGGGGGGGGGGGGGATTCGGCAGTTGGCTAAATATTATGACTGACGCCTATATCTACCCAAGCTGAATCTCTGCCGATATCTTTTTAACACTAAGTTAACAACATAACTGCAGAACAGAACTAATAATTCAAAACTACTGTCTGCCAGGATGGAGAATATAAAGGAAATGTTTTAAAAATTACCCCAAAAAACATTTTATCTAATAATGCAAATTATTGTATATCTGGTATGGAATGTAATATTATGAATCAATACATGTAGGGAAATGGTTTATTGATACAGATGTGTAAGACATTTAAAGTTAGTTTTTATCCTTATCTATTAGAAACTGAAACTGGGTATTTGAAACTGAGTTTTAATGAAAAATTTGTAATTTAGAAAGTAATCTCTCTTTCCATTTTCTTAAGGGAGGGGAGGGTTTGAAACTTTTATTATATTCATCAGCAATGTGATTTCGTACTCAGTCAATTTCTTAAGCCATTCCTGCGTTTAGCCACATAAATCAAAATGCATGTAAAGCACAAAGTAGGTAAATTTATAATTATATGGAGTAGGTGTTAATACCTATGTAGCTATAAGTAGCTACTGTAGTGTAACGTTGACAAACTGACAGACCCTGCCCCTGGCTGTTTGTCACTTATTATGAATCAGGATTATGCCATATCATGAATCTGAGTGGCGAATTGCAGGAGGAGCAGAGCCCTCACTTAACCACCACCCTCAACCCCAACGGCAAAGGGGGTGTTGAATGCGCCAGCATTCAGTGTTGATTTTAAGTAAAACGTAAATAAATTAAAACATAAATAAAGTTAATATTCCTAGGATTTGAGAAACTCTCGGCCATTTTACGAATATTAGTTATTGATACTACAGGTCTATAGCTAGCAGTAGACTGAGTAGTACGTCCCGGTCTGAAAAGAGTAGTCCGAATTTTTTTCAGACCGACAGCTATGCAACTTAATTGATGCAAGACTATAGTATATAATTAAGGCCATATGTTTGCTGATCGCAGTATCGAGTCATTAAAGTGAAAAATATGACACTTACCAAAATATAAGCCTGCCTTTACCTCCGAATCCCTGAGACTGATACTGTATCGATTCTAGTATACAGCAGTATAGGACTACAGTCTGTTTCTGCGCGCTTTCTGTCGTCATAATGGTGCATTACCGTACAAATGTTGAAAAACAAATCAAGAATGATGAAATACGAATGTCGAAGAAAAAAGAGGAGTTACTGGCTCAATTATTTGGCAGAAGTCACCATGGAGCTATACAATACATGAATATAAATAATATACTAGAACATATAACACATTACAAAAATATTTGATTGTAGTGCAATTACGATACCGACTTAGGACGGTCATTTAATTTGACAAAAGCCAAACAAATGGTGTGGTTAACCGGTTTACGGGCCCACCTTCCCACTCACCGTAAGAGCAGAACAATCAAAGGGCGTACATTTAAAAATTTATAAATAATCCTCCATGTAAAGAACAAGGGTCAAAAAGTATCGCATATTGAGAAGTCATAAAAATATAAACACGTAAGGTATTGTAAAACACATCATGGTATAAAAATATATGCGACATCAACATGATAAACCGTGCTCTGCCAGTCTGAAAGCGAGCTAAGGCCCTAGATCTGTAGGAGTCCCGACTAACAGTCAGAGGGGACGACTTCAGGACCATGTCTCCTCTGAAAGAGGTTTGGACAAGGCCCGTCATATAGTCCCCACCGCCCTGTTAGTCAGCGTGCAACCTTCAAGTAAAAGTCTGCATAAGGCTGTAGAGAGGCCAAATACAAGACCTATATAGTCTTTTTGATGATCTCAATATCATATTGTCTATTTAAAAGACGTTTGACTATTTTATTACATGATAAAATAACGTTATCGGAGCCTTTTACTTTCCTTAGTTTATATACGAGATCACCGTAAAAATAAGGATGGGAAATTACCTTGGATACATACAGTTGAAAAGAAATATTTCCAAATTTAGATAGAAGTTCTGAATAAGATCTGAAGAATTTGCCGAATGTTTTTCTTAGCTTGTGATATCTGGAACCCTCAGTTAAAAGTTTAGTAATAATTTGTAAACTTCGTTTATGAAAGTCCACAACATCGGTGTATCCTCTGACAAATCGAACTAATTGAGATATATAAATACCATATGATGGGAGTCGAGGGACATCGCCATCCAAGTAAGGGGAATTTACAATAGTAAATCCGAAATTCTCACGTTTTTCATAAATATTAGTATATATTAGGTGGTTGATAATTTTGATGTTTAAATTTTAATTGAACTAACACTGCACGGATCAACAAATAACAAGTTTCTGAAAACTCGCAACTGCAATTTACGGAAAATCAGATAAGAATTACGGAGAGATACATTTTGAATTACAATAAACGAATAAAGCATTCACTTGCTGTACATTTACACAGACAACATCTTCATTTTGTACACCAACAGATATGTACTACAAATGTCAAGTTACGGATTAACATTCTAATGTTTACAATGACTTAATAACGCATTTCACAACAACAAATACATAACTACATAGATAGAATATTGAACCCTTTGGCTTTCCATAATTTTCTCCGGTGTCTACCTGTTTGTCCTCCTATCTGGCAGTTACACCATTACATTGATCAAAATTGCAAGGCATGTCAGTCACAGTCAACGCCCATTGAAGACCAAGATGGACTTTCAAGTTAAGACAGGCGACTTCAGTTAACTCTCTAGTTTGATTAAAACAATCGCTTGATATGTATATATACCCGATATAAGAGCATCTACAAAGATTAAAATTTGTTTGAAGTCATATAGGGGGACAGTCCACTTACCCGAAAGCCCGATATTCCGAAAGCCCGATACTCCAAAGGCCCATTACTCCGAACGCCCGGTACTCCGAAAAACCCAATTAACTTGTTGTCTGGCTGTTTTCAGATACGTATCAGATGACCGTGCATCAGAAGCCCCAAGGGATATATCGATAAAACATTTATCTAAGTACATCATATTTACCTTTTCATGTACTCTGAGAGAGAACACAAGGACGCCTCCCAATAAATTTTAGTATTTTGCATGGGAAATGGTTCAAGAAAAATGTTTGAAAAATATATGTATCCATTTCACTGGTTTATAGTTCAGGCATTCATGATACTCCTCCTGAAGGTTTATGTCTGTATTGACTTACGCATATCAAGAAGGGAAAGCGTCTGCCTTACATTCTGTCTGATGTTGGACAATGGAGTTTGAATCAAGTACAATACCATAAAACGAATTATTTCGACAAACATACCAATGAAAACCACATAAGCAACTCGGACATTTAGTGCACCCCATAACCATACCATGTCACGTAGTAAAACAAAAGCATCGCAAAGCGCAGCATATACCCAGCGGCAGATCGGAGACTTTTATTTTGCAGAGCACCATCTTGGAGAATTGAACTTGGCTCAAGATTATGACAAAGATTCGCAGATACGCTGGGAGCTACTTGGAGTCTGGACGTCCCCTGGAATACGAAAAAAGGTAATATTTGGGTATTTTGGGGGTTGGACATCCCGGCCCTTCGTCTAAGAAAACATAAACCTTTTTTTTGTTGGAAACACAACACCCCCGCCCCCATTTGACAAAATCTTCTGAATCCGAGCATGATACATCCTTAGCTGCTAGGCAACCATCTTGTAAAGGATTATTGAATCCCTTCGTAGCAGTACTAAGATTACAAGCAGTACTTAGATACACCTGTATGTTATGTGACCTTGACCTTGGTGAAACGACCTCATTATTTCGATTTTTTTAAATAACAAGTTCTAATGTCGTAATAACAAAATCATATTTAGATTTATATATATATATATATATATATATATATATCTTCTTTGAATTACAAATCATAACAATGGATTCTGGAATGTCTTTCCAAACAGAGAATCTTTGCTTTTTTCGGAACAATTATCTTTAAAAAATCATTTTCATCAATCAACAAAGCTAAACTCCTCATATCTCATTAAGTTACCGATAGTGTTTGATGGTATAAATTAATATCGAAAAAGTACCAAACCGTTAATCATTCTCAAAGTCCAAGGACTGATACGAAATCGTGTAAGTTTCAAAAAGGAACTTTTGTGAACCCCTAAATACTGAAAATTTCCGAGGTGAGACCAGGTGCTCGGGGAGAGTAAGCGTCTCCTGTCTGCATACATCATCCGTCACAGCAGTTCTCAAGAAACATGTCAGAATCAAGAGTTTTGTTCTCTAATTGTACATACGAAAGTACAAAACTGGTATACAGTCATATTTGGTGTTCACTGAACAGGTCGCATTCCAGAATATTATCATTCATTCTAGAAAGAGGCACATCATATTTTCGTACAAGTTGTCGCACGCCAGTACTCCGATATATTTCTCTGCCTATTTCTATATTCCGTCTTTAGAGTCTCAATCCTTTCCTCAAGTCTGCGCCACTTGTGCCTTGGTCTTGGAGCTGCTTGACCCTGTTGTCCTTCTCTTTCACGAATATGCTGGAGTCTTTCCTCGTCTTTTCCTAATAAAGATCCATAAAGACGAATGTCTCATTCCAACGTTGTTGTTCCACTGGTAATGAAAGCCTGCATATGAAATTACGATTCATTAAGAGAGTTCCTACCTGACTGCTTTAACTTTTTTATGCTTTCTATGCTTTTCGATTGTTTTTTTTTTTTTTTTTTCATTGTAGGTCTTTAAACAAGTAAACACACATCTTTCTTAAATCACATTTATCGTTTTTTGGTAATGCATGTGTAATACATGGCGCCGTTTCTTTATATCTAACTGCACATGTGCGATGCTACATAATTGAATTCCATATATAGGCCATTAGAGATGCGCTTCTAATTCAAACAAGGTCAACGCAAAGCGCAGCATCCCTTCGCGTGGGATATGAACAAGAATGTATCATTTCAGTAAACTTTGACCTTGACAATGAAGATATGAAATACATACATACGTAGGTATGCACATACATACATACCTACGTACGGACAGCGGCGTTACTATATTCCCTCCGCAACAAGATGCGCGAGGGGATAATACATTCCCTTATTTTTGTTGAATATAAATATTTAATTTTACTATTAATGGAATTTCTACAGCTTTAATAACAATAAAAATACAAAAAATACCTGAATTTATTTTCTTGATACCATGAAAATGTGGATTCAGGACAACGACCCTTTAATTAGATTAGGGAGATAATGTAGAATTTAAATATTTACAATGCATCAGATTCTTACCTTTGACTAGATCGTTTGTCCTCATGTCTCTGTTTCTGTGATATACGTTCCGCATGGCTGGTGTGATTATATCGTTGAGGTATGTGTTCTGAAAGTAATCCATGAAGTCTATAATTGCGGTATAACGATTCCTTAGTCTTTGTGTACTACGGGAATTGACAACTAGATTGTAGTTTTGTCTTACACGGGTAATGGGCAGGTGTCCGATAGCCATGATTTTACGGAGTAGCTTTCGCATCTTTCATGTTCAACGCCCTCGAAAATCCAAGTTCTTGTATCTTTCTCCGAAGACTCCGACAAAAATGGAAATAACATCCGGCGCCGTGAACATTTGGTAACTCTGTTTCTTCTGCTAGTTTTAAGGCAGGTTCAAAATCGCAAATAACTCGCTCTGGTCGTAACTTATGTCCTGTGACAGCTCTAACCTTTCTTTTGATATATTGAAATATTCGACTATACCATCCAATAGTTTTTCCAGTCATAAGCACCATTACGAAGGTGACGAAACGGCCTATTCGTTTTCCGTGAATTGTTAGAAATTGATAATAGGGATGTGGACACGTTATAAATGTACCATCTATATAGATTGTGGAGCACCTTTGAAGGTTTCTGATATCGAGATCAGTTGCAAATATTGTAATCCCCCAGTCATTGTCCAAATGATTAAGAAACATATGCCCTCTCCAGGTTCGTCCCCACTCCCCCTCAATTTCAACATCCTCAATGTTTTCCTGTATTGGTGGGAGAACAGACGCCCTGACACGCTGTGGCCTTGTGCGAAACTTCTTAAACTCTAGGAGTTCATCTGTCTCTTCATCTTCTGCATGCTGAGCTATTATTTCATTGTACACCCTTTTAATTGGTTTTGTAGGACCTGAAAGGACCTTCCCGCGCATTTTCCCATAAACTTCTTCCGAGCTTATAAGTCTTCTTTTGGATGATCGTGAGAACTAATCTACAATGAAAAATGTATTTTGATTCGAAGAGTGTTTTATACATATTAAATGCTTGTATGGCTGTTTGTCCGGTGTCCGTCTGTTCGTCCGTCCATCCTGTCGTCACACCTTCACAAAAAGTCTGTTTAATATAAAACACCTTTGTTACTCAAAAAGACTGGTGATGGTTAAATTATTTTCAAGGTCAAGTACTTGGTTCAAACATATAGCAGGCGACATACGTATTCGCGAACAATCTAATTTATTTTAGTTGTAAGATATTGGGAAAACGTAATCATTTTTAAAATCTACTATTACATAGACGTTGTATGCCTCGAGCTCGAAGATCGGGGACATATTGTTTTTGACTTGTCCGTTTGTCTGCAAAAAACTTTAACCCAGCGAAAAATATATATTTTCTAAAAATACAAATACATCATCGGGAATTAAATTTAACTCAACCGAACTTGGGTATGTGACGAGGAAATTTCTGTCTTCTGATTTGGGGGATATTGTTATTGTCTCACACTTCCCTGTAAGAGAGAGAGAGAGAGAGAGAGAGAGAGAGAGAGAGAGAGAGAGAGAGAGAGAGAATGCGCCGAATGAACATATGGGCACTTGATTTCCGGGTATCACAGGACAAAACTATTTTAGTATTGTATTTTATGTAAATAATTTCGCTGAAAATAATTCCATGTATTTTACAAAAAATTTACCTGTCCTGGTTGTATGTCTTGACCATCTGCATCAAAATCAAACACATTTGTCTGTAGTGGTGCTCTGCAAGTGGGTTTCCAACATCTCCAATAATATTTTCGCGTGGTCTTCCTATTCAAATCATAGCGATACCCGTGGTATATCAACACTTTTCCATTTTTAGATCTTCTCACGAGCAAAGCCATGATGAAAATGATGGGATTTCATTACAAAGAAGTCACAATCTTTAATGTCCAACATCTCAAATCGTTCTCACCACAGCCTTGCTAATTTCAAAGGTGTGCCGCCAAAACTGAAAGAAAAAAGAAAACAAGAGGAGTTAATGGCTCAGTTATGTGGCAGAAGTCACCATGGAGCTATACAATACATGAATATAAATAATATACTAGCACATATAACACATTACAAAAATATTTTATTGCAGTGCAATTACGATACCGACTTAGGAGGGTCATTTAATTTGACAAAAGCCAAACAAATGGTGTGGTTAACCGGTTTACGGGCCCATCTTCCCACTCACTGCAACAGCAGAACAATCAAAGGACGTACATTCAAAAATTTATAAAAAATCCTCCATGTAAAGAACAAGGGTCAACAGGTATCGCATATTGAGAGGTCATGAAAATATAATCACATAAGGTATTGTAAAACACATAATGATATAAAAATATATGCGACATCAACATGATAAACCGTGCCCTGCTAGTCTGAAAGCGAGCTAAGACCCTAGATCTGTAGGAGTCCCGACTAACAGTCAGAGGGGACGAGGCTCAGGACCATGTCTCCTCTGAAAGAGGTTTGGACAAGGCCCGTCATATAGTCCCCACCGCCCTGTTAGTCAGCGTGCAACGTTCAAGTAAAAGTCTGCATAAGGCTGTAGACGGGCCAAATACAAGACCTATAGTCTTTTTGATGATCTCAATATCATATTGTCTATTTAAAAGACGTTTGACTATTTTATTACATGATAAAATAACGTTATCAGAGCCTTTTATTTTCATTAGTTTATTATAAATTATAATGGGAAATTCCGATGGATACATAGCGCTGAAAAGAAATATTTCCAAATTTAGATAGGAGTTCTGGATAAGATCTGAGGAATTTGCCGAATGTTTTTCTTAGCTTGTGATATCTGTAACCCTGAGTTAAAAGTTTAGTAGTAATTTGTAAATCTCGTTTATGAAAGTCCAAAACATCGGTACAGCCTCTGACAAATCGAACTAATTGAGATATATAAATACCATATGATGGGAGTCGAGGGACATCGCCATCCAAGTAAGGAAAATTTACAATAGGAAATCCAAAATCCTTACGTTTATCATAAATATTAGTATATATTAAGTGGTTGATAATTTTGATGGTCAAATCTAAGAAAGGTGTAGATTTACTTAGATTTAAGTGTTAGCTTTATTCAATGTGAGCCCTGGTGGATATATTTGTGATATAAATTGTGCGAATTCAGGGTTGTCGATAACCAAAATATCATCTAGATATCTGCAAGTATCATTAAATTTGTCAATGAGGTCAAAACGTTTCGATCTTTGAATAGAAACCATAAAATCCTTCTCATAACATTAAAGAAATAAATCTACGATCAGAGGAGCGCAGTTAGTACCCATAGGAATCCCAACTATTTGTTGATATATTTTGCCATCAAATTGCACAAAAATATTATTCATGAGAAAATCTAGAGCTTTACATAATTCCTTGCAAGTCCAGTATTTATATGAAGTATATTGTTTGTTGGAAAAGAATCCGGAGTTATTGGAAGTACATAAGTACGTTTTAGATTATTCTTGTTATTCTTGTTTGGCGAAGCCTGTGGAATATTTCATGAAGGTTTTTATTGCAGTTTGGCCATGCATGCATTTGCAATCACGCAAAATATTTTACATGTAGTTACGCCACTGCTCGGGGAACTTTGTAACTTCCGATCAAAAGAATGCTTCATATAATCAAAAGAATAGGGGGAGTGTTGTGGTGACCGACGGCCCCCTAACAGAAAATCGTCGTTACAATTTTTAAACATACAAAATCGCGTTGAGAAATGACAGTTTCGAATGATGAAGACAATACTGTACATGTAATTTCAGTCATCTGAGGTCGTGTTTGGAATAGGAATCATTGTTAACAATAAAATAGCAAGATGTTTCCAAAACTTTTTAATAAATTGTCATGGAGAGCTATGTTGATTTATTTTAAGGTCTTTATTCATGAAATCGAACACGTTCCATTTCTGTATTTGTAATATCACACATCATTTAGTTCTTGTCACTCTGCTCATACCAAGTCTTAAATGCTCCAATTGAGTCTTGTTTTTAAAGTTTACAATCATTTGCATTCGGTATATTTGTGCATAGCTGAGTTCGTGCCGAGGGAGCAACCATTTGATTTTTATGGGTGGGGGATGAGGGGAGGGGACAGGAAGATCTTTGTCAGCCGGAATCTTTTTATTGCAATTTTCAGAGCTGGGATTTTTTTTCATGGCCCATTGGGCCCGATATTGCTATTTAAAATATATATATTTTTGCCGATCCCGCCCCATCGGTCCGGCATTTGTTTTTTATTTTATTTCATTTGTTGCAGTCTCTCGGACCGCTCTCCTCCCCCTTTCGTCAAAATCAAAAGTTTGCGAGAAAACAAAATATGAATTAAACAAAACATGCATTTTAAAGGACAGGCTACCAAGTAAATAAACCCACTTACCATCGTGAGAGGTTTCCGCATATCAAGGATATAAACTTGGGTTGGATAAGAGGTCGATGGGAACATAAGCATGAAACCCTTAAATGGGGTATGGTCCCCTTTCCTTGACCATCGAAGAATCAGATCTATTGAAGTGTTTATATATTCATGAAGATATAAAAATGTACCCATTTAATACTCACGCTTCTGTATAAAAAGATAAGAGAGGACATTAATGCTTTCTTCGCCTTCAAAGTTTTTACTTGCCATTTTTGTACAAATCCTCTATTCTGTAATCATGAATAATCAAGTAAACCAAGTTCTTTAGTCACACACATTTGTATCATAATAGAAATCACGATTCTTTTTTTCTTCTCAGTCTGATAAATTGGAAATCAGGTAGTGTTTAGTTGAAATTCTAGGTTGAAATAATCCAAGACTTCTGATTGATGTTTAAACTCAGTGCTGATAAAAAGTCTAAACCCCCTTCCCATTCTTGCATTATTTATCAGTCCTTTTTCATAAAATTCATTAACGTTTTCTTAATCTTGCATTTTGAAATGCTTTATCTATACTTTCAAGTCTGAAGATTTTAGAACCTTTCTAGGTTCCTACGTTTCCAGAAATATAAGGATAGAAACGGTTAATAGTATAAGTCTGTAAAATAGGGTTGCCAAAACAAAATAGACTGTAGATTGGGGCAAGTGCAGGAAGGGGGGCACTTCTGATGAAATGGTAGAACGTTTACCGTTGAGAACATTAAGTGCTCTGATTTTAGAGCAAATCCTTGTTTTTGTCGAGAAATAAAAACAATTTTCGGAGAACCGGGCCTTCGGAGTATCGGACCTTCAGAGTATCGGGCCTTTGGAGTAAAGGGCCTTCGGAGTAACGGGCTTCGGAATATCGGGCCTTCGGGTAAGTGAGCTGTCCCTCTATATGGCTTTAAATAAATTTTAATCATTGTAGATGCTGTTATATCGGCTATATATACATATCAAGGAGTTTACAGGGGTTGTGATACACGATAGGGAAGAGGGTGTGGTTTGGGTTGGTTATAAACTAGAAATCTCTCTAGAAGTCCCCGTGTAGCATGAGTAGGCAAATTGAATTTACTACTCTTCATATACCTGGTATTTCTTGTAGAAAATTATTCGGCACCACTAAAGTTCATATTTCTCCACTTAGTAGTTTCCCTATTAAACGTTCTATCTCATTTACAAAAACATTCACACCTATAAAGTCTTACAGAGCTGTCAATTCTATATGCAGAGGGTATTTTAAAATTAATAAGAGCAA
This sequence comes from Pteria penguin, assembly GCA_035048485.1. Lineage (NCBI taxonomy): Eukaryota > Metazoa > Mollusca > Bivalvia > Pterioida > Pteriidae > Pteria > Pteria penguin. The sequence goes on along the minus strand of CM068592.1, from coordinate 703,822 downwards.
CGCGAAGAAATGTTTTACTTGCCATCATTTAAGCTGCAAGCCCAATATTAAATCTTCGGTTAATGGAAATATATTTAACACCAAATTAGACAAAGACATAGATTGAAATATTGCCAATGTTATATATGTCATCACTTGAGAAGCTAGAGGATGTGGGGCTCAATATGTCGGGGAAACTTCTCAAACTTTAAAACAACGTTTTCGGACTCATTACTATAAAATTCGTAACAATTCACGACGTAAATACCAGAATTTTCTTTATAACCACTTTAATAAATATCTACATAATATTAACAATGTGAAAATAACTCCAGTAGAAAATATCTCTAAATTACCAGGTGATACGAAATCAGATGTTAAAAAACGACTTTTGGAAACCGAGCTTTACTGGATTAAACAACTACAAACCCCATACCCTCTCGGTCTCAACGACCAAATATATCGACAAGGTAATATTTCTTCTCGTCAGAATAAGATCAATATTTTTACATTAAGACATAATACTATTAGAAAACGTAGGTCACATGGTCGTCGCCGTAATCGTAACATCAGAAAACGTAATCGTTTAAATAGGTCATTAAACGATCTTCTATTTATCGCAAAAAATAATGGCCGTCCTGAACTTTTGCATGCACTATCCTCTATTCCGGTAAATAAATTGAAACCTATCCTGGACGAAGCTGATCTTCGATGTTTACGCAATTCTGATTGGTATAAACTCAATTTGATTATTTTATTTTCATATAATAAACTCTTTCCTCGTATTCCGTCTCTTCCACCCAAGCAGCAATTTCTCAAAATTAAATCTATTAATAAAGGCTTTGATCTACTTAACATTTCTATAATTTTCCGTGATCATATAGTCACATCTAAAATTCCCCAATATTTTGAGAATTTAGAACCTCCACTTATTTGTTACCAGTACAAAAAGCCTATAAGAAATCGTATTTTAAATTATAATAAACTTACATCTAACCCTGATGTTTCAGACTCTATTCCTTGGTCGTGTTCTTGTGAAAATTCTAACTATGTTTATAAACCGGCAGGTCATGTTCTTACTGGTGACTTAAACTGTATTTCGGACAAGAAATTGCGCACCCTTTTTGGAAAAAGGACCTAAATATAGGTTACCGTCAAGGATAGATTTCAATAAATGCCGTGACGTTATAAGAAGATGCTTTAACTACATATTGTAAACGTTGGTGTAAAAAAGAACAGGCAAAGGTTCATGCTCTTAATGATTGGAAATACGAGATTTTAAAATTTGTCGATATCCGTATTAAGAACTTTACGGAAAATCCGCATTTATTTCAACAGCCTAATACATTGACGGCAAATTCTATTAAAAAGAAGATAGCTGACTTACATGCTAAATATGTCTTTGTTCCTGTTGATAAAGCAGGTAATAACATAATAGTTGTTTGAAAACTATATTATATTGAAGTACTTAAAAACGAATTAAACTCCACTCATACATATGTGGAAAGCCCCACCTCAAAAGACAGCACCTTGCACGATCACCTCATGACCATGTCCGACTTCAAATTTAAAACTGATAAATCCGATCTACCAACCATATATTGGCTCCCAAAACTACATAAAAGTTCATATAAATCACGTTTCATATCTAATTCTAGCCACTGCTCTACTACGGTACTATCGGAGCATAATACGTCTGCTGTAACATTTCATACTAGAAACATCAATAAAATTTGGTCGATTAAAAATTCTCATGAAGTTATAGACAAACTTCTTTCGCTAAGTTTCAAAGCGACTCCAATTTCTACAATTGATTTTTCTACACTTTATACATCTCTGCCTCATGATTTGATTAAAAGCAAGTTGCTGTCTCTTATACAATGGTGTTTTCACAGAGAATCTAAAACGTACATATGTACTTCCAATAACTCTGGATTCTTTTCCAACAAACAATATACTTTATATAAATACTGGACTTGCAAGGAATTATATAAAGCACTAGATTTTCTCATGAATAATATTTTTGTGCAATTTGATGGCAAGATATATCAACAAATAGTTGGGATTCCGATGGGTACTAACTGCGCGCCTCTGATAGCAGATATATTTATTGTTATGAGAGGGATTTTATGGTTTCTATTCAAAAATCAAAACGTTTTGACGTCATTGAGAAATTTAATAATACTTGCAGATATCTGGATGACATTTTGGTTATCGATAACCCTGAATTCGAACAATTTCTATCACAAATACATCCACCAGAGCTCACATTGAATAAAGCTAATACTTGAGATAAATCTACACCTCTCTTAGATTTAAACATCAAAATTATCAACCACATAATATGTTACAACCACAGTTACAACCACATTTTCTATGGCATATAGCTTCTGCGTCCGACGCCATACACTGAGACTATACTTAAGTCAAATATTTCATTTTAATTTATTCCATTATCAAACGTTCAAAAAATTGGCATGCAGAATCGTTTATTTCTATTTATGGATAGAACAAAACTCATTAAAATCCAAATCCCAGTAATCAATTAATAATTAATGAATAGAAGAATATTATATTATGAATTTAGTATATTTTCAGTTTATGGCACCGGACCCTGGTATACAACGACTTTTTTCAATGTGTTGCAAGATGGCAGGACTTAGTTTACTTTCATCTGTAGAATAAAGTGTGGTGTGTATGCTTTTTCCCACATTTTCATCGTTTCTCGGGACTTGTATCAGATGTACCACGTGGTCAGAAACTGATGTTATAGATATGGTAACGACTTCAGTCTAACAAATACTTTACGGAACTCAACGATAACGTGTACCCTATGTACCACATGGGCACAAGCCTGATGTTATTCGTGTATTTGCGACTTCAGTTTACAATATACTGCAAGGAACTCATCAATACCGAGCATCATATGTAAATGTGAAATATTAACATAATTAATATTGAATAATTATCACTTTCCTCTTCCATCCACTGAACCATAAAACTGAAGGGGTGCGTTGGAGAGATGTTGATATTTTTATATCGTTGACTACATTTTAACTTTTATAGGGTCCCCGTGACACGTCAATATACTACGAATAGGAGAAAGAAATTTACCGTCCTCTACTATCGTCAGAATTTTTATGTTAAAATTTTGTTTCAGTAAAACTTCGGTCATTTTCTCCCCAAAACCACCGTTAAATTTTCCAATCATGTAAGATCTAAACAATAGCATTCACTGGTATATTGCACATTTCAAACGTCAACACACCATGGTTGGAAATAAAATATCAGTATTAAGCCGTTTTAGGTATTTTTCAGCTTTTCACAGATGTACCCATTATATCCTATGTGAGTATCTACCAAACCGATTCAGTTCGAAGTCGTATCTGAAAAAAAGACAACAAAAGTAAATTTATTTTTCTATTTTTCTTCATACACTTACAATGTAAAATACGAGATAACATTTGGTAACTCTGACACTTGCGACATGCATGGATCCCTCGATATCAGTGTTCAATGCTCGGGGGACCTTTGTGGTAACACTTCTTTGACAGATTCCATCATTTTTTTCAATGAATGCATTTACATAGAAAGCTTCCCTTTCTGAAAATTTGAAATTAATTTTTTTTTATTTCATTATGTACTAAACAAGAATGGAATTAAGACGAAAATATACTTACTACAAACCAAGTGCAACAAAACTGCAACGCCCCCAATACATATCATCACAAAACCTAGTATGACCATTGCAGGACGCAAGCGGGTCACTGTGAATGACAACCATAAAATTCGTTTTGAAATATATTCACGTGTTCCACATTCCCGATTACAGTGAAGTGTGAACACAGACAGATACTGGTACGATTTCAAAATAATATTTATATAACTATTTAATATGTGAACACTAATGAATATAAAGTGACACTAGATTAACAATATTGAGTCTCACTTAATGCAACGGTGTAAATGAGATGCGAAAGTAACATAGCACATGTGTCTCGTTTCCTATAACAGTGCAACATAGTGAATAGGAGGTGCCAGTTACGTAACACCTCTTGCTCGTACTTAATGCAACAGTTTACAAATCTAATAGCAACATAACACCATTCAGTCTTACTTAACACAACAGTGTATATTAGGTTATGGAATGACAACACTTAATCTAACTTAACACACCACGGGATATGATATGACAATTTATGTTACACCACGGAATCGTACTAATACAACAGTGTGTAATATGTTATAGGATGAATCAATGACGTATCGCCACCGAGTCTTGCCCAAACTCAATGAATAGAACAATGAATGATCTGAGTCTTGCCTAGCATCAGTGAACAGTATAATGAATTGTGCGAGTCTTTCCTAACAACAGTGAACAGCACAATGGAGGATGTGAGACTTGTCGAACATCAGTGAAGAGTACAATGAATGATGTGAGTCTTACCCAGCATCAGTGAACAGTATAATGAATTGTGCGAGTCTTTCCCAACATCAGTGAACAGCACAATGGATGATGTGAGTCTTGTCGAACATCGGTTAACAGTTCAATGAATGATGTGAGCCTTACCCAACAGCAGTGAACAGTACAATGAATGATATGAATCTTATCCCACATCAATGAAGAGTATAATTAATGCTGTGAGTCTTACCCAACATCAGTAAACAGTACACTGTATGGTGTGAGACTTACCCAGCATCAGTGAACAGCACAATGGATGATGTGAGTCTTACCCAACAACAGTGAACAGTAAAATGGATGCTGTGTGGAACAGGATAAGTCATTGATGGAATTCCCTTTGAAGTTTACTTAAAACTTTAGAAATCACTAGGATGTGGGATGACTTTTGGCCGTTAACCATCTAGGTCTTTTATTACACAACAGAGTGCAGTAAGATAGAACATGAGACCGTTTTGTAACGCTAGTTAGTCTTATTTAATGCAATAGTGTACACGAATACACGGAATGTCTCATTGACGTAGCCAGCCTTATTTCACAATACAACAGTGTACAGTATATCATAGTATCACTTTATTGACGTAACACCACTTCATCTTACTTAAGGTTTCGGCTTCACTCGACTACATCTAGTAAAATCACAAGAACATTGACCGAAAAATCCCCAACAGCAATGAAATAAATCTATTGGTATTTCCAACATTTCAAAGCAAAATATTTATATGTGTGTCATTGCTTGGTATGTGCTTTAAATTTAATCTGAAACTGACCAACATTCTGTGATACACAGACGCCGAAACAATTACTTTACTTATATTAATTTTCATGGTGTAACATCAACGGATTAAGACAAGATGAATTTATTATCTTGTTCGATCAGTTACGACCAGTTATTCGTTACCGGTGTAATTTTATGTTGCATTCCTTTAAGTTATATTCTGAATGATTTGTGACGAGCTGATGTTAGTTTCACGAAAAGGTTGTAGTAGATAGGTATGTATTGGTTATTACAATTCCCCTGTTATAATGAAGATAATATATATCATGAACGATTATTGACTGGATTTTGTGCAGATGTCCTGTCCTGGGTTGGAAGATTTCTTCATTCTGTAACATTATATTAGTGCACCAGGAACACCGCTTGAGCACACTCCCTTGAAAAATGAATCCAGCTGCAATATATACACATTTAATTCTCATGAAATGTGTATAATGCATAAACGTACGTACATAATAATTGGATTACACTCTGCAGTATTATCTTTATATGTTACCAGGACACATCAAGACGTAATGAAATCCAGATGCAATGTCGGTAACGTACAAACATGTATAAAATGACTTCATAAAATAGCACTATGCTGATTAAATAAACTTTGAAGATTTTCTTCGCAGCCAAAAGCGAAACCATATTATTGTAGTCGTAGATTCTAAGTCCTACATAGTACATCTAAAGTGCTGTATGCTAGATGGCTATATGATTCCAATCATCAACAAGTTAATTTCTTACAACATAAATACTTTTATTCCTATATTCCAGTAAATGAAAAGTTGTGATGCATTGGCCACTTAGCCATCCCAAGTCAAGGTTACATTTCTGTCGTTAAAGAAATTATTGGAACTCCGGACTTTCTAGATACGCGTTTACTTCGAATTTTACATACTTTATCGCAAAATGTTAGGTATAAAATTTCTTGCATAGTATAAATTGGGTTCAACCTTAACACCAACTTTTTTAAAAGAAGGTGGAAGAGGACATTTCTATGTACAATAATATTGATAAACGCAATTTAATCATACGAAATAAAAATCGCAGCAGTTCAACTCTAATTGTCTGTGTGGCTTGGAAACGTTAGAACTAAGGAAAAATGTTTTAAGAGAGTTATAAGAAACTATAAAGAGGCAGGCGAATATCTGAAAAGTGAATAACACTCCGTAGATTGGGATAATGAAGTAATTATTACTTATAATATAATGTTGTAGATTTCCATATTTTCACAGCTGTGCTGACAAAATATTCCGTGAGTAAACATTACTGCACGGTCGTTAGGATTGAAATGAGGAAACGCGATAAAGGTCATGTAGAGGCAGGAATTTCAAACAATCCATGTCATTGCCATATGGTAAAGTCCGCTGATCTTGTTCGCCAGTCCAAGATAATTGGTAGAAATATTCCTCCGAGTAAATAGAAACGCATTTCCAAATTTGTTTGTAGAATAAAAACAGCTGACGTAGCACCGATGCAAAATGAATGTCTCAATTTTTGTTCAGATTCAAGTACTTAATAATCACTTTGCCTTTGTCTGTAATGTTGATATTACCGATGAGTCTCCGCAGTATGCAAAAAAAAAGCTATTTGTCAAGTCTGACATTGTCATTGAAAATGATGTTACAGACCAGCTTTGAAATTCTAGATCTGAGCTTGGTGATATAAGTTTTCGTGTTCTAAAAATGTTCCGTCGTCTATTACAATGTCTTTAACACGACTTTTAATTTATTTTTCTTTATATCTACATAAAATCTTTCATGTTAAAAAGAGCTAATATTACTCCTGTATGTAATAATAATGGTAATACCCGTGTTCCGACTAATTACATAACAATTTCGTTTCCCAATACTGTATGTAAACATGGATAAAGTTACTTATGTAATTGTTATATTACGTGGCTAGGACGCTTGATAAGATCTGAAAACTTAAGAGACTCTTGTTTCAATATTGATATATGTAATTGGATTGAGGATTACTTCAATAAAAGACATCAACAGATAGTGCTTGATCGTTTTTCTCAAAATTTTGCTAGTATAAATGTGGTAGCGTCCCAGGTTCACTTCTTGGACCCTATCTATTTCTTCTGTACATAAATGATATCATTGATAGTTTGTTGAATATACTCAAAATGCTAATAGATCCTTGATACTGACATTCACTGTCATGAGAATGTGATTGACATAATTATTGTCTATGGTTCCCATAAGTTCTTATTATAGGACATGGATCCAAATCACAATCACCGTAATCACTTTGATCAAAATCTATTCACGGATAGATTTCTGTCTAACGGTAAGTAGAGGAAATTGATTGCTGTAAATCTCGCCAATATTACTTCATTAGCTTATTGACGGAATATGCGCAACAAACAACACAACAATTTCATTCAGTGGAAAGACCTATCCAAACTATTGAGGGATCTGAAAGATTTTGATCGGTACCTTGATTTAGAAGTGACCGAATAGCATACCGCTTCGAGAAATACGTATCTAACACGTATATACCAGTAAAAGTTGACCCAAAAACGGATCGTTGTGTCCGATGTTTAAACTACGATTGAGCTATAAAATGCATAAAATTGCAACAAAGTATAATTGTTGTCAAGACATTTAACATTGGACAAATTTATTGTCAGGACAATTATTCATACTAATTTTAAATAACGAAGATATATACCTTTTAATTTTGTGCACCAGGTGCGCCTTTCGACAAATTATACCTCTTCAGTGATGCTCGATGCACGATTGAGCACAACAATTTTGCTTCATTTACTTTTCCCGAATAAAGCCTTGGCCTAAAATTGATCCGAATGTTCGAAGGAGGAGTCTCTACAATGTCATTATATTTAGAATCTCTCTCTCTCTCTCTCACAACACACATACAACAACATAGACAATACGTCTTATGTTAAATTTCCATATCCCCTACTTATTCTGGTTCGAAAATTCTTAATCGCCTTGGACATGGACAGTCCTAAGATGACCCCGAGATCATCGCTATATGTCTTGTATTGTGTCCCTCTACAACACAATGCAGAGTTTTACTTGAGCGTTGCACGCTGACTAACAGGGCTGTAGGGACTCTATGACGGGCCTTGTCCAAACATTTTCAGAAAAGACAAAGTCTGATCCTCGTCCCCTCTGACTGTTAGTCGGGACTCCTATTTATCAGTTAGCTGAGCTCGCTTACAGATGGGCAGGGCACGGTTTACTTATGTTGATGTCTTCTTACATAATTTTGATAGTAACATATTATTATATAATTTGTTTTCGTTCGCAATAAATTTTTATGACCTCTCTCCTTCAGAAACCTGTTGATCCTTGTTCTCTATATGGAAGATTCTTTATAAACCTTTAAATGTTTGTCCTTTGATTGTGCTGCTTTTGTGGTGAGTAGGAAGAAGGGTGCCCGTAAATAAGTTAAAGCACACCAATTGAGTGACTTTTCTTTCTTCAATTGACCGTCATAAGTCGGTATCGTAACCGCAGCACAATCGAATATTTTTGTAATATTCTGCTGTTGTCATTTTTTTTTTTTTTGTGTGCAGATCCTATGTGATTTGTGTCATACAGCTTTATCAGATGTCTTCTGTTTTCTCTTTTTATCTAAATTTACATATTACTCATCATCAGATGATAATTGGGATAATGTTGGAAAATATGAGGATTTGGCGTCAGCCTGCAAGATTTTCCTCTTATTTTTAATAGATACTTCAAAAGATTTTTCTTCATATTGTTTCTCTTACAAATTCTTTTATGTTACACTACTTTTTTTCTTCCTCTTTTTCTTGCTTTTCTCATGTTTTCTTTCTTTTTTTCCCTGTTGATGGCACCAGTCATTGTCTGGTGTCTATTCGATCTTACATGTTTTCACAATAGAATAGGAATAACAACTTCATAGCCATTGTATATTGTCTGTCTAATAATCATGTCTTCGCATTAACCAATCAAAATATTATCTCACTGTTGCGTTTTTCGGTGACAGTTTGACTGATAAGTGCAAATCGATGCATGGACAATATGCCACGGCTAGAAAGTTATTTCTTATATCGTCATCTGAATGTCATATGTACCACAGTGGTGGGTGTTCAGTAATATTCCTCATTGATACGGGTTAGCTCGAGTATCTTGATGTCCGTCCCTTAGTTTATATATCATTCCAGTCCCAGTTGGTATCACTCACCAGTGTAGTAACGTTGATATTCTATATAAGTTCGCATTCCTTGGTATTTCTCAATAGTTAAAATTCGTTGGTTTCCCTCACTAATTGATAGTTGAAATCTCTCACTTATTGTGGTCAGCTGACATCTGTCATTTGGTCGGATTTGATAATATCCTTCCTATTTCGGTGGATAATCTTCGCTAATTAAAGGGCCTACATCAGTTCAAATAATTATATATCCCGTCCCCCATTCCGGGTACTTAATATTCTACATTGGTTAGTTAACATCCCTCACTGGAGATAACCCGTACCATTGATGTCTATTAATAGTTCGGGAAAGTGGGTATCCCGCACTATTTCAGATTGCTGATATACTTTGCTAGCAAGGGGTTTCTACTAGTTCGGTTTCGTTGATAACACTCACTGTTTTGGGTTATTTGATTTGCCTTACTAGTAATACTTATCTCACTATTTCATGTTACCTGATTTCGATCAGTAGAGGTCCCTCGCAAGTTTTGGGTGGTTGATATCACTCAGTAGCTGAAGATCCATTACCAGTTATAGTTGATATTCCTCACAAGTTACAGGTCTTGAGTATATGGGGTGTGTTGATACCCCTAACTAGTTACAGGTCCTGAGTATATCGGGTAAGTTGATATCCTCTACTACCTACAGGTCCTAAGTGTATCGGGTTAGTTGATATCCCTTACTAGTTACAGGTCCTGATTATATCGGGTAAGTTGATATCCCTTACTAGTTACAGGTCCTGGGTATATCGCGCTAGTTGATATCCCTTACTAGTTATAGGTCCTGAGTATATCAGGTTAGTTAATATCCCTTACTAGTTACAGGTCCTGAGTATATCGCGCTAGTTGATATCCCTTACTAGTTACAGGTCCTGGGTATATCGGGTTAGTTGATAGCCCTCACTAGCAACAAGTCATCAGTATATCGGGTTATCTGATATTCCTCACTAGTTACATGTCCAGAGTATATCAGGTTACTTGATACCCCTCACTAATTACAGGTCCTGTGTATATCAGGTAACTTGATACCCCTCACTAGTTACAGGTCTTGAGTATATCGGGTTAGTTGATACCCCTCATTAGTTACATGCCCTGAATATATCAGGTTATTTGATACCCCTCATTAATTACAGGTCCTGAGAATATCGGGTAGATATCCCTCACTAGTTACAGGTCCTGAATAAATCGGTTACTTGATAACTCTTACTAGTTACAGGTTCTGCGTATATCGGGTTAGTTTATATCCATGACTAGTTCCAGGTCCTGAGTGTATCGGGTTAGTTGATATCCCTCAAACGTTATAGGTCCTCAGCATATCGGGTAAGTTGATATCCCACACTAATTACAGGTCCTGAGTATGTCAGGTTAGTTGATATTCATCACACAAGTTACAGGTCTTGAGTTTATGGGGCTAGTTGATACCCCTCACTAGTTACAGGTCCTGAGTATATCAGGTTACTTGATACCCCTCACTAATTACAAGTCCTGAGTATATCAACTAGCGCGATATACTCAGGACCTGTAACTAGTAAGGGATATTAACTAACCTGATATACTCAGGACCTATAACTAGTAAGGGATATCAACTAGCGCGATATACCCAGGACCTGTAACTAGTAAGGGATATCAACTTACCCGATATAATCAGGACCTGTAACTAGTAAGGGATATCAACTAACCCGATACACTTAGGACCTGTAGGTAGTAGAGGATATCAACTTACCCGATATACTCAGGACCTGTAACTAGTTAGGGGTATCAACACACCCCATATACTCAAGACCTGTAACTTGTGAGGAATATCAACTATAACTGGTAATGGATCTTCAGCTACTGAGTGATATCAACCACCCAAAACTTGCGAGGGACCTCTACTGATCGAAATCAGGTAACATGAAATAGTGAGATAAGTATTACTAGTAAGGCAAATCAAATAATCCAAAACAGTGAGTGTTATCAACGAAACCGAACTAGTAGATACCTCTTGCTAGCAAAGTATATCAGCAATCTGAAATAGTGCGGGATACCCACTTTCCCGAACTATTAATAGACATCAATGGTACGGGTTATCTCCAGTGAGGGATGTTAACTAACCAATATAGAATATTAAGTACCCGGAATGGGGGACGGGATATATAATTATTTGAACTGATGTAGGCCCTTTAATTAGCGAAGATTATCCACCAAAATAGGAAGGATATTATCAAATCCGACCAAATGACAGATGTCAGCTGACCACAATAAGTGAGAGATTTCAACTATCAATTAGTGAGGGAAACCAACGAATTTTAACTATTGAGAAATACCAAGGAATGCGAACTTATATAGAATATCAACGTTACTACACTGGTGAGTGATACCAACTGGGACTGGAATGATATATAAACTAAGGGACGGACATCAAGATACTCGAGCTAACCCGTATCAATGAGGAATATTACTGAACACCCACCACTGTGGTACATATGACATTCAGATGACGATATAATTCATAAACATTTCATTTTATACTGAATGATGAAGCAACAATAAACCAATTTTCTCACGAAATTTAATATTATTATAAAGATGAATATATACATTTATGTAATATATTACTAAACATTTTCCGACACAAACTAACAATTGTATGGACTACCAAAACTACTAAATCAAATCAAATAAAAACTGCAATGAACCAAACCGTCTGATTATGTGGAAATAATAAACCTTTCAACTTTAAAACTTTGATCTTTATATGCTGGACCATCCTGTCTTACTCCTAGGTTGAGCAATGTAATAGATATATCATTACAGCCATAAACATAAGATCATCAGTTGACCTCCTTAAAAACTTTTGACACAACAAATTTTTACTCCAATAAAACACACGAATTCGTGTAAGAAGGAATTTCTTGTTGAATCAGATTGCATTCTAAATAATTATTGCTTGAATGCAAAAGGTATAATTGAAGCCACAAACTTAATGATAATTCATTTCAGTCTAATAGTTAAAGAAATTCAAACAAATCTTCAGTATTGACATGTGAACAAAAACGACACCTGTTTATGCTACAATTACTTTAGGTTATTTGGTGCAGATTTTATACAATGCAGTTCAGCCAATTTTTAGTGAATATAAGGAAGTTTGCTCATTTGATACTTTCTGGAAGCGGTATTATGATGCCTGAATACTATTTTGAACCAATCATGGGATACAATGGAAAATTTGTACATTATACTGGAAGATTTTCATTCCAACATATATCTCACAATGAAAGCAAAAACCATGTACAGAAGGGCAAGCCATATCTCAGTCAACGGAATTAAAGGACGATATGGTGTATAGTGTCATATTCAGACAAATGTGAACCCCAATAAAATCGAGGTGAGACCCGTTGCACTAAAAATTACCTTCTTAGAATGACCTTTTGGTATATGAGTATAAAGACGGTAAAAATATATAGGTTATTTATCGTTAACCATCTAATACACAGTATTATTGACACTTCAAAAGTCAATATATATGAGAATGGACGACAAAATGTATAAAATTTCAAACGCTATACAAATTATCAAAAGCAAATGAATAAGGATCTAAGCCATTAAATACATCTCCCCCATCATTATGAAAGAAAAAAGAGGAGTTACTGGCTCAGTTATGTGGCAGAAGTCACCATAGAGCTATACAATACATGAATATAAATAATATACTAGCACATATAACACATTACAAAAATATTTGATTGTATTGCAATTACCATGCCGACTTAGGACGGTCATTTAATTTGAAAAAAGCCAAACAAATGGTGTGGTTAACTCACTCATCGTAACAGCAGAACAATCAAAGGACGTGCATTTAAAAATTTATAAATAGTCCTCCATTTAAAGAACAAGGTCAACAGGTATCGCATATGGAGAGGTCATAAAGATATAAACACGTAAAGGTATTGTAAAATACATAATGATATAAAAATATATGCGACATCAATATGATAAATTGTGCTCTGCCAGTTTGAAAGCGAGTTAAGACCCTAGATCTGTAGGCTTCCCGACTAACAGAGGGGACGAGGTTCATGACTAGGTTTATGTAATATTCTGGATGGAAATGTATATAATTTATCAAATCTTAACAATGTTTTTCCAATAAAAACGAAATCTGACGAGTTCTGAAAATATATTATATAATATTATATTATATAATATATAATATTACAAATCTAAGGAAGAAAATGATATTCCTTTAATGAACTTCTCGACGGACGGAAACGCATGTATGGTTTCTATAAATTTCTAAATATATTAATTCAAACTCTGTAATCTCTTTCCGTATTTTGTGGTTATTCACAGATAGTAAATTTATAGTAATTTTTTAAATTAAAATGAAAGTTTTTAATTCATTTAATAATTTCCTTTACCCCAGATTACAATTATTTTGTATTACCTACTCTAATCTACCAATGAATTAAGGCTAGGTCTTTGCTTTCAGATGAATAAAGCATAAATTAAACTACAAATTAAGTGAGACCAGAATAAAATTACGGGATTACTAAAGTTCAACACTGCATACGCCCTAAATCGGTATCATAACTGCAGTGCAATTCAATTTTATGGTAAATTCGTTTTTTATTTTTATTGGACTATGATGATGTCTTATGTCATTTGCGATTTGTTTCATACATCCTTGCCAGATGTCTTCTCTATTACCATCTATATAAAAAGAGCAAGTACTTTTTTCTTGAAAATGCTATACACAATGTTGTTCAGAGATGTCTTATAACATAGAGTTATGTACTGTGTCTCTGTTCTATGATATGGAACATTTCCTTCCCGTGCCTCCAGCTTCTTCGCTTTTCCTTTCATTTCTCTCAAGGGATCTCTGGTGTTCGAACTCATACAGTGCAGAAATATCGCTTTTTGAATTCAAAAAGAGCTGTTGCCAGATTAACGACATTGATATGGCCTTTTCCTTTGGTGTCATCATACCATTTCTGGAGCAGAACACGCATCAACGTAACTGTTGTTCCTTTGAAATTCATTCGAATGTTCAATATGGAAGCTGCTTTTAATCCTAACTCAAGTCCGACATGAAGATAAGAACTTGATATCCTGTCAGCCAAAGCATCCAAAAGCTCACTGTTAACAACTGTATTTTGGTACGCGGGGTGCAAGTGAATTGCTGTCAAATTAATAAGAATAATAATAAAAACAATAATAACAATATTAATAATAATGATGATCAGAAGAAGGAGAAGAGAACATTACTACTACTACCTCTACTGCTACTACTACTACTACTACTAATACTTCTACTACTACTACTACTACTAGTACTACTAACTACTACTACTACTAATAATAACAATATTAATAATAATGATAAGAAGAAGAAGAAGCCGATAATAATAATAATAATAATAATAATAATAATAATAATAATAATAATAATAATAATAGTTTTAGAAATAATAATTACAATGGAATTGCTTTCAACTTTTGAAAATATGCTGCAATGTATGTTGGGTTGTAGGTCATATTGAAGAACATATCCGAATATGTCGCATAAGGAACGGTCAGTCTTTATGATGGTATAATTACTATATGCTCTCTTTAAAAGACAAGGTACATTATAAATAGTCATATTTGAAACATAACAAACGTGTTCGTTTATACAACAACAACAACAACATTACTAGGGAATACTAACTTTAGAAATAAATAAATAAAATCCAGACCCAAATTACAAATGGTCATTTGAATTTCTAATAGACATCAGCTAATGTTCCTATATATTCGAGGGAAGTGAAATACAATTAGGGATAAAACGTTAAAGGGGGCATTCTATGCATAGAAATATATTATTATATTTCATGTAATTTAACTTACGGTGCACATCTTTGTGTTGAGTTATCTATAAAACAAAGAAACATTTGAAAGTCAATGTCAATGGAAACAATGAGTAGGTAAGAACAGACACTGTTTTCTTTAATGATGAGATGCTCGATAGAAGGACTCAAAAGTCCCAAACTTTTAAAAAGTAGCTGAAAGTTTATTGCTATTTAAACTGCTTATTACATACAATATTGTGAAAATGAAGATACCTTGCACACTATGTGTGAACTGATCCCTGCTTCATCTAGAACACACCGTAGTTCTTCCAGTTTGGGCGTTCGTTTCTCATTTTTCACTTGTATACTCCACTCCAGGAGGATCAGCCAAGCAAGATCAGACTTCCTGAGTTCTGGGTAATTCGGCTTCCCAAATCGTCGGCAGCACTTGCTCGACTGTTAAAACGACTGCAGCAAGTGGATGCAGATGATAAACTCTTAGCTTCAAAGCCACTCTCATTTAGAAACAGGTCGTCTACTACACACGTTGTATTTTGGATCACATCACCTATTTAATATTCAATTGTCTAATTATTTTATAGAGATGCATATAAATTTTAACCACATATCTACAGTCTTGATATCACATATCCCTTAAAGCTAGACTCTCACCGTAAAATGCCCAGCTGTTTCATATTGTTCTTTTACCGGACCTAGGTCAACCTCTCCCCCGTATGTTTAATGAATATTAAATGAACATCTGATCCAAATGCTCGTACACAGCTTTCGCCCACTTTATTAAAGAAACAGGGGGAGTAATGCAACCGTGACATTTGATCGAAGACACGACAAAGGCAACATGGCATCATGTAGTACATATAATTATCTTTATATATTTCAGTTTTTGTTTCTTCATTTTTTAAAGTAACATACATAAATAATACATAGTCAGTTAAAGTTCAACGAACAAATTACATTACAAATACTACTTATTCATATATTGTAATATGACTAAGATGTCATATACCATAATATACAAATAGTATCGTGTGTTCAGTTGTACTTTGTAACAAACACACACTCTCCATGCAAATGTTAAAAGGCAAATGAGATATAGATAATTTGAAAACTTACAACATTCATGTAACACCATCCTTTCTCCAAATAACAAGAGCCAAATTCCAATACTCCAAAACAGACAAAACATTTGGAAAGCATAATATTAGGTGTACATGTATACTTTATAACTGTGAACAAATATACATCAGTTTACACATCCGTTTGTTTACATATTTTTGGAGTGTTCGAATAGATAACAAACAAACAGGAATTGGTATAGATTGACGACGAAATCTTCAAAATTATCCACAGGGTTTCGTTCGCGATCGTACATAGTGGATGCGTACTGAATAATGTTGTTTGTAAGGTATGAGACTCATTTAACTTACATATCAGGGGCGAATGAAGAGATTTTGAATGAAAAGGGGAGGCGGTTACCTATATAAAGTGTAATGTGGTAACTGTACAGCCATGAAAAAGATATGTAACTTATATTGCCGGGAAAGAAATTTAAGACATAAGGAATGTGTGTGCGAGGAAAAGGGTGGAGTTCCAATGATCCGTACCATCCATGCCCTTTTCGCTGGATCTGCCAACGGACAGTCATCCACATTAATTACATTTTAGATTTGGAAAGGGGAGTATTTTTACAGTTTTGCCCCAGCCATTTCAGTACTTACTATCACACCCAAAGATATATTGGACAAAACAATGCAGTATCTAAATTGTTAAAGAAGAAAAAAAAAATGCGCCATACATAAAGGTTTAAGCTTCAATATTAATTAATAAAAAAATTGAGCATAAAATTTCCGAAAGAGTACGGTTATTCAGAAGATCCCCACCCTTCTGCTGATGTCTGGATTCACAAATGTATATTTTATTTTATTTTATTTTATTTCAATAAAAACATTTTCAACAATAATAGTACGGAAACAGAAAACTATATGATACTATGTGATAATTTATATTATTATTGACGGGCTAGTGCGGTGTTAATAAAAACTCAAGAACTAGTAAAATTTTCAGCTAAACAACCTGCGATTCTGAGACACGAATGTATTTGCGGCAAATAAACAAAGCCGTCAATGTCCTACCCCGGGATCACATGATGATACTCAGGGGATATACTTACTGTTAAATTTGTAATATTCTATTGAAATTTATCAGGCGCTACGGAATAACGGAAATACAAACAGACGGTCGAAACGACCGAACCCTTTTCTGCCAAGATCTCTTAGACAGGTGCAAAAAGTGGAAAGGGGAAGCGGAGGGGTTAAGAGAAAAGAAAGTTGAAAAATCATATATTAATCAAAATAAATAAAGATGATATTCATTAAATGATACAAAACCGTGCGGAGCTTCTTACTCATCCACTACAGCTATCACCCCCCCCCCCCCACCCCCGAAAAAAAAAAAAACAAAACAAAACAAAACAAAACAAAACAAAACAAAAAAATAAATAAATAAAAATAAAAGGAGCATATGTTGTTGAAAGAATTTTTTTCTTCTCTCGATCATTTCTGTTTCTGTAAATGTAAGAAAAGACATTTATAATCGAACACTCTGATTTGAAGAACGTGTCCGTTGGAATATTGTTTACTAATTTCGAATTTCATTTTATTTTTTATGTGAGATGGGAACGAGAAGAAATGAGGGAAGGGGAGGGTGCAGGGCAGAAGTGTAAATTTGAGGGGAATGAACTTGGGCAAATGTCACCGGGGTTAAATATTGAGACGAGTTTTAAAATATTAGGCAAGAAGCGGGTAGGTTTAGCCAGACAAGACCCCTGCGTCTCCTATCTGTGGTTGATCATGTTATGAAATGTTAACATTATACTTGTCGACTTGCATCCGTATTGTATGATACCAGTCAAAAATGAAACAATATACACATAACTAAATTGTTGTAAAGAAAATAAATAAATGTAAAAATGTAAATAAATGAATCTGTCTAGTTATGTAAATGTTAAATACCTATGATCTTTGAGGAAACATTTTTACATCCATTTTGACCGTCCTTGCAGGTTGCCGCCAGTTAAAAGTCACATTTTATCGATATGACATTTGTTTTGTATGGTGAGCAAGAACATGTGGTTAGGATGTTCATTTAATATTCATAAAATATACGGAGGGAGGTTGACCTAGGTTGACCTCGCCCCTGTAAAAAAATCGAAAGAACTCGACTTTTTATGGTGAAAGGTCAGCTTTAAGGTGAAAAGCGTTCGACACGACATTTAAGTAAATGTTGCAGAACATCGCGACCGACGCTTGATTGCTCACAGCGAGAAGGTGGATTTAAAAAAATAAAATATCCCGCCAATGCTAGGTCAAACTGAATTAGATATTAAATCAGATTTTAAAAATATATTATCTATTTGTTTAATTTATTCTGATATTATTTATCATCACCATTTGCATTATCATCACCATTATAACTATATTTAGATAGGTCAAAGTTCAAGTGGATGGACTTGTCGACAAATATTGTAAAACTCTATTTCTTAGTCTTTAATTATTTGATTCAGTTTTATTTTGTGGTACATTGCTGTTAGTGCCATAGTTAACTGACACCAGATACTTTTGTATTTTTGTCATTTATCAATTCGGTTGCTTCTATGATCAACATAGATCTCCTTCTATGCTTCAACGTGTACACACATCTGACGTTTATCGCCATAGGGAAGCGAACGCAACTGTCGATGAGATTCGAAATCCAGAACATATGCAATCTCCGTTATCACAAACGCGTAATCTCAAGCGTTCTGGGGCCAATTGTTCGAAACTTTCACCATTGGTTACGCATATAAATCTAAATTACGTTAAAAAGCTTGTTTCATGTGCTACAAATCAGTACAAAGATTAAAATTTAAAAATTATCATTTCAAAGATGTAGTCAGATGAAATACAAGCATTGGTCAGCGTAACCAATGGTTAAAGTTTCGAACAACTTGTCCCTGAGTGCAACTAAATAACAAAAGAACAGAAAAAAAAACCTGTAGTAAAAACAGTGTTATCAGATGGATCTGTTGCGAAAGTACTCAACTGAAACAATCGCAATATTTGTGAAGTACCAATTGAAAACAAATAAAATAAATAAATAAATGAATACATAAGCTACCTTTGCAACTGTCATCACAGTCCACGTTAAGGTCACCCTCTTCTTCCTACAATGGAAAAGGAACTACTAATAAATCCCTTAAAGGGATAGTTGTATTGGTGTTAACAAAGGAATAAGAATATTGGAATTATACGTCTGCATTGCAGAGACAATGTGTGATATTGGGGACTTTTACATTAGGAGATAGTAATAAGCACTTACACTTCATATCTCAGCTTACGCCATGCCTGCTAAACTGGGTCATTACATTAACATAACACGATTGAATACTGACCTTATTCTTTCCAGCTTTGAGTTTTTCAGCAGCAGTTGATTGGAAAGCGATGTGAACAGGGATTTGCTTTCCTCAGCCGATGCATTGTAAATGGAAATAATTCCAGGCAAACTCTGTTCAATGAACTGTATAATGGTTCTGCACAAACATGTGTTTATGTTTTTCTGATCTTCTAAATGTACCACTGATACGTTGATCTGCTTGTATTCTCTTCCGAAGGCTATGACGTGCAATGGTCCACTTCGGAGGATAACGAGTCCATTATAGATATGTCCGTCGAAAACTGGCCACAATGATAGACTCGAAGCGATAAGTCTGTTAAAAACGGCCGGTGGAATGATAGTGTGGAAGACAAATGATAATCGTACAGCCTCCTGGTTTCTAACGTAACCCAATGCTTTATCTGAGATATCTGTATTAACCATGCATGGGATGTAGTAATAGTCTGGTGTTTCTTCAAACCCTTCACATTGTACACTTTTGGTTCAGATATCAAATCCAGTTCCTTCATGACTTTTTGTAAATGATGGCGATGTTTGATTGAGAACTGCTTTTCTTTAACACTTCATCAAAAGACTCGTGTGTAATTTGTTCCAGTGGTTTGCATTTTCAGGCCATTTCTTTTTTCGCCAAAGCTTTGATGCGAACGACGGGCATGTTATGAAACATTTCATGGCATCGATTATCCATCTGGATCAAGGATGATATGATCTCTCAGTTCTTCTTAATACCCAAGCTATGGAGATAAATGGCTATGCAATCATGCATGCAAAGGAGCTGTTTTTCCTCTAACGGTTTTGTCATCTGACGATTCATGTCTTCAAGCTGATCGAAGGCCATTACTTTCTCAGATTTCCTTATGAACAACTGCTCGTGGAGATCATTCCATGGTCGAGGTATCATCTGTCCATATTGTGGATAGGATTCTCCGCATGTAAGGATCATGTCTTGTAGATTCTTTGTGGATTTTGCGTCCATGTCGAACGCATTCAAGAACAGGTCTTCTCGCACGATGAGCTGTCCAGATTCTACCAGAGACTGGTATCTTGTCTGGATTGTCTGAATAATGTCAGGTATTATTGATGTATCCTAAAATAAAGGAATACACAATATATGTTCAAATGTTATTTGGTATCATATAATTCCGTGTAAATGTAGTAAGCTAGTAAGCAATGAAATGCTTGATAAAGATATACATACACGTTTTGAAAGAAAAAAGTAAATATATACATTCATGAAAGCACTCCCAGTAATCCACATTTGCGACCTGCTGGATATTATCTATGGGTTTTGTAGTATTTATTTAATAAATTGTGATAAAATTGTTATTCAAGAATAACAAGTACAAATGTATGCCGTCACATAAATCAATACAAGTACATATGGAAAATAGATCCCCCATATAAACGTTAACACGCGTGTAATAATAAAACGATCGTATACATGAATTCCTATCATCATGTGTCGTATCTTTATCATATTAATGAATTTTATCACCAGGCCTTGTACGTCTATAATACAAATAGGAAGGGTATCATAATATATAATATCTGTGTCATATAAATAGTAAGGCTATCATTTTGTTGTAACTGTGTCAAATAAATATTCAGGGTATCATCATGTATTGTATGTCTATCATAAAATCAGTAAAGCCATCATCGTGATTTCTATCTCTATCATATAAATAGTAAGGCTATCATCATGCGTTGTATCTCTATCATATAAATAGTAAGGCTATCATCGTATGTTGTGTCTCTATCATATAAATAGTAAGGCTATCATCATGTGTTGTGTCACTATCATATAAATAGCAAGGCTATCATCATGTGTTGTGTCTCTATCATATAAATAGCAAGGCTATCATCATGTGTTGTATCTTTATCATATAAATAGTAAGGCTATCATGGTGTGTTTTGTTTTTATCATATAAATAGTAAGGCTATCATCGTGTATTATATCTCAGTCATATAAATAGTAAGGCTATCATCATGTGTTGTATCTCTGTATCATATAAATAGTAAGGCTATCATCGTGTGTTGTATTCTGTCATATAAGACTAGTAAGGCTCTCTTCATGTGTTGTATCTGTATCATATAAATAGTAAGGCTATCATCGTGTGGTGTGTCTCTGTCATATAGACAGTAAGGCTATCATCGTGTGTTGTATCTGTATCATATAAATAGTAATCATCGTGTGTTGTGTATCATATAAATAGTCGGGTATCTATCATATAATAGTAAGGTGTATAAATAGTTGGCTATCATCATTTTGTTGTATCTGTATCATATAAATAGTAATGTATCACCAAAGTGTTGTATTTGTATCATATAAATAATAAGGCTATCATCGTGTGTTGTATCTCTATCATCATGTGTTGTAAACATATCGTGTATCATCATTTGTTGTATCTCTCTGTTAATAGTAAGTCTCTTATCATCCATGTGTTGTCTTTGTCGTAATGTAAAAAGTAAGTTAATCATCAATCGTGTTAGTGATCTTTATTCATATTTTGAGTAAAACTATCATAAGGTGTTCTATTTCTATCATATAAATAGTAAGGCTATCATCGTGTGTTGTATTTCTATCATATAAATAGTAAGGCTATCATCGTGTGTTGTTTCTGTATCATAAAGTTGTATCACTGGCATATAAATATATACTCTCGGCGTCTGTTGTATTTGTTTACATATTTATTAACACATGAGGCAAATATAACTCTGGAAGATTAAATTCTTTACTTACATAAGTATGTCCAGAGCATGTAACAACTCAAACAAAAAACCACAACATACAATAAATTGCAGACAAAAAAAAAAATTCAAAGTTTATGAAATAAATATAAATATAAATATATATAAATACCGTAAGATGGTCGATGTGTGTACCAACTATGGCAATCTTTGGAAAACCCTGGACATCACTTCGTGCGTAAGTTGCAATTGAGGTTACCCAAAAATCAACGTAGTCTGAAAAAACCCGTAAACCAAGATATTCAGAATGGAATCGCAGTAGTGCAAAGGAATGTAAAGTGATAAACACGGTCAAATTAGACGGGAGCCAGACATGCTATTATAATTAGCATGAGGCAAAGAGTTAATAAAATAGATATAGTTTTCTCTATCCCTAGATATTATGTTGTCTTTCCACATTAATGGACAATTAAACACCTCATTCTATGACAAACGTGACGATTTCAATTTCGCTATCATAAACTTTCTTTTCATAAGGAGAAACATTCGATCATCGCCGACATATGGCGTATTGATATCTCAGTTAATACGTTATTCCAGAGCATGTTCAAATTATAATGACTTTGTTCTGAGGGCTAAGCAACTTTCAAATAAGTTACTTAACCAGGTTTATATGTGCTAGATTAGCAACGTCACTGAGGAAGTTCTGTAGTTATTACGAGACTCTCATTACTCCATGTGATTTCTCGTTATCCAGACTTTTAAATGATATTCTGGACTGAAACCGATTCCGATCATTGTACACAGATGGACACCTTCTATACTAGAAGGTTACCTACTTCGACTTGTACATATATGGAATTTACACGATTTGACTCTTTCTACTGGGTATATATGATGGGTGTTACTAGCAAGCACGAGATGCTCACTCTCTTCGGACACCCGTTCTCACTGCATCATAGGGGTTCACATACGCTCTTCAAGTAGACATATTTTGTTATTTTCCTCTTTGTTTTCATTTTCACTGATTTTGTATGTCCCCTGGTTTCGTGATTTTCGGACTTATGATTTGGATTTATCCATCATGTTTACACCTGCAACAACAGATACATGTAGGAGAGAATAACTTTAGATAACCAATGCTTAACTTTCATCTGTGTGTATGAAATGGGAAGACATCTCGTCATAGTCTATATACTGATTTGTAGCATATGAAGCTAGCACTGTAATTTTAGAAATTTAAACAGAATTATTATAAAGTAAATTAATTGCCTCTCAAACATAATTCTCCGGTTAGCTTAACCAGTGGTTAAAGTTACAGACAACTTGTACCGGGCGGTTTAGATAAGAAACACCAACAACGACGATATTTCACACCTTTGTTAGCTACTATTGATTCTGGACAATAAGGAGAAAAGCATGTGCTAAAATAACGAAAATACAAAGTAATAATAATGAAACCAAAAGACATACAAAATCAGTGAAAATGAAACAAAATAGAAAACAACAAAAAATGTCAACTTGAAGAGCATATGTGAACCTCCTTGATGGAATGAGATCAGGTGCCACGGGTGATTGAGCATAATAATAATGTGAGTGTTGTGGAAGGATTAACTGGCCAGGAATGAGACGTTCTCTTCTCTCCGCTACCTGGTATCACCTGAATGAGGTAGGTGGTTGTCAGTGCCGGGGTAATATTACTTTTACATATACAACGAGTCAGTATAGGATTTACACTCACTATATTATCGACAATGCTTGTATAATAGAATCGAACCACTCTTCTGCTTTGCAATAATGCATACATGGTGTTATATATGGAATGCTGTATTTACCTTCTACCAATCGTTTGCTTGTATCAGAAGGATCTAGACTATCATCTTGTACTACTCCCTTCAGGCCTAAAGCAACATTGAAAACAAGAAAGTAAAAGCATCGGGGAGACAGGTGGGTCTGATGCGTTGTATAAAACACCATTTGTCCAGCGAAATCCCAAACGTCTATTTGAATATAATCTTCCAATCCAAACATTTTCTCTGTGTGCTTATCTACAAGAAATATACTTATTTACTCATATATTTATTTCAGATGGTATAGTCTTATCTTCGTAAAGTAAATTGATTTTTTATTCTTTAAGTACTTAGGAAAACTCTATATATTTCCGAAATCGGAATGTGGATATTGTTTAGATATCAGATAATTTCACACTGGCGCTGTCCGTTTATCTTTCAGGATTATGTTTTTTATTTCCCCTGTCACATGGTTTACACTGAGTGTTTAAAATCTACTTGAATTCATATTCATAATACATAATATGAGTTGATTACAATACCAATAAATAGTTAAACGTATGTTATGACAAATAAGTTTTGGGTTTTTTTTTATTCATTTAAGTTTGTTTAGTTCTATAACGACTGAAATCTTTATCAAATCATTTATTCCTTTCTAACCTTTTTCTACCCTGTAGTGGCAACACAGCAAGAGGCACATATTAACCTTCATTTCTATTCCAGAATACGTATGCACCTGGCAATTTTTAAATCAAGGTTCTTAACGGAATGTATTTACACTTAAGGCGTTACAGAATAAAAAAGGATTATTTTTTTGGTCCTTTTTCTGGGGATCAATACATACAGATGAATGAAAATTATCAACTGTTCACCAACAGATAGGAGAATAATCCCCCATCCATTCCTACCTCCTGAAAGGGATAAGGGAATATAGATAGGGGAATATTCCTCCATCTACATGTAATACATAGATTTCATCAGATAGATAGGGGAATATTCACCTATTTAGTCAAGAATTTATCAGATATATAGGGGAATGTTCCTCTATGAATGCAGACTCCATCAGATAGATAGGGGAATATTCCTCCATCTAGTATGTGCATTTCTTCAGATAGATAGGGGAATACAGTTAGGTGCAGTCCTAACCTTACATAAAGTACACTTCAAGTGAACTTTATGACTGCTTTTCAAGTTTACTTGACGACAACAGAGTAAACTTGGAATCAATTTTAGTAGTAAACTTGATTCAAAATTTAGTACTAAACTTGATTCCAAGTTTACACCAAGTGCACTTAAAGTTTAGTTTACTTTCTATATACATGTACATTTACTTTATTTTTTTATTAAAACAATCTTTTTATATAAAATATGCAGTTGTACATAATTAGACAATTATTTTTATCGTGTTATACGAAACTGGATTATTGTAATAAACAAACGTGAAAAGTAAACTTGGTGTCACGTGATAGTAAACTTGAAGACGGAATTACTTTAAAGTAAATTTGATATCAAGTGCACTTAACTAAACTTAATGACTGGTTTTCGGGACGAAAACTAAACTTGAAGTGCACTTGAATGTAAGGTTAGGAATGCACCCAACTGTATTCCCCTATCTAGTCAAGACTCCGTCAAATAGATAGGGGAATGTTCCTCCAACTATGCAGACTCTATCAGATAGATAGGGGAATATTCCCCCATCCATATAGACTCCGTCAAATAGATAGGGGAATGTTCCTCCATCTATTCAGACTCCATCAGATAGATAGGGGAATATTCCCCCATATTTACAGACTCTATCAGATAGTTAGGGGAATATTCCCCTATCTATACAGACTCTATCAGAGAAGATAGGGGAATATTCCCCCATCCATATAGACTCCCTCCGATGGAGAGGGGAATGCTCCTCCATTTATATAGACTCCATCAGATAGATGGGAGAATGTTCCTCCATCTATATAGACTCCATCAGATATACAGGGGAATATTCTTCATTCATATGAAGTATAGACCACATTAGATAGGGAATATTGAGAATGTAGGCTGCATTACAACATTTTCTAAATTTTCTCAAAGGTCAAGGTGAAACTAGAAGTTACACTAAAAGATTTTTAATCGTTGATAGATCTACGAATCAAAATTCTTATCTGGACTGTACTTATGTAGAAGAGAAGTTACGCTCATTTGAAAAAGAGCTGTCTAATCTATCGAATGCTGATGGCCTAATTGTTGTGAAAAGTAAGACATTAGCTCTTCTGGACATTTGACCAAATGAGGTAAAGATAGAAATTTACTTTGTGACTTTGACTATAACCTAAATCCTCTGACATATTTTTCCTTCTGAAAAATGGGGTATCAGTGTTTCATAAATATGCTTTATTTTCAATATTTGATCCCACTGGATCACAGCTTGGTCATTTGAATTATTGTTTTGAAATCTGGCTTTAGCAGTTTCCTGTTCTTCTTTACAGTAAGTTGATAAATCGATAATCATGATACAACGTTTTAAGACATTTATGAAATTCCCTCTTTATAACCCCTCCCACACGGTAATCAGCACAATTGTGACAATGCCAATAAATGTAATATTGTTAAGGATGCAAGCTAGATATTTTTGAATTAAAAATTATAATAAAGAAAATCTACCATCCCAATTTTAATATGAGACATGCTGATTTTAATTTCAAATCCAAAACAAGGAAAAAAAAAAAAAAAAGATAAAAAGTACACCCATCCTTCTGAAAAAACTCCAAAACACCCCCTCCCCCCAAAAAAAATTCACACAAAGGAACCCACCACACCCCAACACAACAAAACCACCCCCCACCCCCCCCCCCCAAAAAAAAAACAAACAAACAAACCAAAACAAAACAGAAAAGAAGAGGATATAAGCAAATTTAGAGAATTGTGGTCCCCCGCTTTCGGGGTTCTATCAGTAAGGGTGCAGTGATATTGTCAGGGTTGTACATGTCTACATGTATCTACAGCGCTATTAGGGACACACAAACAAAAATATCAAGGCCCCGTGTCTTATGGTTAAACAGTTACATTGAAGAAGATCAAAGGTCACAGTCAAAGGTCACATGATAAAAATTTTGGTACCAACGGAATGGTATTGCAACTAGGAACACGGTTAAAAGTTATTACCAATGTTAAAGTTTTGTGACAAACGGACAGACACCAGACAGACGAATGAGATTTAATATCCCCACGTTTTTGCGAAAAGCGGTGGACAACAAGCAAGCCAACAATACAGTGATATACATTTTCTTTCAAATGAATTATAGAATGCACTGTTCGTCCGGATGCAAGTGTATTATTACCGTTGCTTTTAAATGATTGTCTTTCTACACTACTATTGAAATACTGATAATGAGTATGAATACTTGTTCAAGTTCCTTACCGTTTTAATGATCTTTTTCTTTACTGCAAAACAAACGACTTATTTCTTTAAATGGTCTACTTTCTATTGTGCATGATGTTCTTTTAAATAAACAGGACAATCTAGTTAACTAATCTCATCAACGACATCGGGCAGATCGACCGCCAGCTGTGATAACGATTTCATACTAAAATCTATTTATAACGCGCGGCGCCTATTCGGTTAATGTCTATGGAATGGGTGTCCAGGACAGACCTATGTCAGGAGATACAAGAAACTGAATAATGCAGGAATGCAGATGCTGTTATATTTCATTCAAAGAAATATTGTTTCTGTTGTGGGTTCTTTTATTTATTTATAATAATAATAATAATAATAATAATAATAATAATAATAATAATAATAATAATAATAATAATAATAATTATTATTATTATTATTATTATTATTATTTTTATTATTATTATTACTATCAAGGACTTCCCTGTTATTATTATTATGGACCTCTGAGACTGGCAGTGTCAAATAATATTTGAATCACCCGTTGATACAGTATCCATGCCTCTGTGCAAAGTGATGCTATTTCAAATTTTTTGGTAACATATTTAAAATATTTAGGATATCTAGTACTCATGGCGTTGTTTTAGCATAGATAGTTCCCCGTATAGACCCCCTTTAATAGTGAGACCCATGATAAGTTTCAGATTCATTTTTAATCCATAAAAAATAATATTTCAAATATTCGAACCTAAGCTGATTTACCCTAAAAGAGTAAAAAGCGCATTGGCACCAAAAAAAAAAAAATAATAATAATAAAAGAAGAGGAGGAGAAGAGGGGGGGGGGGGGGTTGAGGTTATTTTTACGTCATTTTCTCTGTAGGGAATATTACATCCTAGTTTAGTTCATTCCGGAGTGTGGTGTGGTGGGGGATCCAGTCTTTCCTAGAAAGGGTAAAAGGCGCATTGGCGCACAAAAATGGGGGGGGGGGGGTTGTTAGTTTGAGGTTATTTATACAACGTAATATTCTCCGTAGGGAATATTACATCCCAGTTTAGATCATCTAGGAGTATGGTGGAGTGGCGGATCTAGTCTGGAAAAGCAAATGAACTTCTCTATATACACCATGGAATGTAATCCAGAAGCCGGCGTGGCCTAGTGGTATCGTGCCGGACTCCTGATCGGGTTCGAGTCCCGCTCTGGTCATGCCGGTGTCTTGTCTTTCGGATGAGACAGTAAAAACCGAGGCCCCGTGTCGTGGTATGCATTGCACGTTAAAGATCCCTCACTGCTTCGGTGGGTCCGTTGCAAAGGTCAAAATTTGTATGCCCCGCATTAGGCAGACGCCGTCACCACATACGTGAAATATTCGTGGTGTGACGTAAAACAAAAATCAATCAATCAATTAATGTGATCCAGACAAATATTACATAAGGTACACTACTGAAAATGCAATACCAAGATCTATGTAACTGCATCTGGGCATCATCCAGTCAAGCCGCTCGTTATGGAGGTCGTGACTTCAAACCACTGGGACACAAAAATACCATCAGTGTGCAAAACAGACAATGAACCTCGAAAAGTAACTCCCCTACACCCTGAAGCAAATGGATATGTCGAGAAGTTAATAAAACCTTAACGGAAAATAATTAAAGCCGCAAACATTGAAAGACAAAATAAAAATTACGCACAAGAACTTCACCATTTTCTGAGAAATTACCGAACAACATCACAATCGAAACTTCACGCAGTAGAACGTCTTTTCTGCAGAAAAAAAAATTAAAAGAAGCTACCTGTAAAGTCTAAATTACCAATCAAAAGTACGCTACGAAATAAAGGTACGACCGAAGAAGACACCGAAACCAGCGAGATATCGAGATTAGTGAAATGAAATTCTCGATAGAAAAAGTGAAAAGTCATATTATGTATAATGTAATATAAAACC
This sequence comes from Pteria penguin, assembly GCA_035048485.1. NCBI lineage: Eukaryota > Metazoa > Mollusca > Bivalvia > Pterioida > Pteriidae > Pteria > Pteria penguin. The sequence goes on along the minus strand of CM068592.1, from coordinate 674,369 downwards.
ATTGTCAAAATTTCTGTTTGAAGTGACAAAGTAATACAATTTAATACAAACACATATTAATTTGTTCATTAATGATACCGATTCATTTTGTACATTTATCCAGAGACATAGGCTAGTTGAAAGCAGTCTAGGTCTCTGATATATCGTATTTGATCTAAATTTTCATGCAATCAACTGTCATGTTAATCTTGTGTCAGTATTAATTGATTTACAGAGATTCGGACATCGTGAACTTTAACACTTGTAGTTTTATACTGCTGCCTTATCTTCCGTTTAGATTAGCTGAAACGTGCATACACTTTCTATGACGTTTAATTTAGAGATCAATCGAGAGACTCGTTACACTTTGTAAACGCACGTTATATTCTAAGATAATTGGCTAAATTGCTTCACTTTATCTGTGAGTCTCGAGATCGAGACATTGAACTTTTCACATTAACTGCGAACTTTATATGTCGCCGACACTAATTTATATATTTCCGAATATTTTCATGATATCTTATTTCATTTTAAGTAATCATAACTTTTCAAGAAACAAAGAAATGTTAGATGCAATATCCAAATATATTAGTCACGTGGTTCTGTACCAATTTATTTGTAATGCATACCTACGTGTTGGTCAGTCTACCAGCTAGCGTGTACCTCAGAGCAGCTTACGTACTATGTACATATGTTACACTAATGTTTAAAACATTTAGTATCTTTAAGCATTATTATAACAATCTAATACTAAATGTTTTAAACATTAGTGTAACACAAAGAAACTAAACTATCTTATATATTGTATATAGCAATATTACAGAAACTATATACCTACTTGGGAAACATTTGTCTACAGCACTGTCTTTATTCAATAAGATAATTAACTTGGAGCAAACTTACAAAAATTCTTTCTATCGATGTCAACGTGACAAAACACATTGTAGATGAGTAACAAAATTGTTACTCTTAGAATCTTTAAGATATTGATGAATCTTAGTAGGTATGAAGAACTCAAGGTTCCCTACATATGTTGCTTTTTCAACCAGATTAGTCAAGGAGTGGATCCAGGGGGGGGGGGGGGGGGGGCAACAAAGACTTCAGAGTGTACCCTCTCGTGAATGACTTGTCAAACTCGCTACACACATACACAAACACACACACACACACACACACACACACACACACACACACACACCTACACACACACACACATTTTTATATATACATCATTTTTGTTAAATGCTTTATTTATAAATCTTTTCAATCTTACCTACTTAGCTGTGTTTATATCAGGTGAAAAAATTATTTAATACCTGCAAAGAATCATTTAAAAGTAATACCTAATACGCGTTTATTGAATAATTGCAAAGTAACTGGAAATACGTGCTAATACGAATAGGCGGGTGTAATAATAAAAATTGACCCCCGTTATCAATGTTAAAAACTGACCAGTAAGTCAATTTTCCATGCTAAATTTGGTTCAATAGTCATTGACAATTGACACACGCCGTTAAATTTTGACTCCCCATGGGATAATTTTTCAACGATTTTTAATTTTAAATTTCATGTTAATTATAACCTTGATAACTCAGTTTGGACATAAGGAATATCTCTCACCATTCCTTCTAATTTCCCCTTCCATATAACCTTTGCCTCCTTCCCTTAAGGGGGAAATCGGGCTTCGCAATGAGTGCATATTGTCAGACGTTTATACATAGTGGTTGTAGATCAGCTCTTCAATGTTTTATGTAGTTTGGATTTCCAAAGTTTTGGTCTTTAACATCACTGAAGAGACATTAGTTGTAAATTATAACGTATGCATATATGTTATGATATTTAGTTCCCTCATTTACATTACTTCCTAAAATAGATTTCCCCTTTCTCCGTGTGTGTATATGTTTTGAATTTAAAAGAAATGGAGCACATGTACATGATGAAAAGGGCGTTTATAGAATTTTGCTCACACATTAAGTCTTGAATTTCTTTCATCATGAATTTCAATTGAAATTTATCTTATTTGAGTACGTATATTCATAGAACAGAACGTTAAAAAGACAACTATGTATTGTTGTTGGCATATGGTATTTACAAAACATTATATTATTATATATTATTATTAAAATATTACAGAATTCCAACTGGGAAAAAGTAGATATATACATGGGGTCAAGATATGTGGTTTGGGGGTGATTTTATACTCCAATTGCATTTCTTAAATGGTAGTGTTGTCCTATAACATACTACAATTTATAAGGATGAAATTGAAATATTCAAAATGCCTACTAAGTACTCCTTAAAGAGGAGTTGAAACCTTTTTCATATTGAGGCATTAATTAATGTTGAAATATGAACACCCCTCCCTATAAAGTATCATTTCTCATAGACAACACCAGTTTGCAGATTTAAAATTCGCTTAGTACACTGTTTGATCATATTTTCAGTGGTAGATTTAAGGACAAACCCGGCGCTCCCCTCTTATATTCGTATAGGTTATATATCCGTTGGAATTAATTAACTCTATTTTCCAATTCAACCATGCGTTGAGACTTTTACTAGAACGCTGTTCCTGCGGAATTCATTTCCGTAATAACTGACAACACCGAAACAGTTCTGAAGTTCATGTCTATGTTTTAATATCCGATCATGAAACAAGGGAAGATAAGTAAGTTTTTTTTAAGCTGAAATGCGACAAAGAACATAAAACAAAACAAAACTTGCTGCAGAAGAATTGAATAGAAGGTACCGTTGTGTTTAGTCGCAAATTTTGTGGCAAATCTAGTTTATAAAATAGAAATTCTTTAGTTGATATTTGCTATGACATGTCAAGGTACGGTTTTGTATAATATACGGCACCGTCCATTTGATATTCTGGGAGGAGGGAAGCCTGGGATGTTTTGAAAAAAAATTATGCCCTGATTTCGACTAAAAAATATGATCTTGCTCAGTCACACAGTGAAAACATAATCTGTCTCCAATAAATTACCATAATCTAAAATCATACATTGTAAAAAATTAAGTGAAAAAACTCAGTTTTTCCTGGATAGCTTTGCTCGACAGAATTATACACAACACAACAGTTTGTGTTATTATGATCTTTTGTTCTTCATCAGTTCAATCATGGGCAAACCTACCATATTTTTAACTTGAATTTGATGGCAAAATCATCAGATAGTTCGGATTTCTATGGGTACTAACTGTGCACCTCTTATAGCAGATTTGTATCTATGCTGTTATGTGGGGTGGGGTTTCATGTATTCTATTAAAAATCTATACGATTCAACCTTATTGAGATGTTGGATGATACATCTAGTTACATGTACATGCATCTTGACGACATCTTAGTTATTGATAACCCAGAGTTTGAAAGATATATAGCTAACGTATACCCACCTAAACTTCAGTAAAACAAAGCCAGTATTTGTGATACAGAAACACTTTTTTTTACCTATACATTAAGACAATTAACAATAAAATTCATACACAAATTTATGATAAACATGGCGATTTTAGATTTCCTGTGGTAAATTTCCCTTAGTTGGATAGTTACAGATATTCCTAGACTAGACTCCCAGCATATGGTATCTATAAAATTCAGTTTCTTCGATTTGCCAGCGCCTGCACTAACGTTTTGGAGTTTCATACAAAACAAAAATACAAATAACGTTGGAACTTCTAACTCTGGGTTACAAGTATAGTAAACTTAGAAAAGCCTTCGGAAATTGTTTTACGTCCTATTCAGAACTTTTATCAAAATTCGGAAATATTACTTTGTGTCCAATGGAATTTCCCATCCCCAATTTCTGCGTTGCTATTGTGTACATAAGAGGGTTCTAACAAGTTTATCTTATCTAGTCGGGTTCCAAAATAGTGAAAGGCCATCGTGATCTACAATAGTATGACCTGGAGATCATCACAAGGACATTAATTCTTGTATTAACCCCTTCTATACTCTTATATAAAAATTTTGACTTGAACGCTGATTAACAGGCGGGTGGGGACTATATGGTGGTCCTTGTTGAACCCTTTTTATATGGCAGGGGGCATATAGTGTTGCACCCTGTCATTCCGTCATTTTTGTCATTCCGAAACCTTGTCATCACAACTCCTCCCAAACCGTTCATCAGAATTTCACCAAACTTCACATGTAAGTAATATGTAGATGTGCATGAAGATAGGCAACTCTGCTCAGAATTTTTTTTTTTTTTTCAGGAGTTATCATATGGGACTTCGAAATTAGAAAATGTGTATTGCATATGGCTGATCCTTGTCATCGCAACTCCTCCCAAACTGTTCATCAGAATTTTCAGAATTTCACCAAACTTCACATGTAGGTAGGGCAGCATATGTAGATGAGCATGAAGGGAGGCAACTTTGCTCAGAATTTTTTTCAGGAGTTATGGGACTTTGAAATTAGAAAATGTGCATTGCATATGGCTGAACCTTCATTGAATTTTCAAATATTAGTTCTGTGGCAATAATATTTCACTACCTTAGCTGCCAGCGGGGGCACCTGTGTCGCACCGACACATTAAAATTCTAGTTCAATGAAGAAATGGTCCTGAAACTCATTCCCTCTTATTGTTAATTGGTACTCTTACATATCAATTAATTAAGGGAGAACACAGTTTATGGTTCATGAGGGGTGGACAGGGAGTGGTAGTAACCCCAAGTAAATTTTGAAGCGTATTCATATCTTTATGTGCTTTATGTCCTTTTGGTGATATATCAATTCTACTAAAAGTTATGGCAGTTTGAAGATGCCATATTTTTACATTTTCGTAGATTTTTTTTTCTTTTTATAATTCATGATTGATTTTGCGACTAAGACGGAACAGACATTTCTCACATTTTCAGAAATTGTGTCATAACTCTCTCGGGGTTTTTTTTTTTTTCTTGGGTAGCCTCTTTCCTTCACACCCCACCCCCTTCTCTTCTTCCTCGTCCTTCTGCTTCTAGTCTCATCCACATTTCAGTATATGGCATCCCTATGATAGACTTAAATCGTATTTACATAGCTGAGATAGGTTTGAGCAGATTTTTGTCAAAAATAACAATCTTTACGATCAAATGTGTATAATCATACAACAAGTTATATTGATGAAAAAAATTCCTTTGCTCTGGCTCTTCCAAAAACGAAATTCCCTTGCCCCAAGGTTGAGGTAAAATATAATCTGGTTGAAACACACAGCCAATACCCCCCCCCCCCCCCACCCGGTTATCAAATGGACGATGGCTAACGAGCTTCTTCTATAACAAAATTTTGAGAGGAGAAATGAGAGACCAGTGGTGGATTCAGGAATTCCGTAGGGGGGGGGATTTACTTTTCCGAAATTGCGAGCTGGACTTTGTTTTTTGTGTTTCGTTTTCAAAGTCTTCCTGCCCCTCCCACCCCCTTTCCTCATAAAAATTAAATGGTTGCTAACTGAGAAATGTTATGACTGATTTAAGCTGAATATATATTTATCTCCGAAATGGAGGGAAGGAGGACGCATATATTCTAAAACGAGATGGTGGCGTAGATTAAAACTTAAAATTTTGTGTATCCAGAAATAAAAAAGCAAAAAAAAAAAAAAAAAAAAATAAAAAAAAACAAACAATCAAACAAAGACAAAAAGGTAGGCACCCTTGGGGGGCGGGCAGCATCAAGTCACAAATGGGTCCAAGGTGAATCCCTGGTAAGGGGGTCAGAGTGCAAGGTGAAACTCCTCGAAATTTTCAGCGAATTTAGAATTTTGATATTAAAAATTTCATAAAAAACAATGTCAACTGCTGTACAATTTTACGAAAACAGCATATACATTGTACATTCAAATACATGTAAATATCAATCATATCCTACGAACTTGTGTGTATATATTTCTGTTTTTGCATGGAGAGCGGTAAATTCATCTGAACGTATTCCTTACATGTCATGAATGCCAGTGTTCTCATTTCAAAGCTACGCGTTTTTAATTTAAAGAGGTATGTATTACACAACTGGGGAAAATCCTATTCAATTCATACAAACTTTACTCGCAATTTCAAGGAAACAAGCAAGCCCCCAAGCGTTTTAAGCCTTGGTCTTGCATCAGGGACCGATTGCTGTGTGAAAAAATTTGCTCATCCCCTAATATCAAATCTTGGATCCGCCCCTGAACACGTCTAATTAGATCTAAATTTGCCATTGCCCAACGTAATATTTTAGACGATACGCAACTGACCATTGCGCAAACAAGAACTACACATTATGACTTGCATTTCAAGGGTAATGTTTAACGTTAATATATGACCCAACACTGCGGATCGATTTTCAGCGAGGTTTACATTTTCATGCCAGGGCCACATTTTCACGCGTCGGTGCGGTCAATTAATAACGGATTGGGTCTATTTTTAACGTAAAAAATCGACTCTTAAACCGTTGAAAACTAATTCGTGGGTCAGTTCTCAACGGGGAGGGGGCCCGGTAGCGCAGTTGGTAGCGCGCTGGCTTCTAACCAATGCGACCTGGGTTCGATTCCCGGTGTGGTATGTGAGATGGTGAGGCTGTCACCAACCTGGCTTTGTGGGTTTTCTCCGGGTACTCCGGTTTCCTCCCACACAAACGACACCCTTAAGCCAAGATCTGTGCCAACGAGCAAGATTTATGTAAGTTGTTAACTTGTTTCTTAATCGCTGTAAAATAAATAAAGTTTAATTGTTTTTTTTTAGTTCTCAACGAGGATCACTTTTAATGTTACACCGGAATGGGAAGATGTAATTAGGTATAGACCTGTTCAGTTAGCGGGTCATCATGAAGGCAAAAACTGCAATATATTGTATTATTTACATACATGCATGCATAAAAACAAGTACTGTACGCGAAGTAACGAGTCATAAGTATTTGCAGTCCGAGATTTCTCTGTATCAGTCATTGTTCGATACCTTTGGGATCACAACCTGAGCTTATTGCCATATTTTCAACTGGAATATGAAACACAGCACTTTTCAATTCGTCAACAATATGAATATACCAAGTAGATATACACCAGATAGAGTAGCAAAAAAAAAAAAAAAAAAAAAAATGCCAGAAAATTGGATTTCCCCTTTTTCATTTCGTGTTTACAAGATTCAATATTAAAACATGTTTTGCTTCGACCGCCTTTAAGAAGGAGACGGAAATTGCTTATTTCGAAGTATTTGCTTGTTCTATTTGTGCCGATGAGAAACAACGTAAATTCTTATCTTAGATGTCTAATCACATCCTTTATCACTCAAAGCAGTTATCCATTATATGACAAAGGTCATCCCACAAAGATATTTAGATATCTGCAATGCCCGCGTGAAACCCAGGAACGTGTGATCAGCTAATGAATTACTCTGATGTGCGCACTTTTTGAATGTGAATATCTTGGTATATAGTGCCTATGGATCTAAACTTGACTGTCTGAAATTCAGTCCTTGTGATTCTAATGAACTTCGTGTGCAGCAATTCATCTGTATCATAGAAATGAATATCACCATGACGTTTTAACAACTATGGACATTATGGATAAACAGATAGAAGATAAAATTACAGTTGTTGTTGCTGATAGTGAAGAAGAGATGTCCGTAATGAATATTACTTTTGAAGGTACCCAACATTTACTTTTTTGCATAAAATTTCGGGCCAAGTAAGACAAAGAATTTGTTTCGTATAAATTGAACGAGAAACACAGAGCTTTCGGCTCGTTAGTCTCTTCTCAGTTATACCAATATAATATTATATTGGTGTATTTGAGGCGCGGGGGGGGGGGGGGGTTAACGAGCCGAAAGCCCTGCAATTAAACTTTGATTTAAGCAATATAAACTGTATATTCATCTGATAATTTTTTTCTTACACCTGTTTTCATGATGTTATTTATTGACTTAACAAATATCACATACTAAAATATCGTCAAAATAATTCCTATATGTAATATACTCCATGTGAGATGTCAGCTCTTTCAAAGCTATTAGTAATAATGTTAAGCCAGTCTGGGGTCACGTCTACACTTAATGGCATATCATCTCCTAAAAGGGTAGTTGAGATGCAGTTACATTTCCAGGAAGATTTAAATGTTTTATCTAGTTTGTTGAGGTAGGAGAGATGAACGTTCTTGTCATATTCATTTATGCAATGTAAAAGTTTGATAACGCATGTTTTTAAAATTCATTATAGATACGTCTGTTGAAGCAAAGAATTATATACATATTAGTACTGCAGTGTATATTCATGATTGTATATACGTTGACAGTACTGTGATTTATAAAAGCCCTTATGACAATTAAGTCTCATCTATTCTTTGTGCACTCTGTATCATGTAACGTAAACAAATATTTTGTTTGATTTAATCAAATAACACTCCAGTAAATGTCACACACACACACACACACACACACACACACACACACACACACACACACACACACACACACATATCTGTACACCCCTCACACAGACACACACCCTCACACACACACACACACACACACACACACACACACACACACACACACACACACACACAGACACCTATGATGATAATAACAACAAATCAATAAACAGTTGAGGATGGATATATAGATGGTAGACTATTCCCCTATCCATTTGATAAAGTCTGAGTGGATGGGAATCTATCCCCGTATTTATTAGATTGATTGATTGATTATTGTTTTACGTCATTCCACAGTTATTTCACGTATATGGTGACCGCATTTACTTGATGCATTACATAGAAATTCTACCTTTGCAACGAACCCACTCGAAGAGGTGGGGATCATTTATGTGCCACGCCCACTGTGAAACGGGACCTCGGATTTTACTGTCTCATCCAAATGACAGAACACCAGTGTGCCCAGGACTGAATTCGAACCCGGGTCCTTTAGACCATTAGCCAAGCACTAAATCCACTAGGCCACACCGGCTTCATATTTATTAGAAGTCAAATTAGATGGAGGTATATTCCTTATGAAAACTGAAGTCTGTACAAATGGGGAAATATTTCCCATCTAACAGATGGAGTTCTGACTTGATGGGGTAATATTCCCCGATCTATCTGATGGAGTCTACAGGTATGGATGGGGGAACGTTCCCCTATCTATCTCATGGAGTCTATATAGATAGTGGAATATTCCCCTGTCTATCTGATGGAGTCTGTATCGATGGGGGAACATTCCCCTATGTGTCTGATGGAGTCTATATAGATAGAGAAATATTCCCCTTTCTAACTGATGAAGTGTATATAGTTGGAGGGATATTCCCCTATCTATCTGATGGAGTCTATACGGATCAGGGAACATTCCTCTATCTAGCTGATAAAGTCTATATAGATGGAGGAACATTCCCTTATCTATCTGATGGAGTCCATAGAGATGGAGGAACATTCCCCTATCTATCTGATAGAGTCTATAGAGATGGAGGAACATTCCCCTATCTATCTGATGGAGTCCATAGAGATGGAGGAACATTCTCCTTTCTATCTGATGGAGTCTACATAGATAGAAGAATATTCCCCTATCTCTATGATGGAGTCTATAGAGATGGAGGAACACTCTTCTATCTATCTGATGGAGTCTATACAGATTGGGGAACATTCCCCTTTCTATCTGATGGAGTCTATATAGATAGAGGAATATTCCCCTATCTATCTGATGGAGTTTATAGAGATGAAGGAACATTCCCCTATCTATCTGATGGAGTCTATATAGATGGAGGAACATTCCCCTATCTATCTGATGGAGTTTATAGGAATGGAGGAACATTCCCCTTTCTATCTGATGGAGTCTATAGAAATGGAGGCTCTTTCACCTTTGTATCTAATGGAGTTTATATAGATTGAGGAACATTCCCCTATCTATCTGATGGAGTCCATAGAGATGGAGGAACATCCCCCTCTCTATCTGATGGACTCTACATAGATGGAGGAATATTCCCCTATATATCTGATGGAGTCTATATAGATGGGGGAATATTCCCCTATCTATCTGATGGAATCCATAGAGACGGAGGAACATTCCCCTTTCTATCTGATGAAGTCTGTAGAAATGGAGGCACATTCCTCTATCTATCTGATGGAGTCTATATAGATGGAGGAACATTCCCCTATCTATATGATGGCGTCTATAGAGATGGAGGAACATTCCCCTATCTATCTGATGGAGTCTATATAGATGGAGGAACATTCCCCTATCTATCTGATGGAGTCTATATAGATAGAAGAATATTCCCCTATCTATCTGATGGAGTCCATAGAGATGGAGGAACATTCCCCTATCTATCTGATGGAGTCTATATAGATGGGGGAATATTCCCCTATCTATCTGATGGAATTTATAGAGATGAAAGAACATTCCCCTATCTATCTGATATGAGTCTATAGAAATGGAGGAACATTCCCCTATCTATCTGATGGAGTCTATATAGATAGAAGAATATTCCCCTATCTATCTGATGGAGTCTATATAGATAGAAGAATATTCCCTTATCTATCTGATGGAGTCCATAGAGATGGAGGCACATTCCCCTATCTATCTGATGGAGTCGATATAGATAGAAGAATATTCCCCTATCTATCTGATGGAGTCCATAGAGATGGAGGAACATTCCCCTATCTATCTGATGGAGTTCATAGAGATGGAGGAACATTCCCCTTTCTATCTGATGGAGTCTAGATAGATAGAAGAATATTCCCCTATCTCTATGATGGAGTCTATAGAGATGGGGGAATACTCCCCTATCTATCTGATGGAGTCTATATAGATGGAGGAACATTCCCCTATCTATCTGATGGAGTTTATAGGAATGGAGGAACATTCCCCTTTCTTTCTGATGGAGTCTATAGAAATGGAGGCACATTCCCTTATCTATCTGATGGAGTCTTTAGAGACGGAGGAACATTCCCCTATCTATGTAATGGAGTTTATATAGATTGAGGAATATTCCCCTATCTATCTGATGGAGTCCATAGAGATGGAGGAACATTCCCCCCTCTATCTGATGGAGTCTATATAGATGGGGGAATATTCCCTTATCTATCTGATGGAGTCGATATAGATGGAGGAACATTCCCCTATCTATCTGATGGAGTCTATATAGATGGGGGAATACTCCCCTATCTATCTGATGGAGTCTATATAGATAGAAGAATATTACCCTATCTATCTGATGGAGTCCATAGAGATGGAGGAACATTTCCCTATCTATCTGATGGAGTCTATATAGATGGGGGAATATTCCCCTATCTATTTGATAAATTCTTGACTAGATAAGGGAATATTCCCGTATCTATCTGATGAAATCTTTATACCAGATGAAGGAATATTCCCCTATCTTTTGGATCAAATCTTGACTATATGGGGGAATATTCCCCTATCTATATTCCCTTATCCTTTTTAGGATGTCTGAATGGATAGGGGATTATTCTCCTATCTGTTGGTGAAAGGTTGATACTTTTCATTCATCTGTATATATCGATCCCCAGAAAAAGGACAGAAAATTTTTCCTTTTTTATTCTGTAACGCCATACTTATACTATGTTTTGAATGCTTACTGTACAGTAAACAAAGGAACCAAGCAATGCATTTTACATTGAAGGTAAATGAGTAGTAGTTGTTGTAAAACAGTCTTTCTGATTAATCAAGATTTTGTAATGTAGATAAATTGGTAGGTAGTCTCTTAACATATTTGGCAGCTGTCTGAATAAGACCCTGGAAAAAATGAGGGGAAAAAGTCAAACTTTATTTTCCAAGATCCCTTATCTTAGGAGGCAAGGGATATATATAGCTATACCCTAAACCTGAGTCAGTCTCACACTATGTGCCCCCTTATCATCACTTATACCATATATAAGTCTCTGATCTTAGGAGACATGGTATATGTATAGCTATACCCTAAACCTGAGTCTGTGTCTAATATGTGTTTCCTTAACAGCACATATACTATATAAATATCTGATCTTAGCAGACAAGGGATACATAGAGTTATACCCTAAACTTGAGTCTGTCTCCCAGTATCTATTCCCTTCTTATCACTATACGAGTGGTGTTTATAGGGAATTCTGAGCTTTTCTGACATAAAACCATTATTCCATCTAATATATATGAGCCACAAACTTAGCCCAGGCTTTGTATTGTAATAGGAGGCGGCAGTGACATGGCTAGCTTAATTTCGATCCAAGGTGAATCCCTGATTAGGAGTTAGAACCTGGGAATGGGGGTCATAGTGAAGGGGCGAACCTCTTCCAGCGGTTTTAGCAATTTTAGGTAAAGAAATTCCATACAAATAATGCGGACTGTAAAATTCTTAAAGAACTGTATACATATAAATATATTTATATTTTATTGGTAAGAGAGTTATGACCTACAAGTCTTATGTATTCATTTACGTTTTGGTGTTTATTGCGCTGAGGTCATTCTAATTTATTCTTAAAATGTGGTATTTTTCAGTGATTTCATTAAAAAAAAAACACCAGTTCTTAATTTTAAAACGGTATGTGTACTCAAAAAGTTCAGTTCATTCAAAGTTTACTCTAAAATTCTCGAAAAGTCAGTTTCACTCTGTTAGAATGTCTCAATTGTTTTATAACTTTTACCGGTTAAAAAGGCTGTTTGATCATTAAATGTGTCCATTAATAGGGAAATAATAGTTTCGTAGAAACAGTAATTCTTTTTTAAAGATTCTTTATAGAATTTACATGAATCAAGATGTGAGATATTTTTTTGAAGTTCATGTTTTCATGAAAAAGGCCATCGGTCGAAACGTTTGAATCACAGCAACATGAAGATGATTTATTGCATTACCATTGGAATATTTTGACTGATTAGTCTTGTTTACGTCATAGACCAAGTGTTTTTAAGTTTTAATTTCAGTTCCCATAAACTAAGATATTGATCGGGGCTTGTCTACTTGTCAAATTATAACAAACGGTACAAACTTATGAAGGATGAACTGGTCATGCATGTCCCCCCGATTAAACTGAATGTTTCATTCCGTTATTTTCGCCGATTTTACTGAGATTGATTGATAATTGTATTACGTCACTACGATTATTTCACGTATTAGTGACGGCATCTGCCTGATGCATTGCATACAAATTTAGACATTTGTAAGGGACCTACCAGAAGGAGTGAAGGATCTTTTACGTACCACGCCCACCGTGACACGGGAGCTCGTTTTTTCATCCAAAAGACAGAATACGGTGTGTCCAGGGCGGGAGTCGAACCGGGGACCTCTAGGTAAGGAGATCAGCACCTTATCCACTGGGCCACATCGGCTTTGAATTCCAATTTATTGAGAAACATGTAGGATTTTATAAGATATAATGTGACGTTAATTATACCTTGTACATGCCATTCGTCGGTCTTTTTATTGACAAAGATTTTCCCCATATGCAAATCAATGCCGTTGGTACTGATTGTTTTCTTTCTAGGGAATCCCAGCAGTTTGTTCACTAGTGTTGTCTTTTCCCACACCAAAGTGTCCAACAAACATACAGCGAATAACATTTGCAGGAAACTGCATCTTCACTAAGGGACTTCAGAAACAGGCTAACTGCATTTGAACCTAGTCGTTTTATTTCTTTTGGAACTCTTTCTAAAGCACCTGGTAAAAAGAGGAAAAGGCAGGCATATATTGATTACAAATAAATGAAGAAATAAATAAATAGATAAAAATAATCAAAAATAACATTCAGGTATGAGCATCAGCGAAGAGGCATTAATTGTCGAAATGCCTATGTTGACACCAAACTTGTAGACGTATATACATTTGATGTTTGTTATTCTTCTTATGAATGGTTTGGGCATGAAAATATTCATCAATAATATGCATCTACAGCAAAATCTACATAATGATTTTTAAGCAAGTAACATGTCCGAATATTTCAATTAGGTGATACACGTACTGTGTTTGATTGTTATCAACAGGTATAACCGTGGTTATACGGTTAGAGATAGAGTTTTCAATTGCGGATCCAGGGAAACGGTGGTTGCTTACGGTCAAATTACGGCTTACCTGTCAGAAACGATCAAACACAGATAGTTTATCCCCATTCTAACTCGACAAAGAGCACGTACAGTTTAGTAATAAATTGCAGGACGGTAAATGGTGGCTATACATGTTTGAACACTAACGTGTGTAATAATTAAAATTTGTCAAAATAAAAAAAGTGAATTAAAATATATGATAGACGAATGGAGCAATTGTTGACTTGGCAGAAACAGAAAATGTGATGAGGTGTCAATGAGTAATGGGCATCCAATAACGCTATGCCAGATCCCTGCTATTTCCACTGTTTTATGGTGATCGTTAAGCAAGTAATGACTGTGAAACTGCAATTTCACGCAATAAAAGTTCCTGGCTAGAATGAGTCAATTGCCTCAGCTATAGTGCAAAAACTAACACATGAGTTATAATCAGACAAAGAAATTAATTTGCCAGACATTATGCCGGCGTGGTTAAAGACGTTATATTCATATCCACCTAGAATATCCTGTAGGTTAATTCAAACGGGTCTTTTTTGTGAATATTTAGTTTGAATCAGTGGTCAGATGATTTCAAAAATTAAGCTTCATGTGGACATTGAAACAAATCTGCAGAGAAAGATGAACAACCCGTGCTCACTGGAATGACGAAGTACACTTGAATACTGAAAGAAATATGTATTGAGCATAGGCAAACCCAGCTCTTTTATTTCGTCTTTAGTGCACTGAAATATAGAGTAACTGTGATTACTACAAAAGTAAATGTAGCTCTATGTCTGTTTTTCCATTTATCCCCTTTCCTATCTATATTTCCATCCATCCATCCGTCATTCCGCCCGTTTATCTCTTACTATCTATCTTTCTAGCTATCTTTTTATAAAAAGAGGAATACACTTACCTCTATAAAGCTGTTAAATAAAGAACGTTAAAAGGTGAAAATTAAAAATAGCATATCATTATGTATATAACTTGTAATAATATCATTTCATATCAATAGGAATTCGAGTGTACATCTTGCATTTCACACAGAATTAATATCTCACTACTTGAATTTGATTATGCATTTTAGTCAAGTGCAATTTCAGATCCTCTTTCAAGAATGTTAATCGATATTTTGGGACCTGACTATACAAAATAATCATCTTAACTGTTTGACTGTACTTGATTTGACAAAATGTTTATATATATATATATATATATATATATATATATATATATATATATAATATATATATATATATATATATATATATATATATATATATATATATATATATATATATATATATATATATATATATATATATATATATACATATATATATATATACAGACAGTTGTTCGCGTGCGTTCGTGTGTTCGTGTATATTTATGTATTTACCTCATCGACCTGAAAGATTGTTGCTGTACCTTATTGACGGGTTTTGTATGCAACCAGAGGACGCTTACTCCTCCCGGGCACCTGGTCTCACCTCGAATTTATTGTCGTTCGCATTTGTCTGATTATGACACTATTGACGATATTGTTGTTTTATTCCATGGATGATGAGATATGGGTTTTCTTGTTTTTGTTTTTTACTTACATATTAAACATTAAACTGCCTTTTAAAGTAACGAATATTAAATCTTATATTAAATCTTATATTTACCTTTTTTGATTCCGAATTACCTAAAATCTTTAGCTGTTTTGCTATCCTAAAAATATAGTATAACGGACTTAATAAGATTTTCTTTTGAAAAGCACATAACGCATTTTGCGATGTTAGTAACTTCTAACAGAAGTAATAAAATAATTTAGAATACAATTAATGCACGATTTGAAAGATCTGATAAAACATGCTTAAAATTGCATAAAAGGTCATTGACATTGAAATCTGATGTGAGATAAGACAGATAATTTACCGAATTGCTCACAATAAAATATACAGGCATGCATATGTCTTTATAGTTATGGCGCCATACGATTCATACTTTGTGAGTTGTTTGTTTCGCAAAAGCAGTAAATTTACTGTTGAATTTGATTACGCATAACGCGAGAAGATTTTATGAGGAATGAAGAGAATCGACAAAAACAAAACAAATATTATTATCTAGAAATCTACCCTATTTCATTATTAACTGTAATCTTGAGACACACTTTCCTTCAAATAACGCAACTAGGATGTTAATGCCGTATTGTGCCGTCAGTGGTGATGTTATGTGGTATATAATTATTATAACTTGGTATTTATACATTTGATGTTAATGCCGTAATGTGCCGTCAGTGGTGCTGTTATATGGTATATAATTATTATAACTTGGTATTCATACATTTGATGTTAATGCCGTATTGTGACGTCAGTGGTGCTGTTATGTGGTATATAATTATTATAACTTGGTATTCATACATTTGATGTTAATGCCGTAATGTGTCGTCAGTGGTGTTGTTATATGGTATATAATTATTATAACTTGGTATTCATACATTTGATGTTAATGCCGTATTGTGCCGTCAGTGGTGCTGTTATGTGGTATATAATTATTATAACTTGGTATTTATACATTTGATGTTAATGCCGTAATGTGCCGTCGGTGGTGCTGTTATGTGGTATATAATTATTATAACTTGGTATTCATACATTTGATGTTAATACCGTATTGTGCCGTCGGTGGTGCTGTTATGTGGTATATAATTATTATAACTTGGTATTCATACATTTGATGTTAATGCCATAATGTGCCGTCAGTGGTGCTGTTATGTGGTATATAATTATTATAAATTGGTATTCATACATTTGATGTTAATGCCGTATTGTGCCGTCAGTGGTGCTGTTATGTGGTATATAATTATTATAACTCGGTATTCATACAGTTTATGTTAATGCCGTATTGTGCCGTCAGTGGTGCTTTTATGTGGTATATAATTATTATAACTTGGTATTTATACATTTGATGTTAATGCCGTAATGTGCCGTCAGTGGTGCTGTTATGTGGTATATAATTATTTTAACTCGGTATTCATACATTTGATGTTAATGCCGTACTGTGCCGTCAGTGGTGCTGTTATGTGGTATATAATTATTATAACTTGGTATTTATACATTTGATGTTAATGCCGTATTGTGCCGTCAGTGGTGCTGTTATGTGGTATATAATTATTATAACTTGGTGTTTATACACTTGATGGTAATGCCGGAATGTGCCGTCAGTGGTGCTGTTATGTGGTATATAATTATTATAACTTGGTATTCATACATTTGATGTTAATGCCGTATTGTGCCGTCAGTGGTGCTGTTATGTGGTATATAATTATTATAACTTGGTATCCATACATTTGATGTTAATGCCGTAATGAGCCTTCAGTGGTGCTGTTATGTGGTATATAATTATTGTAACTTGGTATTCATACATTTGATGTTAATACCGTATTGTGCCGTCAGTGGTGCTGTTATGTGGTATATAATTATTATAACTCGGTATTCATACATTTGATGTTAATGCCGTACTGTGCCGTCAGTGCTGCTGTTATGTGGTAAATAATTATTATAACTTGGTATTCATACATTTGATGTTAATGCCGTACTGTGCCGTCTGTGGTGCTGTTATGTGGTATATAATTATTATAACTTGGTATTCATAGATTTGATGTTAATGCCGTACTGTGCCGTCAGTGGTGCTGTTACAGATGGGTGCAGTCCTAACATAACATTCACGTTAACGCGAAAAGCGGTCACGAGGACTGCTTTAGCACACGTGCTAGGACTGCTCGACCGGACGCGCGTGCGCTCCTTGCGTTAACGCGGGAGGAAATTCGCGTTAACGCGATTTATTCCCGCCTGCGCTCAATCCAGTCCTGCGTTCACAATGTTAGATTTGTAATTCTCTTTACAGTGGTACGGATGGAGGAAATAAAAGGAATCTAATTAAATTACCGCAAATGTCGCCATATATACGTGCATTAAATGTGATGTTAAAATGGCACCCCGCATTAAGGGTTTCGTATGTAATATAACAATGGAAATAACCGCGTAGACATGCACTCAGGTATTTATGAAAAACTTCGTCAGTTTATACTATAAAGACTCTAGGAAAATTACATTCTAATTCTAATTTATTTATTTATTTTTAATTAATAAAATTGTGTATTTATTTCTTATTTGTTTATTTATTTATAATTTACTGATGTATTTATTCCTATTTATGTATTTACAATTTTTTTTTTTTTAATTTAGCAATTTTTCATAATATATGAATACCATGATTATCACCATTATTATTGTTTTCAATTATTATTATTATTATTATTATTATTATTATTATTATTATTATTATTATTATTATTATTATTATTATTATACTAAAATAAGAATAAATTTCATTATATTCAATGTTCGGAAATTGTATTCAATATTTTTTTTTAAATGCACCCCAAGCCGGTGTGGCCTAGTGGATAAGGTGCTCGGCTCGTGATCGAGAGGTCGCGGGTTCGACTCCCGCCCGGGGCACACCGGTGTTCTGTCTTTCGGATGAGACTGTAAAAACCGAGGTCCCGTGTCACGGTAGGCGTGGCACGTAAAAGATCCCTCACTGCTTTGGGTGGGTCCGTTGCAAAGGTCTAAATTTGTATGCAATGCATCAGGCAGATGCCGTCACCATATACGTGAAATAATCGTGGAGTGACGTTAAACAATAATCAAACAAACAAACAAATAAAATTCATCCCTTTACTGGTAAGCCTTTTATTTAATTGTAAATATTTACCTACATCCACACAGTAATATGTTTTTATATTTACATATATCGATTCTCCTTTAAATCCTTCTCTATATAAGTTGTAAGCAAGCGAACGTGGCTGTCAGCCACGTTCACGCGGCAGCCAAGCGCGTGAACGCGGCAGTCCAGCGCGTTAACGCAGTCTCAAAATTTAGTTCACGAGGAAATCTGCGTTAACGCAAACGCGTGTGCTCAGCAGTCCTGAGCGCACGCGGAAAGCAAACGTCACGTTAACGCAACGTTAACATAATGTTATGTTAGGACTGCACCTCACTGTATGTGGTATATAATTATTATAACTTGGTATTCATACATTTGATGTTAATACCGTATTGTGCCGTCAGTGGTGCTGTTATGTGGTATATAATTATTATAACTCGGTACTCATACATTTGATGTTAATGCCGTACTGTGCCGTCAGTGCTGCTGTTATGTGGTATATAATTATTATAACTTGGTATTCATACATTTGATGTTAATGCCGTAATGAGCCGTCAGTGGTGCTGTTATGTGGTATATAATTATTATAACTTGGTATTCATACATTTGATATTAATGCCGTACTGTGCCGTCAGTGGTGCTGTTTTGTGGTATATATTTATTATAACTTGGTATTCATACATTTGATGTTAATGCCGTAATGTGCCGTCAGTAGTGCCGTTATGTGGTATATAATTATTATAACTTGGTATTTATACATTTGATGGTAATGCCGTACTGTGCTGTCAGTGGTGCTGTTATGTGGTATATAATTATTATAATCTTCATAGTTATGTCGCCATACGTTTCATAATTTGCGAGTTGCTTGTTCCGTAAAAGCAGTAAACTTACAGTTGCATTCGATTACGCATAACGCGAAAGGATTTTATGAGGAATGAAAAGAATGGATAAAAACAAATATCGTTATCTAGATATCTCCACTATTTCATAATTAACTGTAATGTTGAGTTTTAGTTTCCTTCAATAACGTCAACAATTGATGTTAATGCCGCATCGTGCCGTCAGGGTGCTGTTTTGTGGTAGATAATTATTATAATTTGGTATTCATACATTTATTTACAGAACATACTTCTACTACTTACATTGTTCTTCATGGTGAAATCGGCTGCCGCTGCTAGAAGTATCTTTATGACACCGACGTGATTCTCTATAGCTGCTTTATGAAGTGGGGTGTTATTATCCTAACATGAAAATAGGATGAACAGTTTTACATGAACGTTATACGACAACTAATCATTTGTATAGATAAAAACCCTGGCTGTTTTGTAGAAAGTATCCTTTGAGATAATAATACATAATCAGGAAGTGCGAGGTCATTGTGGCATTCAGTACAACTTACGACTGTGGAGATTACATCAAATCCAGAAAAACAAATGAGAAACCAAATGATGAGTATGAGAACACGTTTCTTCTTCCGCGGAAATGCCTTACACATCATAACATAATCTTGTCAGTTGTTGTTCATGATATGTGAACTATATCTTCCAAATATATATGTAAGTTGGAGTATTTTACATTTAGATATCTAACTGACATAACACCGATTGATCGCTCTGAAGTAATACTTCAGTGAAATTTGACCACTGATCTGCAGTTACGCAAAACAAATAATATGACAAGGAAATAGCATATACATTAAAATTAATGAGAGCAATGGTATTATTAATAATTGTGCGAAACGTGATTTCCTCATGAAAGTCTCTTCCCCCGTTTAGATGGCGATGTCCAGATATTTTCTTTGTATGTTAAATCCATTTTAGTTAGTTCGGTTGCTTGGACCTGTTCTAATCTTGTGATTTCCATATAAATATCTACAAAATACTTTCAAATTTTTCTAATCTTTTCACAGTGAGAACTACATATGAAATACAATAAACTTCGAAATGCATTTTGAACATTTTATAGATCTTTGTTTTATTTAAATCTTTTAACTGAATTCGGAAAACTTATTTTTGAGCAATATATTTCCCGCATGATCTCTCAGACATAAATGTAAAAGTGATCTAAAATACAGGTAAGGGTCACGTAAAAGGTGTCCAATCATTTCATTTCATCAAGTTAACACTATATAATGGTCATAGAAATTGAAAATTTAACATTGAGATCGATCGTTAGAAAGACACTTGATTTTTATTGTCCCCTTGTCAGCTTTCTGTTGACCTTTCTTTAGCGTTTGCACTTGAATTTGCAGGGCGGTGGGTACTCTATTTGCTAGAGGGGGAGGGGCTTCATTTTAACTCTTGAGAGAGGTCCTGAACCTCGACCCAGTTGATCATTTGTCATTACTCCATGAGATGAGCACTATCAGACAGGTAGAAGATTATGGTATCTGTAAACTTGAATCAAACATATAGGGTGAAATTGTAGAATTCTCTTTTGTGTGGTAAGTAGAGAGAAGTAGGCATAATATTTATTGACTAATATGAAATGAATCTGGGAATTTAGTCATGTATCCATGGAAATATACAATTGAAAACTCAAAGTTTATTATAATCTCTAGTGTTTGTATTGTTGTTAATAATTTTACTGTCAGGCCCCGCTGTCACCAACCTTCCTTAACTCAATATTCAGCATCAAATCTGAGTATCTTTTCCAAATTTTCTTTCCACAACCTCAATTCGCCGTCACCAACTTGCCGCAAGTAGTGGCCCTATATGAATGATAGGGCCAAAATGTGTCTTTACGTTGCGTTCACTTGCAATTTTGACAAACGAAATGGCCTGAACGATTCTACGTATTTCGGCATCAGATAGATCAAATGTCTAACAAATATAAAGTTTAAGCTAACGAACGACAATAATAACCTTCCCCGACCTGTCGTCTGAACACTCTACACACATATTTCCCAACCTATGTCAAATTTGCCGGTTTGTTTATTTGTAATCTGAATCCTGCCTACGTTTGCGTATGCGCATCTTGGTAGCAGAATCAAACATGTGGATGATTCAGAATACATCGAAAAGTCGACATGTAGAGTTAAAAATTAAAACAAGTCGGGTCAAATTGAAAAAAAAATGTAAATACAAGGAATGATTTTTACATTTTCGTTGTCTATACTGCTCTTAACTAGATGCGACACGAGGTCTTGATATTTACTCTTTCATCTGAAAGACAAGATATCAGCAGGGATCAAATCCATATATTACAATAGGGCACAGCTGAACTGATTTTTTCTACTTAATCAAAATATTCAAAAACTAAAAGACCAATTTTGAAGGGCAAATAGCTGTGGACAACAGAACTATGTTTCGAAACTTTCATGAGCATTTTTATAAGCAGTTTTAAAAACACACGTTTTTAGTTTGCATTTTTTCATTTTTTGACACATTGTTTCGCATGGAAAATACGGGTGTTGACCATCGAATAAGAGAAAATGGTTTAACTCTTTTCTTATATAACAAATAAATGTATTTTCTTCTCATTTCAAAACAATACATGCTGTAATATTTTCAATAAATAATGGGGATTTTTTTCACAATGTTACTGATATATGTAATATAAATAACGAAACCAATGTATTAATAGCTAATTTTACTTTGTTATTTGGTTATGAAAATTAATAAAAAAAAAAATGTTATTTCATCAAAACAAATGAAAATTTCAGGTAGATCTTCATTGAAAGTCATTTCCACTCATCATATTTTTTAGATTTTTATGACTACCCAAAATGTGTAAATAGTGCAGAAAAAAATCATGACGCCATATCTGTGTCAACAGGTGTTATATCATAAGACACTATCGCTGTGTACATACATGTGTTTTTACTCCTACAAAAATTATTGAAATTATTTGAAAACCGAGTTCTTAGCCCACTTGAGTTCAGGTAGGACACAATTTTTACGATTCTGAAGGACATGTTCGCGTCTTATTTGCCTTCTTTCAATTTCACTTTTCGGCTATTTTTAGCCTTAGTTTAAAAGTTAAGACTGCCTCATAGCAGACGTAAATTTTAGACTAATTTATTTGGCCTATGACGAACATACGCCCTTTGATGTAACGCAGGTTAGTCCAAAAATGTGGGTTAGTCCAAAAGATTGGCCCGACTAAGCTTACGACCAGACTGATGAAATGATGAAATGGGGTCCTGCAGAATGTGACATTGATCAATGCTACAAACCTAGACGACAGTTTTTTCTTGTAGGGAACAAATTCATATTGTGTACTGTGCTTCACATTTCGTATTTACAACCGTAAACGTTAAGATTGATAACAAATATACATGATTACAAGCATTTTGTTACTTTTTTTTCAACAAGCAAAAACACGATAAGGTGAAATTGCGTATATTATTACGTAAAATGACGCAAAAAAGAAAATCCGCGAAAACTCACTCATTAAAATGTAATACCTCAACTGATTAAAGTATGGTTAAATCGATCTCAATTGAGTAAGCATCAACTATTTCGTAACGGCGAGTTGAGAATTGCACTCAGTTGAGTTCACCTCAGCGATTTGATTTGAGGTTGAACATTTTTTTTTAATTTTGGTGACGGCGGGCTTGATATATCTATTACATGAATTGTTTAATCAAATGATCAATTATCATTTCGTTTGTTTAAGAATGAATCAAAATCAAATATAGTGATTGGAATAGCTTGGGAATCTCATGAATCGGTTTTGTCTATGACTCCACGAATAAGTTGATTCAAATGGATCGTTTCAGAATAATAGAAAAAAAATATACCTTTCGTAGTAAAGTAGAAATGTATTGTCTTGGCGTAGTGATACAATAACAAGCCAATGGACATCAAGTATTTGTCTGTGCTAAAAATATTTATGCTTTTAGTAGTCACTTCTAACTACGTTATCAAACAGTTTAGAGTTAATTTTGCCATCGAAGATGGATCGAGAAATAAAATAAATAACATGGTTATGTTTGGGATACGAATAAAGGTAAAATACATGTTTCAAGAGAAAGAATAGGAAGGCTTTCGGACATATCAGTGGCATATCAAAAAAGACCTTTTAAAGTTAGTCGAATTGCTGCCATAATGGGACAAATTATATCAATACAGACTGTTGTAAGGTTTTAGTACGATTGGAAAATAGAGAATTATACAAATGCATTGATTTTCGTATTCATTGGGACAGTATATTTCCTTTCAAAAATGAAGCAATTGCAGAATTAGTAAAATAGTATAGAAATAGTATTTTACATTCATACAATATATCAATATATCAGAGAAAATTATACGAGTTCCATTGTTGCATACAGTGTTGCAACCTCCATTTGACATGTAGGTTATATGTCTGATATTTCTAAGAATAAAACAGGAGATTTCACGTCTGAAACAATAAAACCTACAGCATAATATGAATATCAACCATAAAACATACCTTATTTAGTTGGGGGGATAAATCTTATTCATTTGTGTATACGTATACATTGGTAATTATTTTTAACTTTATTTATTTGCCAACTAATAAAAAAAAAAAACCAAATAAGCAAGTGACCTCGTCAATCTTGCACGTTGGCACGGATATTAGAGTAAGGGTGGAAGGAAATCGGAGTTCCGGGAGAAATACCACGACACCAGGTTTGTGACAGCCTCAATATCTCATGTACCATATCTGGAATAGAATCTGGGTCGCATTGTGGTCAGAAGCGAGCGTGCTACTCTACCCCCCCCCCCTCCCCAAGGTTCTTTTATATTGACAGTTTGATAAATGTTTTGACGTTACATGAAAGGAACTGAGGTTGATGTAGATTAGTTATTGTTGACAGTCAAAATGTACATAGAGGGAAAAAAAAGGACTTAAGCCGATGAAGTAAACTAGAATATATAACATGCAAACAATGAATCTTGATCACGATTAGGAAGGTCTCTATCCCATTCAAGATAAAATCTCGTTCTCGTTCAATTTACATTTATATCAAAAGACTAATAAAAGCAATATTGGGGACGTTTACAAGATTTAAGTCAGATAACAATTGGTGTAGGTTCTCTGTAGAAAATGTCATATTATGCTAGACAGAGAAATTTAACCAGTTTAAACTTTTTTTTTTTTTTGGCTTGCCAATATCAACGCTAGTAAGTGTTTAATTTGCTGCATAGTGTATGCATTGTGGTTCATTTCTCTATGCAAACAACATATTAGGAAGTGAGTTTTGATACTTTGCTACTTCATTGTTAAAATTCATCTGTTTGCTTAGATTATATGCTTGGTTGGTTAATTAGCAGCCCCAAGATATCAGAAACTTTGTTGTTTTTTTTTTTCTCATCAATGTAGAAGAAAATAATAATTAAATAGGGTTCACGTATGATAAACTTCGGTTCTGCTGTCAAGGCGGAAACATTACAGAGGTTAGGTATCCATATATTTGATTAATTATATGTTAACAAGATATACGTTCGTCAAAAGCCACGGCTGATTAGAGACAAGTTTGATGTTCTTGGAGATGATAAAAGTCAATTAGTTGTCAATCCTTAGTTTCTAAGTTTAATTGACAGACACATACACATATTTCTTGATATGATTGCAATAAAAGTATTTTTATAATCTATAATCTTTTAGACTTATGTAATATCAAGATTTAAGTAGGAACATGCAAATCATTAAGGTGGGTTGATTGGTGTTTTTCGTCGCTTTCAACAATTTTTCAGTTATATCTCGACATGGAAGCAGGGTGTAATCAACCTATATATGTTCTATATTAATTATAACCACTAGGCCGGTGTCACTGTTGGTGGACTGATAGTCCACGAGGGCATCATAAGTCTAGTTTTTAGTGTTTTTGTACTGACTTCAAATTTTCAGTCATCAAATTAAGTAAATCACTCTAAAACTAAGAAGTATCTCCCTCATGCATAGCTCTGTCCTTAGATAGATTCTTTGGTTCACTTTTCGGTCATTTTGGCTTCAACTTTGCTTTTCATATTTTTATATATTTTGAGAATTCCAATCATTCGGCCAAGAGCATCACTGAAGAGACATAACTTGTCGAAATGCGCATATGGTGCACAAAATTAAAAAGTATATATGTTCTATATCAGTTATAACCACTATGCTGGTGTCACTGCTGGTGGACTGATAGTTCCCGAGGGCATCATGAGTCTAGTTTTAGTGCTTTTGTACTGACATGAAATATATACTTCAAATTTTCAGTCATCAAATTAAGTAAATCACTCTAAAACTAAGGAGTATCTCCCTCATGCGTAGCTCTGTCCTTAGAAAGATACGTTGGTTCACTTTTCGGTCATTTTGGCTTCAACTCTGCTCTTCATATTTTTATATATTTTGAGAATTCCAAAAATTCGACCAAGAGCATCACTGAAGAGACATAACTTGTCGAAATGCGCATATGGTGCACTAAATTAAAAGGTATATATGTTCTATATTAATTGTAAATATACTGGCGCAATCCTGGAATCTAACCCGGATCGTCAGAACCGCTTAACCACTACACCAAGCCTTTCCCTAAATCTCTGAGGACTTTGAGAACATCAAAAATCATATATATGTTGCGAACAAAGTTAATATTTGACAGCGACGACGCTCATCAGTGAGGAAACCAGTTTAGCTTTGATAACAGGGAGAATGTGTATAAATTACCGGGAGACTGAACACGTAATGATAATACACGAAAATGTCCTACACTACCCATGTTTAAAGAGAAAAAACATAAATGAATGTTTAAATAAAAATCCATTAATCAGTATTTCTATTGAATCAGATCTCTTTGATAAATAATATTATCTATAAAAACTACATTTATTATTAAGATCTCGTCATTTTCTCTGTTATAAATATTATTAAATGTATGATTTAATACTAAACCTCCTTTATCAAAAATAAAGCGCTAGCTTTACCTATTTTTTCCTTTGTTGGACTGAGTACTTGTTTGTAGATCATTTATAAAAATCATGTGTTCTTTCGTCAATATGCGAGTTCATATCACAATTAATGAATATGTTCTTATTTTGTGTTTCTCTTAGCAAATTAATTCATATACAGCGTACATTTCCTATAGAAACAGTGCAATAACTATAATACGTAAGTACCACCAGCGTTCACTTGCGATTAACATTATTGACTAAAATTATTCAGTTACAGAAACCTGTTTCAGTACGTTGTTATATATTCAAATGGAATGCTTCACGCCAAGTGCTGTACATCTTAAGCCATAGAGCATCTAAATGATAAATTGATATTAAAATTGATATTTTCACAGAGAATCTAAAACGTACATATGTACTTCCAATAACTCCGGATTCTTTTCCAACAAACAATATACTTCATATAAATACTGGACTTGCAAGGAATTATGTAAAGCACTAGATTTTCTCATGAATACTATTTTTGTGCAATTTGATGGCAAGATATATCAACAAATAGTTGGGATTCCTATGGGTTCTAACTGCGCGCCTCTGATAGCAGATTTATTTCTTTATTGTTATGAGAGGGATTTTATGGTTTCTCTTCAAAAATCAAAACGTTTTGACCTCAATGATAGTGAGGCCCATCGCAAATGACTAAGTTCAAATTAAACAAAATGCGTTGTTTGCAATTTTCGCATCAATAATTTATCGGGAAATATTTTTAACATGTAAATCAAAATCATATCATTAGAACATTCAATTTGTTTTCTTCTCATTTCTCAAATTTCATCTCATTTGGAGTAGAAATAAAGAAATTATGGCAATTTGAAAATAGCTAAAATGATTAAAATATCTAACGATACCGCAGCGGTACAGCGAGATGTTTATTTTGCCTTATAATTGACGGCGCGCTTAGAATCCATGAGCATAAAAGCGGTATGTTCACTGGCGTTGTTCGGGGTCACAGTTGTATCAAATCCAATGAGGTGAGGTTTTTCATGTAGATACGTCCATTACCTGTAAACAGCTGATCGCCGAAGCGAAAACGATGTGCGATGCCGGCACACGTAAGTTTTATATATATATAATTTTCAGTTTTAATTTATTTCTACCGGCCCATAATATGCGATAAGTATGTTTCCCCCGATTCATTTGATACCATTTTTATGAAAATATACCTAGAAATGACTACAAACATTTGAAAATAAAAAGATAGCGTCTTCCTCTATCGGAGGTCCGCCATATTGTTTTACGAGTCATTTGATTACATTGATATAGATAGTAAACAATCGTACATTATATAGTTCTCAAATAAGAGAACACATAACGAAAACAATTTCTATAGAAATAATTATGATTATCTTATTTGTGAAAAAATTACCCCGTAGCTATTATTTACAAAGTTTTATGTCTCAAAAGTTTCATTTCATCATTCTTGGTGTAATTTAAAGAACAGCGTGGGCGCGTGGGCTAATACTTACCATGGACGATTTTTATATTCGAATTGATAATTATTGGTATTTACATTAATTAAATATTTGACGATTTCATATAGTTTATTGTAATTTTGTAGCACTATTAATACGATTTTACACGTGTTTCCTCTGACTCGGGGCGACCTCCACGTATTGTCGTATAGAATTATGTACAGAAATACACATGTCAATGTAATAAATACCAAGGCATATATTGTGCGATGAAATAAGACATCATTTCAGCATTTAGTTTACATTGACCCCACTGTTTACAACTTCAGACTTACATTTTAATTGTAGATAAGTCTAGACCTCTGCGAAAGGAAGGGGGGGGGGGGTTTAATTTATTCATATTTTTTGTTAAAGGAAAAATGACGAGTCTAAGAGCCTCTTTCGATTCAAATGATTTGGTTTTAATCTTCTTTAATTAATTTTGGTATTTATATCAGTGGCTAATCCAGAATTTCCGAATTGGGGAGGGGGGGGGGGGGAGGCGCACAAGTGAAAGTCCAATATAAACCAAAATACTCTGCCAATTTAGGGGCGAAATCTGGAGATCTAGGGCGATCACCTGTCACCTGTGCGGCTAAATTATTACCTAATATCACGTCAACCGGCTGTCTGACCCAGCAAATATCAACCTTCATTTCGTACATTTTAACAGCTTTCAAGATATTAATTAGCGATCTTAATAAACTGGGTATTCATATTAATGGAAGACAAGGACTAATTATCAGGTTTCCTATTAATTGTGGATTATCATGAAGGAGACATAAAGAACAGGAATTGAAATCAACCAAACTTTACGACAATTTGTATTTATGAAGAGTTAATATTTGAGATTATAACACTTATATTAAAAGTTTTTATGTTTTTAAAATAATGAATATAATACATATAGTAGATTAATATAAAAAAAACTAAGCTATACTATGATAAATTAAAAGGTATGTGATATTTTTCACATTTCTTAAAAGAGTTACCCGCCCCTGATTTAGGTAAAAATGTGTTTGCTTATAAAGAGCTTATTTTTTGTCATACAATCTAAATTCCTTCAAATATCCTTATAAGTAACCATTTTAAATAAGTTTTTACATTATTATGAATCCTTGTATAAGTTTTTAGAAAAATGACCTTGGACATTTGGACTTCGTCATTTTCATCGAAGTAAAAAAGCATTCTTCGACAAGTTTAAGAGATTATATTTGAGATGATGAGACTTACAACCATGTTTTTATCTTTTTTCGTAATACCTGTAGTAGATAAAGTAGATTAATATAAATAAATCACAAATTTTATGCATAACTGATTAAGTTATACACTCATAAAACTGCGAGGTTGTGCATTTTCATTTGCTTGAAAAAGGTGTGAAAATGCAATATTGTCCATTTTCAGATCCTCATATCTTGTAAAGTACTCGAGATAAACCGATCAAATTTTCAGAGTTTGTTGACTATAAAATATGCATTGTAACTTACTTATTTTTTTGGTATATTAAGATACAAGTAAATTATTTATAGGTATCTAAAAAGTGTATCTCATGTGTTTTTAAGGAAAGGGTTTGGGCCACCCTATCATTGACAAATTCATTAATACTTGCAGATATTTGGATGACATTTTGGTTATCGACAACCCTGAATTCGAACAATTTATATCAGAAATTTATCCACCAGAGCTCACATTGAATAAAGCTAATACTTGAGATAAATCTACACCTTTCTTAGATTTAAACATCAAAATTATCAACCACCTAATATATACTAATGTTTATGATAAACGTGAGGATTTTGGATTTCCTATTGTAAATTTCCCTTACTTACATGTAGATGGCGATGTCCCTCGACTCCCATCATATGGTATCTATATATCTCAATTAGTTCGATTTGTCAGAGGCTGCACCGATGTTTTGGACTTTCATAAACGAAATTTACAAATTGCTACTAAACTTTTAACTCAGGGTTACAGATATCAGAAGCGAAGAAAAACATTCGGCAAATTCTTCAGATCTTATTCAGAACTTCTATCTAAATTTGGAAATATTTCTTTTCAACAGTATGTATCCAATGGAATTTCCCATCCTTATTTTTACGTTGATCTCGTAAATAAACTAAGGAAAGTAAAAGGCTCCGATAACGTTATTTTATCATGTAATAAAATAATCAAACGTCTTATAAATAGACAATATGATATTAAGATCATCAAAAAGACTATAGGTCTTGTATTTGGCCCCTCTGCAGCCTTATGCAGACTTTTTCTTGAACGTTGCACGCTGACTAACAGGGCGGTGGGGACTATATGACGGGCCTTGTCCAAACCTCTTTCAGAGGAGACATGGTCCTGAACCTCGTCCCCTCTGACTGTTAGTCGGGACTCCTACAGACCTAGGGTCTTAGCTCGCTTTCAGACTGGCAGAGCACGGTTTATCATGTTGATGTCGCATACATTTTTATACCATTATGTATTTTACAATACCTTACGTGTTTATATTTTTATGACCTCTCAATATGCGAAACCTGTTGACCCTTGTTCTTTACATGGAGGATTATTTATAAATTTTTAAATGTACGTCCTATCATTGTTCTGCTGTTACGGTGAGTGAGAAGGTGGGCCCGTAAACCGGTTAACCACACCATTTGTTTGGCTTTTGTCAAATTAAATGACCGTCCTAAATCGGTATCGTAATTGCACTACAATAAAATATTTTTGTAATGTGATATATGTTCTAGTGTATTATTCATATTCATGTATTGTATAGCTCTATGGTGACTTCTGCCACATAACTGAGCCAGTAACTCCTCTTTTTCTTTTTAAAAATACCGTTAAGATCTTTACCCATTTTTTTTTCCTGTGTTGGACTGGGAATTTGTTTCTAGATCATTCATTATAAAAATCAGGCGTTCGTTCGGCAATATGCGAGTTCATATCGCAGTTAATGAATATGTTCTTATTTTGTGTTTCTCTCAGCAAATTAAATCATATTCAGTGTACACTGCATACTATTTTTGTTAAACTATATGTCAAATTCCTGTTTTGATACTTTTCTTTATATATTTGTTAAAGATGTTTAGTCTAAACCGCCTTCAGTGTTTAGTGAACGAAGCCCTTTATTTACCCAAATCATCACATATGTGATCATGATTTCATGTACTTTTAAATATTAGTATTATCATAAACTTGTTTTTCAATTTTAGAGTAATTTAACACAGAAAAACGACAACAGAGATAATGTGCCAGTGCAAACAACGTTCGTGTGCGATTAACAGTCAACTGTGTATTACAGTAATACTTATTTCACTTACTTTGTCCTTGGCATTGATATCGGCTTTAGCATCTATAAGTATCTTCACCATGTCACTGTGTCCCCAGCTTATTGCCTCGTGGAGTGGAGTTCTCTCATCCTACGCAGACATATGTATGAATGAGAGAGACTGAAACATCATTCTTATGTACTATGTGTTATTATACTATTAGTAGTGTGGGAGGGAGTAGTTGATGCTGACAGGACTGGAGTACCTCGCGCTTATTCTGGGAGTTTTGACAAAGCATTAACTATCCTTTATCTGTACAGAATTCTAACTGAGAGAAATAATCGGAAATGATGCAATAATTTGATAACATAATCTTGTCATTTGGCAGCGAATAAGTATTGATGAATACTTTTACAGTAAGGATTGCTCAAATTCTGGTAAATGACCTTGAATTTAAACAATCATCTGATATCCTGGATCTTAATAATACTTATTATTCTGAAGTCGTTGATTTATGACATAAAGGGGTGGGGTGGGGGTGTGTTTATTGATTTCTAAAGTAATGTCATACAGAAAAGGGACAATGCATATAATATGTAAGTACCATTAGCGTTCATTTGCGATTAACACTAAAATTATTCAGTTACACAAACCTGTTTCATTATATTGTTATATATTCAAATGCAATGCTTCACACCAAGTGCTGTACATCTTAAACCATACAGCATCTAAATGATAAATTGACATTAAAAGTACTGTTAAGATCTTTACCCAATTTAATCATTTGAAGTAAAAGGTACGTTATCCATTACTTTGTCGACAATTTGGAGACTCCGAAGTACAAAGCGCACAAAGGCTACGTATGATTCTTATGGATATTTTCGAATTGTTATATACCAAGAAATAAAATGAATTGACACAGTTTGCTTTCTCGTTATCATGTTTTGCAGTAGGAATAATGGATGATCTTCTTGTTACATTATGAATCTAAACCTGGATGAACTTGCTTCTGTGATACGTGTCTGTTCGATTTATCGGTATAACTTTAGACATGGGTAAAAACGGCAACGCATTCTCTTTACTCCTAGTCTGCGTTGTGCTTTATAACAAATAAAAGAGTATAGCTGGAGTTTAAGAACCTTAGCACCTCCTATATGATGAAACCTACCACGATATCTCTGAACAAAAGAATCCTTTTTATAATTTTGCCAAATTATCTTTATCATATGCCATATGCCTATGAACAGATTATTCCAATTAACACTAAAATATTTTATATCTAAATTAAAAGTTACACATTAGAACTGGTTGGGAGAAGTGTAGAATGCTCTTCCTTTAACGTATGTCTTTTTCAATTTTATTCCATGTGGCAAACTCCCGTCCCATGCAATGTCCGTTTTGAATCACAGCAAATTAAGATATAACTACGGGAGGACCATGCAAAATAATGATTATTGAAATTATTACGGCATTATTTCCTTATTCCCATATCTCATTAACCAATAGTTTAGCCTAGATTACATGTCAAGTAAAGTACTTTTAATAGGTAATCATGTGATCGGCAAATTAATGTGTTATGCATCTATGTAATTATCACACCATTTGATATAGAGTACACATGTAACACGTATAGTGTTACTGAGAGTAAATGATCATGCTGAAACTACTTGACAAAATCAGTTCTACATTACATGTTAGTTCAAGTTAGAATCTAAATTGTAACAACATAGTTCATACACAGTTATATATGGATCGATAAAATAAATGATGGCTAATTACCTGTATGTAAATTAAACTAGAATTCAAACGATTACAAGAAAGAGGACATTTGTCGTCCCATATAAGATAAGATCCTGTTCTTAGATGAATAAATTTATAAGCAATCCCGAGAGTTTTACAGGGTACAAGTCATGCATAAATGAGAAAACATATCATGATCGTGATTCTTGATATGATTCTTATTTCCTTGTTTCATGCACATATGTTTATTTAAATTATTTCCTTAGTACGTACTTCTTTTTACATATTTTTGTGCATGTCCCTGTTTGTGGCATGCAGCTTGATCAGACAGTTTCTGATTATTTAAAAAACTCTTTTCACATGTAATTTTTTGTATAATAATAAATAAATAGTTTTGTTTTTTAAACTACTTAAATTTACTTAATTCTTAGTTTTTGCGTTTTATTTGCAAACTCATGCAATATCCCTGGCGATATATGTGATAAGCGTAAATGTATGTCATAGAGTTATCGAATATTTCAAGAGTTCAATTTTGATGTGGGTGGATGATTGATGCGATGTAAAGCCTGTTTTCAAGGACTATGATATGAGGTAATCTGTGGTGATTGGATACCTCGTGTTTATATTAAGACGTATCGACCGAGCAAACCTTGAGTATAAAAAGTGAAGGTTAAACAATGACTTTCATAATGATAATAATAATAATAATAATAATAATAATAATAATAATAATAATAATAATAATAATAATAATAATAATAATAGTAATAATGAAAAAAGAATAAAGATAATAACAATGATGGTAATTATTATCTTCATATATTTTAGAAAATGGCTTAATTAAAAATAATAATAATAAATACATAAATAAGAAATATCTGTTAATACATAAATAAATTGGTTATAAATGAATAAACAAATAAGAAATAAATACATAAATAAACTGATTAAAAATGAATAAATAAATGAAATTAGAAAGTAATCATCCTAGTATAAACCTTATATAAATACCTTATTGCATGTCTACGCGAAAATTTCCTTTCTTATATTAATATGAAATCCATAATGCAGGGTGTTATTTTAACACTACATTTAATACACGTTTTGTAGCGACATTCGCGGTAATATAATTAGATCCATTTATTTTTTTTTTCCATCAGTACTGCATAGGGAATTGCAAATAAAGACATGTGAATCTGCGACTGGACCAAGCGCCCGCGGGAATAAATCGCGTTAACGCGAATTCCCTACCGCATTAACGCGAGGAGCGCACGGGCGTCCGGTCGAGCAGTCCTAGCACGTGTGCTAGAGCAATCCTCGTGACCGCTTTTCGCGTTAACGTGTATGTTATGTTAGGACTGCACCCATCTCTAAGTATAATGACAGGGGATTTCAGGTATAAGACAATAAAACCTAAAACATATTATCATGAATATCAACTATGATAAACTACCATATTTAGTCAGGGAAAAATGTCTCTGTCATTTGTGTATGTCATGATACCTATACATTGGTAATTATTATTTAATTTATTTCCCAACTATTAAGACACAAGTCAACACGCTAATCTTGCTCGTTGGCACGGATATTAGAGTAAGGGGGTCGTTCATATGGGATGAAACCGGATTTCCGGGAGAAATACCACGACACCAGGTTTGTGACAGCCTCACGATCTCATGTACCAATCTGGAATAGAATTAAGGTTGCATTTTGGTCAGAAGCGAGCGCGGTACCCTGACACCCCCGAAGGTACTTTTATATTGGCAGTTTTTAAAATAGATATTTTGACGTTACATGATAGGAAACTAAGGTTGATGTACATTAGGTATTGTTGACAGTCAAAATGTACATAGAAGAAAATAAAACGACTTAAACAGATGAAATAAACTGGAATACATAACACGCAAACTAGGAATCTTGCTCACGATTAGGAAGGTCTCAATCCCATTCAAGATAAAATCTCTTTCTCGTTCAATTTATATTTATATCAAAAGATTAATAAAAGCAATATTAGGGACAAAGAACAATTAACTCAGTATTCACAATATTTCGGTCTCCTGACCTTCTTCTAATAAAATTTATTGGTATTGGTGGCTTAACCTATGTAATATCCATCATATTTCATAACCGATATATGAAAAATTACAATTAACAAAAAATTACGTCATAGCGTATACACGTATAACATTTAGCGCGTTTCCGCTAAAACGACATATTTAATATATAGCGTTATTACAAATATAACTATAAGACATTTAAAATAATAACTATATAATACATATATTAATTAACAAAGATGTTATATATGTGATGTCGGATAGGGTGAGAGGAGAGAGGAGGTAAAAAAGAGGAGGGGGTGGGGAGCGGGAAAGGGAAATTATGTAATGTGGGGGTGGGGGTGATTACACTGATTTTAAAACGACATAAATAATCACATAAGATGTTCTCAAATCAGTGGGAGGGAGGAGGTAGTGTGGAGGGAGTGTAACATTAAGATAATATATGTAAAACAAGATAATAACTATAAAATACATATAATAATTAACAAGGATGTAATACATAAAGAATCAGAAAGGGTGAAATGGAAGAGGAGTTAGGAGACTAGACTAGGGAGGGGGATCTTACATTAATTTAAAAACGACAAAAATAGCCAAACTGGTTGTTTGTAATTGTGTGGGAGGGAGGAGGTGTGGGTGGGAGTGAGGCGGGAGAGGGGTACCCTATATTCACTTCTCATTTAAGCCTTTAAGTCCTTAATTTAATATAGTACCATAAATAATACCATGATATGTTAATATAATTACAATTAAGAATAATATCTCTCTCTATAAAAATAATCTCTATAATAAAAAAAGGGATACCAACGGAAAACGCGATTCATATGGTAGAAACAGTTTTAAACCATAATGGATTTAAGTTAGGACACAAACATTTCAAACAAACAGAGGGTGTAGCTATTGGATCCATTTTAGACAGGGATTTCGCATGTACGTATATGCGTAAATGGGACGAATACCTTTTAAAATTCAACAAAACTCCATACATAGACGATGGATTTGGGAATTTTAAAATTCACGGAACATGCCAATATGATACACAGTAACATAAAAATTGAATTAAGATGGAGTAGGAGTGAAATTGAATTCCTAGATACAATTGTAAAGATAGAAGATGGACACATATACACAGACCTTTATTCTAAACAAACTGATAAACACCTATACCCAAGACATGATTCTTGCCACCCGCCACACACCAAAAAAATCATTAGCGTATGGGCTCGGAATTAGGATAAAGATGATATGTCAGAAGGAGGAAGAATACCTCAAACATAGACGTGATTTAAAAACTCAATTACGGAAACGCGGATATAGTAGTAAACTAATCGAACAACAATTAAGTAAGGTCGATAACATGGATAGGGACGAATTACTGAAGAAAAAGAATACGCAAGTAAATTTAAAACGGATTTCAATGGTTGTGACATACTCCAAACTTCTACCAAATATACGCAATATATTAAAGAAACATCAATCAAGATTACATCATTCAGACCGAAACGGAAAGGACTTTACGGGAAAGGATTCAAGACCATAAACGCGACATTACATATGAGAAAGAGAAACCGATAATGAGACATTTTGCTGATCATGCCGCAAGTGATCTTAGGGTAGCTATACTTGAGAGAACGACTGGACAATCAAAACATTTTAGACTTATAGCGGAGGAAAACTGGATTAGAAAGTTAGAGACCCGTTTTATTTATATATAGAGAGATATTATTCTTAATTGTATATATATATATATATATACAATTAAGAATAATATTGAATATCTAATATTTAGTACTTATGTTTTCGAGTAATTATATTAACATATCGTGGTATTATTTATGGTACTATATTAAATTAAGGACTTAAAGGCTTAAATGAGAAGTGGGTATAGGGTACCACTCTCCCGCCTCACTAAACACCCCCCCCCCCCGCCCCACCTCCACCCTCCCACATATTTACAAACAACCAGCGTGGTTATTTTTGTCGTTCTTAAATTAATGTAAGATCCCCCTCCCTAGTCTAGTCTTCTAACTCCTCTTTCCTTTCATCCGGTCCGATACTTTATCTATTACATCCTTGTTAATTATTATATGTATTTTACAGTTATTATCTTGTTTTACATATATTATCTTAATGTTACAATCCCTCCACCCTATCTCCTCCCTCCCACTGATTTGTGAACATCTTATGTGATTATTTTTATCGTTTTAAACTCAGTGTAAGACCCCCACCCCCATATTTCATAATTTCCTTTTCCCGCTCCCCACCCCCTCCTCTTTTTTACCTCCTCTGTCCTCTCACCCTATCCGACATCTCATATATAACATCTTTGTTAATTGATATATGCATTATATAGTTATTACCTTAAATGTCTTATAGTTATATTTGTAATAACGCTATATACTGAATACGTTATTTTAGCGGAAACGCGTTAATGTTATACGTGTATACGCTATGACGTAATTCTTTGTTAATTATAATTTTTCATATATCGGTTATGAAATATGATGAATATTACATAGCTTAAGCCACCAATACCAATAACATTCACTAGAAGAAGGTCAGGAGACCGAAATATTGTGAATACTGAGTTAATTGTTCTTTGTTTTATGACACTTCCCGTCAGAGGACTATTAAGATGTTTAATACTAAGGACGTTTACAAGATTTAAGTCAGATAACTATTTGTGTAGGTTATCTGTAGAAAATGTCATATCATGCTAGACAGAGAAATTTAACCAGTTATTATTATTATTATTATTTTTTTTTTTTTTGCTTGCCTACATGTATATCAACTCTAGTAAGTGTTTAACTTGCTGTATTATAGTGTATGCATTATGGTTCATATCTCTATGCAAACCACATATTAGGAAGTGACTTTTAGTACTTTACTACTTCATTGTTAAAATTCATCTGTGTGATGTCGCCACATCGCGTTTATTCGGATTGTTTATACCGTATCAGTTTTGACATTTTAATCTGTAACAAAAGGCGTTGCACACAAACGGACTTTTCTTCCAGGCCACAAGAACTGGGTTTTCTTTCTTTGTGTTCATCGGGGTTCGCAACCGTGTATGTATTCAAACATTTTACCGTCCATTGTACATGTGTCTTTACTAAGTCTTGTTTATCTAGTTAGATGTCGTGTTGGAGTAAATTTGTGTTGGTCAGAGTAATTTCTAGCAAATATTTTCATTTCATTTGTCACGTGCATTAAGATTTATCTTGGGTTGAATAGGTGATCGTGTAAATTGAAGCTTTGATAATATTGTCACTTGTCATGGTGTAGTTTAGGCGACATTTTCTATAGTTTCAATTGTTTTGTCTGATGATTTGTCTTAATCGTTTTGGAAGCGATTGTTATAATGTGAGATAATTGTCTATTCAATTGTCAGGTTTTTGTACTGTGCGTAACACATTTTTATTTTGTTTTTCAGTCTTTACCTCTTTGTGAATTCTATAAATAAAGACGTTAAATCATTTACATGGAGTTCTGAGGTTATTAACAGCATGTCTGGGACAAGAGCTGTGCAGTAAAGAACGGTTTTCCTGCATGAAGACAATCCAGGAGGCAGGGCTTTCTTACCACAACAGGACCAGGGGTCGCTTTCCAACCCAAACGAACATACTGTTTGATGCTAGACCAGGGGTCATTCTATCGAGCCGTACAGTGTGTAATACTTATGAGACGTAAGCCATAGTTGATACTACATGCCGTCCTTTGTGTTGCATGATCAAGAGCTAAGCGGAACTTTTAGGTGCAAACTTGTGTGTACTATTGACCTTTGCATTTCTAAAAACTGTAATTTCTAACCTGCATCACAAACAGACCAGGGGTCATACAAATGGCAGAAACTGTGAATAGAATAGAGTATCATATTTGTGAATGTTCTACTTATACTCAGTATAACTTACAGTAACATCCATAATCTTTTTATTTACACTTAAACCTGTAACATGTCTGATAGTGGTAAAGTACAAGAGACTTTGGGTTCCACGGAAACTGTTGATACTGATGTTACCGTACCAAAGATGGAACCAGACAAGCAACGTCGAACGCGCGCTTTACCTTTAAAGCTTAGGAACTTCATGAGGATGAATTTAGTACATACCGTGCCCATCTTGATAAAATATGATGTACGGTTGAAGACATAGCTTATGCAATAAAGGAAACTAAGGTCATTCATGCTTTGTGTGAAGAAGAGAATGCCTTACTAGAATTGAGTGATCAATATCGAACATGAGCAGAACGCTTCACTAAGTTTCTAGAGAATCAAATACTTGTGAGAGTCAAAGTGAATTGGACAACTTCTCAATAGAATAACGACGTGCGAAAGCCGCAATAAGATCTATACTTCATCAGTTGAAAACTGCCCGTTTTGATGTCTTGGAGAGTATGTCTTGCTACTCCACAAGCAGTGTAGCCTCAGCAACAGATGAACCACAAGGTTCAAAACCACTGCCAGATTCTGTAACTTATGGACTTGACATACTGATACTCGTCTGGAAACTGCAAATTACATTAATAATCTCACTGCAGGGGATACTCATATTTATTCTGTCATTCCATAGCTCAGTACAAGCATCCCTCAGCTCGGAGCTGGAATTCCCTCAGCAAATCCTACGACTGACTTCACAAAGTTCCTGTTGAAAAAGGACTCGTTGCTTTCTACTTCAGTAGGTTCAACGATTGTCCTGAGAACTCTGCAGTGTGGAAGGATAGCTTTCAGAACATTACCAAAGAGCTGGATGTTACTACTTTCGCAGGAATGGACTTGCTAGCGAAGTGGTATACGAGCGGCCAACTCATCAAAACCTTTGAGAGGTGTAATCAGGTTCTGGGACCGTCCCGAGGAGAGATACGGGAGTCCAGAATTAGTTGAAGCGTCATTCAAAACAAAGCTGGAGGGTTTCCTAAGTCGAAGCTTGATGATAACAAGAAGTTATATGACCTCGCTGACATCGTATCCGAGATTCTAAGAGCAAAGGAGAACCCCAAATACTCAACGCTTCCATCTTTCTTCGATTCTTCTACTGAAATACTTACGATCATAAACACACTGCCGTCAAGCCTTCAGGAGAAATTGACAACCCAAGCCTCGAATTACAAAATGCAGAATAGGACGCCCTATTCTCCATTATCTTTCCTAGTTGATTTCCTGCAGAAAATGTTCCGAATAAGAAATGACCCAGGGTTTCAATATGAACCACGTCAACCTAGAGGACAGAAGACACCCTCAGATCCGAAACAAATTTAACGCAATAGTAGAAACAAGACCGATGCAAAAATGAAATCCATGAAATATACAATTCATAATAACGGTGATAATACTCATCTGCTAAAAGACCTGTCGGGTGTTTAAGACAAAGAAAATTTCCGAAAAGAAAAAGATTCTTAAGGATGGTGGTATATGTTTCCGGTGCTGTAGTTCTCGTCATATGGCAAGAGATTGTAAAGCCAGTGTGAAGTGTGACTCATGTGATAGTAAGGACCATGTAACCGAAAAGTCAGACCCTCAGAAAAGACAAGGTGAGAATAAATCGGACCCCCAGAAAGAGCAAGGCGGGGAGAATGAAGCTTCAGAAGAAATACTAATTGTATGCACGTTTGTGGGGGTCGTTTCGGTGGAAAATCGTGCGCAAAGATTGTGCTTGTAAAGGCTTATCCACAAGGCGAACGAGAAAAAGCCACCAATGCATGTGCCATTATAGACGACCAAAGCAATAAATCACTTGCGAAATCCGAATTTTTCGACACAATGAATGTGAATTCGGATCCCATTCCATGTATCATTTCATCTTGCGTGGGTTCTGTTACGACATATGGACGAAAAGCTTCGGGATTTGTTGTTGAATCTTGAGATGAAACTGATTTTCCGAATTTGCCGGTCCTCACAGAGTGTGACAACATCCCAAATGTACGTGACGAAATTCCAACCCCGGATATTGCGAGTCAGTATCCGCACCTCATGGATATTGCATCGAGGATACCGTCACTTCAGGATAACGTACCCATTCTTCTCTTACTGGGTAGAGATATATTGGAGGCCCACTGTATTTTGGACCAGAGATTAGGGGATCACTCTCCATATGCTCAGAAGCTACGATTAGGCTGGGTCTTGATAGGAGAAGCTTGTTTGAACCGTGTTCATACACCAGAATCAGTCCATGTGAACAAGACTCATCTGATTAAAGGCGGACGTGCATCAGTTTTTCAACCATGCATGAGCAACTTCAACATTAGGAACGTACCAATTATCAACACTAATGGCTTTCATGATAACCTCTTTGAACGAACAGCAAACGACGAAAAATGCAATTTTTCACAAGAGGACAAGGACTTTCTCAAGATAATGGACAGTGAATTCCATCGGAATGAGGCCGGTAGCTGCGTTGCCCCTCTTCCATTTAAAAGTTTGAGGAGAAGTTTACCTAACAACCGAGAAGATGCATTGCGTAGAGCCGCAATTCTTGAAAAATCACTTCAGAGAAACTCCGTAAAACCAGAACACTTTTACATGTTTATGCGTGGCATTGTAGACAAACATGCAGAACTTGCTCCTCAGATAAAACCTAACGAAGAACACTGGCATTTGCCCATTTTTGGCGTGTATCACTCGAAGAAAACTTCCAAGCTTAGAGTGGTGTTCGATTCATCGGCTAAATCCGATGTTGTTTCCCTCAACGATGTTTTACTAAGTCGACCAGACTTGAACAACAACTTGATGGGTGTATTGTTACGCTTCAGAAAGGGACTTATTGCAATCACCGCAGACATAGAACAGATGTTTTTCGGTTTCATAGTGTCAGAGAAACACAGAAATCTTTATTCAGATGCGTCTGAAAAGGCTGTCGCAGCAGTAGCCTACTTGGTAATCTACATGTCGAGGAGTGTGACATGAGCTTCGTTCATGACAAATCAAAGCTCGCACCAAAGCATGGACACACCTTCCCTCGTCTGGAACTCTGCGCAGCAGTTTTGGCTTCTGAAATCGCTGTTTCTGTGACTGAACATCTTCACTTACATCTTGATGATATAA
This sequence comes from Pteria penguin, assembly GCA_035048485.1. Classification (NCBI taxonomy): domain Eukaryota; kingdom Metazoa; phylum Mollusca; class Bivalvia; order Pterioida; family Pteriidae; genus Pteria; species Pteria penguin. The sequence goes on along the minus strand of CM068592.1, from coordinate 632,303 downwards.
GCTTTCATACGGACAGCTTAGTTGTCCTTGGATAATTATACAACCGTACGAGACGATTCGCCCAGTTGTCAACTATTTTAAAAGTTGAGACCCAGAAACGTACAGGAATTGGCGTTGATCGTTGCAAGAGATTTTCGACATGGAACAGTTTAGTGAGTGCTCTTACTATTCTCAGGGAATGTGCGGTCAACAAAAAACTTAAACTTCACGATACAGTAGAAACTGTTTCTGCACGTGCATCCACCGAGGAATTCATTTTGAAGGTATTTCAACAAGAAGCCTTCCAATGACAAATACCATGCTTGTCAAAGAAACTTCCTCTACCAGGAAATAGTAAGCAAGCGTTGAGCAATCCTCTTTACATGTTTAACGATACGTGCTGTACACATAGAGATAGTTGAGGAGATGACTTCCTCCTCCTGTATCAACGCCCTCCGGCGATTTGTATCAATACGTGGGAAGGTGCGAAAATACTACTCAGACAGATGCTACAATTTTATCGGTTCTACGGACAACTTGAGGGTTGATGCGGTGAACATTGATGATCCACCCGTAAAGAGGTTCCTGCTCAAGAAACGATAGCACTTGGAAATTCAATCCGCCTCATGCATCCCATTTTGAAGGGATATGGGAGAGGATGATAGGGGTAGCGAGACGAATCCTGGATTCTCTTATTCTAGAGAATAGTGCCAAGTCATTAACACATGAAGTGCTTGTTACCTTCATGGCAGAGGTATGCGCCATCATCAATCATCGTCCAATCGTACCTGTTTCATCTGATCCAGATGACCCTCTGATCCTTACCCCTTCCGTGCTTCTTACCCAGAAAGAAGGTGGTGATGTTGCTCCCTTTGAAGAGCTCAGCTTAAAGGATGTATATAAGTCTCAATGGAAACATGTTCAGGTATTTGCTGATAAATTTTGGAAGCGCTTGCCGGATGAGTTCCTGAGATATGGTCTTGCTGAAGGAGAAGGACTCCAAAAGAAATGCCTGGCCAACGGCAATCGTAAATGAAGTGTTTCCCTCTGCAGACGGAAAAGTGCGCAAGGTCAACGTGCGAACCGTAAAAAGCAACACTTCTGTTATATTCAGTCGACCAATCACCGAACTTGTTTTATTGTACTCACCTACAAATAATAAAAATGTAGTGACGTAGTAACGTCAGGCGGGGAGTGTGATGTCGCCACATCGCGTTTATTCGGATTGTTTATACCGTATCAGTTTTGACATTTTAAACTGTAACAAAAGGCGCTGCACACAAACGGACTTTTCTTCCAGGCCACAAGAAGTGGGTTTTCTTTCTTTGTGTTCATCGGGGTTCGCAACCGTGTATGTATTTAAACATTTTACCGTCCATTGTACATGTGTCTTAACTAAATCTTGTTTATCTAGTCAGATTTCGTGTCTAGAGTAAATTTGTGTCAGAGTAATTTCTAGCAAATATTTTTATTTCATTTGTCACGTGCATTAAGATTTATCTTGGGGTGAATAAGTGATCGTGTAAATTGAAGCTTTGATAGTATCTTCACTTGTCATTGTGTAGTTTTAGCGACATTTTCCATATTTTCGATGGTTTTGTCTGATGATTTGTCTTAATCGTTTTGGAAGCGATTGTTATAATGTGAGACAATTGTCTATTCAATTATCAGGTTTTTGTACTGTGTGTAACACATTTTTATTTTGTTTTTCAGTCTTTACCTCTTTGTGAATTCTATAAATAAAGACGTTAAATCGTTTACACGGAGTTCTGAGGTTATTTACAGCATGTCTGGGACAAGAGCTGTACACTCTGTTTGCTTATATTATATGGTTGGTTGGTTAATTAGCTGCCCCAAAATATCAGATACACTGTCTCTGGTTTTTTTTTTTTTTTTATCAGTGTAGAAGAAAATAATCATTAAGTAGGGTTGATGTATGATTAACTTCGGTTAAGCTGTCGGGGAGGAAACATTACAGATGCTAGGTATCCATATATTTGATTAATTATATGTTAACAAGATATACGTTCGTCAGAAGCCACGGCTGATTAGAGACAAGTTTGATGTTCTTGGAGATGATATGAGTCAATTAATTGCCATTCTTTAGTTTCTAAGTTTAATTGGCAGACACATACAAATATTGTTTGAGATGATTGCAATAAACGTATTTTCATATTTTATAATCTTTTAGATTTATGTAATATGAAGATTTAAGTCAAAGTATGGAAATCTTTAATGTTGGTTGGTTGGTTGGTTGTTGTTTTTCGTCGTTTTCGACAATTTTTTCAGTTATATCTGGACATGGAAGCAGGGGGTAATCAACCTTGTAAACATACTGGGCAATCCTGGAATCTAACCCGGATCGTCGGCGCCGCAAGCAAAGCGCTTAACCACTACACCAAGCCTTTCCCTAAATCTTTAAGGACAGACCATTAAAATCATATACAATGTTGCTAACATAGTTAATATTTGACAGAGACGACCCTGTTCAATGAGGAAACCAGTGTAGTTTTGTTAATAGCGAGAATGCGTTCACATTACCTGGATACTTAACACGTAATGATAATACACGGACATGTCCTACAAATCCTATGTCTAAAGAGAAAAACATATATGAATGTTTAAATGAAATTCCATTAATCGGTATTTATATTCAATCCGATCTCGTTCATAAATAATATCATCTATAAGAACCACATTTATTATTAAGATCTTGTCATTTCCTATGTTTTAAACATTATTAAATGCAATCAAATTTATGATTTAATAGTAACCCTCCTTTAACAAAAATAAAATGCAAGCTTTTCCTATCTTCACCATATCACTGTATCCCTGGCTTGCTGCCTCGTGGAGTGGAGTTCTCTTATAATGCGCAGACAAAAGTATTAATGAGAGAGACTGAAACACCATCCTTATGTACTATGTGTTATTAAAAGAGAGAGAGAGAGAGAGAAGTAACGGTTTAATTATACTAGTACTAGCGTTGGAGGGAGTAGTTGATGCTGACAGTACTGGAGTACCTCTCGCTTATTCTGGGAGTTTTGACAAAACATTAAATATCTTTTTATCCATACAGAATTCTATCTGAGAGGAAAAAAAAAAACGGAATTGATGCATTTATTTGAAAATATAATCTTGACATTTGGTAGCGAATAAGTATTTATGGATACTTAAACTGTAAGGATTGGTCATATTCTGGTAAATGACCTTGGATTGACACAATCACCTGGTATCCTGGATCATACTTATACTAACCATTCTGAAGTCGTTGGTTTATGACATAAGGGGGATTCTTTATCAAGTTCTAAAGTAATTTCATACCGAAAAAGGGAAAAAATATAATACGAAAGTACCAACAGCGTCCATTTGCGATTAACATTGTTGACTAAAATTATTTAGTTACAGAAACCTGTTTCAGTACGTTGTTATATATTCAAATGCAAATCTTCACACCAAGTGCTGTACATCTTAAGCCATACAGCATCTGAATGATAAATTGACACTGAAAATACCGTTAAGACCTTTACCCAATTTTTTTTCCTGTGTTGGACTGGGTATTTGTTTGTAGATCATTCATTATAAAAATCAGGCGTTCGTTCGCCAATATGTGAGTTCATATCACAATTAATGAATATGTTCTTATTTTGTGTTTCATTCAGCAAATTAATTCATATTCAGTGTACATTGCGTAATATTTTTGTTAAACTATATGTCAAATGCCTATTTTGATATTTTTTTTTTATATTTTTGTTAAAAAATGTTTAGTTTAAACCGCTTCCAGTGTTTAGTGAACCAAGTCCTTTATCTCACCAAACCCATCACATAGGTGACATGTACATTTAACTATTTCTATTTGTAATATCATAAACCTGTTTTTCATTTTTAGAGTAATTTCACACAGAAAAACTACAACAGATATAATGAGCCAGTACAGATATAATGTGCCAGTGCAAACAACGTTCATGTGCGATTAACAGTTAGCTGTGTATTACAGTAATACTTATTTCACTTACCTTGTCGTTGGCATTGATATCGGCTTTAGCATCTAAAAGTGTCTTCAAAATATCACCGTGTCCCTTGTTTGCTGCCACATGGAGAGGAGTTCTCTTGTCCTACGCAGACATAAGTTTTAATGAGAGATACTAAAACATCATCCTTATGTATTATGTATTATCAGGACAGAATGAATTATCAGTTTAATTATACTAGTATTAGTGTGGGAGGGAGTATGTGATGCTGACAGATGGAGTACATATCGGTCATTCTGTGAGTTTTGATAAAGAATGAAATATCCTTTTATATATACAGAATTCTAACTGAGAGTAGTTGATGCTGACAGATGGAGTACATCCTTAAATATCCCTTTATTTATACAGAATTCTGAGAGCAATTATGGGAATTGGTGAATTAATTTGATAATATAATCTTGCCATTTGGTAGCGAATAACTATTGATGAATACTTTAACAGTAAGGATTGGTCAAATTCTGGCAAATAACCTTGAATTTAAACAATCACCTGGATCACACAAACACTTATGATTCAGACGTCTTTGGTTTATGAAGAAATAAAATTGTTTATCGATTTCTAAAGAAATTATATACAGAAATGGGACAATACATATAATACGTAAGTACCACCAATTGTGAATTGACGCAATTTCCTTTCTGGTTATCATGTTTTGCAGTAGGAATAATGGGTGTTCCTTTTGTTACAATATGAATTTAAATATGAATCTCACTATGGATTAAGCTGCGATGTAAAGCATGTTTCTGGGGGACTCTGATATGAGGTAAAGTGAAGTATGTGTTATTCGAAGGCTCAGAATTCACTACAGTTGCAAATCTTTACAGATTATCTGCGACTTTTATTTTTCTTTTCAGAGAAATTCAGATTCGACATTTTATTTCTACTATAGCAAATAAGCAGTGGCTAAGCGTGTTTTCGATTGATCGCTACATATTTTGGAAATATGAAGATCAAGAACTTTATTTACAAATTTAGTCTTGATGAATTGCGTCTGAGGAGAAAGCAATGGAAAGAACGTGATTGTTGAAGGAAAATGCAATACCCATTTTTATGCCGTAATCAATCGATATTACGTAAAATTGTATGAACAACCTTATCAAGGAAAGGATAGAATCTAAGGTGATTGAGTACCTCGTGTTTATATTAAAACATATCGGCCGATCAAGCCTGAAAGCGTTAAACAATGACTTTCATAATTATAATAATAGTGTATCAGAACAATTTTCAATGTTAAGATACATTTCGTAGAGGACTGGGATTGTATGAACATTTTTGTATGTATCAATGTTGGATGTCTTCTTGATATAATTGCTTATATTAACAAATTTATAACACCATTCGTCGAGTTATTGTATAATAATATATGATATATGCGGTGCAGTATTTCAATAAACGATGTGAGGTTTTTGTAATCGACTTATCCTGTTTTGAGCATTCACGTCGGCTTCAGCACGTATAAGTGCTCTTACTGTTTCATCGTTGTTTTGTGATGTTGCAATATGGGGAGGCGAGTTATGACCATACAACAACAAACGTGTTACTGAGACTGAATGCGTTATCATTCTTATAATACAGTCTATATCAATCTAATTACCTGGATATATTGAATGTACAGTTAACTTATCCATGTTACGTAAACTCTAAAGATAAGCCTCATCCAGAATAGTTAATATTCTGAATAGACGGCAGTCCATATAATATATCATGCAACTATTATTTCTGGAAATGAACAGTAGACCTTCTAAGGACCAGTTTACAGTCACTGACTACCATTGCGGAGACGAACGTGCGACCTGTATTTCCTGTAAAGGTCTCATATATGTATATATAGAGAGAAGGGTAACAGTTTTACCGATCGTCACCTTGAAAAACAAAGCTTGTCCTCCATCTCCCTTTAGTATTACAGCTGAGAGGTGGCGCAATGTTTTTGATATATAATGGAATATGGGATTGCACGAAATGACCAAGACACATATTAGGAATATTATTTATGTCGAAACCTTTATTTACACAGATGTTGATGAAATACCTTTTACGAAAAAGCAATTATTTTCGAATGACACTTTGGTACAAGAAAATCAAATACTGTTTCTATGTCTAAATCAATACATATTGCATAAAACTGTAGGAACAACCTCGGCCACAAAAGGTCATAAACTGTGGTGAGTGGTTAGTTCTAAAAATATTTCTAAAATATATTGCCCGGTCAAACTTTGTTAATATAAACTGAAGGGTAAACAATGGCATTCGAACTTATAATATAATATAATATTAGCAAAGTTATAACTTGTTAGTATAGGGTTCGTGGAAGATAGTGGTAATATTAACAGTTTGTGTACATATCAATGTAGATATAATTACTTGGTGGGAAATCTACTTCATATAAGTACTGACATTAATGTTTAATTAAATTAATGTTTTACCACACTGATTACAAACTTTATATGAATTTGATCAGTTGATGTTATGAAAAAGACTTGCTCTAAGGACCTATTTCCAATCAGCAATAACTTGTAACTAGGACCGTATGATTTGTGTTTCTTCTAAATATTCGATAGATTCAATTATATTAAAATGACAGTTATTATAGGAGGTACCACCCTGTTGTAATAATTCGCCTTGTGCTCTATTGGGAAATGAGGCATGTAGTTGAATAACTTTGAAACGTTTGCTCTTGAACTATTACTTATTAACCTCAGATCATGTGTCTCCAAATATCAAATCCACAACCAGAAACAAACAAAACCTTCTTTTTGAGCAATATGTGTCCAGCGGAATCTTATCCCAAATTCTGCATTGATTTTGAGATTATTACAATTTCCTCTTATCTAGAATTAAATACTGAATATCTAATATTTGCTGTCACATGAATTACCACATTTTCATTAACCGGAATCCAAACTGACAATTTTAAATAACCCCGAAAACGTTGTAATACTTTCCAAACATCAGTTTTATTGTATAAAAATCAAAAACTAACACATGCATATTTTAATTTGTTTTAAGCTACATCTTTTGCATTAGTATATTCTGAATATTTCAAAGTAAACGACCTAGATGAAAGCTTAAAAAAAATCGGAAAAATGATGTTGCACGTAATTTCACGCGATGAATTCTGTTTTAGAGCATCACAATTAGACTTAATCCTCTTACACAAAACGGTTCATATTGATATCCTCTTTTTTCTCCTATAGTAACTAGGCGACAGCTCAGTAGAATCGAAATTGATATTGGCAAAATGATAGGGACAATTATTGGAAATATAGAGCAAGTCGAAACTTTTATTTACAAGGAAGAGAAATTTGTATTTCCCCACCTCACCCCATTTTATGTATAAATCAATAAATATATTATAACAGACTCAGATCAGCTGTATCACTGAAAGGATATTACCCTACCTGGCTATCACTATAGCCTATGTAATATGTAAAAAGTGATGCGAAGGCATGTCTTTTATACTATATATCATTGTTAATTTATTGCATTTGCTGTCAGTGTCATACAATGATAATGATTAGAGCCCTTGGTAAGATTCCATTGACGGGAACTCCGATTTAGTATTAACAGTATGTTTGGGACATGACATATGTACAGTTTATGCAGTAATCAACATAAATCTCTTATCGACAAAGTCACTTTGTGACAAGAATAGTTTAAATTTCAGCTTGAGAACCAGGTTAAGATATTGACACAAATAAATTAGATTTAGAATTTCCAAATTTGTACTACATTCCAAAAAAATGCACAAAATCACTACAAACAACGCTGGTTCCTCGAAATATTCCACAAAATCCGCATCGATATTACTCGCAAAAATATTATCATATATTTAATCTGCCCTCCATAGGTATTGCGAAAGAGTATATTCCAGAAGTGGAATTAATCAAATGTGGATCCTAAAGAAAAGCTAGAATTAGAGTTATTAAAACATCTGAAATAAAACATTTTACTACTATTGTCATGCCTAATCGCGATTTGTACTTCGCGCGGTATGCATAGAACTGTAGGTCGAATCGACTTCGTACTTCTACTTTCGTTTCGGCGATGTTTAGGCGCGATTTGCAATTCCCCATGCCCATTCGATTTATTTTCCTGTTCTTGTGTAAGTTTATACTGATTTCTGTTGTTTTATGATTGTTGAAGCTACACATGTCCTGTATACTCATCTCAATGTCATGTTTGTATGGTTTATTGATTTTTGCGATTGATCTACCCAGGTGTACCCCTTGTCATCGCATAAGGCAAACATAGTTTCTATATTTCAGTCATTCTAACATAGATATGCACCTTATATATGCCCCTTGCTATGCGATTAGTTATTATTATCCATTGGTAATGTCAGTATCGGTTAATGACGTGACAGTCTTTGAAAAGTTGTGGGTAATTAGATTTTAATCGAATATCATACATGTAATCATATATTATTTCTGAAATGTCATGTAATATTCATTGATTGCAATCTGATTAGATAATTACAAATATGTCTTTTCAGACTTTTACTGATTGTATTGGAGATCTCTTCATTGATATCGGAATAAATTGTTAACATTCCAAATGTCGCCGCATAGTCTTCAAAGTAAAAGTACTGGAACTCAGCAGGACAAATCCGATGAGGGAGATGCCGTCCAGAATGGTGAGGACCAAACCCGGGCCCATGGTTACAGTCGGAATAGTGATGGTCAGGACTCGATCGCATTTCATGCAGATTCGGTTTTGAACCAAGGTGAATGCCGTGAAGTCCACTTACATTGCTATGACCATGAAGTGCCACTGCAACACAGCAGTGAGGTTCAAAACGGAGAAGACACGAACAGAGACAAACGTATTCGTCAGCTGACAGAGAAAGCCCAGTCTGTGTTTATTGATACTGTGAACAAAGTTAAATCTGATTTGTATGACTTGCAAAAAGGTGTGAATTATAAGATATGTATTGTAACAAGTGGTGCAGAGAATGATCATGAAACATTACGCCTATGTAGGGACAAAATTTCTGATAAAGTGGCTCAGTGTTGTAAGTTGTCATTAGAGTTTAAGGACTATTTAGAACGATGCAGGTCAGTGGACTCTGTAAAGGAACTTAATGCATTTATAGACAGTGATGATAGATTCATGAACAGTGTTGATAAGACTTTAAGACATATCGATCATGTATTGTACACTACTGTCAAGTCTGACGACAAAATGTCGAGGCATTCAGGGTCATCTGCTGTCAAATCTATTGACAAAATTTCGAGGCATTCGGGGTCGTCTGCTAGGTCTAGTACATCCACTATTATACTTAGACAAGCCGCGAAAGCCGAAGCTGCTAAAGCTAAGCTTGAATTCTCTTTAAAGCAGGCCGAGTTAAAACGCGCCCATGCTAAGATTGAGGAAGAGTCTCAGATAATGAACGCGACCAATGCGCGCAAAAAATCGGACCTACTAACCGAGATCGAGCTTCTTGACATTTCCAGTGAAAAAGCCGCAGCTGAAGCCGAGTTGTTTGCCATGGAGGAATATGTCAGTATTTGTGACATTAAACAAGAACGTGATGATTCAGTATCGCACTTTGGTAAAACCGAACGTGTGAGGAAATATATTTCAGATTTGAACGATCTTAATGCTCAAAACGGTGTAAAGAAGGAACCCGTTTCTCGTGTAGTTGCTAGCGCGCCTTTGGGCATCGGTATATTTTCGGAAGCTTCTTGTACCTTTGGTGACTCGCGAGTAGAGGTTACTGCTAGCAATGCATCGCATTCGAACCTTAATCCTCATGCCGTGGTTTTTCAGAGTAGTGCAGGACACCCAAGTGTGCCAATGTTTGGATCAATGCACCAAGGTGTTTTGGTGCCATCCGTTGGTGCAAGTTATGTGACAATGCCGCAAGGACCGCCAGGTGTTGCTCATGGGAACACTACAGGTTTGGATAGTACCGACTACGTCTATCGACCATTAACAACGTCCGTTTTACAAAATAATGGACAAAATTCGTATGCATCAACATATCCCAATTTAGGCAAATGTAGTGTAGTGTGTCCAGTTTGGTCCCCTTACCCGACGCACCCATCATATTCTGCTCCTGCTCCGCGAATGTCCACCACTGGTATTGTCACAAGTTCGTCAAATCGTGTGTCGTCTGGTACATTGAATGGACAACGAACGACTACGCCATCACCCACTTATGGAGACTTTGCGAACTTTATGTTAAAAAAGTTTATGTTACTATGCAAATCAATCGAGCCGTTTGATGATAAACCGGAAAATTATGCGCCATGGAGGGCAACTTTGAAATGTGTTGTGAAGGATCTAGGGCTTGACGAGTCACATGAGCTTGATCTGATGGTAAGATGGCTTGGGCCTGAATCGAAGGAGACAGCTAAACGGATAAGGGCATCAAGTTTAGAGGATCCCATTGGAGCATGTAGAATACTCTGGAAACGTTTGGATGATCTTTACGGCAGTCCTGTTATGAAGGAGTCCGAGTTGTACAAACGTCTAATGAACTTTCCAGATACTTCGGATAATCCCAAGAGGTTGTACGATCTCTATGATCTTCTTTGTGAAATTGCGGTTTTGAAGAGAGATCCAAAATATGAATATTTACTTAGCTATTACGACACTAATGTAGGAGTGGATCGTGTGGTGAACAAGCTTAGTACCGACTTGATGAACAAGTGGCGCACAAAGGCCAGCAAGTACAAGATCCATCATGATGTTCCATACCCACCTTTTGACGTGTTTCGGGACTTCATCAAGGAGTGCGCGATAATGTTGAACGATCCTAGTCTTTCTTTGTCATGGAAACAGCAGAAGTCACGTCACAACCTTGTTAAACAGAACAGAGGGGGAACAGTGACCGTCAGAAAAACCGAAAAGGTTACTCCGGACGCTAAACTTCTGACTGAATCAGCGCGTTTTGACAACGGGAACTGTCCTATTCACAAGGACTTGCAACATACTTTGAACCAGTGTAGGGCTTTCCGCAGAAAGCCTATACCGGTGCGAAAGAAATTTCTTCGTGACAATAAAATTTGCTCGAAATGTTGTGAATCTCATGTTGGACCATGTCAGAGGTCGGTCAAATGCGAAGTATGCGAAAATACTGCTCATGCCACAGCAATGCATTTAGAGCGTCAGCAAGGTCAAGGACAGCAGTCAGGACATTCGGGTGGACAACATGGCGGGGAGCCAAGTGGACGCCATGGCGGGGAGCCAAGTAGACACCATGGCGGGGAGCAAGGAACCGCATTATGCACCAAAGTCTGTGGTCCTGGATATGTTGGACGTTCATGTGGAAAGGCAGTTCTAGTCAAAGTGTATCACAAAGATGAGCCTGAGAAGAGCTTGACTTTATACGCTCTAACCGACGATCAGGCTGACTGTACTTTGGGAAGACCAGAGCTTGTCGATTTTTTGAATATTCTGTCTTCAAAAGGAATGAGGATGATGACAAAGTCGGACTCTCTATGGAGGACAGGGAATTTTTGGAAATCATGAATTCGGATTTCGAGAGGGATCCGGATGACCGATGGAAGGCTCCTCTTCCCTTTAAAACCCCTCGACCTCAACTTCCCAACAACCGGCATGTAGCGCTGAGGAGAGCACATCTGCTGGAGGAGAACCTGAGAAGGAATCCAACTAAGACGAAGCATATGGTCACCTTTATGGAAGGTCTTATGGAATCTGGAGCGATGGAAGAAGCTCCACCTTAAGACTCTGAAAAGTGAGTGTTGGTACCTCCCTCTCTTTGGGGTTTACCATCCCCGCAAGCCAGATAAAATCCGAGGTGTGTTTGACTCTTCCCTGAAACTCGGCAATGTGTCTTTGAATAGTGTCTTGATGAGCGGACCTAACCTTGTCAATGATTTGATCGGTGTGTTGATGAGATTCCGAAAGGAAAGGGTGGCGTTTATTGCAGAAGTCGAACAAATGTTCTACAGGTTCTTAGTGCGAGAAGACCATCGCGATTTCCTTCGTTTTTTCTGGTATCGCAACAATGATCTCAATTATGAACTGATGGAGCATCGGATGAAAGTCCATGTATTCGGGAACACTCCGTCACCGGCAGTGGCGACCTTTGGATTTCGACGCATTGTTCATGGCGCAGATGAAGACGTGAGGAAATTTGTCAATGATAACTTCTACGTTGACGATGGCTTAGCTTCAACTACCACGGCATCTGCTGCAGTCGACCTTCTGAAAAGGACACAGTCAACGCTAATGAACGAGGGCAGCATCCGCCTTCATAAAATCGCGTCAAACTGCTCTGAGGTTCTCCAAGCCTTCCCAACAGATGATCTCGAGAAGAACCTGAAGATGGTGAACCTTTGTGCGGATGAACTCCCACTGCAACAGAGTCTTGGGCTCGCATGGGACTTGAATATGGACTGTCTCACCTTTAGTTCTGCTATTCAGGATAAACCATTCACTCGGAGGGGACTTCTGTCGATGGTCAACAGCTTATACGACCCTCTTGGCATCATAGCTCCAATCACCATTCAGGGAAGGATTCTCATTCGACAGTTTTGTTGTGACAACGACGAGTGGGATTGGCCCCTACCCATGGAATTTGAGAAATCGTGGTCGGAATGGAGAGTTAGCTTGTCTGCACTGGACACTGTCAGCATTTCCAGGATGTTCACTCCAACCTCATTCGACAATGCAGCTTCGAAGGAAGTCCACATCTATTCGGACGCCTCAGAGCAAGCTATCTCGGCTGTTGCGTATCTGAAGACAATCAGCGACACAGGAGATGTTCACGTTGGCTTTCTTATGGGCAAGTTGAAGGTTGCTCCGACGTCAGGCCACACCATCCCACGATTAGAACTTTGTGGAGCGCTTCTAGCAACCGAGCTAGGTCAGATAATCTTCGAAAGTCTCGCGCTCTCTCCTGACATAGCTAGATATTACAACGACTCCATGGTGGTTTTGGGATACATTAATAATCGTACCCGAAGATTCTACAACTACGTGAGCAACAGAGTCAGTTCGATCCTTAAGCGCAGCAAGCCAGAGCAATGGTTCTTTGTTGGAACGGAAGATAATCCAGCTGATCTTGGGACAAGATGCAACTCTCGTGTCAATGAACTCAGTGCCTCTATTTGGTTGTGTGGTCCACCGCAACTGATCGTTGAATCCGAGTCGCAGTTGTTGGATTATCCTCTTGTTAACCCAGACGATGATAGGGAGATTCGGGCTCCTATTTTGGTAAAGAAGAATTCAGTTGAGGGTCTGAAACCTCTCGTTACGAAGTTTGAGAAGTTTTCTTCATGGAGTAGACTTGTCAGTGCTATCGCTGTTTTGAGACGTTTCATTCGTGCATTGAAAGGACAACATCTGTCTCCAGAGAAATCCATTGATATTCTCAAGGATGCAGAACTACATGTGATCCGTACTTGTCAGAAGGCATCGTTTGATAACGAAATATCACTTCTCCTTGACAGGAAACCGATACGTCGAGGAAGTGCTCTATTCGGACTGAATCCCTTTCTAGATGACAACGGGATCTTGAGAGTCGGAGGTCGACTCAATCAGTCTTCGCTTCCCCTTGATCAGAGGAACCCTGTGAAAATCCACGGCAGATCACACATTGGACGCATTCTCATTGTTTATCATCACGAAAGGATACATCATCAGGGAAGAGTACTCACGGAAGGAGCTATCATCTCGCATGGATTTTGGATTATTAGTGGCAGGCGTGCAATCGCTTCATTTCTGCATAAGTGCTTGACGTGCAGAAAATTGAGAGGACGTTTGGAGCATCAGCAGATGGCGAATCTGCCTCCCGATAGAGTTACTCCTGGTCCACCTTTTTCCACCATCGGCGTAGATGTGTTTGCACCTTGGGAGGTCGTAGCACGAAAAACCAGGGTAGGGTTAGCCCATTCGAAGCGTTGGGCCGTTATATTCGGTTGCTTGATAACGAGAGCAGTCCACATCGAAGTCATCGATGAAATGTCCAGTTCTGCATTTATCAACTCCTTACGCCGATTCATCTCTATCCGTGGGCCAGTGAAGGAGATACGTTCGGACAGAGGTACTAATTTCATCGGCGCATTGGATGACATTGGAGCTGATGCAGTTTTCGTTGAGAAGGGACCTGTGCACTCGTATCTGCAATCAAATAGGATCAAGTGGACATTCAATCCCCCTCATGCCTCCCATTTCGGTGGTTCTTGGGAGAGACTTATAGGGATGTCACGCAGAATATTGGATGCCATGTTACTCAACAACAAATCTAAGGCACTCACTCATGACGTGCTTTCTACTTTCATGTATGAAGTGTGCGCAATACTCAATTCTAGACCAATTTGTTCGATCACGTACGACCCTGACAATCCGTTTATCGTCAGTCCGTCTATGCTGTTAACATAGAAGCCATACATGGACAGCTTGCCTGCTTCGGTTACTACGAGGGATATCTACCAGGCTGCTTGGAAGCACGTACAACTCTTGTCGGACACGTTTTGGAAAGGATGGAAAGGAAGCTACCTTCAAAACCTTCAAGTCCGAAGGACGTGGCAGAATCCTCAACCGGATGTTAAAGTTGGTGACAATGTTTTGATGAGGGACAAACAAGTGAACCGAGGATGTTGGCCAATGGGTTTAGTGACTCGGGTGTTCGAAAGTAGTAGTGACAAGAAAGTTCGTACTGTGGAGTTGCGCGTTTCAAAGGACAACCGTGTTACGTCATTCGTGCGTCCAGTAACGGAACTGGTAGTTCTTGTTGACTAGTTGTTTATATTCAGTGTTTGTTTAGGATTTCGTTATTGATCTCGTTGATTTTGTAGAAGCACTACAAGTTAACTGTAGATGGTAATGATCATTGTCATTAGGCGGAGAGTGTCATGCCTAATCGCGATTTGTACTTCGCGCGGTATGCATAGAACTGTAGGTCGAATCGACTTCGTACTTCTACTTTCGTTTCGGCGATGTTTAGGCGCGATTTGCAATTCCCCATGCCCATTCGATTTATTTTCCTGTTCTTGACGTCCCAAAGTGTAAGTTTATACTGATTTCTGTTGTTTTATGATTGTTGAAGCTACACATGTCCTGTATACTCATCTCAATGTCATGTTTGTATGGTTTATTGATTTTTGCGATTGATCTACCCAGGTGTACCCTTTGTCATCGCATAAGGCAAACATAGTTTCTATATTTCAGTCATTCTAACATAGATATGCACCTTATATATGCCCCTTGCTATACGATTAGTTATTATTATCCATTGGTAATGTCAGTATCGGTTAATGACGTGACAGTCTTTGAAAAGTTGTGGGTAATTAGATTTTAATCGAAAATCATACATGTAATCATATATTATTTCTGAAATGTCATGTAATATTCATTCATTGCAATCTGATTAGATAATTACAAATATGTCTTTTCAGACTTTTACTGATTGTATTGGAGATCGCTGCATTGATATCGGAATAAATTGTTAACATTCCAAATGTCGTCGCATAGTCTTCAAAACTATTCACTCCATCAAGTCCTTTGGAGTTTGGACTCTTTTTACAAAGATCCCTCATCAGAAATGAAGAAAAACAGATAGGTGGAATTATTCAGAACGAACTAGTAAAAAGGGAAGCCCCAACTTCAAATATATTTTTATAGGCCATGATAAAACTTACTTTGTCACGAAAATTGAAATTAAAAAATAAATATATCGAAACAGATGTCATCCAAATGTTGAACTTTCTTATCGGTAACATTTTTGTGGTGTTTGGAGAAAATGTTTTTCAACAAATTGCCGGCATCCAATGGATATTAGTTGTGCCCCTCTTCTGACTGACACATTCCTTTACTCATACGGAACTTCTTCAGTCTTTACTTTCGCAAGGAAAAAAAAAAAAACATTTGGCTCCTCGCTTCATTTTCACTTACAGATGTATAGATGATTTTCTTTCAATTGATAATCCTTCATTCGCGGATCATCTTAGCATTATCTATCCAATTGAACTGGAAGTAAAAAAAGCCACAGGCAGTAGTAATTCTACGTCGTATCTAGAAGTTATCTTGTCTTTCGAAATTGATGGTCAATTCAGCACCTCACTCTACGACAAACGTGACAATTTCAATTTTGATATCACAATTATTCTTTTCATAGGTAGCAGCATTCCATCATAGCCCGCATACGGCGTATTAATATCTCGGTTCATTCCAGAGCATGTTCAAATTGCAATGACTTTTTTCTGAGGGCTTTCAGATAAGCTACTTAACTAGGGTTATGTATGTACTAGACTAACAACGCCACTGAGGAGGTTGTATGATCGTTACGAGACTCTTATTACACAATTTCATATCTCGTTATCCAGACTTTTATATCTTGTTCTGGACTGAGACCGATTCCTATTATTTTACACAGATTTGACATCTTCTATTCTGAAAGGTTACATGCCTTGACTTCTCAATATTTAAATATTTATTGAATTTAGACAATTTGACTATTTCTACTGGGTATATGTGGCTGGTGTCGCTAGCAAGCAGGAGATGCTCACTCTTCACGGACACCTGACATCACTCCATAAAGGGGGTACATTTTTGCTCTTCAAGTAGACATTTTGTTGTTTCTATTCATGATTTTCGGACTTCTGGTTTGGATTTTACCATCATCTCTACATCGCAGTCTTATGATTCAAGAACACCGCCAGTTTTGAGCAGATTACCTGAATGTTATAGATAAGAGCACACTCAAGACTTGTTTCATTCGGGACAATAATCATTGACGTTGAAAGAATAATGATAATAATTATAATAATAATGATAATAATCTTTGACTGTTAGTGCGATGAGGCATCATCGATTTCTGTATAGATGGAAGTTTAATTCTTTAGATATTTATGCTTATAATGGCTTTACCTTTGGTATTCACGTGGATGTCTGTGAAGATCCGCTGTTGTACATTATTAGTAGTATAATTGTGACCTGACACTAGTCAATTTTGTTTTTTGCATCAATATTTTACTTATTTCCTTTGAAGTGTGGAGCCTCATGGAGGATTGGTATCATTATTTTTCCTTGATTTTATGTGGCAATGGCACTTTCTACACTGTGCTCAGATACAATGTTACCTTTGTAAGTAAATTGCGTGTTTGCTTAGCCATTTAGGAGACTCTTACCTAAATATAGCAATAACATCACAGACTGTAAAAAGATGTGCAGCACCATCTGGCTAAGATTTCGTATTCGTAACTACTCGGCCATTTGTGTAACGGATGCATAAGTTGTATTTTTACACAGAAGTTTTGGTTTCGTGTACATATGATTATTTCCAATATTTGGTTAGTAGCTACTCCTCTTACTTTATACATTTATGTGCATGTTCTTAGTGATTTGTGTCTTACATCTTGATAATGTGCCTTCTATTTTTTCTCGGTGTATATATATAAATGCTGAAGAATATCTAGAACTAATAATGATTCTTCCAGAAAACTTAGAATTTAAATCAAAGTACACTTCTAATTTTGTTTTAAAAGAAAGTTCAGCTCGACATCCTCTTCCTGTCACTGTAACAAATATGCGGGTTCTAGGGTTTATTGAATCATTTTCTTATTTTAACTAAGTTCGGATTAGACATAATGATCTGGATACATATTGCAAATATCATGGTATATATGATGTATGGTATTGTTACTACGTATCTGTGTATTATCTTATCTAGTTCTGGATATTAATGTCCGCTTTATCATTTAAAAGTACGTTAACTATATCTATGTTCGGTTGTGATGTTGCAATGAGGAGTGGGATATCACTACTGAGTCCAAAAACCCCTGAGAATCCCGTTTTTCACTGCAAAACTCTGCAACACCCTGAAAAACTCTGAAAAACACTGAAGTCTGCCTGAAAAACTCTGAAAAACTCTGACAGCCCTGATAAACACTGAAAAACTCCGAAGTCTACCCTGAAAAACTCTGAAAAACACTGACGACTCTGAAAAACTCTGCAAAACTCTGAAAAACTCTGACGCCACTGAAAAACTCTGCAAAACTCTGAAAAAACCTGAAAAACACTGACACCCGCTGCGATGCCCTCCGGCCGTGCGATCGCGGCCTCGCGTACTTCTATACGGTCCCTTCTATAAGCCTTATTAGCATTAATGTATATAAAATGTGATGAGTTGTGAATTAGAAAAAAGAAAGGGAAGAGAATATAAATAAAGCATATCTTGCATTTTTGTACGGTGTTTTGAAGTGAAATTATTTTAACGAATCTCTAAATTTAATTTTACTGATGCATTATTCAAAACCAAACAAACCCAGCATAGGCGTACTACAATACAAAGGCTTTTCTTACCGAGATTTATATATACATTTGTATTTCCAAATGACAATGTATGTACATATATTCCTGGTAAATATCACTGTTTCATAAATGTGTATTTAAATAGTGAAGAAAAAATAGAAAAATATATATATAAAAAAGAAGCTCCGGAACTATAAATTAGTGAATAAATAATAAATTATTGAATAATGAATAAAAAAGTGAATAAATAAATAAATAAATAAATAAATAAATAAATAAATAATATTTGAATGTGACCAGTACCTATAAATTTTATTCGAAAAGCGAATTTAATACACCAGTACTGACAGCAAATCGACCACAAAGAAAATCGCTTGTCATTCATTTTAAATAACACAATGCATTCTATTCCAATTCTGTTGCAACATTTATAGAGACTATACCCATAGATCTTCATGTGACGACCTTTAGGTTTAAACATTCCCCACCCCTTCTCTCTCTCTCTCAAACACACACACACACACACGCGCGCGCGCGCGCAATACTTTTTTTTCTCTATCAATACTTTTCACACAAAATTAAGATATACAAATTTAATTTTTGTTCTTATTATAACAGCGTAATATAACAAAGTTCAGAGGACAATAACTTTCTTTAACTGAAAAATTTACGTGTCTACGTGTTGCTCTTTCATTCGAATGACATACGTAAATTTTGTCCTGTAAAATATTTCAGTGATTAAATATTCTCTCGGTATTCAATAATGTTGCTAGAAATAGCATCAAATAAGTTTCAATTTATCAGTGTAACAACGTATCTGCCGTTTGTCATATCACTACCTACTTAATCTACATCATGTAACTCTATACAATAAAAAGATTTTATCTAACAGCACCCCCCCCCCCCGCCCTTTTCAATGGGAGACTGTGCCCTCCCCCCCCCCTTTTCTTTCAAAAAATTTCTAGATCCGCCCGCCTATTACGTATTGTAACAATGTATCCAGTAAGGGTCATGTATAGCAATGGCGAATACAATGGCGCTCGCCTAACAGCACCCCCCCCCCCTTTTCAATGGGAGACTATGCCCTTCCCCTCCCCTTTTTTCTTTCAAAATTTTCTAGATCCGCCTATGAACAGTATCTCCCTTATTACGTATTGTAACAATGTATCCAGTAAGGGTCATGTATAGCAATGGCGGATACAAGGGCACTCGCCCTGTTGACTGGGATATAGAAGTCTTACATAAAAAAAACCCTGTCCTGTCAAAACTAGCAAAGTATTTTACCTTTATTTTCAAAATGACATATAAATTCAAGTAAACGGTGTCATATTAGAGCAGATACCTCGATCTGCTCCAACCTATGGATCCAAATCGTAAATTGTCGAGTAGGATGTTTAAATCATATAGTATATTTAAACTGAGACCATACACTCACCCCCCCCCCCCACACACACACACACACGCCCCTTTCTCTCTCTCTTATATATATATATATATATATATATATATATATATATATATATATATATATATATATATATATATATATATAGATATATATATATATATAAATATATATATATATATGTTGTAAATTTAAACCGTGCGGCGGCTTCGCCTAGCCTACAAAGCATGCCGCATATAACGTCGCGCCACGGAGACAACCCTAAAAAGGTTGTTCCAATGACGTACATATATTACGGCATGCTTAGCAGACACCGGAAATGAAGTTATGATTTGAAACTGGTTGCACGTGGCTCTTTTCCGAGGTGGGGATATCACACCCAAATATCGTTATGTTACGACCTTAGGGCCGCTCCCTACTCTCTTTCGAGTTTAAAGGCATTCATGATTAATATTGATAAATACATACGTTTCTATATAGATATATATATATATATATATATATAGATATTGATACTATTATTAGTATATATGTATTATACTAGAATATCTTCATTAGAAAGTAACGGCACACGCATGGAATCTGAAATTGCTTTATTTCAATCCGACTTGTCTTTGTTTTTTTTTTTTTTTTTTTTTACCTTTATTCTACATGTCATCAGTACTTTATTACGTAATAAACATCCGGTTGTTTAACCCGGTAAATATCGCCCGTAATCTTATATAGTTTGTTACGTATCATGCTGTAAATTGGGAATCGTAATTAACAGTACCTTGGTATGTATGAGGGGACAAAACCTATTTAGTAACAGGTTGAAACATATCCAGTTGATACATTTCAATGTTAATTTTGTGTTATTGGCAAAATTAAAGTGTCATTTTAACAGTGACGTTTTAGGACAAAAACTGATTTTCAATCTTCAAAAGTGAAATAATTTGTTTCACACACGATCATTTATTTATTTTTATGTCATTAACTAAACTACATCAATTATTTAAGTTCAATTTCTTCCGCATTTCCTCTGATAATAGCAATATTATAGAATACATGCGAAATGTGAGATTTGTAAAGCTGTGATATAAAGTGCTAGTCTGTTCCATTAATTTACAAACGGATTAAATAAGTAGCCGCGTTACGGCCTGTAGCGAGAAGGAAATACGCATACCCAAAGCCATGCTCGTTCACTCAAGTTGGACACTGTTTAAAAAAAAGGGGGAGGGGGAGGGTTGGTAGAATTAAATTAACGCAACTTCACAGCGTTTTATCGGTGAATGGCCGCTAATTTATGAAGAATGCAATATTGATTTATCAATATTAATCATGAATGCCTTTAAACTCGAAAGAGAGTGGGGGGCGGCCTTAAGGTCGTAACATAACGATATTTGGGTGGATTCTTTACACAGATTGGAAAAGATGTAAAAATAAACATCAATCATTATGTGTTATTAAAATGATTGATAGGGATATATAGAATTAATTATTTCTTTTTTTCTGTATTTATTTATCTATTTACAATTAAAACCATGCGTTTTCTGTAAACTTCGTCTATCGATTTTTTAAAATCTTATTATTTTTATTAAATTTATTTTGATGTATTTTTTTCGTACGGAAAAGTTTAATGTTCTTATTATAAATAAATACATGTAGATGAATTAATAATTAAATAAATAGATAAATAATAAATAAATAAGAAAATAAATAAATAAATAAATTAAGTCCGCCGAGGAAGGCCGCTGGCCGAAATGTTACAGTACGGAAAAATAGTGCTTTAATTATAAATAAATAAATAAATAAATAAATAAATAAATAAATAAATAAATAAATAAATAAATACATAAATTTTAAAATGTCTTGTTCTATATTTTTTACTTATTTCCCCCTCCCTTAATGCACCTCTATGAAACAACGATGTTAAGTAACATGCCACTGCTGTAGTTAGATTATTTGTTCGTTCGTTTGTTTGTTTCTTTCATTCTTCTTTCTTTCTTTAAGTCGATCAATAAAACAAGTGACATCGCGCTGGAAAGTCCTGTGTCAATAAAATTCTTTTTGCTAAGTACGTAATTCATGTGATTTATTAAACTGCAAATGTAAAGATCATCTTACAAACGTAAGTCAGAATAAGAACAACATCTTAGTAATTTTATCTATAAAATCGTTAAAATAAGTCCTTGACAAATGGTAAAAAATACTTTTTTTTTCTTATTCCCCGCTTATAAATTCATCACATTTAATACTTATTAAAGGTCATATATAGACAACAGCGAACCATTTTAAGTGCTTATATTATAAAAGGGACCGTATAGAAGTACGCGAGGCCGCGATCGCACGGCCGGAGGGCATCGCAGTAGGTGTCAGTGTTTTTCAGGGTTTTTCAGAGTTTTGCAGAGTTTTTCAGTGGCGTCAGAGTTTTTCAGAGTTTTTCAGGGTCGTCAGTGTTTTTCAGAGTTTTTCAAGGTAGACTTCAGAGTTTTTCAGTGTTTATCAGGGCTGTCAGAGTTTTTCAGTGTTTTTCAGGCAGACTTCAGTGTTTTTCAGAGTTTTTCAGGGTGTTGCAGAGTTTCGCAGTGAAAAACGGGATTCTCAGGGGTATTTGGACCCAGTAGTGTATCCTGATTCTACAATCACAAAGTTGTAAATGTGAAAGAAAACTTATAATTGAAATTATACAATTCATACGAATCTGACCATATGATCGAATCAAATGGATAATAACCGATATTACAACGATGTCAAGCCTCATCCAGGATAGGTTATATTCTCAATAGAAATTAGATTAAACACCATGCAACGTTTATGTCTGGACATCCACAGAGGACTTTCTCATGACTAATTTACAGTCAGAGATTGTCATTGCGGTGACAGAGCGTCCGATTTGTATTTACTGTTGGCGTCTTATAACTAGTACTGACATCAGATGTACTGTGAGAGAAGTTCTGAATCAATCTCAAATAAATATAGGTAGATATAAATAATGACACACAGTGCGCCTCCCTCGTGCAAAGCTCTTTTGAAAGGGGGGGGGGGGAGGGTTCTTTCTTTAATTTTGCCGAATTTGTATTTAACGACGATCTCGACATATTCTGCAAATATCATGGTATGTACGATATATTTTTAAAGTAATATTTAAATTTTTGGACGTTTATTCTTAATTCTGAAGCATTTTGTTTGTAACACGCGATCTCATTGGCTGTCCGATTTAAAAACTGCAAGGGTATTCATGATACTCCTTCAGTTTTCGATCGTCACAATAGCCTGCAGTTTCTGATTTGTGACGTCACGATACCCTGTAGTTTTTCCTTTGACTGTGAATAGGGACTTTGCGTAGAGGACTTCTAAGGACTAATGTACGGTCCGATGTTGCCATTCGGGTGTCTGCCGTTCGATTTTTATATCCTGTTAACGTCTCAGAATTAGACTGTAGTGGTGAATCATTCTAAAATAAATACTAGAAGATGATACTAAAATGATACATGCAGTGCGCTATATGCGCCTACTGAGCGTCAACTCTCCTTTACAGATCTCTGTTGATATACTCTTTATTTTTTACATTTAGATTTAAAAAAAGCTTTCTTTTCAAATATTTATAGTTCAGCTCACTTTTCCAGGGCACCTGTTCTCACCTTTAGAATTCAGGACTACATCAACGTCCATTTTGGCACAGTGTTATTCATGCCATAGTCATGTGACATGAACTACATTAGTATACTGAGCATCAATGACGAGAAATACGTCGCCAAACATGAAATATGGTACACAAAATACGTGCACATTTTACAACTAGATGTACATCCGATGTAACTTGTATAACAACTATTTTGTACATAATAGGCGTGCAGATTATATTCTGAACAAATTTAGTCTCATTTATTGTTGTTGAAGAAAATGTCTGACTAATAAACAATCATCGAGAAAATTTACAACTTAAATCAAAATCGAGTACGACTTTCATGTCCTTTCACTATAAAACGTGTGGACGTCCTCAAGTTTATTTGTTTAAAACACTTTTTATTATATAATTTTTGCGAATATACGTGAAAATCTTACAGATCTCTTTAAAACTCGTTTATTATATACAAAATACAGATTGGTTTAAGCAATTCCGATACCTTTAAAGGGTTGAATTCATAGATAAATGATATTACATATCAGTGCGCGCTCGTTGATATGATTTTTATTTCATTGTTTCACGTACATATGTTTATTCATATTATTTCTTTAGTAGGTTTTCCTACTTTTTAAAATATATTTCTGTACATGTTCTTATTGATTTGTGTCATACAGCATGGTAAAATGCTTTCTTTAGTTTCCTTAACATGTAACACGTTATTGTATAGTAATCGTTAAACAGTGTTGATGTTTAATCTACATAAGATAAGATATAAATATAACAGATCATGCAGCTTATTAAAGGCAAGGTTAAGAGTGTAGTGTACTCTGTTGTCAGTTCTTAGTTGTTAAGTTTCATTTGCAATCTCGTACATTATTACTGGACATATTAGCAATAAGCGTAAACGCATATCATAGAGTAAATTCACAGTTGTAATTCCAGGCTTTTGAAATCGTAAGAAATATTTTCTTAAATAAAAATCTAAATAAATTCAAAATTCAATATAATAAAAATGTCGGTAAATATATGTCAGGGTACGCGCTGTCCATTGCAATTCGCCATTTTTCATTCTAATATGCGACAGAATTTTGAGAAATGAGATACGTTTTTTTGAAAATGGGCGCTATTGTTTTCATTTCTTACATCAAATGATCGAGCTTATCACGCAGATTAAAGATATTCCATTTCTCTGCCAGTGTCGGTGCATAAAGACGATCGTATTTAATTTAGATTTATTTCTATAACAGCACTGAGCATTATTCTCTCGCATGTTCTATACGTGGGTAAGGTTTGCGATGCGTACATACACGTTTTCATAATGCTTAAATGTAGGGTTCTTTTCTGCATACCGAAATACATCGCCGGCTTTCGAGTTATGAGGAAAGGAATGCTTTTTGAATAGACTATCGATCACCTTCATTTGCCACTGATATACATTTTAAATATTCAACCTAACGTGTGTATATCAGGCAAAAAAAATTTAGGCTGGGCAACAGACCCATCCCCAGCATTCTCCCCTTTCTATGCATCTTTTGGTCAGAATTGACAATTTTTCATACATTAAATAACGTATGTTCTCTCCAGTGGTTGCAAAAATTTATTTCAATTTTTATTAGATACGAAATCAGTTAATCAAATTGTCCAAAACTTTTCAGAGGAGACAAGGTCCGGGTTCTCGTCCCATCTGATTGTTAGTCGGGACTCCTATCAATCAAAGGTCTGAGATCGGCTTACAGACTGGACGAGCACGGTTTACTTGTTGATGTTGATGTCGCCTTACACATGTTTATGGGATATAATTTTCTATAAACGATTAATGTGTGATAAAATTTTTATCACCTCTTTTCTTGAGAAACCTGTTGATCATTGTTCTCTATATGGAGGATTATTTGTAAATTTTTAAGTATGTGTGCTTTGACTGTGCTGCTTTTGCGGTGAGTGGGAAGGAGGCACCCGCAAACCGGTTAACAAAACCAATTAAATAACTTTTGTTACTTAATTGACCGCCTTAATGCGCAGCACAATCGAATATTTTTGTTATATCGTGTATATAGTCCTATTATTATTTTTTGTTTGCATGTCCTTGGTGATTTTAGTCATACAGATTTAGCAGATGTTTCCTTGTTTCGTTTAGGTTTTTTGTTTGTTTGTTTTCTTTCTTTCTGTGTGTTTTTGTTGTGTTGTGTTGTGTATGTGTGTGTGTGCCAGGGGTGGGTTAGAATAATGTTTCTCGTGAAAAATGTTTAATCATTTAAATTATTTATATTATTAATTGAAATATATGTGAAGACACCGGTCCTTACTCGTTTATTATCCGACATGAGTCGTTATATTTTGAAATTGATGGGTTTTTTTTTTAATAGCTTTAATTCGAAAATCAACAATTTCTACATTAAAATGTGCTTCAAGATTTCACACATGTGTTTAAAGTATTTTTCCACCTGCAATGTCATGCATTTAAGTCCCTTTGATTACCTTTGTAACATGATAGCAGTAAAAAACAACAAGGAATATCTATGTCGCCACTACCCTTCGTCACCCCTTTCCTTTTTTTCCTTCCGAATACGAACGTATGACTTCACGGGATCATGTATATTCCTATGTTCAGTTTCGTTCACGTCATGAGTCAGATACCCATTCACCATTTCCAGTGTGATGACAGAACAACGGACATTACGTAATATGTGCACTCCAGTCGTAAATTAATCTTGATTGTTCTGTTTTTCCTAAGCATCTATGGAAACAACCGCCCCCCCCCCTTTTTTTTTTAAATTTAATACTTTACTTCAGAATACGATCATATGTATGTTAGGACATCACGGGATAGGATAATGCACTTTGTTATGTAGTCCATTCCAGTGATTAATCAATACCACTAGTTAAATCAAGATTCACATCCAGGGTAATGTGGGAAAGAAATACAATTCGTACCATAGGTACTCGGGTCGTACGTTAATCTTGACAGTTTGTCAAAAGAGAAAGCCGACATTCTAGTCTAGTTTATTAGATTAATTAATCTGATATCAAGTCAACCTGTATTCAACCCAAAACCAACAAGTAGAAGAAAAGAACCCGCCACCCCACTCAACAAAAACAAAATGCAAAAAAAAACTATATTAAAGATTATCCAACTGATAATTGAATTATGCGTTTTCAAATTAATACATATATACCTTTCTGGCATTCCATAACTTTTTCCTGAACAAGAAGTCAATATATGATTCAAGGTATCTAAGAGTAGGAATGACCACAAGCTTACTCTACCCCTAGAGCATTAAATTATAAACAACAGGAAAATCATAAGTTTTATTAACCTTCACCTTTGAAATATGGCCTTCAGTTGAAGTCAATACACAACTTGGTTTGAGATAATTAATGCATAGCTTTATCTCACTCAAAGGTGTTAAGAATATGATATAGTAAACAAGATGTGTCGGTGAAACATGGATGTGCTCAAATGCGTGTCTTTTGATTCTACTACATTTGCAATGAGATGGAATGTGGGCCCTTAACCCGGGTTAATTATACCAATAAAGTAGTATTTGTTGCCTATCCTTAGCCTGCCAGGAGCCCGTTTCTTTAAACCAATAACTTCTGGCGTAGATTTAGTGTGGCGTAAATACCTTACTAGTCTACACATCCAAATAACACTTACTCCTATATGATTTATAACGGTTATAAAACACTTATTATTTCACAGCTAAATCATGTGTTTTTATCTTTGCCGGATCCACCCAATGATATACTAAATGAACTAAATAATTTTTTTTTCAATTTTTGTGGCAGAAAAAACCAGATAAGGTAGCCAGAGATATTATTAGTAAATCAATTTTGGAGGGAGGTTTAAATATGATAGACTTGAAAGCATATATTGTAGCATTAAAAACAACATGGATACAAAGGATTCTTAATCAAGAGGGCATGAGGCAAAATCTTTTACTACATAATATAAAACTTAATTTACTTATTGATTGTGGGACTGATTATATTAAATATTGTAATAAGTAACCAATTTTTGAGAGAGATGTTCTACGGGCATGGAAGATACTTATAGATAAGCAAAAAGAATATGACAGTATTCATTAATATATTGACTTACATGTATATTTAGAGAGATTTTTACAAACTGAAATTTGGTTTATTGAAAATACACATAGGGGAAAACAGTGTGATGTATGAGAAATGGTATAACAAAAATATAATATTTCTATCTGATCTTTTAAAAGATAATGGGCAATATTATACATTCGAGGAATTTCAACAAACATTTAACATCCCAGATGCTAAGTTCTTAGAATATAATGGAATTATTACAGCAATTAAGAAACTACCGGTAATCAAAAACAACTCCAAACACCTAGAAAATAAAATTTATGGTCCATGAATTATAGATAATCTTAAAAAATATTAAAAAAAAAAAATAAATCAGGATCAAAAGATATGTATAAAGTCGTTAAGAGAAAATGGGAAACTATCATCAATAATATAGACCCAAAGGAGTGGAGACATATTTATAAAAAGCCTTTTGATATAACCAAAGATGCACAATTGTTATGGTTTGAATTTAGAATAAAGCATTTTGCTTTAAATACAAATAAATCTGCTTTCAAGATAAGAATCCATGACTATCCTTTATGTACCTTTTGCAACTTACAGGAAAAAAAAAAAAGAATTGTTCATTTACTATGGGAATATGATTGTATCCAACAATATTTAGACAACATTAAGGAATGGTTACTTCAATTGTCCATAAATCTAAGTTTAGACAAAAAGAATTTTATTGTTGGAGCAAATAATCTAACCAGGATAAATGAATTAATGCTTTTATATATAAAATACCACATATATACCATGAGATTAAAAAAAAAATTCTCCCTACACTAATGTCTGTGAAACATTTCCTCTGAAAAATATTCTCTATATATAGATGCATTGCTGTTAAACACTGCTAAACATTGATACCAATTTCTACATGTTTCTGTCAAATCTTTTCCTCTTTGATTCTTACTTACTCAACCTATTCTATCCGTCTTTTTACTTTCTTTTAACTCACTACTATTACTATCTTTATATCTCTATTCTATAAAACCCAAATTCATGGAAAGTAATTTAATATCTAAGTAAGCATGTCTGTAGGTCTATGTAACATGTACATATATTTCAGATATTGTATTTGATGCTTACGATTATTACTTGTAATATAATTGTATATGAGTTTCGAATAAATAAATAAAAAAAATCAAACGACGTTACTCTAGACGTGACGTAGACTTCGATTGTCGCAAAGTCCCGACTAGACTAAATTTCCAATATTTTACGTTTCATCAAACATAATTTTACGCACAGCATATATTTCGTCGAAACTATACGCCAACCTATTACTTCCACTATGTGTTGGCGTGAATCAATGCAAGTACTTCTAAGCCGGTTTAAATGTTTGATGTTATGAATTAGTAGATAGTAAAATATACTATCCACTTTTAATCGGACACATAGTTTGACCAGGAAAACAATTCAACTTAGGAACGTATGAGAATGGAATATATTTTTATGATTATAATGAATTCGACCTCAACTTACACAAATATATGATATTTTCACTACTGATAACCCTGTTCCTTCCAGAGTGGCATATATGCGGGTGCTTAAGTTTATTTATTTATTTTAATTTTTAAAGAATTTTGGATTTACCTGATCTAACTCCATCATAGGGGTTCACATATGCTTTTCAAGTAGACATATTATGTTATTTTCCACTTGGTTTTCATTTTCACTGATTTTGTATGTCGTCTGGTTTCATGATTTTTAGACTTAGGGTTTGGATTTATCCATCATCTTTACATAATGAATTGCATAGATATCGCAAATATCGTAGTATATATGATATAAGTAGTAACTAATGTTAACATTTACTAAACGTTTCTCTTAATTTTATGATATAAAAAAATAGTATGAATGATATATTCAAGAGAGTTATATAAACATTAAATTGGTGGTATTAGAGTCTTTGTGTTTAACTTATCTTACCTTATTCTGGACATTAACGTAAAATAAGAGAGAAATACGACAGTATATGTGCATACAGCTAAATAGAGGCAAGGTAAATGCTGCAGTTTCATCGGTTGTCAATTCTCAGTTTTTAGAGAGGTCATAAAATTTTAATACACACGAAAAGTTTATAGAATACGCAGCTGTGTTAAGGCAATACACAATTATATAATGTTACAGAAAACCCGCCAAAAATAACATTACGTAACTGTGACGTCACTATGGTTCAAAGCATTATATGAAGAGGAATAAACTGCAGCAATCAACATGCCAAGAAAACTGCTGTAGTGCAACCTTTTCCTCAACTCCATTTGTTGTGTAATTTCACATAAAGACTGTTCTACACACTACTGGGTCCAAAAACCCCTGAGAATCCCGTTTTTCACTGCAAAACTCTGCAACACATTGAAAAACTCTGAAAAACACTGAAGTCTGCCTGAAAAACACTGAAAAACTCTGACGGCCCTGATAAACACTGAAAAACTCTGAAGTCTACCCTGAAAAACTCTGAAAAACACTGACGACCCTGAAAAACTCTGCTAAACTCTGAAAAACTCTGACACCTACTGCGATGCCCTCCGGCCGTGAGATTGAAGCCTCGCGTACTTCTTTACGGTCCCTTCTATAAGCCCTATGAGCATTAAGGTATATAAAATGTGATCAGGTAATTAGTGGTTAATTAAAAAAAAAAAAAAAGAGAAAATAAATAAAACATATCTCGCATTTTTGTACGATGTTTTGAAGTGAAATTATTTTAACGATTCTCTAAAATTATTTTTACTGATGCATTATTCCTGTTCTGACTTATGTTTGTAAAAATCACAGTATGATAACATGAATTATTAAACTAAAACAATTAAGAATATAAAAAAAAAATACCCAAGAAACAAGAGAGAGGAGGGGGGGGGGGGGGGGGGGGGCAACCCAAACAAAACAAACTCAGCAGAGGCATACTACAATACAAAGGCTTTTCTTATTGAGATTTATATATACACTTGTATTTCCAAATTAAAATGTATGTACATATATTCCTGGTAAATATAACTGTTTCATAACTGTGTATTAAATTGGTGAAGGAGAAATAAAAAAAAGTAAAAAAAAACCAAACAAACAAACAAAAACAAAAAAACTCCAGAATTCTAAATTAGTGAATAAATACACATGTAATAAAATACTGAATAATAAATAAATAAATAAATAAATGAATTAATAAATAAATAAAGGATATTTGAATGTGATCAGTACCTATTAATTTTATACGAAAAGCGAATTCAATACACCAGTACTGATAGCATATCGACCACAAAAGAAATCGCTTGTCATTCATTTTAAATAACACAATGCATTCTATTCCAATTCTATTGCAACATATAGAGACTGCACCCATGTATTGTCATGTGACGACCTTTAGGTTTAACCCCCCCCCCCCCTCCCCACACACACACACACCATTTTTTTTTTTCTCTACCAATAAAGTTCACACAAAATTAAGATATACTAATTTAACCTTTGTTCTTATTATAACAGCGTAATATATGTTCAGAGGACAATAAGTTTCTTTAACAGAAAATTTTACGTGTTTACGCGTTGCTCTTTCATTTGAATGACATACGTAAATTGTCCTGTAAAATATTTCAATGATTAAATATTCACTCGATATTCAATAATGTTGCTTGAAATAGCACCGAATAAGTTTTATTATATAATTTTAACAACGTATCTGCCTTTTGTTATATCACTACCTACTTAATCTACATGTAACTCTATATAAGAAAATGATATTTTATCTAAAAGCAATCCCCCTTTCAATGGGAGACTGTGTCCCCCCCCCCCTTTTTTTTTTCTTTCAAAAATTTATAGATCCGCCTATGAACAGTATCTCCCTTATTACGTATTGTAACAATGTATCCAGTAAGTGTCATGTATAGCAATGGCGGATACAAGGGCGCTCGCCCTGTTGTCTGGGACATAGAAAAAACCCTTGTCCTGTCACAACTAGCAAAGTATTTTACCCTTATTTTCAAAATGGCATATAAATTCAAATAAACAATGTCATATTTAGATCTGCCCCAAACAGTGGATCCAAATCGTAAATTGTCGAGTAGAATGTTTGAATTGTAGTATATTTAATTTGAGACCATACAACCCCCCCCCCCCCCCCTCTCTCTCTCATTATCTCCTATATTACGTATTATAACAATGTATCCAGTAAGTGTCATGTATTACAGTGGCGAAGGGCACTCGCATTGTTGACTGGGACATAGAAGCCTTACATAAACAAAAACCCTTGTCCTGTCCAAACTAGCCGTATTTGACCCTTATTTTCAAAATGACATAAATTCAAGTAAACAGTGTCATATTTAGAGCAGATACCTGGATCTGCCTCAATCACCGGATCCAAATCGTAAATTGTCGAGTAGGATAATTAACTTATAGTATATTTAAATCCATCTTCTCGAGACAAGCGTACGTAATATTACGTACGCTTGTCTCGAGAAGATGATTTAAATCGAGACCAAATAACCCCCCCCCTCTCTCTCTCTCTCATAGATAGATAGATAGATAGATAGATAGATAGATAGATAGATAGATAGATAGATAGATAGATAGATAGATAAATAGATAGATAGATAGATATCAGAATATCTTCATGAGAAAGTAACGGCACACGCATGGAATCTGTGAAATTGCTTTATTTTAATGCGCCATGTCTTTGTTTTTTACCTTTGTTCTTCTACATGTCATCAGTTCTCTATTACGTAAAAAACATCCGGCTGTTTGACCCGGTAAATATCGCCCGTAATCTCGTATAGTGTGTTACCTATCATGCTGTAAATTGGGAATCGTAATTAACAGTAACTTCGTATGTATGAGGGGACAGAATATATTAACAGGTTGAAACATATCCAGTTGATACTTTTCAATGTCAATTTTGTGTTTTGGCAAAATTAAAGTGTCATTTTAACAGTGACTTATAAAGTTTTTGACAAAAACTGATTTTCACTCTTCAGAAGTGAAACAATTTGCTTTACAAACGATCATTTATTTATTTTTATGTCATAAACTAAACTACATCGATTATTTCAGTTCGATTTCTTCCGCATTTCCTCTGATAATAGCAATATTATAGAATACATGCGAAATGTGATATAAAGTGCTATTCTGTTTCATTAATTTACATACGAATTAAATAAATAGCTGCATTACAGCCTGTATCGCGTAGCGAGAAGGGAATACGCACACCCAAAGCCATGCCCGTTCACTCAAGTTGGACACTGTTTAAAAAAAAAAAAGGGGGGGGGGTGTTGGTGGAATTAAATTAACGCAACTTCTCAGCGTTTTATCGATGAATGGCCGCTAATGTATGAAGAATGCAATATTGACTTATTAACATTAATCAAGAATGCTTTTAAACTCGAAAGGAAGTGGGGATTGGCCTTAAGGTCGTAACATAACAATATCTGTATGGAGTCTCTACACAGATTCAGAGACTGCAAAAGATGTAAAATAAACATAAATCATTATGTGTTATTAAAATGATTGATAGGGATATATAGAAATAATTATTTCCTTTTTTCTGTATTTATTTATCTATTTACAATTAAAACTAAGCGTTTTCCGTTAACTTCGTCCAGCGATTTTTAAAAAATCTTATTATCTTTATTAAATTCATTTTGATCTATTATTTTCGTACGGAAAAGTTTGATGTTCTTATTGTAAATAAATAAATAAATAAATTTATAATTAAATAAGTAGATAAATAAGAAAAAAATAAAAAATAAATAATACATTCCGCCGAGGATGGCCGCTGGTCGAAATGTACTGAAAAGGTGCTTTTATTATGAATAAATAAATAAATAAATATATTTAATATGTCTTGTTCTATATATTGTATTTATTTCTCCTCCCTTAATGCACCTCTATGAAACAGCGTTCTTAAGCAACATGCTACTGCTGTAGTTAGATTATTTGTTTGTTCGTTTGTTTGTTTGTTTCATTCTTCTTTCTTTCTTTAAGTCGATCAATAAAATAAGTGACATCGCACTGGAAAGTCCTGAGTCAGTAAAACTGTTTTGCTAAGTACGTAATTGATGTGATTTATTAAACTGCATATATAAGGGTCATCTTACAAACGTAAGTCAGAATAAGAACAATATCTTAGTAATTTTATCTTTCAAAATCGTTAAAATAAGTCCTTGAGAAATGGTAAAAAATGAGATTTTTTTTTCTAATTCCCGGCTTATAAATTCGTCATATTTAGTACATATTAACGGTCATATATAGTAAACAACGGACCATTTTAAGAGCTTATATTATAGAAGGGGCCGTATAGAATTACGCGAGACCGCAATCGCACGGCCGGAGGGCATTGCAGTAGGCGTCAGTGTTTTTCAGTGGCGTCAGAGTTTTTCAGAGTTTTGCAGAGTTTTTCAGGGTCGTCAGTGTTTTTCAGTGTTTTTCAGGATAGACTTCAGAGTTTTTCAGTGTGTTGCAGAGTTTTGCAGTGAAAAACGGGATTCTCAGGGGTTTTTGGACCCACTAGTGTAAGAGAGCTATACTCTTTTTATTTTTTGCAGAACAAAATGATTACATTAAAGTAAAAAGGAAACAGAAGACACCTCACAAAGTTTCATGACACAAATCACCTAGGATAATAGTAGAATATACACGGAAGAACGACACTACAAAAACCTTCGATTTTGCTGCGGTACGATACCGACATAGGACGGTGGTTAAATGGTTTACAGTGCCCAACTTCCACTCAGAGCAAAAAAAAAAAAAAAAAAAAATTAAAAAAAAAAACAAAAACTAAAAAAAAAAAAAAAAAAAGAAAAAAAAAATAATAAATAAAAATAAATAAATACATAAAATAAAAAAATAAAACAACAAAAACAAAAAAAAAAAAAAAACAAAACAAAAAAAAAAAAAAAAAAAAAAAAAAAAAAAAAAAAAAAAAAGAAAAACAACAACAACAACAAAAGAACAATAAAAGGACACACGCAAAAGGACACACATATAAAAATCTATGAATAATCATTCATATGGAGAACAAGGATCAAAAGGTTTCTAAAGACGAAATGTCATAAATTTTTATTACACACGAAACGTTTATAGAATAATATATTCCTATCAAAAATATGTAAGGCGACATCAACGTAAAGTAACCGTGATCTGTCCGTCTGTAAGCGAGCTCAGATCCCTGATCAATAGAAGTCCCGACTACCAGTTAGATAAGATGCGGATCAGGACCTTGTCTCCTCTGAAAAAAAAGTTCGGACAAGGACTGTCGTAGAGTCCCGCTGCCCTGTTAGTAAGCGTGTAGAAATCCTCAACAGATCTAATGTAAAGATGATGGATAAATCCAAACCACAAGTCCAAAAATCATGAAAGCATAGGACATACAAAATCAGTGAAAATGAAAAACAAATGGAAAATAACAAAATATGTCTACTTGAAGAGCATATGTGAACCCCTCTGATGGAGTGATATCAGGTGCCCGGGGAGAGTGAGCATCTCCTGCTTGCTAGCAACACCCGTCACATATACCCCGTAGAAAGAGTCAAATCGTGTGAATTCAATATGTATTTATATATAGAGAAGTCGAAGTAGGTAACCTTCTAGTATAGAAGGTGTCAAATCTGTGTAAAGTGGTCGGAATCGGTCTCAGTCCAGAATATCATTTAAAAGTCTGGATAACGAGATATCATATGGAGTAATAAGAGTCTCGTAACGACCGTAGAACTTCCTCAGTGACGATGCTAGTCTAGCACATATATAACCCTGGTTGAGCAGCTTAACTGAAAGTCGCCTAGCCCTCAGAACAAAGTCATTGTAATTTGAACATGCTCTGGAATAACGTATTAACTGAGATATGAATACGCCGTATGCGGGCGATGATGGAATGTTGCTACTTATAAAAGGAAAGTTTGTGATAGCGAAATTGAAATCGTCACGTTTGTCATAGAGTGAGGTGTTCAATTGACCATTAATGTCGAAAGACAACATAATATCTAAATACGAAGTAGAATTACTAGTTTCTGTGGTTTCTTTGACCTCCAGTTCACTTGGATAGATGATGCTAAGGTAATCCGCGAATGAAGGATTATTAATTGAAAGCAAGTCATCTATATAGCTGTAAGTAAAACTGAAGCCAAGAGCCAATTGTTTTTTTCCTTGCGAAAGCAAAGACTGAATGAACTCAGCTTCGTATAAATAAAGGAATATGTCAGCCAGAAGCGGAGCACAGTTAGTGCCCATTGGAATGCCGACAATTTGTTGAAAAACCTTACCTCCAAACACCACAAAAATGTTATCGATAAGAAAGTTCAACATCTGGATGACAGCTGTTTCAGTGTATTTATTTTTGGAATCAGAATTTTCCCTAACAAAGTAAGTTTTATCGTGGCCTATTACTATATATTTGAATTTGCGGCTTCCGATTTTACTAGTTAATGCATTTTGAATAATTTCCGCTAATCTCTCTTTTAATTTCTGATGAGGGATCGTTGTGTACAGAGTCGAAACCTTTATTTAGACATCTTGATTTTATCCATATGACCAAAACGACTACCTTTTCTCTGAACTACAATTGTAAATGCGAAAGTAACTGGTGTCACATACATTTAACTAAGGCACTAACAACAATGTACCACAGTGGGCATTCACATAGAACAGAACTCTTTTTAAAATTTAATATTGTAATGACTATTTGATGCTGCCAACATAGAGATCTCTTTCTAGGATTCGGGTATTAATGAGAAAATGAAATATTGTTTTATCTTTGGGGGATTCTAGCACGTATGAATCATTAGAAATGATGCATACTTTTCAGGATATAAAGCCTTATAGGCATGTTAACAGTATAGATTGACCACAGAAAGGTAAAATGTAAACAATCACATCACATTCTTGGTACAAATAATACCCATGCTATAAGAGTAGTATTTTGTGATCGATTTATTAAAATAAATTTACACCGAAAAACGTTATAAGATATATATATATATATATATATATATATATATATATATATATATATATATATATATATATATATATATATATATATATATATATATATATATATATATATATATATATATATATATATATATATATATATATATTATATATATATATATATATATATATATATATATATATATATATATATATATATATATATATATATATATATATATATATATATATATATATATATATATATATATATATATATATATATATATATATATATATATATATATATATATATATATATATATATATATATATATATATATATATATATATATATATATATATAAAAGCACAAAAAGGGAAATTGTAACATTCACTATTCATAAGTATCGGATCAACCTCAATGAAGGTTAATGCAAATCGCTCAAGAAAAAGGGGTCAATATAAAAGCACAGGTAAGCGGTAACGATACTAAAACAATTAAAAAATTGCCAAATATATATATATATATTCTTTTTTTTTTATTTATTTATTTTTTTTTTGACTGACTGAGATATCAACCGAAATCCTGGATGAAAACTGCATCAGTGCGCGAAGCGCGAATGTTAAGTTGATACCTCAATCAAAGATAAAAAGAAATATGGGGATCATTTCTTATCATTTAATTTATCTTGTTAATGAAAACAGAAATGTATAAGTGTCCAATAAACATAATTTATTATGGCACTACATTACTATTTTATCCCCGATGCGTGTGACTTGATAGCGTAGTAATACAATGACAAGGTAAACAACATTGTGAAGTCAATAATGACGTCTAAAACGAAATTCAAAATTTGTATCCTTGTGTCCATTGAAAAGATTAGCAGTGAAATAGAACGAACAATCATTAAATCACGAAT
Source organism: Pteria penguin (assembly GCA_035048485.1). Classification (NCBI taxonomy): domain Eukaryota; kingdom Metazoa; phylum Mollusca; class Bivalvia; order Pterioida; family Pteriidae; genus Pteria; species Pteria penguin. The sequence goes on along the minus strand of CM068592.1, from coordinate 595,127 downwards.
TAATGAAACATGTATACGAGGATGATAATCTGTTGGGTCAGGTGTTTATATTTAAAATGTTATAAGTATTATTAGAAATGTTGACGGGTGCACGTGTCTGTCACAAGGTGGAAAAGGCGTTAAATATGTGTCTATGGAAAGAATTATATTATGTTAAATTGCGTTATTTTGGAAAACTCAGGTTCGTTTTCGTGTGCGATTAGAAGGCATCGGTCACACGAAATCTTGGACTTTTCCAAAGGTTTCAATGTTAATTAGGAGGCGTTTTGGAGTTTTCTAAGAGGGAGTTCTGCACGTCCTCAGAGGCCTTCTTTTGATGACTTTATCCTCCCTTTTACAAAAAGGATTTTCTCCTTCTCTTAATGGGCATTTTGTGATCATTTTAGAGCGCGTTTTGGTGTTCAGTTAGAGGGGGTTTTTATGTACGATTAGAGAGCGTTCTACGACTCGGAATGCCATTGTGTGAATCGCATAATGTCCTTTTACTAGTTGAATGTGTTTTAAGTGGAATTTTTATGTCACCTTAGGGGACGTTATTTCATAGGTCATGCTTATTAGAGAGCGTTTAGGTGCACTCTAAGAGAGCGATTGGTGTTTCTATTTACCTATTTAGCGATAATATAATTACTACCTGCATCGAGGTCTCAGATTTCTTTTGCATAAAAATAATTCAATATGTATCTTGTTTTTGCCTGACAATGCCATAAAAAAGTGTATACATTGTGAGTTATTATAAACGAATTTTATCTAATCTTTCCACTAGTGCATCTGGAACGATGGAACGATGCCAAATAAGAGGTTCTGAATGAACATTTCTCTTACAATATAAGGAAAGAGCTTCTACAATTACCACGTACAGTCACCAAAATTAGAAATCAGAAATTAGAAATTGATGCTGCTAAAATATTAGACTTGATCCAAAATTTATTCTGTTGATTTTTTCCCACAATTTGAAAAAGTTTCTGAAAATTTAAAATGGCCTCGTGAGCTTTGGTCTACGATGTTACAAAGTGCATTCATCGGTTAGGCCGCTGAAGTTTATTCAGCCAATAATTCTCATTATACTAAGGTGAACGACGCCACTTTGAAAGCTTATAAATTGATTATTGAGTCTTACAGACAAAAAAATGAGAAATTACAAGAAATTAGATTATCAGATTTATGTTGAAATTGCAAGAGAAATAGCGGATTTTTTAATAATGGTTAAGATCAAAGAAAATTCACTCAAAGTTAAAAAAAAATGGAGAGAATTGATGTTAGTAGAAGAATTTAAACAATGTGTACCTCATTTAAATGATAAAGGTGTTCAAATTGTATACGAGGCAGCAGTGTTATCAGATACTTTCAAGTCCAATAGCATTCTATTACAAATAACATATGTATATGGGAATCAGATATTTGACTAGTTGCTCGGGAGAAGGACAGTTTCCGGTTTGATTGATTACACCAGCTAAGTATACCAAACGTTTGTCGACACAAGACAATTGAAACACTTGATATGTGATCGAGTCAAAGAAACTTTGTGCAGAATGTTTCAAAGCCATACAACATCACAATAATGTTGTTTAATAAATATCACAACATGTATACGAATGTAGAAATTGGAGCTTCCTTTGGGCATTTCGACCACATATGTGAAAATAGAATATTCAGATATTTGAAGAACAGACTGATTACATAAACGAAAAGAGAAAACAGAAGACACCTCCAAAAGTTTCATGACACAAATCACCAATGACATCTACACAAAACATGATAATAGTAAAATATACACGGAAAAACGACATTTTTTAAATCATCGATTGTGCTGAGGTTACGATACCAACATAGGACGGTGATTAACTGGTTTACGGTGCCGAACTTCCACTCACAAAAAAGGACAATCAAAGGACACAAATTTAAAAATCTATAAATAATCTTCCATATATAGAAGAAGGATCAACAGGTTTCAATAGAAGAAATGTCATAAATATTTATTACACACCGCAGGAAACGTTTATAGAATAATATGTTGCTATCAAAAATATGAATGGCGACATCAACAAAAGTAAATCGTGCTCTGCCCGTGTGTAAGCAAGCTCAGGTTCCTGATCAATAAGAGTCAAGACTAACAGTTAGAAGGGACGCGGATCAGGACCTTGTCTCCTCTGAAAAGGTTTGGACAAGGCCTGTCGTGGAGTCCCACCGCACTGTTAGTCAGCGTGTAAAAATCTTCAGCAGATTTTTACCTTTATTTAGACATTTGATCTTGTTTTTATCAATATGAACAAAAGGACTATCTTTTCTCTGAACTACAAGAACAGATCTCTTTTTTAAATTTAGTTATTAAAAAATAAATATCGTTTCATCTGTAGGGAATTCTAGCACCTATCAATCATTAGAAACGGTGTATTATTTTCAGGATGCAATGCCATATGGACACGCTAACAGTATAAATTGGCCACATACAGGTAAAATGGAAACAATCACTTCACATTCTTGGTAAAAATAATACCCATGCTATAAGACTTGTATCTTGTGATCGATTTATTAAAATAATTTTACACCCAAAAGCGTTATTGGTGTTTAAGTATTTGTAACATATTATGGTATCTAGTCTGTCTATGCAGGCTTTAGTGAACGATGTATTACAGTTTATATAAATCACAACATGTATGGCGTGACCAGCTTTAGCAGAATAAAGAGAGAAGGTAGGAGTTTGACATGTAATCTCAGCTGTATGAAAAAAGTCGTGTCAGACAAATAGACCAAACAAGAAAAATCACCCAATATTTTGAGAGGGTGAGATTGCCGGTTTCTTAGGTCTTCTCTATCAATATCTATCAGAATATATATGTGCAGAGACTAGCAAGCATTCTTATAATACAAAAATGATTGCTTTATTTAAAAATGAAGAATTACATAATGGAATATAATAGTAAATATGTTTCCCCTTCATTTCCTATATTCCTACTAGGTATATGTGGCTTTCTAGTATAACAAACTGTTTTGTTCGAAATACTTATTTGACTTACATTGTTCTTAGCATTGATGTCTGCGTTAGCATCTATAAGTATCTTAATTATTTCACTGAGTCCTTCCAGGGCTGCATTATGGAGTGGAGTTTCCTCAGACTACAAAGACACAAGTATTAATAGGATTTAATACAATACCATCACCTGGTAATGATGCATTTCTAGGAAAGAACACATTATATACTTAATAATACCATTACTACTATTGGTGTAACTATTTGATTCTGCCACTTAGAATGGGTGATGGGATTCGGGTATTGGTGAGAAAATTAAATCTTTCTATCTGTAGAGAACTCTAAGATATCAATCGCACCGGGACAAAGCTCCATTGTACCCGGGATCGATTGTCGTATGTATATGGAGAAGGGATTGAACTCTCTTGATGGCAAAACCCCACCCAACTTCGATCAATAGTCATTAAACAGTATATTCAGTTGACGCTCAAATTTTGACGTATATACACCAATACATAAATAAAATTTATTTCCCTCTTTATTCACAATAATTCGGCAACGGTATTTTCAATTCTCGATGTCATTTTCTTGTGTGTAGGATGAGAGGCGAAAGCTGATTGGTTGGATAGACACACCCCAAAACCTGAACGAATCTCCCATCCCACACCTACGTCAAATAAAAATGCAATCAAGAGACGGATTCAAAATACCGCCGCCGGATTATCGTTCAGAAAGGAGGAAATAAGAATTCCTATCGACGCTGACGGGTTAAGTCCATATACTTTTACATGTTGGGGATACCTTTAAAATATGTAGCATTTACACTAATATCAAAATTCACCAATAAAATGCCCCTTTTATTATATGTGGAGACCTTTGAGACTCTAGAGGCCGTTTTAGGTGTTTTTAAAGGTTGTTTTATGTTATGTTAAACTGCCTTATTTTCGCAAACTTAGGTTCGTTTTCGTGTGCGATTAGAAGACATCGGTCACACGAAATCTCGGACTTTTCCATCGGTTTCAATGTTAATTAGATGGCGTTTTGGAGTTTTCTTAGAGGGAGTTCTGTCCGTCTTTAGAGGCCTTCTTTTGATGATTTAATCCTCCCTTTTACTAAAAGGATTTTTGTCCTCTCTTAACGGGCATTTTGTGATCATTTTAGAGCGCATTTTGGTGTAAAGGTATTGGGGGTTTTGATGTACGATTAGAGAGCGTTCTACGAGTCGGAATGCCATTTTGTGAATCGCATAATGTCCTTTCACTAGTTGAATGTGTTTTAAGTGGGGTTTTTTATGTCACCTTCGGGGACATTATTGTCAGCGCTTAACGAGCATCGGCCTTTTTCAAAGGGTATGTTTATTAGAGAACGTTTAGGTGCACTCTAAGAGAGCGATCGGTGTTTCTATTTACCTATTTAGCGATAATATAATTACTACCTGCATCGAGGTCTCAGTTTTCTTTTGCATAAAAATAATTCAATATGTATCTTGTTTTTGCTTGACAATGCCATAAAAGATATATACATTATAATATATAATAATCGAATTTTATCTAATCTTTCCACTAGTGCATCTGGAACGATGGGACGATGCCGAATAAGAGGTTCTGAATGAACATTTCTCTTACAGTTTAAGGGTAGAGCTTCTACAAATACCACGTACAGTCACCAAAATTAGAAATCAGAAATTAGAATTTGATGCTGCTAAAATGTTAGACTCGTTCCAAAATTTATTGAGAAATGTGTTGAATTTTTTTTCCCCAGAATTTGAAAAAGTGTCTGAAAACTTAAAATGGTCTCGTGAGATTTGGTCTACGATGTTACGAAGTGCATTCATCGGTTAGGCCGCTGAAGTTTATTCAGCCAATAATTCTCATTATACTAAGGTGAACGACGCTCTTTTGAAAGCTTATAAATTGATAATTGAGTCTTACAGGCAAGAATGAGAAATTACAAGAAATTAGATTATCAGATTTATGTTGAAATTGCAAGAGAAATAGAGCATCTCTTTACAATGGTTAAGATCAGAGAAAAGTCATTCAAATTTTTAAAAAAATTGAGAGAATTGATGTTAGTAGAAGAATTTAGACAACGTGTACCGCAAGATTTGAGACCTCATTTAAATGATAAAGGTGTTCAAATTGTATACGAGGCAGTAGTGTTATCAGTTACTGTCAAGTCCAATAGCATTCTATCACAAATAATATATGTGTATGGAAATCAGATATTTGACTAGTTGCTCGGGAGAAGGACAGTTTCCGGTTTGATTAATTACACCAACTAAGTATACCAAACGTTTTGACGACACAAGACTATTGAAACACTTGATATGTGATCAACTCGAAGAAACTTAGTGCAGAATGATTCAAAGTCATACAACATCACAATAAGGTTGTTTAATAAATATCACAACATGTATAGGAGTGTAGAAATTGAAGCTCCATGTGGGCATTTCGACCACATATGTGAAAATAGAATATTCAGATATTTGAAGAACAAACTGATTACATAAACGAAAAGAGAAAACAGAAGACACCTCCAAAAGTTTCATGACACAAATCACCAAGGACATGTACACAAATCATGATAATAGTAGAATATACACGGAAAAAACGACATTACATAAATCATCGATTGTGCTGCGGTAACGAGACCAACATAGGACGGTGGTTAACTGGTTTACGGTGCCCAACTTCCACTCACGAAAAAGGACAATCAAAGGACACACATTTAAAAATCTATACATAATATTCCATATATAGAAAAAGGATCAACAGGTTTCAATAGAAGAAATGTCATAAATATTTTTTACACACCACACGAAACATTTATAGAATAATATATTGCCATCAAAAATATGTAAGGCGACATCAATAAAAGTAAATCGCATTCTGCCCGTCTGTATGCAAGCTCAGGTCCCCGATCAATAGGAGTCAAAACTAACAGTTAGAAGGGACGCGGATCAGGACCTTGTCTCCTCTGAAATGGTTTGGACAAGGCCTGTCGTAGAGTCCCACCGCACTGTTAGTCAGCATGTAGAAATGTACAGCAGATCTTTACCTTTATTTAGACATTTTATCTTGATTTTATCAATATGAATAAAACGACTATCTATTCTCTGAATTACAAGAACAGATCTCTTTTTTAAATTTAGTTATTAAAAAATAAATATCGTTTCATCTGTAGGGAATTCTATCACCTATTAATCATTAGAAACGGTGTATTATTTTCAGGACACAATGCCATATGGACACGTTAACATTATAGATTGGCCACAGACAGGTCAAATATAAACAATCACTTCACATTCTTGGTAAAAATAATACCCATGCTATAAGAGTAGTATCTTGAGATCAATTTATTAAAATGATTTTACACCCAAAAACGTTATTGATGTTTAAGTATTTGTAACATATTATGGTATCTAGTCTGTCTATACAGCCTATAGTCAACGATGTATTACAGTTTATATAAATCAAAACGAGTATGGCCTGACCATCTATAGAAGAATAAAGAGAGAAGGGAGGGGGTTGACATGTAATCTCAGCTGTATGAAAAAGGTCGTATCACACAAACAGACCAAATAAGAAAAATCACCCAATAATTTGAGAAGATGAGATTGCCTGTTTCTTAGCTACTCTTCTCTATCAATATATACCAGAATATATATGTGCAGAGACTAGCAAGCATTCTTATAATACAAAAATGATTGCTTTATTTAAAAATGAAGAATCACATAATGGAATATAATAGTAAATATGTTTCCCCTTTATTTCCTATATTCCCACTAGTTATATGTGGCTTTCTAGTATAACAAACTGTTTTGTTCGAAATACTTATTTGCCTTACATTGTCCTTAGCATTGATATCGGCTTTAGCATCTATAAGCACCTTCACTGTATCACTGTGTCCAGACGATGCTGCCTGATGGAGTGGAGTTTCCTCAAACTACAAAGACACAAGTATTAATAGGATTTAATACAATATCATCCTCTGGTAATGATGTATTTCTAGGAAAGAACACATTATATACTTAATAATACCATTACTACTATTGGAGTAACTATTTGATTCTGCCACTTAGAATGGGTGATGGGATTCGGGTATTGGTGAGAAAATTAAATCTTTCTATCTGTAGAGAACTCTAAGATATCAATCGCACCGGGAGAAAGCTCCATTGTACCCGGGATCAATTGCCGTATGTATATGGAGAAGGGATTGAACTCTCTTGATGGCAAAACCCCAACCAACTTCGATCAATAGTCATTAAACAGTATATTCAGTTGACGCCCAACTTTTGACGTATATACCCCAATACATGAATAAAATTTATTTCCTTCTTTATTCACGATAATTTGGCAACGGTATTTTCAATTCTCGATGTCATTTTCTTGTGTGACGTATGTGTAGGAGGAGAGGCGAATGCTGATTGGTTGGATAGACATACCCCAAAACCTGAACGAATCCCCCATCCTACACCTACATCAAATAAAAATGCAATCAAGAGACAGATTCAAAATACCGCCGCCGGATTATCGTTCAGAAAGGAGGAAATAGGAATTCCTATCGACGCTGACGGGTTAAGTCCATATACTTTTACATGTTGGGGATAACTTTAAAATATGTAGCATTTACACTAATATGAAATTCACCAAAAAATGCTCCTTTTATAATATGTAGAGACCTTTGAGACTCAAGGGGCCGTTTTAGGTGTTTTTAAAGGTTGTTTTATGTCATGTTAAACTGCCTTATTTTTGCAAACTTATGTTCGTTTTCGTGTGCGATTAGAAGACATCGGTCACACGAAATCTCGGACTTTTCCCTCGGTTTCAATGTTAATTAGAAGGCGTTTTGGAGTTTTCTTAGAGGGAGTTCTGCCCGTCGTTAGAGGCCTTCTTTTGATGATTTAATCCTCCCTTTTACTAAAAGGATTTTCGTCCTCTCTTAACGGGCATTTTGTGATCATTTTAGAGCGCGTTTGGTGTAAAGGTATTGGGGGGTTTTGATGTACGATTAGAGAGCGTTCTACGAGTCGGAATGCCATTTTGTGAATCGCATAATGTCCTTTCACTAGTTGAATGTGTTTTAAGTGGGGTTTTTTATGTCACCTTAGGGGACATTATTGTCAGCGCTTAACGAGCATCGGCCTTTTTCAAAGGGCATGTTTATTAGAGAACGTTTAGGTGCACTCTAAGAGAGCAATCGGTGTTTCTATTTACCTATTTAGCGATAATATAAATACTACCTGCATCGAGGTCTCAGTTTTCTTTTGCATAAAAATAATTCAATATGTATCTTGTTTTTGCTTGACAATGCCATAAAAGATATATACATTATAATATATAATAATCGAATTTTATCTAATCTTTCCACTAGTGCATCTGGAACGATGGAACGATGCCGAATAAGAGGTTCTGAATGAACATTTCTCTTACAGTTTAAGGGTAGAGCTTCTACAAATACCACGTACAGTCACCAAAATTAGAAATCAGAAATTAGAATTTGATGCTGCTAAAATGTTAGACTCGTTCCAAAATTTATTGAGAAATGTGTTGAATTTTTTTTTTTCCCAGAATTTGAAAAAGTTTCTGAAAACTTAAAATGGTCTCGTGAGATTTGGTCTACGATGTATAGATGACTTGCTTTCAATTAATAATCCTTCATTCGCGGATTACCTTAGCAGCATCTATCCAAGTGAACTGGAGGTCAAAGAAACAACAGAAACTAGTAATTCTACTTCGTATTTAGATATTATGTTGTCTTTCGACATTAATGGTCAATTGAACACCTCACTCTATGACAAACGTGACGATTTCAATTTCGCTATCACAAACTTTCCTTTCATAAGTAGCAACATTCCATCATCGCCTGCATACGGCGTATTCATATCTCAGTTAATACGTTATTCCAGAGCATGTTCAGATTACAATGACTTTGTTCTGAGGGCTAGGCGACTTTCAGTTAAGCTGCTCAACCAGGGTTATATATGTGCTAGACTAGCATCGTCACTGAGGAAGTTCTACGGTCGTTACGAGACTCTTATTACTCCATATGATATCTCGTTATCCAGACTTTTAAATGATATTCTGGACTGAGACCGATTCCGATCACTTTACACAGATTTGACACCTTCTATACTAGAAGGTTACCTACTTCGACTTCTCCATATATAGATACAAATGGAATTCACACGATTTGACTCTTTCTACGGGGTATATGTGACGGGTGTTGCTAGCAAGCAGGAGATGCTCACTCTCCCCGGGCACCTGATCTCACTCCATCACAGGGGTTCACATATGCTCTTCAAGTAGACATATTTTGTTATTTTCGAATTGTTTTTCGTTTTCACTGATTTTGTATGTCCTATGGTTTTATGATTTTTGGACTTGTTGTTTGGATTCATCCATCATCTTTACATGTTACGAAGTGCATTCATCGGTTAGGCCGCTTAAGTTTATTTAGCCAATAATTCTCATTATACAAAGGTGAACGACGCCCTTTTGAAAGCTTATAAATTGCTAATTGAATCTTACAGACAAAAAAAAAAAAAAAAAAAAAAATGAGAAATTACAAGAAATTAGATTATCAGATTTATGTGGAAATTGCAAGAGAAATAGAGCATTTCTTTACAATGGTTAAGATTAGAGAAAATTCGTTCAAATTTAAAAAAAAAATTGAGAGAATTGATGTTAGTAGAAGAATTTAGACAACGTGTACCGCAAGATTTGAGACCTCATTTAAATGATAAAGGTGTTCAAATTGTATACGAGGCAGTAGTGTTATCAGATACTGTCAAGTCCAATAGCATTCTATCACAAATAATATATGTGTATGGAAATCAGATATTTGACTAGTTGCTCGGGAGAAGGACAGTTTCCGGTTTGATTAATTACACCAACTAAGTATACCAAACGTTTTGACGACACAAGATTATTGAAACACTTGATATGTGATCAACTCGAAGAAACTTAGTGTAGAATGATTCAAAGTCATACAACATCACAATAAGGTTGTTTAATAAATATCACAACATGTATAGGAGTGTAGAAATTGAAGCTCCCTGTGGGCATTTCGACCACATATGTGAAAATAGAATATTCAGATATTTGAAGAACAAACTGATTACATAAACGAAAAGAGAAAACAGAAGACACCTCCAAAAGTTTCATGACACAAATCACCAAGGACATGTACACAAATCATGATATTAGTAGAATATACACGGAAAAACGACATTACATAAATCATCGATTGTGCTGCGGTAACGAGACCAACATAGGACGGTGGTTAACTGGTTTACGGTGCCCAACTTCCACTCACGAAAAAGGACAATCAAAGGACACACATTTAAAAATCTATACATAATATTCTATATATAGAAAAAGGATCAACAGGTTTCAATAGAAGAAATGTCATAAATATTTTTTACACACCACACGAAACATTTATAGAATAATATATTGCCATCAAAAATATGTAAGGCGACATCAATAAAAGTAAATCGCATTCTGCCCGTCTGTATGCAAGCTCAGGTCCCCGATCAATAGGAGTCAAAACTAACAGTTAGAAGGGACGCGGATCAGGACCTTGTCTCCTCTGAAATGGTTTGGACAAGGCCTGTCGTAGAGTCCCACCGCACTGTTAGTCAGCATGTAGAAATGTACAGCAGATCTTTACCTTTATTTAGACATTTTATCTTGATTTTATCAATATGAATAAAACGACTATCTATTCTCTGAATTACAAGAACAGATCTCTTTTTTAAATTTAGTTATTAAAAAATAAATATCGTTTCATGTGTAGGGAATTCTATCACCTATTAATCATTAGAAACGGTGTATTATTTTCAGGACACAATGTCATATGGACACGTTAACAGTATAGATTGGCCACAGACAGGTCAAATATAAACAATCACTTCACATTCTTGGTACAAATAATACCCATGCTATAAGAGTAGTATCTTGAGATCAATCTATTAAAATGATTTTACACCCAAAAACGTTATTGGTGTTTAAGTATTTGTAACATATTATGGTATCTAGTCTGTCTATACAGCCTATAGTCAACGATGTATTACAGTTTATATAAATCAAAACGAGTATGGCCTGACCATCTATAGAAGAATAAAGAGAGAAGGGGGGAGGTTGACATGTAATCTCAGCTGTATGAAAAAGGTCGTATCACACAAACAGACCAAATAAGAAAAATCACCCAATAATTTGAGAAGATGAGATTGCCTGTTTCTTAGGTACTCTTCTCTATCAATATATATCAGAATATATATGTGCAGAGACTAGCAAGCATTCTTATAATACAAAAATGATTGCTTTATTTAAAAATGAAGAATCACATAATAGAATATAATAGTAAATATGTTTCCCCTTTATTTCCTATATTACCACTAGTTATATGTGGCTTTCTAGTATAACAAACTGTTTTGTTCGAAATACTTATTTGACTTACATTGTCTTTAGCATTGATATCGGCTTTAGCATCTATAAGCACCTTCACTGTATCACTGTGTCCAGACGATGCTGCCTGATGGAGTGGAGTTTCCTCAAACTACAAAGACACAAGTATTAATAGGATTTAATACAATATCATCCTCTGGTAATGATATATTTCTAGGAAAGAACACATTATATACTTAATAATACCATTACTACTATTGGAGTAACTATTTGATTCTGCCACTTAGAATGGGTGATGGGATTCGGGTATTGGTGAGAAAATTAAATCTTTCTATCTGTAGAGAACTCTAAGATATCAATCGCACCGGGAGAAAGCTCCATTGTACCCGGGATCGATTGCCGTATGTATATGGAGAAGGGATTGAACTCTCTTGATGGCAAAACCCCACCCAACTTCGATCAATAGTCATTAAACAGTATATTCAGTTGACGCCCAACTTTTGACGTATATACCCCAATACATGAATAATATTTATTTCCTTCTTTATTCACGATAATTTGGCAACGGTATTTTCAATTCTCGATGTCATTTTCTTGTGTGACGTATGTGTAGGAGGAGAGGCGAATGCTGATTGGTTGGATACACATACCCCAAAACCTGAACGAATCCCCCATCCCACACCTACATCAAATAAAAATGCAATCAAGAGACAGATTCAAAATACCGCCGCCGGATTATCGTTCAGAAAGGAGGAAATGGGAATTCCTATCGACGCTGACAGGTTAAGTCCATATACTTTTACATGTTGGGGATAACTTTAAAATATGTAGCATTTATACTAATATGAAATTCACCAATAAAATGCTCCTTTTATAATATGTAGAGACCTTTGAGACTCTAGGGGCCGTTTTAGGTGTTTTTAAAGGTTGTTTTATGTCATGTTAAACTGCCTTATTTTTGCAAACGTATGTTCGTTTTCGTGTGCGATTAGAAGACATCGGTCACACGAAATCTCGGATTTTTCCATCGGTTTCAATGTTGATTAGAAGGCGTTTTGGAGTTTTCTTAGAGGGAGTTCAGCCGGTCGTTAGAGGCCTTCTTTTGATGATTTAATCCTCCCTTTTACTAAAAGGATTTTCGTCCTCTCTTAACGGGCATTTTGTGATCATTTTAGAGCGCGTTTGGTGTAAAGGTATTGGGGGTTTTGATGTACGATTAGAGAGCGTTCTACGAGTCGGAATGCCATTTTGTGAATCGCATAATGTCCTTTCACTAGTTGAATGTGTTTTAAGTGGGGTTTTTTATGTCACCTTAGGGGACATTATTGTCAGCGCTTAACGAGCATCGGCCTTTTTCAAAGGGCATGTTTATTAGAGAACGTTTAGGTGCACTCTAAGAGAGCGATCGGTGTTTCTATTTACCTATTTAGCGATAATATAAATACTACCTGCATCGAGGTCTCAGTTTTCTTTTGCATAAAAATAATTCAATATGTATCTTGTTTTTGCTTGACAATGCCATAAAAGATATATACATTATAATATATAATAATCGAATTTTATCTAATCTTTCCACTAGTGCATCTGGAACGATGAAACGATGCCGAATAAGAGGTTCTGAATGAACATTTCTCTTACAGTTTAAGGGTAGAGCTTCTACAAATACCACGTACAGTCACCAAAATTAGAAATCAGAAATTAGAATTTGATGCTGCTAAAATGTTAGAATCGTTCCAAAATTTATTGAGAAATGTGTTGAATTTTTTTTTCCCAGAATTTGAAAAAGTTTCTGAAAACTTAAAATGGTCTCGTGAGATTTGGTCTACGATGTTACGAAGTGCATTCATCGGTTAGGCCGCTTAAGTTTATTCAGCCAATAATTCTCATTATACAAAGGTGAACGACGCCCTTTTGAAAGCTTATAAATTGATAATTGAATCTTACAGACAAAAAAAAAAATGAGAAATTACAAGAAATTAGATTATCAGATTTATGTGGAAATTGCAAGAGAAATAGAGCATTTGTATACAATGGTTAAGATCAGAGAAAAGTCATTCAAATTTTAAAAAAATTGAGAGAATTGATGTTAGTAGCAGAATTTAAACAACGTGTACCGCAAGATTTGAGACCTCATTTAAATGATAAAGGTGTTCAAATTCTATACAAGGCAGTAGTGTTATCAGATACTGTCAAGTCCAATAGCATTCTATCACAAATAATATATGTGTATGGAAATCAGATATTTGATTAGTTGCTCGGGAGAAGGACAGTTTCCGGTTTGATTAATTACACCAACTAAGTATACCAAACGTTTTGACGACACAAGACTATTGAAACACTTGATATGTGATCAACTCGAAGAAACTTAGTGCAGAATGATTCAAAGTCATACAACATCACAATAAGGTTGTTTAATAAATATCACAACATGTATAGGAGTGTAGAAATTGAAGCTCCCTGTGGGCATTTCGACCACATATGTGAAAATAGAATATTCAGATATTTGAAGAACAAACTGATTACATAAACGAAAAGAGAAAACAGAAGACACCTCCAAAAGTTTCATGACACAAATCACCAAGGACATGTACACAAATCATGATAATAGTAGAATATACACGGAAAAACGACATTACATAAATCATCGATTGAGCTGCGGTAACGAGACCAACATAGGACGGTGGTTAACTGGTTTACGGTGCCCAACTTCCACTCACGAAAAAGGACAATCAAAGGACACACATTTAAAAATCTATAAATAATATTCCATATATAGAAAACGGATCAACAGGTTTCAATAGAAGAAATGTCATAAATATTTTTTACACACCACACGAAACATTTATAGAATAATATATTGCCATCAAAAATATGTAAGGCGACATCAATAAAAGTAAATCGTATTCTGCCCGTCCGTATGCAAGCTCAGGTCCCCGATCAATAGGAGTCAAAACTAACAGTTAGAAGGGACGCGGATCAGGACCTTGTCTCCTCTGAAATGGTTTGGACAAGGCCTGTCGTAGAGTCCCACCGCACTGTTAGTCAGCATGTAGAAATGTACAGCAGATCTATACCTTTATTTAGACATTTTATCTTGATTTTATCAATATGAATAAAACGACTATCTTTTCTCTGAATTACAAGAACAGATCTCTTTTTTAAATTTAGTTATTAAAAAATAAATATCGTTTCATGTGTAGGGAATTCTATCACCTATTAATCATTAGAAACGGTGTATTATTTTCAGGACACAATGTCATATGGACACGTTAACAGTATAGATTGGCCACAGACAGGTCAAATATAAACAATCACTTCACATTCTTGGTACAAATAATACCCATGCTATAAGAGTAGTATCTTGAGATCAATTTATTAAAATGATTTTACACCCAAAAACGTTATTGGTGTTTAAGTATTTGTCAACGATGTATTACAGTTTATATAAATCAAAACGAGTATGGCCTGACCATCTATAGAAGAATAAAGAGAGAAGGGAGGAGGTTGACATGTAATCTCAGCTGTATGAAAAAGGTCGTATCACACAAACAGACCAAATAAGAAAAATCACCCAATAATTTGAGAAGATGAGATTGCCTGTTTGTTAGGTACTCTTCTCTATCAATATATATCAGAATATATATGTGCAGAGACTAGCAAGCATTCTTATAATACAAAAATGATTGCTTTATTTAAAAATGAAGAATCACATAATGGAATATAATAGTAAATATGTTTCCCCTTTATTTCCTATATTCCCACTAGTTATATGTGGCTTTCTAGTATAACAAACTGTTTTGTTCGAAATACTTATTTGACTTACATTGTCCTTAGCATTGATATCGGCTTTAGCATCTATAAGCACCTTCACTGTATCACTGTGTCCAGACGATGCTGCCTGATGGAGTGGAGTTTCCTCAAACTACAAAGACACAAGTATCAATAGGATTTAATACAATATCATCCTCTGGTAATGATGTATTTCTAGGAAAGAACACATTATATACTTAATAATACCATTACTACTATTGGAGTAACTATTTGATTCTGCCACTTAGAATGGGTGATGGGATTCGGGTATTGGTGAGAAAATTAAATCTTTCTATCTGTAGAGAACTCTAAGATATCAGTCGCACCGGGAGAAAGCTCCATTGTACCCGGGATCGATTGCCGTATGTATATGGAGAAGGGATTGAACTCTCTTGATGGCAAAACCCCACCCAACTTCGATCAATAATCATTAAACAGTATATTCAGTTGACGCCCAACTTTTGACGTATATACCCCAATACATGAATAAAATTTATTTCCTTCTTTATTCACGATAATTTGGCAACGGTATTTTCAATTCTCGATGTCATTTTCTTGTGTGACGTATGTGTAGGAGGAGAGGCGAATGCTGATTGGTTGGATAGACATACCCCAAAACCTGAACGAATCCCCCATCCTACACCTACATCAAATAAAAATGCAATCAAGAGACAGATTCAAAATACCGCCGCCGGATTATCGATCAGAAAGGAGGAAATAGGAATTCCTATCGACGCTGAAGGGTTAAGTCCATATACTTTTACATGTTGGGGATAACTTTAAAATATGTAGCATTTACACTAATATGAAATTCACCAATAAAATGCTCCTTTTATAATATGTAGAGACCTTTGAGACTCTAGGGGCCGTTTTAGGTGTTTTTAAAGGTTGTTTTATGTCATGTTAAACTGCCTTATTTTTGCAAACTTATGTTCGTTTTCGTGTGCGATTAGAAGACATCGGTCACACGAAATCTCGGACTTTTCCATCGGTTTCAATGTTAATTAGAAGGCGTTTTGGAGTTTTCTTAGAGGGAGTTCTGCCCGTCTTTAGAGGCCTTCTTTTGATGATTTAATCCTCCCTTTTACTAAAAGGATTTTCGTCCTCTCTTAACGGGCATTTTGTGATCATTTTAGAGCGCGTTTGTTGTAAAGGTATTGGGGGTTTTGATGTACGATTAGAGAGCGTTCTACGAGTCGGAATGCCATTTTGTGAATCGCATAATGTCCTTTCACTAGTTGAATGTGTTTTAAGTGGGGTTTTTTATGTCACCTTAGGGGACATTATTGTCAGCGCTTAACGAGCATCGGCCTTTTTCAAAGGGCATGTTTATTAGAGAACGTTTAGGTGCACTCTAAGAGAGCGATCGGTGTTTCTATTTACCTATTTAGCGATAATATAAATACTACCTGCATTGAGGTCTCAGTTTTCTTTTGCATAAAAATAATTCAATATGTATCTTGTTTTTGCTTGACAATGCCATAAAAGATATATACATTATAATATATAATAATCGAATTTTATCTAATCTTTCCACTAGTGCATCTGGAACGATGGAACGATGCCGAATAAGAGGTTCTGAATGAAAATTTCTCTTACAGTTTAAGGGTAGAGCTTCTACAAATACCACGTAAAGTCACCATAACTAGAAATCAGAAATTAGAATTTGATGCTGCTAAAATGTTAGACTCGTTCCAAAATTTATTGAGAAATGTGTTGAATTTTTTTTCCCAGAATTTGAAAAAGTTTCTGAAAACTTAAAATGGTCTCGTGAGATTTGGTCTACGATGTTACGAAGTGCATTCATCGGTTAGGCCGCTTAAGTTTATTCAGCCAATAATTCTCATTATACAAAGGTCAACGACGCCCTTTTGAAAGTTTATAAATTGATAATTGAATCTTACAGACAAAACAAAAATGAGAAATTACAAGAAATTAGATTATCAGATTTATGTGGAAATTGCAAGAGAAATAGAGCATTTGTATACAATGGTTAAGATCAGAGAAAAGTCATTCAAATTTTAAAAAAAATTGAGAGAATTGATGTTAGTAGAAGAATTTAGACAACGTGTACCGCAAGATTTGAGACCTCATTTAAATGATAAAGGTGTTCAAATTGTATACGAGGCAGTAGTGTTATCAGATACTGTCAAGTCCAATAGCATTCTATCACAAATAATATATGTGTATGGAAATCAGATATTTGACTAGTTGCTCGGGAGAAGGACAGTTTCCGGTTTGATTAATTACACCAACTAAGTATACCAAACGTTTTGACGACACAAGACTATTGAAACACTTGATATGTGATCAACTCGAAGAAACTTAGTGCAAAATGATTCAAAGTCATACAACATCACAATAAGGTTGTTTAATAAATATCACAACATGTATAGGAGTGTAGAAATTGAAGCTCCCTGTGGGCATTTCGACCACATATGTGAAAATAGAATATTCAGATATTTGAAGAACAAACTGATTACATAAACGAAAAGAGAAAACAGAAGACACCTCCAAAATTTTCATGACACAAATCACCAAGGACATGTACACAAATCATGATAATAGTAGAATATACACGGAAAAACGACATTACATAAATCATCGATTGTGCTGCGGTAACGAGACCAACATAGGACGGTGGTTAACTGGTTTACGGTGCCCAACTTCCACTCACGAAAAAGGACAATCAAAGGACACACATTTAAAAATCTATACATAATATTCCATATATAGAAAAAGGATCAACAGGTTTCAATAGAAGAAATGTCATAAATATGTTTTACACACCACACGAAACATTTATAGAATAATATATTGCCATCAAAAATATGTAAGGCGACATCAATAAAAGTAAATCGTATTCTGCCCGTCTGTATGCAAGCTCAGGTCCCCGATCAATAGGAGTCAAAACTAACAGTTAGAAGGGACGCGGATCAGGACCTTGTCTCCTCTGAAATGGTTTGGACAAGGCCTGTCGTAGAGTCCCACCGCACTGTTAGTCAGCATGTAGAGATGTACAGCAGATCTATACCTTTATTTAGACATTTTATCTTGATTTTATCAATATGAATAAAACGACTATCTTTTCTCTGAATTACAAGAACAGATCTCTTTTTTAAATTTAGTTATTAAAAAATAAATATCGTTTCATGTGTAGGGAATTCTATCACCTATTAATCATTAGAAACGGTGTATTATTTTCAGGACACAATGCCATATGGACACGTTAACAGTATAGATTGGCCACAGACAGGTAAAATGTAAACAATCACTTCACATTCTTGGTAAAAATAATACCCATGCTATAAGAGTAGTATCTTGAAATCAATCTATTAAAATGATTTTACACCCAAAAACGTTATTGATGTTTAAGTATTTGTAACATATTATGGTATCTAGTCTGTCTATACAGCCTATAGTCAACAATGTATTACAGTTTATATAAATCAAAACGAGTATGGCCTGACCATCTATAGAAGAATAAAGAGAGAAGGGAGGAGGTTGACATGTAATCTCAGCTGTATGAAAAAGGTCGTATCACACAAACAGACCAAATAAGAAAAATCACCCAATAATTTGAGAAGATGAGATTGCCTGTTTCTTAGGTACTCTTCTCTATCAATATATATCAGAATATATATGTGCAGAGACTAGCAAGCATTCTTATAATACAAAAATGATTGCTTTATTTAAAAATGAAGAATCACATAATGGAATATAATAGTAAATATGTTTCCCCTTTATTTCCTATATTCCTACTAGTTATATGTGGCTTTGTTATTTTCCATTTGTTTTTCATTTTCACTGATTTTGTATGTCCTATGGTTTCATGATTTTTGGACTTGTGGTTTGGATTTATCCATCATCTTTACATTTCTAGTATAACACACTGTTTTGTTCGAAATACTTATTTGACTTACATTGCCCTTAGCATTGATATCGGCTTTAGCATCTATAAACACCTTCACTGTATCACTGTGTCCAGACGATGCTGCCTGATGGAGTGGAGTTTCCTCAAACTACAAAGACACAAGTATCAATAGGATTTAATACAATATCATCCTCTGGTAATGATGTATTTCTAGGAAAGAACACATTATATACTTAATAATACCATTACTACTATTGGAGTAACTATTTGATTCTGCCACTTAGAATGGGTGATGGGATTCGGGTATTGGTGAGAAAATTAAATCTTTCTATCTGTAGAGAACTCTAAGATATCAATCGCACCGGGAGAAAGCTCCATTGTACCCGGGATCGATTGCCGTATGTATATGGAGAAGGGATTGAACTCTCTTGATGGCAAAACCCCACCCAACTTCGATCAATAGTCATTAAACAGTATATTCAGTTGACGCCCAACTTTTGCAAATATACCCCAATACATGAATAAAATTTATTTCCTTCTTTATTCACGATAATTTGGCAACGGTACTTTCAATTCTCGATGTCATTTTCTTGTGTGACGTATGTGTAGGAGGAGAGGCGAATGCTGATTGGTTGGATAGACATACCCCAAAACCTGAACGAATCCCCCATCCTACACCTACATCAAATAAAAATGCAATCAAGAGGCAGATTCAAAATACCGCCGCCGGATTATCGTTCAGAAAGGAGGAAATAGGAATTCCTATCGACGCTGACGGGTTAAGTCCATATACTTTTACATTTTGGGGATAACTTTAAAATATGTAGCATTTACACTAATATGAAATTCACCAATAAAATGCTCCTTTTATAATATATAGAGACCTTTGAGACTCTAGAGGCCGTTTTAGGTGTTTTTAAAGGTCGTTTTATGTCTTGTTAAACTGCCTTATTTTTGCAAACTTAGGTCCGTTTTCGTGTGCGATTAGAAGACATCGGTCACACGAAATCTCGGACTTTTCCATCGGTTTCAATGTTAATTAGAAGGCGTTTTGGAGTTTTCTTAGAGGGAGTTCTGCCCGTCTTTAGAGGCCTTCTTTTGATGATTTAATCCTCCCTTTTACTAAAAGGATTTTCGTCCTCTCTTAACGGGCATTTTGTGATCATTTCAGAGCGCGTTTTGGTGTAAAGGTATGGGGGTTTTCATGTACGATTAGAGAGCGTTCTACGAGTCGGAATGCCATTTTGTGAATCGCATAATGTCCTTTCACTAGTTGAATGTGTTCTAAGTGGAGTTTTTTATGTCACCTTAGGGGACATTATTGTCAGCGCTTAGCGAGCATCGGCCTTTTTCAAAGGGCATGTTTATTAGAGAACGTTGAGGTGCACTCTAAGAGAGCGATTGGTGTTTCTATTTACCTATTTAGCGATAATATAAATACTACCTGCATCGACGTCTCAGTTTTCTTTTGCATAAAAATAATTCAATATGTATCTTGTTTTTGCTTGACAATGCCATAAAAGATATATACATTATAATATATAATAATCGAATTTTATCTAATCTTTCCACTAGTGCATCTGGAACGATGGAACGATGCCGAATAAGAGGTTCTGAATGAAAATGTCTCTTACAGTTTAAGGGTAGAGCTTCTACAAATACCACGTACAGTCACCAAAATTAGAAATCAGAAATTAGAATTTGATGCTGCTAAAATGTTAGACTCGTTCCAAAATTTATTGAGAATTGTGTTGAATTTTTTTCCCCAGAATTTGAAAAAGTTTCTGAAAACTTAAAATGGTCTCGTGAGATTTGGTCTACGATGTTAGGAAGTGCATTCATCGGTTAGGCCGCTTAAGTTTATTCAGCCAATAATTCTCATTATACAAAGGTGAACGACGCCCTTTTGAAAGCTTATAAATTGATTATTGAATCTTACAGACCAAAAACAAAATGCGAAATTACAAGAAATTAGATTATCAGATTTATGTGGAAATTGCAAGAGAAATAGAGCATTTGTTTACAATGGTTAAGATCAGAGAAAATTCATTCAAATTATAAAAAAATTAGGAGAATTGATGTTAGTAGAAGAATTTAGACAACGTGTACCGCAAGATTTGCGACCTCATTTAAATGATAAAGGTGTTCAAATTGTATACGAGGCAGTAGTGTTATCAGATACTTTCAAGTCCAATAGCATTCTATCACAAATAATATATGTGTATGGAAATCAGATATTTGACTAGTTGCTCGGGAGAAGGACAGTTTCCGGTTTGATTAATTACACCAACTAAGTATACCAAACGTTTTGACGACACAAGACTATTGAAACACTTGATATGTGATCAACTCGAAGAAACTTAGTGCAGAATGATTCAAAGTCATACAACATCACAATAAGGTTGTTTAATAAATATCACAACATGTATACGTGTGTAGAAATTGAAGCTCCCTGTGGGCGTTTCGACCACATATGTAACAATAGAATATTCAGATATTTGAAGAACAAACTGATTACATAAACGAAAAGAGAAAACAGAAAACACCCCCAAAAGTTTCATGACACAAATCAGCAATGACATGTACACAAATCATGATAATAGTAGAATGTACACGGAAATACGACATTACATGAATCATCGATTGTGCAGCGGTAACGAGACCAACATAGGACGGTGGTTAACTGGTTTACGGTGCCCAACTTCCACTCACGAAAAAGGACAATCAAAGGACACACATTTAAAAATCTATAAATAATATTCCATATATAGAAATCGGATCAACAGGTTTCAATAGAAGAAATGTCATAAATATTTATTACACACCACACGAAACGTTTATAGAATAATATGTTGCCATCAAAAATATGTAAGGCGCATCAATAAAAGTAAATCGTATTCTGCCCGGCTGTATGCAAGCTCAGGTCCCTGATCAATAGGAGTCAAAACTAACAGTTAGAAGGAATGCGGATCAGGACCTTGTCTCCTCTGAAATGGTTTGGGCAAGGCCTGTCGTAGAGTCCCACCGCACTGTTAGTCAGCGTGTAGAAATCTTCAGCAGATCTTTACCTTTATTTAGACATTTTATCTTGATTTTATCAATATGAATAAAACGACTATCTTTTCTCTGAATTACAAGAACAGATCTCTTTTTTAAATTTAGTTTTTAAAAAATAAATATCGTTTCATGTGTAGGGAATTCTATCACCTATTAATCATTAGAAACGGTGTATTATTTTCAGGACACAATGCCATATGGACACGTTAACAGTACAGATTGGCCACATACAGGTAAAATGTAAACAACCACTTCACATTCTTGGTACAAATAATACCCATGCTATAAGAGTAGTATCTTGAGATTGATTTATTACAATAATTTTACACCCAAAAACGTTATTGGTGTTTAAGTATTTGTAACATATTATGGTATCTAGTCTGTCTATACAGCCTATATTCAACGATGTATTACAGTTTATATAAATCACAACGAGTATGGCCTGGCCATCTATAGAAGAATAAAGAGAGAAGGGAGGAGGTTGACATGTAATCTCAGCTGTATGAAAAAGGTCGTATCACACAAACAGACCAAATAAGAAAAATCACCCAATAATTTGAGAGGGTGACATTGCCTGTTTCTTAGGTACTCTTCTCTATCAATATATATCAGAATATACATGTGCAGAGACTAGCAAGCATTCTTATAATACAAAAATGATTGCTTTATTTAAAAATGAAGAATCACATAATGGAATATAATAGTAAATATGTTTCCCTTTTATTTCCTATATTCCTACTAGTTATATGTGGCTTTCTAATATAACAAACTGTTTTGTTCGAAATCCTTATTTGACTTACATTGTCCTCAGCATTGATATCAGCTTTAGCATCTATAAGCACCTTCACTGTATCACTGTGTCCAGACCATGCTGCATTATGGAGTGGAGTTTCCTCATCCTACAAAGACACAAGTATTAATAGGATCTAATACAATATCATCCTCTGGTAAAGATGTATTTCTAGGACAGAACACATTATATACCTAATAATACCATTACTACTATTGGAGTAACTATTTGATTCTGCCACTTAGAATGGGTGATGGGATTCGGGTATTGGTGAGAAAATTAAATCTTTCTATCTGTAGAGAACTCTAAGATATCAATCGCACCGGGACAAAGCTCCATTGTACCCGGGATCGATGGCCGTATGTATATGGAGAAGGGATTGAACTCTCTTGATGGCAAAACCCCACCCAACTTCGATCAATAGTCATTAAACAGTATATTCAGTTGACACCCAACTTTTGACGTATATACACCAATTCATGAATAAAATTTATTTCCTTCTTTATTCACGATAATTTGGCAACGGTATTTTCAATTCTCGATGTCATTTTCTTGTGTGACGTATGTGTAGGAGGAGAGGCGAATGCTGATTGGTTGGATAGACACACCCCAAAACCTGAACGAATCCCCCATCCTACACCTACGTTAAATAAAAATGCAATCAAGGGACGGATTCAAAATACCGCCGCCGGATTATCGTTCAGAAAGGAGGAAATAGGAATTCCTATCGACGCTGACAGGTTAAGTCCATATACTTTTACATGTTGGGGATAACTTTAAAATATGTAGCATTTACACTAATATGAAATTCACCAATAAAATGCTCCTTTTATAATATGTAGAGACCTTTGAGACTCTAGAGGCCGTTTTAGGTGTTTTTAAAGGTTGTTTTATGTCTTGTTAAACTGCCTTATTTTTGCAAACTTAGGTTCGTTTTCGTGTGCGATTAGAAGACATTGGTCACACGAAATCTCGGACTTTTCCATCGGTTTCAATGTTAATTAGAAGGCGTTTTGGAGTTTTCTTAGAGGGAGTTCTGCCCGTCTTTAGAGGCCTTCTTTTGATGATTTAATCCTCCCTTTTACTAAAAGGATTTTCGTCCTCTCTTAACGGGCATTTTGTGATCATTTTAGAGCGCGTTTTGGTGTAAAGGTATGGGGGTTTTCATGTACGATTAGAGAGCGTTCTACGAGTCGGAATGCCATTTTGTGAATCGCATAATGTCCTTTCACTAGTTGAATGTGTTCTAAGTGGAGTTTTTTATGTCACCTTAGGGGACATTATTGTCAGCGCCTAGCGAGCATCGGCCTTTTTCAAAGGGCATGTTTATTAGAGAACGTTGAGGTGCACTCTAAGAGAGCGATCGGTGTTTCTATTTACCTATTTAGCGATAATATAAATACTACCTACATCGACGTCTCAGTTTTCTTTTGCATAAAAATAATTCAATATGTATCTTGTTTTTGCTTGACAATGCCATAAAAGATATATACATTATAATATATAATAATCGAATTTATCTAATCTTTCCACTAGTGCATCTGGAACGATGGAACGATGCCGAATAAGAGGTTCTGAATGAAAATGTCTCTTACAGTTTAAGGGTAGAGCTTCTACAAATACCACGTACAGTCACCAAAATTAGAAATCAGAAATTAGAATTTGATGCTGCTAAAATGTTAGACTCGTTCCAAAATTTATTGAGAATTGTGTTGAATTTTTTTCCCCAGAATTTGAAAAAGTTTCTGAAAACTTAAAATGGTCTCGTGAGCTTTGGTCTACGATGTTACGAAGTGCATTCATCGGTTAGGCCGCTTAAGTTTATTCAGCCAATAATTCTCATTATACAAAGGTGAACGACGCCCTTTTGAAAGCTTATAAATTGATTATTGAATCTTTTAAAAAAAATGAGAAATTACAAGAAATTAGATTATCAGATTTATGTGGAAATTGCAAGAGAAATAGAGCATTTGTTTACAATGGTTAAGATCAGAGAAAATTCATTCAAATTATAAAAAATTAAGAGAATTTATGTTAGTAGAAGAATTTAGACAACGTGTACCGCAAGATTTGCGACCTCATTTAAATGATAAAGGTGTTCAAATTGTATACGAGGCAGTAGTGTTATCAGATACTTTCAAGTCCAATAGCATTCTATCACAAATAATATATGTGTATGGAAATCAGATATTTGACTAGTTGCTCTTCTCTATCAATATATATCAGAATATACATGTGCAGAGACTAGCAAGCATTCTTATAATACAAAAATGCTTGCTTTATTTAAAAATGAAGAATCACATAATGGAATATAATAGTAAATATGTTTCCCTTTTATTTCCTATATTCCTACTAGTTATATGTGGCTTTCTAATATAACAAACTGTTTTGTTCGAAATACTTATTTGACTTACATTGTCCTTAGCATTGATATCCGCTTTAGCATCTATAAGCACCTTCACTGTATCACTGTGTCCAGACCATGCTGCATTATGGAGTGGAGTTTCCTCATCCTACAAAGACACAAGTATTAATAGGATTTAATACAATAACATCTTCTGGTAAAGATGTATTTCTAGGGAAGAACACATTATATACCTAATAATACCATTACTACTATTGGAGTAACTATTTGATTCTGCCACTTAGAATGGGTGATGGGATTCCAGTATTGGTGAGAAAATTAAATCTTTCTATCTGTAGAGAACTCTAAGATATCAATCGCACCGGGACAAAGCTCCCTTGTACCCGGGATCGATTGTCGTATGTATATGGAGAAGGGATTGAACTCTCTTGATGGCAAAACCCCACCCAACTTCGATCAACCGTCATTAAACAGTATATTCAGGTGACGCCCAACTTTTGACGTATATACACGAATACATGAATAAAATTTATTTCCTTCTTTATTCACCATAATTCGGCAACGGTATTTTCAATCCTCGATGTCATTTTTATATATGACGTATGTGTAGGATGAAAGGCGAAAGCTGATTGATTGGATAGACACACCCCGAAACCTGAACAAATCCCCCATCCTACATCTACGTCACATAAAAATGCCATCGGGAGGCGGATTCAAAATACCGCCGCCGAATTATCGTGAGGAAAGGAGGAAATCGGCACTTTCACGATAACGTCTGCTCATGCCCACAAACGGCTCTGAGTGGCAATGTCCTTGAAGCGCTTTTCTTTATATTAGAAAAGAGATGGCGACAGGGAGAAACAAACTTAAAATCAACGAAATAAAGGAGTTGGCAACAGACGTAGGAAATGAAACATCAACAAAAATAGAACACAAAACTAATCAACGACATTCTTTATAGCCAAGTAGCTGTTTTTAGTATCACTCCAGTCGTTTTATATCAGTCTGAAAATGATGCCATTTCTCCCACGTCCAAGGAAAATATCTCCCCTTTAATAGGATTGCTTACTAGAAACTATTACCCAGTGGCATTAACATTTCCTTTCCAATTACTTAGGACTTTATGGTCTCACGGAAAACAGAAACTGACAGTGCAGTAAATAATTTCAAAGGGATGGACAAAGCTGTCAAACATTATGACGCCGGTGATGTGAGAGATATTTCATGTGCTTAGGTAGAAATAATATTAGTTACTCAATCATTATAAATCAATATAATGAAAGTATTAAATTAGATCACCCTTCAGGACTCTTGAAATGACAGGCACATGTAATGCACATGGTCTGACCTGGGAATTGAACCTTTAACCTTTACCTCACCGCAGGTCATAGTGAGATGATGCCGCATAAGCGCCGCATTGATGGAAGAAGAAGATTTAATAGTGTCTAGTTTCCACATTTGTTATCCACTTTAATAGGACAACAAATACATGCAATTTTAACTGAGATAAAATGTTAGCTTTGGTCAAATTAAGAATGCTGACCCATTACCAAATATATTCTACACTGAGACATTATTTTACAGGTAGATGACTCAACTATTGATGTCAGATCTACATGCCAGGCCTCCATGAGGAAACATGGATATCAAGTATACTTATGCATCACCAAAAGGGCGAAAGCAACAGACACCCTAGATTCTGCATATTGCCAGTGTCCAGTAGGGTGAGAAATATAGAAGAATTAATTTAAGATTCTTCCTTATCACTGAAATACAAATTTATATGAGCTATATAAAACGAGTACATATATAAATCAGACTACTAGATTTTGTGACCTTTACCATGAATATGACATTGACCAGCATTTAATATGTCTTTTAACAAATGAATGCAAACCTCAGTGGTGTCTAGTTCCATCTGAATCCACTCATATTTCAATTTATTTTCTTTTAAATTTCAATACTGCATAATTATTACTGATTAAAATGTACAAGGCACTGAAATAATATATAAATGTTTAATAGGCTAGCACAAGCTTGAAGTCATGTAGGGGCTTTGTTGCTTGCCCTCAGGGACATGATAGCCTGTGAAACACCTCCGGAGGAATAGTTAAGCTGCACTTCAGTTTTGTGTCAGTGGAAAGTATCACGTGCCAATCCGGAACCACAACCCATGGTTGTACTTACACAAAGAAAGCCTTCAGAATCTGTAACAGATTCGAGGAATGAAGAGTCAACTCCAACCCCACAAACCATCTTTGACCCTAGACATTCAACAGACAGGACACCAAACTTAATCAAGACATTAAGCCACTTGCAAAGATTTAAAGAAATTTTCCTTAACAGTGGTAAAATGTAACTTTTACTTTAACTTGAATCAAATCTTAATGGTACACATTTGTATTTGCAATTATCTGTATGAAAAACATAATCCAACAGTAACAATAATAAGTTTTATTTTAAACAAACAAGGTCAACAGTTGTAACAATTGAATAAAGAACAACAATAATCTATACCTGTACATGTACACAAAATTATAACATCATACATATACCCTACCAAGTGACATAAAAATGAATACATGTATCTACAGAGTGTATTTTGGTTGCAGGTATGGCACATTTATGGTGCTTCTCACGGAGAACAAATTGTAAAATTTGTACACAATTGTACACAAATTTGTAATAATTTTGTAGCTAGGTGCATCATGCTTGATGAAGAAACCAATTTTCAAACAATTAAATGCATAATCAAATACATACATAAATAAATCTCTCAATCTAAACATGCATTTATTCATTTAACATTCGTAAAGCCATCCATCTAGTGATCTACCAAGATTTGACATGTTTGATAAATTGTTTCCATATACAATAATTCATTTTGTCTTTCAGTACCACCACCCTCTATAGATCCTGAACTGGTTTTGTACATAGAGAGATATACAATAAAACAGAGAGAGTGTGAAATGTGGAGGAAGTTACACAAGGGACGGGTTACAAGCTCATTGTTTGGGGATATACTTTCTGCTGGTCAAAACCAAAATTCTCTCGTAAAACAGATAGTTGAAGGATCAAATCTTGAAAGGTATGTATTCTTGTGTATAATCTATATCTGTAAACAGACCTAGTTAAATGTTAATTTGTACTATTATACTTGTCATAGATAAATAGATAGATAGATTTAGTTCCGTAAAAATGAATGACATGATACAGGTTTACCTGTAATTAAAACCCACAAAGAATATTTATAATACTTCATTAAATAATTACCTAAATAAATAAATACATTTATAAATAAATAAATAAATAAAATTATAAATAAATAAATAAATAAAATTATAAATAGATAAATAAATAAATTTATGAATAAATAAATAAATAAATAATAACGCCTCCAGTATATCATTTAGTACTTTTCAAACTAATATACAGTTTTGATATGGTCATTATAAACATTATTGCATGTACATTTCATTATTTGTGATATACCGCTTTTTTTCATGCACTCATTAATATATGATAATATTACCTTGCAAAAATGGCAAATGATCAGCTGATACATGAATAACAATGATTTTGAGATACTTTCAATTTTGCATTAAAAATATTAATTGACATAGAAATGAAATTAGCTTAGATATACGTCATTTTATTCAGGTACACTAATTTTCCTGCAGCTGTGCAATGGGGAATCAACGACGATGACATGGCCAGAGTCAAGCACTCAATGTTAAAGCAACCCTTGTATGAAATTTTTTTGTATTGATGCCACTGGTCTGACCTTATGCAACACCCATGCATTCCTTGGTGCATCCAGGAATGGACGAGTGACTGAAAGGGGATGATGAGGGTATCCTGGAGACCAAGAGCCCTTATTCAATAAAAAGCAATCTAGTCAATGAAATGGAGATACCAGACATTTTGGAAATGAATGACAAAGATTTTTGCCTTGAAAATACATGTGAAGGTCCCAAGTTATAAGTTAAATATTAGGCTCAATTCAGGGAGAGATGGCTTTGAAAACTGCCCCGTGGTGTGATTTTGTAGTATGGACAGTTGCAAAAGCAAACGATATTTGTATAGAGAGTACTTTAATTCAGATTTTGTAAGCTCAATGTTGCCACAGCTTGTCAAGTTTTAAGTGCAGTATATTTTTCCAGTGTACTATGGGGGAAAATAAATTAAAACATAAAAGTTAACATTTTGAACAACCTTGAATCCATCACATAATAAAGTATAGTTTTCTGTGGCATTTAGAAATGAATTGCCATATCTGTCTAATACTGATAGATTTTCAGGAGATTATTGGAACATTATACTGATATCACTGTTACGTATGGATCTTCAACAAGTTGCACATCGAAATTTGAGAGCCAGCAGCACACTTGAAACAATTTGCATGCAAGTCGTGCCATTGACAATGGTAAGATCCCATCAAATATGTGGAAATTCTTAACACGTCCTATGCTGCGCTCAGCATGAATTCTAAGCTGTGCTATTTCTTAGGTGAGATAACTGATGGATATTGCCTAAAATGATGGTATATTCAATAAACATTCCTTCGTCTTTAGCAAGTCTGTTATTATGAAGCCTTTGTCGGCCATCACTCAATCACCTGCATCTAGGAGATTTAGCAAACCTGATTCCTCTGTGATCTGTCTGTCAAAGACCCGGTCACCCCAACCTTATGACACAAAAGAAATTACGCCTGATGGAGTAATTCCAACTAAGAACTATACAGTGTTATGGTGCTTGTAGTTGGAGAATGTTAATGATAGGTTGATTAAACTGGAGGATCTCTGAATGAAAATTTCAGTGATGATTTCATGATGGCACGAGTATTCGAATATTTCTTGAATTGTTCTAGCATAGTGGGCTGAACAATATCTTTGCTTGGAAAAGGATTTAAATATTTCAGGTCTTGTTGAAGAAGACATAACCAAGCTGTGTAATATTTAGATAAAATACCAACAGCAATACCAAACCTCTCTGCTATGTCTTGGACAAAAAGCCGTAACCGGTTTCTCATCAACACTGCAAACAGCTGATCAATCGGTTGAAGATATGCCTGACGTGAGCGTGTCGTATATGTCGACAATGTCTGGCTCTCCCGGCCCAATGCGTCATCTTATGGCACTTCTCCTCAAGGTACTGGAACAACCACTGAAATATCACAAATGTTGGGAGACTTGTGTGGAATTAATCAATCCATCGCTGTTAGTAATTCTATAAACTCCCCCATCTCTCCCTATGAAGTTAATCTTTTAAGTCTTTTACCTCTTTCCTTAGTTATATATTTTTCTATCAGAAGAGGGTCAGGGTCGCACTGAATACCTGCAACAAATAAATTAAATGATGGAAATTTTTCATCACACATTGATAAAAAATGTACATGTATGGCCTGTAATTACTTTGTTTAAATGATTGTAAGAACAGCAGATGGAAACTATACAATGATACATGTATATAAGTGTTGCTTTTTTCAGATGAAACAAATAATAGCAAAATGATATTTGATTGATTGATTTTTGTTTAACGTCACACCAGGAATATTTCACGTATATAGGGCCTAATGAAGGGCATACACATTTTGACCTCTGCAACGGACCCACCCCAAGCAGTGAGGGATCTTTAATGTGTCATGCATGCCACAACACGGGGTCTCGTTTTTACTGTCTCATCCGAAAGACAGGATATCGGCATGACCAGAGCGGGACTCGAAACCCGGCCTCCCGACCAGAAGGCTAGCGCGACACCACTAGGCTTCAAAATGATATTTTAATTAATAAGTTTACATAGAATTAATCTCATAAATGTTTTAAATTTTACGTATTTTATAGCTGTATTCCAATAGAAAACAGTATTATAGGATTACTAGGTATACAAAAGCTTGGTAAGACATGGTTAATTAAATTGGGCATATGATGTTACACACCATTTGATTACATGTATGTCATTAATTGTGGAGGTAATTGGGTCAATGTGGTTTATATCTGGTCCCGGGTTAGAATCAGGTTAGGGTACATTAAAATTAAAACTTTTAATTATGTTGCAGTCACCTATTTCCATGGTTCCATGGACATCTGTAATGCTTTCTGTTGCAGCACCTTGAATATTGTCTTCACGAATGGTGCTATACGAGGAATGCATTTATAGTGATGCATATTTATGCCCAGTCTCCAGTTCTGTTACTATCTTCTTTGTCTCATAAATTTCCCTTAAGAATGAATTGGAATTATATATTATATATCCAGGTGAAATCCGAATAATTATACAATACACAGTGTATTTGACATAGGTGTGAAATAAGGGAATCAGCCCAGATAGCTCAGTGGTTTATAAGTGCCTGAACGGTAAGTGGAAGATCTTAGGTTTGATTCCTGGGTCCGCCTCATCTTTTTCTCCTGCCTGTTACGCAGGCATGCATTTGGCCCTAGATTGTCACTGTGCATGACCACTCATAATATTCTTGGCATTAAAACAATGATAACCATTTGTTTTAAACTGACAGGGTGTGTGCAAATCTCCTCTCAGGAATGTTCATTTCATCACTAATGCTGATGGTAAAACTCTCTATTACTGGCGTGACATAAACCTTATCTCAAGTGTGGGTAGGGTGGGTGGGGTGTTGTACGTACCTTTGGAATTTTCCCTGTCTATTCGTCTGGTCTCTCTAGCCACCTGTTCTCCATTTTGTTGGGTTTCCGTATATATAAAAAAAAAAAAACACAAACTGGGCACGTAGTTTGGAGCAGAAGATTCATATCCCCGCCAACCATTTACAAAATGAGCAGAACAAATCCAAGTGTTTGGAGTCGGACTCCAGTCTTTTCTGTTAAGTGCCTTTAACCACGATCTTTTCTGTCCTTTTTTCTTTGGGAAAACGAAAAGAACTAATACCCTTTGGTTTAGCTTCCAAATTATAACTATTGGTACATTTGTACACACAGCAAATCTTTACCATTGTCGATTTCCATCTCGTAACCGCCATCGCGTCGACTTTGATCACACGTAACTTACAGGAACGTACTCTTGCCACTCAGTGGTGTTTATGCGCATGCTCCAGAAGAGGGCGCTGTTTTATCGTGAAAGGGTCTATAGGGATTTCTATCGACGCTGACGGGGTAAGTCCATATATTTTTAGATGTTGGGGATAATTTCAGGATATGTAGCATTTCCATTAATATGAAATTCACCAATAAAATGCTCCTTTTATAATATGTAGAGACCTTTGAGACTCTTGAGGCAGTTTCCGGTCTTTTTAAAGGTTTTCTTTTACGTCAAGTTAAATTGCATTAATTTGGCAGACTTAGGTTCGTTTTCGTTCCGATTAAAAGGCATCGGTCACACGAAATCCCGTTTTTTCCCCCAAAGGTTTAAATCTTAATTAGAAGGCGTTTCTTAGAGGGAGATCTGCACGTCCTTAGAGGCCTTCTTTTGATGATTTAATCCTCCCTTTTACAAAAAGTATTTTCGCCCTTTATGATCGGACATGTGGTGATCATTTTAGAGCGCGTTTTGGTGTACAGTAAGGGGGGCTTTGATGTACGATTAGATAGCATTCTACGACTCGGAATGTCATTTTGTGAATCGCATAATGTCTTTTACTATTTGAATGTGTTTTAAGTGTTTTTTTTTTTATGTCACCTTAGGGGACGTTTCAGTCAGCGCTTAAAGAGGATCGGGCTTTTTCATAGGTCATGTTCATTAGAGAGCGTTTTGGTGCACACTAAGAGAGCGTTTGTTGTTTCCTTAGAGGGCGTTTTGGTGTTCTCCATGAAAGTGTCATGTTATGCATGCCCCCTACAGGGTGTCCGTTTAATGATTTCACTTCCCAGTTACAAAGGTTGTTTCCCTTCTCTAGGAGGACATTTTTGTGTACCGTCAAATGGTATTTAGGGAACGCTTTATAAGGTAGCGGCATCCCACGCTACCTATGGATCAGCCATGACCCATGACTAATATTCCCGCTTCTGGATCTGCTGGGTTCACATTTACCTTGGTCGGGCAATTTACAATTCACTTTTAATTCGTATTATTTGTTGATGATGTGATGTCAATTAAGTCTTGATAGGTGTAATGTCGTTGCAACGATGGGTTCGTGAGGCAGGTATGATTGATGATCAGCTATAATAATCATCGCAGGATAAAAAAGACCAGAATTATTTTCTGTTTCTATATTGCATATGTGGGCATTTATTGTACCTATTTAGCGATGATATAATTGCTACCTGCATCAAGGTCTCAGTTTTCTTTTGCCTAAACATAATTCAATAGGTATCATGTTTTTGCTTGACAATGCCATAAAAAGTATATACATTGTAATTTATTGTAAAAGAATTTTTTCTAATCTTTACTCTAGTCCATCTGGAACGATGGAACAATGCCGAATAAGAGGTTCTGAATGAAAATTTCTCTTACAGTATAAGGGTAGAGCTTCCACAATTGCCACCTACAGTCACCAATATTAGAAATCAGAAATTTTACATGGCCATCAAAAGTAAGAAGTTGATGATGCTCTAATATTAGACTCACAATTTACTGAGAAATCTGTTGATTTTTTTTCCACAATTTGCAAATGTTCCTGAAAATTTAAAATGACCTCGTGAGCTTTGGTCTACGATGTTACAAAGTGTATTCATCGGTAAGGCCGCTGAGGTCTATTTAGCACTTAGTGTAGCCAATAGTTCTCTTTATACTAAGGTGAACGACGCCATTTTGAAAGCTTATAAATTGATAATTGAGTCTTACAGACAAAACGAGAAATTGCAAAAAATTTGATTATCAGACTTATGTGGAAATTGCAATAGAAAAAGAGGATTTATTTGAGCAATGGTTGAGATCAAAGAACATGAATTCAAATTCTAAACATTTGAGAGATGCTAGATATTAGTAGAAGAATTTAGACAATGTGTACCGCAAGATTTGAGACCTCATTTAGATGATAAAGGTGTTCAAACTTTAAACGAGGCAGCAGTGTTATCAGATATTTTCAAGTACAATAGCATTCTATTACAAATAATATACAGATGGGTGCAGTCCTAACATAACATGCACGTTAACGCGAAAAGCGGTCACGAGGACTGCTTGAGCACACGTGCTAGGACTGCTCGACCGGACGCGCGTGCGCTCCTTGCGTTAACGCGGGAGGAAATTCGCGTTAACGCGATTTATTCCCGCGTGCGCTCGATCCAGTCGCGCGTTCACATGCCATCATTTGTAATTCTCTATGCAGTGGTACGGATGGAGGAAATAAAAGGGATCTATTTAAATTACTGCAAATATATATACGTGTGTTATATGCGATATTAAAATGACACTCCGCATTAAGGGTTTCATATGTAAAATGATAATGGAGATTACGGCGTAGACATGCACTAAGGTATTTATGAAAAAAAACTTCGTCAGTTTATAGAATAAAGAATCTAGGATAATTACATTATAATTCTATTTTATTAATTTATTTTAATCAATTAACTTATGTATTTATTTCTTATTTTTTTATTTTTTTGATAAATTATTTATGTATTTATTCCTATCTATATATTTATCATTGGGTTTTTTTTAATTATCTATTTCTCAGAAAATATGAATACCATGATTATCATCATTATTATTAAATTTATTATTAATGTTATTAATTTTCTTCTTCTTCTTCTTTTTCTTCTTCGTATTATTATTATTATCATAAAATAAGAATAAATTTCATTATATTCAATGTTCGGAAATTGTATTCAATATCTTTAAAATTCATCCCTTAACTCATAAACGTTTTATCTAATTCTAAATATTTACCTACATGCACGCAGTAATATGTTCTTATATACAAATATAAAATGTATAACTCGAATTTCCTTCAAATCCTTCTCTATGTACATGTTAATGTAAGTTCTAAGTTGTAAGCAAGCGAACGTGACTGTCAAGCACGTTCACGCGGCAGTCAAGCGCGTGAACGCAGCAGTCAAGCGCGTTAACGCGGTCTCGAAATTAAGTTCACGAGAAACTCTGCGTTAACGCAGACGCGTGTGCTCAGCAGTCCTGAGTGCACGAGGAAAGCAAACTTCACGTTAACGCGACGTTAACACAATGTTATGTTAGGACTGCACCTCACTGTATGTGCATGGGAATCAGGTATTTGATTAGTTGATCGGGAGTAGTACAGTGTCCGCTTTGATTAATTACACCAACTAAGTATACCAAACGTTTTGAAGACACAAGACTATTGAAACACTTGATATGCGATTAACTCAAAGAAACTTTGTGCAGAATGATTCAAAATCATACAACATCACAATAAGGTTGTTTAATAAACATCACAACATGTATACGTGTGTAGAAATTGAATCTTCCTATGGGCATTTCGACCACATATGTGAAAATAGAATATTCAGATATTTGAAGAACAAAATGATTACATAAAAGTAAAGAGAAAACAGAAGACATCTCATAAAGTTTCACGACAAAGATCACTAAGGATATGTACACAAAACATGATAATAGTAGAATATGCACGGGAAAACGACATTAGATAAGTCATCGATTATGTTGCGGTTACGATACCAACATAGGGCGATGGTTAACTGGTTTACGGTGCCCAACTTCCACTCACCAAAAACAAAAATAAAAAAAAAAAATCAAAGTACAAATATAACAATTTATAAACAATGATCAAACGGTGTCTATAGAAGAAATGTCATAAATATTTATTACATACCACACAAAACGTTTATAGAATAATACGTTGCTATCAAAAATATGTAAGGCGGCGTCAACATAAGTAAACCGTCCTCTGCCCGTCTGTAAGCGAGGTCAGCTCCCTGATCAATAAGAGTCAAGACTAACAGTTAGAAGGGACGCGAATCAAGACCTTGTCTCCTCTGAAAAAGTTTGAACAAGGCCTGTCGTAGAATCTCACCGCCCTGTTAGTCAGCGTGTAGAAATCTTCAACAGATCTATACCTTCATTTAGACATTTGATCTTGATCTTATCAATATGAACAAAACGACTATCTTTTCTGTGAACTACAAGAACAGATCTCTTTTTTTAAATTCAGTATTGTAGTGACCATTTGATGCTACCACATGGAGAAGCTTTCTAGGATTCAGGTATTCATTAGAAAATTAAATATTCCTTTATCTCTAGGAAATGCTAGCACCTATCAATCATTAGAAAAGATGCATTATTTTCAGGATACGATGCCATATGGACACGATAACAGTATATATTGGCCACAGACAGGTAAAATGTAAACAATCATTTCACATTCCTGGTAAAAATGGTACCCATGCTATAAGAGCAGTATCTTGTGATCGAATTTTTAAAGTAATTCTACAGCCAAAAACGTTATTGGTGGTTAAGTATTTGTAACATATCATAGTATCTAGTTTGTCTATACAGCCTATCGTCAACGATTACAGTTTATATAAACCATCTATAGAAGAATAAAGAGAGAAAGGAGGAGGTTGACGTGTAATCTCAGCTGTATGAAAAAGTCGTGTCCGACAAGAGCAGACGAAATAAGAAAAAATCAACCAATAACTTGATAGAGTGAGATTGCTGGTTTCTTAGGTACTCTTCTCTATCAATATATATCAGAATATATATGTGCAGAGACTTGCAAGAATTCCTATAATACAAAAATGACTCCTTTATTTAATAATGAAGACTCACATAATGGAATATAATAGTAAATATGTTCCCCTTTAATTCCTATTTCGCTAACAGTTATATGTGGCTTTCTAGTATAACAAACTTTTTTGATCGAAATAGTTATTTGACTTACCTTGTTCTTAGCGTTGATCTCGGATTTAGCATCTATAAGTATCTCCACTGTATCACTGTGCCCCCTGCTTGCTGCCTTATGGAGTGGAGTTTCCTCGTACTACAAAGACACAAGTATTAATAGGATTTAATACAATATCATCCTCTGGTAATGATGTATTTCTAGGAAAGAAAACATTATATACTTAATAATACCATTACTACTATTGGAGTGACTATTTGATTCTGCCACTTAGAGCGGGTTATGGGATTCTGGTATTGGTGAGAAAATTAGATGCCTTTCTATCTCTAGAGAACTCTAGGACCTCAATCGAACAAGGACGAAACTCGATTATGACCGGAATCGATTTTTTTGTGTATATGGAGAAGGGATTGAACTTTCTTGATGGTAAAACCCCACCCAACATCGATCAACAGTCATTAAACAGTATATTCATTGGACGCCCAACTTTTGACAACGGTATTTTCAACCCTCAATGCCATTTTCTTATGTAACGTATGTGTAGGATGAGAGGCGAAAGCTGATTGGTTGGATAGACACACCACGAAACCTGAACGAATCCCCAATCCCACACCTATGTCACATAAAAATATCATTGAGAGTCGGACTTATCGTGAAGAAAGGAGTAAATACGGATTTCTATCGACGCTGACAGGGTAAGTCCATATACTTTTACATGTTGGGGATAACTTTAGGATATGTAACATTTACATTAATATGAAATTCACCAATAAAATGCTCCTTTTATAATATGTAGAGACCTTTGAGACTCCAGAGGCCGTTTTAGGTGTTTTAAAGGTTGTTTTACGTCATGTTAAATTGCGTTATTTTGGCAAACTTGGGTTCGTATTCATGTGCGATTAGAAGACATCTGTCACACGAAATCTCGGACTTTCCAAAGGTTTCAATAATAATTAGAAGGCGTTTACTTAGAGGGAGTTCTGCACGTCCTTAGAGGCCTGCTTTTGATGACGCTTTCTAGTAAAACAAACTGTTTTGTTGGAATTACTTGACTTATATCGTCCGTAGCATTGATATCGGTTTTAGGTTCTGTAAGCATTTTCACTACATTACTATATGAATAGCTATTTCATTCTGCCACTTGGAGTGGGTTGTCTGATTCGGATATTGATGAGAAAATTAAATACCTTTCTATCTGTAGGGAATTCTAGGACATCAATCACACAGGGAAAAAGCTCGATTGTACCCGGGATCGATTGTCGGATGTATATGCAGAAGGGATTGAACTCTCAACAGTTATTAAACACTATAGTTAATTGACACTCAATCTTTGACGTATATGCCTCAATAGATAAATAATTGTTTTCCCCTCTTTAATCACGATAATTCGGCGACGGTATTTTCAATCCGCATCCCGATGTCATTTTCTAATGTGACGTATGTGAAGGATGAGAGGCAAATTGGACACACCCGCAAATTAGAACGAATCCGCGTTTCACTTTCATTCTACACCTACGTCACATAAAAATGTCATAGAGAGACAGATTTAAAAAACCGCCGCCGAATTATCTTGAATAACGGAGGAAATAGGGATATTTCGACGCTGAACGGGGTATGTGCATGTATTTTTACATGTTGTGGATAACCTCAAGAAGAAAGACTTACTTGATGCTGTAGTTCGTATGTTATTGTCCTGTAATCAGGCCGTCGACCCATGAACGGCTTTTGTCGGAACACTGAACTTACGAGAACATCACCATATTTGATGTGGCGTATCTCCAATTTCACGGGAGATACCGATCTAAAACTTGCTGAGATTGTAGGAAAATTATTTATTTAATGAGGCATATACGTCAACTGAAGTTGGGCGTCAAATGAATTCTAATATTCCTGTCCAATTAAATTATTGCAATTGAATTGAGGTACCTGCATAGGCTCCTTAAGAAAGAGAGGGGTCAATAGTCAGGTAGTGCTGTAAAAAAGGGACCAATAGTGAGTACATGTAAGTGCTGTAAAGAAATAGGCTAATAGTCAGTTAGTGCTGTGCAGAAACGGACCAATAGTCAGTTCGTGCT
This sequence comes from Pteria penguin, assembly GCA_035048485.1. Taxonomy (NCBI): domain Eukaryota; kingdom Metazoa; phylum Mollusca; class Bivalvia; order Pterioida; family Pteriidae; genus Pteria; species Pteria penguin. The sequence continues at coordinate 556,031 of CM068592.1, read as the reverse complement.
GTTAATAACGTTATTTTATCATGTAATAAAATAATCAAACGTCATCTAAATAGACAATATGATATTGAGATCATCAAAAAGACTATAGGTCTTGTATTTGGCCCCTCTACAGCCTTATGCAGACTTTTACTTGAACGTTGCACGCTGACTAACAGGGCGGTGGGGACTATATGACGGGCCTTGTCCAAACCTCTTTCAGAGGAGACATGGTCCTGAACCTCGTCCCCTCTGACTGTTAGTCGGGACTCCTACAGATCTAGGGTCTTAGCTCGCTTTCAGACTGGCAGAGCACGGTTTATCATGTTGATGTCGCATATATTTCAATACCATTATGTATTTTACAATACCTTACGTGTTTATATTTTTATGACCTTTCAATATGCGATACCTGTTGACCCTTGTTCTTTACATGGAGGATTATTTATAAATTTTTTAATGTACGTCCTTTGATTGTTCTGCTGTTACGGTGAGTGGGAAGGTGGGCTCGTAAACCGGTTAACCACACCATTTGTTTGGCTTTTGTCAAATTAAATGACCGTCCTAAGTCGGTATCGTAATTGCACTACAATCAAATATTTTTGTAATGTGACATATGTTCTAGTATATTATTTATATTCATGTATTGTATAGCTCTATGGTGACTTCTGCCACATAACTGAGCCAGTAACTCCTCTTTTTTCCTTCATAAAAATACGGAATATGATATGGTCAGGTTCGTCGTACTATGAAAATCGATCGATCTGAGGATAGTCCTGCTTAGCTGAGATCCATATGTAACATTAGATTCGTTGAATGACCGAGCATCTCTTTTCGTTCGACAGAGCTGTTTCCTATTTGGTATCTGACAGGAATGGATTAATGAATAAAGAGTAAAACTTCATACAAAAAAATAGACAATCCACGAGCTGCCTAGCACACATAATGTAACTTAATGAAGGACGTGACGTCACACATATGTGGCGTCATATTATGTATATATAAGACGAATCTTATCTCATCTTTAGTGGAGTCAGATTTGAGGTCACTCATTTGACAATAGTGTTCAGTAAAAGTCGGACGAGGGTTTGAGAGGAATTGAATGTAATGTAAAACATTTATCGTTCACAAATAAATGTTTACTTCAGCCCTAAAAAAAGAGGAGTTACTGGCTCAGTTATGTGGCAGAAGTCACCATGGAGCTGTACAATAAAGACCACTGTTCTTTTATTTCATGCTTTATTTATTCATTTATTTATTTAGTTATCCATTTAATTTCTGTCGTCAAAATATGCAACTTTCTGTGTTCGTGCGCAGTCTAACACTGGTACTTTTCTTTATTTATTTATTCACGGGTTTTAAACACATCTTATTCCTCTTAGAGAAAACGAGACAACATTATATTGAGAGAATAATTGGAACTTCAGGTATGCAGGTTCTACAGGTCCTACAGTAAAAAACGCAAAAAAGAAAGTGGGAGAGGATAAAAATCAAAAGTTCCGTTGGGTATGCACAGTAAAGCTTTTAGTATAATCACTTGTCCTAGAGTTGAATGAGGCGTAGTTTTGAATTCGCGTCAGGTTACTGAATAATAAGACAGTTTTACAACAAAGGTTGGATTCAGAAATTCTTTGTAGTTGCTGTAATGGAAGGGAGATTATGACCGCATTTGGTCAAACTTTTGCGAAATTCTGCACTCTGTGTGTAACATAGAAGGCTAGGAATTACACACTGACATTGTTGGCTGAGTAGCCCCGAGGCTGATCGGCCATGCATATTTAGCAGTAAGCTCCGATTTTCGAACTCCTTTTCATGCCCATAGTTGAGTTCTTGGACTTGGAACGACAAGGTACCTGTGTCGTTTATGAGCTGATGCGGTTACGATCTCTCAGTCAAAGTCTTTTATAAATGTAAAGCGTATTTTAAAAAATGGACTTCCTATATATACCCAAATGTTTTATAAATGTTTATGCACACATAATTCATCTGTATCTTACATATGTAAGATGTAATTATAATTTGGGGAGTGAAATAAAGGATTGATTAGTGTCCGATGCCATTCGGTTACAATTCGTTGCCAGTGATACACGCTAAACACTGTAAAGCCATCGTATACAGTTCTATCAATAACTGAAAATCTTTACTGCAGCTGAAGATTAATGTAAAATCATTCAACTCTGTTTACGAAATATATTTACAGCCCAATTACAGCATGATATGTAGCATTTCAACTAATATGAAATTCACCATTAAAATGCTCCTTTTATCACATGTAGAGGCCTTTGAGAGTCTAGAGGCCGTTTTTGGCGTTTTAAAGTTTGTTTTAGGTCGTTTTGGCAAACTTAGAGGGCGTTTTCATGTGCGATTAGAAGGCATCGATCACACAAAATCTCGGACTTTTCCAAAGGTTTCAATGTTAATTAGAAATCGTTTGGGGGTTTTCTTAGAGGGAGTTCTACACGTCCTTACGGGCCTGCTTTTGATGATTTTACCCCCCCCCCCTTTTTTTTTTACAAAAAGGGACTTTGCCCTCTCTTAATGGCATTTTGTGATCATTTTAGAGCGTATTTTGGTGTACATTTAGAGGGGGTTTTGATGTACACTTAGAGGGCGTTCTACGACTCAGAATGCCATTTTGTGAATCGCAGAGTCTCCATTTTCTAGTTGAATGTGTTAAATCCCGTTTGGTAATTCAATATTTTTAAAAACAAATTGAAAGAATAGATGTTAGTAGAAGAATTTAGACAATGTGTACCTCAAGATTTGAGTCCTATCCCCTCATTTAGATGTTAAAGGTGTACAAACTTTAAACGAGGCAACAGATTTGTCAGATACTTATGCTCTTACACATAAATTGTTTTTATTTTTTATTTATATTTATTTGTTTTTTTATTTTATTTTTTGTCAAAATATCACAGTGTTAGTAGCAATGAAATAGGCCCCTGTGTTGAAAGTAGTCTAACGAAAGACAATGCTCAGCCAACTCCCCACTCTGGTAAGAAGTCTGGCAGTGCAGTAGGTTCAGCCTTTACTTCTGATTATTGTAAGAAAAAGGGTCACCTTGTAGGTGATTGCTTTAAATTTAAGTGGGAAAAACGAAGTCAGGAAATGTGGATTTACTTACTTATATGTGTACATCCGCATCCTGAAACAATTCCCCCTAGAAATATTAAGGCAAGAAAAAAGAGGAGTTACTGGCTCAGTTATGTGGCAGAAGTTATGTGGCTCAGTTATGTGGCAAAACCAATAGTGAAGGCCCTTAAGGAGATTTTCAGTTTTGTATGTGCACCAAAGGCTATTCAGTCGGATCAAGGTTCAAATTGCATGTCCAAATTATTCCAGTATTTTATGTATGGGTTAGGAATAAAATAATACAAGTCTAGTGTCTACCATCCTGAATCTCAGGGGGCTCTTAAAGCTTCCATCAGATCCTTAAAACCGTGATCAGAATATATTGTTTTCAGTATGAAAAAGACTGGGATGAGGGAGTCCACATCCTTTTGCTTGCTGCCCATGAAGCAGTTAAGGAATCCCTCGGATTAAGTCCATTTGAGTTGGTTATTGGTCACACAGTCAGGGGACCTTTAAAATTGTGAAGGAAAAATGGTTGGCTGAGACTACTAACATGAATCGTTTTGGTTATGCGTTCAATTTTAAAGAACAATTGTTCAATGTATGTAATATTACCGAAGAAAATTTTAAAAAAGCTCACGAAGAAAAATGAAGGTTTGCTATGCTATGAATGCCAAAAGTAGAACATTTTTACTTGGTGACAAAATTCTTGTATTTTAGCCTCTTCCTGGCCCTCCTTTACAAGCTAGACGTTTTGGTCCATATGAAGCAGAGAGTAAAAGTAGTGATTTAAGTATGTTGTGAAAACACAATGTCGGAGAAAAGAAAAAAAAAAGAGTATATCTTTTGAATATTTTAGAATATATTAATTAATAGAAGAAATTACCAAAGTCTGTCAAAGAATGTTTTGCATCGTTGTCAGCTTTACAACACTTTAATGTTTATATTAGTATCACTGCACATCCAATCTTTTTATTCACAGATCACAGAATGACAAGATAGAGTTTGTTGTTACAAGAGTACAAAAAATAATCATGGGCCTCGATCTATTTGAACATAAGCCATTACTCAGGCTATCTGGCGGGTACAAATTTATGGTATCTGAAACCTTGAAGCAAACTTTCAGGATGGAAAAAAAAAATTATACTATAACATCGGTATCTGGGAATAATTGTCAGCTATGCAATTGGAATATACAATAAGATACACAATTTCGTCAGATTTATGATAATTGCTAGTGTATGTGTTGATGTAAATGATTTTACTGTCTGATATGTGTTCGAATGATTAAGTTTGTTTAGAAGAACTAAAAAGTAGATATAGTGACTGGAATAGCTTGATATTTTCGTGGTTGAGAATTGTCTATAACTTCATTATTTCCATGACACTTAATGAGATTACTATTATAAATCGTGACATTGTTGTACTTTATATCTTAAACTTTCACCGCTGTTAGTCATTTGTGTATACTCGTTAAGCTTCTGTGTGGTTTATTTATTAATGTAACAGAGTGATTTGTACACGAACGATGAAATTATTTTTGATATAAAAATGTTTCACTCGCCGCCGTCTGGGTTGGATCCGGTGCTCTTGGGACTTGAAGTGGGCGGTCTTATCCACTGGACTACTGCTTCTTTGGTGTGAGTACTTACTTGTAATTTACCTTTAAAGTCATATTGTGATTGTAACTGTTTTGTAGTTAATTAATAGGTGTAAATTCATATGTTTATCAGACATAATACTGTATTTATTAGATAATGTATTGGATGTAATTAGAATAGTATTTCATATAAGTTTTGATATGAAATATCTTGTAATTTCATTGGTCAATTACACATAAACAATAAGGACAGAGGAACGCCATTTTTATGTAGAGATCGGAGAGGATATTGTTTCCTGGAAATTGTTCAATTATTTACCTCTTACTTGCAGTTATATTTTAAATGAGTACGTAAGTATTTGTAAGTGATATTCATGGTGTGATTACATGGTTTAAATGGTGTATATAAATTATGTTTCCCAAGATTTCATTTATCCATGTTGTCGTGCGATACAGAACTGCATTTTGCCAATCATATACATATCACATATGTGGTATGAAAGACATCTTTTGTTTTACATATCGTCCATCCTTTATATCATCGTGTACGATGTCTGTCTGATCGTGTAGTCTGTTGTATGTCCAGTCAAGTGAAGAGTAGTATTTCGTTCGTGCCAGTCAGATTATAATGGCATGTTGTTCGTGCTATCATGTTGATAGTTGTAAGTGTGTTGTTTATTCACACCATGTACGTCCGTCTATGTTTATGGTTGTATTATGATCTGTCCTAGTTTATATATATATATATATATATATATATATATATATATATATATATATATATATATATATATATATATATATATATATATCAGTAGTCCAAACTATGTATTTACTATCCTTTTGCATCAATTTGTAGTTTGGTATGATATGATATCAGAGTGCTTGAGGTTTACAGAGCCTGTTACGTCACATTGTTTCCTTGCTTAGGGTATGTGTTTGTAACAGATTTCTGTTATTGATAATGTTAAATTTATTTATTTGATAACAGTCATGATGGAAATAAACATTTAGATTTCATAAATAATTATATCAAATATTTACAACTATGACATAGTAATTAATTGGAATTGATTGGCATTTCAGATATTTAAATTGCATTATTGTAATATTGGTTTATATGTTATTTCAGATCATTGTCAATATATTCTGCAGCACAATATATGATGATAAACTTTCTCGGTGTTACATTAATATAAACGTCAATCATATTGAGAACTTTAGTTTTCCTGTCCCTAAGGATATTTCTATGTGTATTAGTATGATTGATCCGTAAGTTATACGTTAACTGCACAACATCATCAGGCTACGACACACGATATACAAAATGATATCAATTGCAATTGTAGAACATCTAGTAGAATTAAAAATAAAGATGGATTTAAAAACAATATAATAGTAAAACTTTACGAAGAAATAAAGTTATCAAAATATCTGACCCTTCCTAATGCGTAGGCTAGATCACCGTAGAAATTGGGATGACAAATTCCTCTAGACATAAATTGCTGAAAACTAATATTTCTGAAGTAAGATATAAGTTTTAAATATGACCAGTAACATTTTACAATACTTTTTCTAAGTTTATGGTATGGTATCTATATCCTTGAATAAACAAATTGACTGGTAATTTTTTGTGTGAATGTCTAAAAAGCTCTAGCGAACTCAATGGTAGCCTTGGTACATTGTCATCCAACTAAGGGAAAATTAAGATAGGAAATCCAAAGTCGTCAAATTTATCATATATGTAGATATGAATAACCTCATTTATAATTCTAATGTTTTAAAACAGGCGTTTCTTTATCACAAATACAGGCTTTCTTCATTTGAAGAGGATATGAATGTATTCTACAAGATATAATTGTCAAATTCAGGGTTATCTATTACCAAAATGTTTTCTAAATACCTAGAGGTGTCATTAAACATATCAATAAAGTCGAAAGGTCTGGATTTTCTAATATACTGCATAAGATCCCTCTCATAATAATACAAAAACGAATCTGTGATAAGAGGAGCGCAATCAGTGGCTGGGGAAATCCAACCCCCTGCTGATAAATTTTGCCATTAATTTGTGCATAAACATTGTCTATTAATAAGGTGATGGCATTACATAATTCGTCCAATATCTATAAGAGTTATATTGCTTGTTTAAGAAAACTCCATTATTATCTGATATATATAGAAGAGAAAACAGAAGATATCTGACAAAACTGTATGATACAAATCACCAAAGACGTGCACACAAAACATGAGAATAGTAGAATATTCGATTGTGCTGCGGGTACGATGCCGACTTAGGATGGTCAATTAAAGTAGCAAACGTCAATCAATTAGTGCAGTAGGTACGCTTTTGACTCTCTATTGAAACGCATGGGAATAAGAGACAACAAACAAGTTTTAATTACATCATGTGTCGTAAATGCAGGTTATCTGTGATTTTGCTAGAATTTTAATCGACCAAATGTAATTTATATTACTACTGTGAATAACGGCAGTGCAGTACTTAGTAGTATGATCTTTGATAGCTGTGCTGACTCAGCGCTATGACAGAAGTCAGCACGGAATTAGTGCAATGATATCACTCACAAGGACATCAAAAGTTATTCGATTAAAGTGCAGTTATGATTCCGACTTAGGGCTGTTATTTTATTTGATAATTGTCAATAATCTACAGGGAAAAAGACATCGCATCACTTAGTAATATGATCTTTGATCGCTGTAATGACTCAGCCGTATGACAGAAGTTAGCATGGAAATATAAAGCACTGATGAAATATAGCGTACTGATGAAGAAGAAAAGCAAGCAAACAAATATAAAAATAAAACCCAAACAAAATGAAACAAATACCAACAATAAAAAAGAGGGGGGGGGGGCACAAAAAATATTCCATTATCTCGTAGTTACGACACCGACTAAGGCCGCTCATTTGCTTTGACAATAGACAATTATATGATGTAATTAATCAGTTTAAGATTCCACCTAGCAACTTATCACAACAACAGAATTAAACGGCGAGTTATATAAACGAGAACATTGCTACATATACAGGAAACTGGTAATAAAGTACTCGCATTAATAAAAATAGAACTTTCTTTTTCAGTTTATTCTATCAAGACACTAGGTAAACTATAACATTTTAATTTTAATCTTAGAATTATTTTGATCTAAAATTTGGAGAAAAAGTTTTTCAACAAATTGTAATTCTTATGGGTACTAACTATGCCCCGCTTCTGACTAACATATTCCTTTACTCATACGAAGCTGAATTGATTCAGTGTTTCCCTTCGCAAGGAAAGAAACAATTGGCTCTTGGCTTCAATTACACTTACAGATATATAGATGACTTGCTTTCAATTAATAATTCTTCATTCGCGATTTACCTTATCATCATCTATCCAAGTGAACTGGAGGTCAAAGAAACCACAGAAAGTAGTAATTCTACTTTGTATTCAGATATAATGTCGTTTTTCGACATTAATGAACACCTCACTCTATGTCAAACGTGACGATTTCAAGTTCGCTATCACAAATTTTCCTTTCAGAAGCAGCAATATTCCATCACCGCCCGCATACGGCGTATTCATATCTCAGTTAATACGTTATTCCAGAGCATGTTCAAATTACAATGACTTTGTTCTGAAGGCTAGGCGACTTTCACATAATCTACTCAACCAGGGTTATATATTTGCTAGACTAATAACGTCACTGAGGAAGTTCTATGGTCGTGACGAGACTCTTATTACTCAAAATGATATGTCGTTATCCAGACCTTTAAATTATAAATATTTAAATTATATTCTGGACTGACACCGATTCCGATCAGTTTACACAAATTTGGCACATTTTATACTAGAGTGTTACCCACTCTGACTTCTGCATATATGAATATATATGGAATTTACACGATTTGACACTTTTTACTGGGTATACAGGGTGTTTCATAATATCTGTCCCCAAAACAAAATGTTGTAGAATGCTCAATTTTGCATGTATAATGATAATCTTCCCACCAAATTGAAGGGCATAAATGATCATTTTGTATTAACGTAAAAATACGGGAAAGCGTTGACGTAATGACGTCATTGATGACGTCATTTTCTGTTGGCTTGTTTTGAAGATGCCTCCTACAAAACTGCAATGCAAAGATGTTGTTAGACTTTATTATGAGACGAAATCACCTAAAACTGTAGCTAAAATCATGAAGCAAAATCATCCTAGAATTGAGAGACTCACGAAGAAACAGGTACAAAGAATTGTCAAACGTTTCGAGGAGTCGGGATCAGTGGAAAATAGAAGACATGGAAACTCCGGGCGTCCAAGAACTGCAAGGTCATCCGAAAATATCGCGGAAGTGCAAACTGCTATTTGCGAAACACCTCAAAGGTCAGTGCGACGAATACTAGGTGATATAGCAAACACTACTAGTGCAACTAGTGTTTACAGAATGTTGAAATTTGATCTGAAATTAACTCCGTATAAAATTTCCATAATGCAGCATTTGAAAACCAGTGATATTGAAGGCCGCATATCGTTTGCACGTTGGGTGATGTCTCATCTTGATATAATTGACTCGCTTTGGTTTTTGGATGAAGCTCATTTCTATCTGAACGCACAAGTTAATAAGATGAACTGCAGATTTTGGGGGACTGAGAAACCTGATTTTTGTATATAGAAACCACTACATAGTGCAAAGGTTACTGCATGGGCAGCGTTGAGTGTCAGCGGTATCGTGGGTCCGTTCTTTTTCTAAGACAACGAAGGTAGTGTTGAAACTATAAATAAGGATCGCTACCTTGGTCTTCTGAAGAGGAAGTTTGTTCCAGCATTGAAGAGGAAGGGAATTAACATTGACAATGTATGGTTTCAACAGGATGGAGCTGCTCCACACACAGCTGGGGATGTGTTAGACTGGCTGAGAAAAAACCTTTGGACGAAAATTCATCTCCCTTAAGACGGATCAGGAATGGCCGCCACACTCGCCTGATTTGAGCCCCCTTGACTTTTTCTTGTGGGAATACTTGAAAGACCGGATGTACAAACCGACGCCAGCAAATACCGATGAACTGAAAACAGCAATCAGGAGAGAAATCCGCTCTATTAGCCAGGAAACATGCCAAAATGTTATTGAAAATTTTAAACACAGACTTGACGTCGTAATTGCTCAACGCGGACGTCATATTGAACATCTCCTATAAGAATGACGCCGGTTAGTTTTGACAGTTTTGAAGGTACTGTGTTCAAATTACATATTATTCATAATTTTGGTTTGTCTACTATGCAAATATATATTCACTTTTGTTGTGTGGTTATTTTTCACAAAACTACTACGGTTTAGAATGGGGACAGATATTATGAAACACCCTGTATGTGACGGGTGTTTCTAGCAAGCAGGAGATGCTCACTCTCCCCGGACAGCTGATCTCACTCCGTAATTTGGCTTCACATATGCTCTTCAAGTAGACCCTTTTTGTTATTTTCTACTTCATTTTCATTTTGATTGATTTTGTTTGTCCTCTGGTTTCATGATTTTTTGGACGTAAGGTTATTATTGTTATTATTGCTATTTTTTTTTTACTACTACTATTTTAATTATTTGCCTTACTTTATATCTATTCTTATCTATATATTTCTTATAGCTATTATTATTAAAACAATTACTATTATTTCTTATCACTAGTTTTTTATCATCTTTGGTGTTTGGTTTATTACACAATAGAAGAATTTTCTCATCAATTTTGCCATACAACATCTAAATGATACAATGAAATGAATTGGACAATTATTGCAATGTCATTCAAATACGTTTTAGATTCTCAGTGGCATTTACTGCAGTAGGAGGAACTGGTAAGTAAAGAGAAAAAGTAGTGCGTTATTCCTAGATATCTGCTGTATACATGCGAATGCGCGATAGACTCAAAACGAGTAAAGAGGTTCTCAAGTTCTATTGCTAAAGGTATGTGTTGGCAGTGAGAGTTTAGAAAGCATCATTATTTTTTCTACTGTTGAATGATATTGTAATGATTTAATAGAAGTACGATAGCGGCCATTCATTGTCCCCTAGACGTTTGTGGCTAGGAAAAAATAATCGATTATTTAACGACATAACCAATATTTACCAACAATTTAAACTGTAGTTTCTTAGAAGCTATGTAACTGTTCAGACCCATCACGAACCCCGCAGCAAATATCACCTCTCTGCTTACTACATGTACGAATAATCAATGTTATTAGTGTCTTGTCCATGCATTATGAATATGATTCATTTGTCAACTATTTTACCGTATATAGAAAGAAACAGGAAATGCTAGAATTGTTTGTAACTCCCCGATACCTAATTTATAACTGTTTCTAACTTACATTAAAGCTTATAGATTACATAGAACCGGAATTTGCAATGTTCAGGATCTTTTTACGATTTATCACGACAACATTCGTGTCTTAGTACTCATGAACATGTTCAAACACATCAATAACCCGAGTTGATAACAGTTTGAGATTTTACTTGGTTCGTTTTCGTTTTAGTACCTATAATCATTATTGTTTGTCATTGCGAGAGTTATTTCTAATTCCCCAATCTTTAATTCATACCATTTTTACATATATAAAAGCTCATAGATTGCAGGGAACCAGGGTTTGCAGTGGTCATGAATTACTTACGGATAATCACGTGAACACTTGTGTCTTGGTTTCTAAAAATTCGTACAAACACAGCATTACCCCCAAATGATACCACTTTGAGATTTTTCTTGGTTGGTTTCGTGTTCTAAGTACCAATATTCATTATCATTAGTAACCTGTCTATGCATTATGGAAATAGTTCATACGTGTTATATTACTGCGTTTGCGGTAAAGAGACTTTATTCCGTTGGTAAGGAGGTTATGCCCTGTATGTACAGAATATTCCGACGTGGAGGATAGCCTCATTTTTAATGAAATGTTATTTACGTCAATTTTAAGGGAAAAAAGAAATAATGATAATAATAATCCCAGAAGTAAGTTTTTAAGTTCAACACCTTAACTCACAAAATGTCAAAGAAAAAACAGAAGACACATGACAGTGCTGTATGACACAAATTACCAAGAACATGCATAAAAAACATGATAATATTAAATGATTCAGTAAATTACTGGACGCTAGAAACGCTAGAAAATTAAGAAACGATACATCGAAACACCTCACATATTATCTTGATTGATGCATGACGTTTAATAATATAATGACTTCCTAATGTTTTCTATTACACCATTCATTTATCCCTTCGTTTATTTTTCATATGGTTATATGTATCTATTTATTTATCAATTATAATGTATATGTGTGCTTTTAATATGTACATCATCTAATCATTAAACATACATACATTATACTTTCTTCTCTCTCTCTCTCTCTCTGCCTCTCACTCTCTCTCTCTGTTTTCTGTCATAAATGACGACATATGAGTTCAGATGTATTGTTTTGGTTTACCAATTTATCGAAATCAAATGTCATGTTTTACAGTATATTTTGTAATCGTAATATTTTATGTATATGATGTTTTAAATGTAATCTAATATACATATTACTTTTATAGGATTAGATCTGTGATATAAGCAGAAGGCTTTACCTATTTCATTTATCAGTTTTCTTGTACCTTTGATCAATTAAGCCGAAATGGAAACGCATGTTCATTCTGGATAGAGATACTGTAAATGACACCATGTACTAGTAGTAGTTTGGTATTTTGAAATTCAATGCAAATTTGTTTTTGGATTATAACCTCAGGTAAGATAGAAATAAATTGTCGTTGAATAGGACAGTGGCAAATTCATGGAAATCTACAATAAAGATATAAAACCTAATGCTTGCGATATGAAAATGTCTCCTTTGTGATATAATGCAATAGTTCTTAATATGTCATAAAGGTTCAGCATTTCGCTAATTTACTGTCCAACTTCTATCATCATTTAATTATTAAATCTATATTTACGTTTATGCTTATGTTTTCAAGCACATTATCTTTAATACATCTACTTCTAACAACTTTGCCAGGTCGGAAGCAAGCTGTTAGTTATTGTATCAACTTAGATAAATCAGTTAAGTGCTACCTGACATAACCTTGGTTATATTTGTTATTTCATTGCATCACTACATTTTACTTTATATCTCATAAAACTGATTTAGTTATCCGTCCCTATTTTCGTGATACCTGTCTCATTTCAATGGTATGAGGGCGTACGTACCCAGTGTAGGGGTGACAGAAATTCTGCACATGTACTAGAAGTGCGCTGTAACTGCACGAATGTTCAGACAGTGTTGGTTCTATTTAAAGGCATCCAACTACTGACCAAGGATGTCGTAATAATTCATTTATTTCGAAATCAAATGCAAATTTTATCTTGAGAAAGAAACTGGTGATGGCGGCAATGTTACAACCAGCACCTCGTTAATCGCATTTCCGTACATCAGAATGAGCCGTGGACAGTCAAGTAATGTATTTTCAGTACTCTAGCTAGACCAACTAATTCATTCTTGCATGTGATATTTTTGACAAGATAGATTATTCTTTTTTTTTATTTTCTCCTTTTATTTTTCTTTTCTGTCTTTTTGGTTGTTTTATTTTTATGTTTTTTGTTTTGTTTTGTTTGAAAACCGGGAGGGGGATGTCTTGATTTGTAGCAGTAAAAATTATAACAACTAATGAAAAGGAGTTTTATATTTACTGTATTATAAAAAAAAAAAAAATACGGGCATTTACAAAGTCGGATAGGACAAACTGTGGTGGAATGGATAGGGAGCTGGACACATATTCTCAGTGACGGATTAAACACAGTTTAAGTAGACGTATACAAATACCGCAATAAGATTGAAAACACATAAAGCCTGAAGGATACATGTTTACAAAATGTTGGTTTAATGTTTTGTTATTGACTACTCAGTTAACATCCATCTATTTTGTCCTTGGCAAATAAAGCCGGCGTGGCCTAGTGGTATCGCGCTCGGCTCCTGAATGGGAGGCCGAGGTTCGAGTCCCGTTCTGGACACGCCGGTGTCCTGCCCTGTCTCCTGTCCTGTCCCCGTGTCGTGGTATGCATGGCACATTATAGATCCCTCACTTCTTTGTGTGGATCCGTTGCAAAGGTCAAAATTTGTATGCCCCGATTCAGGCAGATGCTGTTACCATATACATGAACTATTCGTGGTGTGATCTTAAACAACAATCAATCAATCAATCAATCAATCAATCAATCTTTGCAACTGGTTGATTTTCACACTCCCTCTCCCCTTTTTCTTGGAAGCATTCCTCCGCCCCTCATATATAGATGAAATGTAATAAGATCTTCCACATCCAGCAAATAAATATATATACCACACACACCTTCTTCCCAGTTAGATCTCACACATTAATTTTAAGAACTTTCCTTTCATATGTAGCAACATTCCATCATCGTCCGCATACGGCGTATTCATATCTCAGTTAATACGTTATTCCAGAGCATGTTCAAATTACAATGACTTTGTTCTGAGGGCTAGGCGACTTTCAGTTAAGCTGCTCAACCAGTGTTATATATGTGCTAGACTAGCAACGTAACTGAGGAAGTTCTACGGTCGTTGCGAGACTCTTATTTCTCCATATGGTATCTCGTTATCCAGACTTTTAAATGATATTCTGGAATGAGACCGATTCCGATCATTTTAGACAGATTTGACACCTTCTATACTAGAAGGTTAACTACTTCGACTTCTCCATATATAAATACATATGGGATTCACACGATTTGACACTTTCTACTGGGTATATGTGACGGGTGTTGCTAGCAAGCAGGAGATGCTCACTCTCCCCGGGCACCTGATCTCACTCCATCACAGGGGTTCACATATGCTCTTCAAGTAGACATATTTTGTTATTTTCCATTTGTTTTTCATTTTCACTGATTTTGTATGTCCTCTGGTTTCATGCTTTTTGAACTTGTGGTTTGGATTTATCTATCATCTTTACATTCTGCCGAGAAGGACATTGACCACCAACACGTCGTCTCCTGCCATTTCAATCCTGGCCTAGCCACTTAAGCTTTACTGAAGCCAGTCCCATCATTTTTAAATCAGTATCAAGATCCCATCGCCAAGTGCTCCTTGACGAGCCTCTTCTTCGTTTTCCCTAGTGTTCCATGTCAGATCACGCTTGTATTACTGAAAGCTGACTTTCTTATTGTATGTTCAATACTCTTCCAGCGTTTTTGAAGGATGTCTATTCCTACTTCTGAAAACAACACAGCAATTCTCCTGTAGAAGCACAATCGAATATTTTTGTAACGTCTTTTTTTCCGTGTATATTCTACTATTACCATGTTTTGTGTGCATGTCCTTCGTGATTTGTGTCATACAGCTATGTCAGATGTCTTCTATTTTCTCTTGTCTGGCCCGAGCTTGCCCATCTTAACCTGTGGATTCCTTGACAGGTGAGGTTGTTGTTTTCTTCTACTTGCATGACTCATGTTAATGGTAGTCCTAGTTGAAATGATGGTTACTGAAGCCAGTCCCATCATTTCTGAATCAGTATCAAGATCCCATCGTCAAGTGCTCCATGCGTCCCTAGGGTTCCATGTTAGATCAGGCTTCTATCACTGAAAGCTGACTTTCTTATTGCATGTTCAATACTCCTCCAGCGTTTTTGAAGGATGTCTATTCCTACTGACTGCTCTTTGTTTCTTTCCCACAGGTTGTGATTGTTGATGACAGTTGGCCATCGAATGCGGACTTTTCCTCTGAGCATTCTCCTCTGCTTCTGAAAACAACACAGCAATTCTCCTATGGAAGCGCAATTGAATATTTTTGTAACCTTGTTTTATTTTTTTATTTTTTTATTTATTTTATTTATTTATTTTTATTTATTTATTTTTTTTTTTTTTGTTTTTTTCCGTGTATATTCTACTATTATCATGTTTTGTGTGCATGTCCTTCGTGATTTGTGTCATACAGCTATGTCAGATGTCTTCTGTTTTCTCTTGTCTGACCCAAGCTTGCCCATATTAACCCGCGGATTCTTTGACAGGTAAGGTTGTTGTTTTTTATCTACTTGCACTGACGCATGTTAATGGTAGTCCTAGTTGAAATGATCGTTGTCAACTTCCAGAACACTCCACCATCCGCTCTAATCTCATCTCTTTGTGAAGAGCCATCCTCTTCCATGACCGAAATATTCGTTTGGTTTCTTGTAGACACTTCTGTCGCTAAAGTCACATAAATGACAGTTTTTAAGACTAATCGCATTGTACTGTAAAATGGTATTCAAATGAAAATAATGTGTTTTATTCTATTCAAATGTTCCGCCAATACTTTCTTTTTGATTTAGAAAGAGAAAAATGCTTGAAGAAAGTCGATTATAGAGCTTTTTCTATTTCACCAAAGGTATTAAATTTCTATCTCTTTTTCACACAAATTCGTAGCTTAGACTCAATATGTCAAATAGTTATGTATTTAAAATGCAAAGAATAATTAAATTGTAAGTAAAAGATGTTTGTTTTGTTTGTTTATTTCTTTGGGGTTTTTTGTTTTGTGTGTGTGTGTTTTTTTTTTTAATGTTACAGATTTTGTCCAAAAAAACTGGTATCCACATACCAATCATTAAGTTTTATGCAAACATAATTAATAATATTTGTCATATGTTTATTCAGGAAGAAACAAAATACTAGAAATGCTGCAGTTAAACGATTTTTCCGAACTTCAACATTTTTATTTCTATAGGTTTTGCATGAGAATATCTGTAAATTATATTAATTTCCTTTTCACCTTTAACAGGATCATTCAATGATATTTGATATATCATTTTGCATTTAAAAACAATAAAATACTAAAGATGATTAGTTACAGACTTTTTTTTCCAATTTTCAGCGACTTTTATTGAATTTCTATTAATTTAGACCCATAATTGTATAAGAATTAATTCATTTGTTTTACACCATTTAAATTACCAGTCAATGATATCTGATATATAAAGATGCATGTCTGAACAATAAAATACTAGAAATATATGAGTTGTAGAATTCTTAGCGATTTATGCTGAAAAAAGTATGAGTTTAGACCAAACCCCAACTCGCTACCATTGTCCAGTGTGGCATCATCTTGTTTCATGATGTGGGTATGAAGACGCACATTCTGATACATTTTATGTCATGTGCCAATGAATGAATTAGTTACTCAAAAACTAGAGATCTTCTCAGTTGTGTGCTGCAGCAGTGATTGTTGGTATCAGTAATCGCTATATTGGGGTTCAAAAGGGTGAACTTCACTGAGTCGGAGTTCCGGAGGGCAGATGTCGTTAATGTATCTTTCAAACTCAGGATTATTCATGGTAAGTATATCATCCAGATATGTAGATGTGTTTTTTTACCTCATCAATAAGTGCAAAATGTTTAGATGCCGTTAAGATATATATAGATAGGGGTTTGAAATCCCGTCACGTGATAGATGTGATTTTTCGATAAATGCTGTTGCCGCAGAGTTTTGTTACGTTCTTTAATGATCAAACGAGGCAATATATACTAGCGAAAGCAAGGAAGTTGTGTGTAGTATTCTTTGATTGCTTTTTATTTTAAAGGCATCCTTTAATTTACTAAACGAGTCTTTGTGTACTCAATTTGTTAAATATCGCATTTGATTCGTCATGATGATCACAACACACATTTCTGTTTTTTTTTTTTTTTTTTTGTTTTGTTTTTTTTTTTTGGGGGGGGGGGGGGGGGGGAGGGGGGGCTAAGCGGCATGTGGTTAGTTATCGATTGGATGAGAGCTGATTGTAAATGCACGTATGCACCCTATTGGGATGCTGGAGGCTGGGGTGTCTCAAATTCGGTAACACAGTTCATATTAACACTTTAAATGCTTTATAGAAGACAATATTAGCGAAGAGACCATTCTTTGACTGCTGGAGGCATCTCTGGGCATCGGCAGATAAGTCCTCGTTCCCGTGCCGTACGAAAAAGATTGTAAAATACTATTCGTCCTGTTTTTCTCCGATGTCACGGTGCTACGAGGTCACTGAAGGGGGTATCGTCGTTTAAATCACAGAGATCTGGTGGAAGTTTTGTTTCTATTTATTCACAATAATTAGCGGAACGTCATTCTGCTGCACTTGCTACCTTGGACGCTTTTCGTTGTTCATTATTTCGCATATGGCCCAATATTCCTCAGACATGTCGGCATACTCTGATTCGTCCAATGCGTCCTATATGTGAAGAATGTATCAGTGGAAATGAAAGACCTACACGCTATAAAACTTGAGAAACCCCCATACTTCCATTGGCTTTTCAACCATAATGGATATTATCTGTGACAGTATATAGATACTTGGGGAATACTTAAACATATAATTACGACCATCCGCATCAAATTTTAGGTGAGATTTACACGAAATTCCTAGTACTTACCTGTTTGGAGATGTACCTATATGCATTGGAAGAACTTTCAAGCAGCAACATGTGTTTAATGCTTGTCACAATACAAATTTACTTTTCATCACCAATGAGTTGAAATAATCAGTAAATCATATTCTCATATAAATGAAATGTAACAGTGTCGGGCAACTTTAACTCTCTAGTAAGAGTTAAATACATGACTAAAGGAAGAACCATGAGACTTGCTGACCCTGCTGTCCATTAGAATGGCAATGACATTACAAATAGATACAATATTGTTTAATAGAATATATATATATATATATATATATATATATATATATATATATATATTATATATATATATATATATATATATATTATATATATATATATATATATATATATTATATATATATATATATATATATATAAATATATATATATATTATATATATAATATATATATATATATATATATATATATATATAAGCGCTTGGATTGCGGCGCCGACGATCCGGGTTCGATTCCCGGATTGCGCCACTATATTTGAGAGGTTGGTAACCTCCTGCTTCCATGTCGCGATATAACTGAAATATTGTTGAAAGCGACGTAAAACACCAATCAACCAACCAATATATATATATATATATATATATATATATATATATATATATCCGCAATAATTAGAAATGAAGAGGTATGTATGAACTGTGATGTAGAAAATTATTCAATCAATCAGCTATTTTCAAAACCCATATCACAATATTTAATATTGTCTTTAACAGCTGTTAATGCGGGAGTGATGTGTGAAATCAAAAGTTAAATCAACGCTTAAAATGTGACCAACGGGTGGATATACAAACTTAGATTTAGACAAATATAAAGCAGTCGACATAAATGAATCAATGTACTAAGATTACTGATGGAAGGTGATTAATGAAGCACTCTGTATAGTCAACAATAGTAAAGCCTGATGTGACATAATACACCCGTCGCGTAGTTTGAAGGAAGGGAATTGAAAGTATTGAAACATACCCCACTGCCAACAATTCTGTGAAATAGTATTTAAATCAATGCAATGAATAAAATAATATGGACCAGAAAAATGTTTACCATCACATGCAATGTGACCTTGACGTTACAGATATAACTATGGTTCAATAGCAAACACACCCCTTTGGGTCCTGGGCAAAACTTTGGTGAAATATGATTGAAATCTTTGCAAGGGGTAAAGAGTTATGGCCAAGGAAACGATCTAGCTATTATATGCATTGTGATTTTGACCTTGTAGATATAACCTTGGTTCAAGATAACAATACACTTTTAGGTCCTATGCAACAATTCTGTGAAGTATCACGCAACTCTATGTTAGGGCTAAAAAGTTATTTTACAGACAATGATTTGACAACCATATACATTCTGACCTTGGCCTTGCAGATACATGTATGAATCTTATGTCAAGGTCTTCACACATCTTTCGGTTCAGGGCAACAATTCTGTGAAATATTAGTAACATTATGCATGATGTAAAAGGTGAAGACAAGAATCTAAATGACATAAGCACTGTAAGCTTCACTGCCGATATGACCATGAAAAACAATAGTGTTTATCCTCTAGTCATAAGAAATAATTCTGCAAATTTACAAGTTCTAGCATAAACAGTTTTGTTTACAAGTTGCAATCTTAAAAATTTGCTATTTTTGGCCTTAGAATAACCTTGACCTTTAACGTTTATATTAAAAATGAATAAGGTTCGTCCTCACGTATAAGAAATAAGTGTACCAAGGTTGAAAGTCGTAGCCTAAACGGTATCGTAAGTATCGTGTTAACAAGGTGCCAACAGACCCATGGGCCCACAACACCATGCAATAATACGTCCGTCTATTACGGGTGTATAATAAGCAACTTTTTCATGAACTCAGTATTTCCGTATTCTCCCTTGTCATGCAATGTATGCCTTACATCTTTCACTTAAGGTCTTTTGGAACTTATATCAATGATATCGTAATATCCCGCTGCCTTTTTGTTGCACTTCATAATGTTAATAGTTGATTTGCATTTGAATTCTGTTTATTTCATCCTCACTTCCATTTGCAAACCATCCCTCCGCCATATTGTTTACTCTCGTCTGGCAATAAAATGACGTCACCAAATCGAGGCGGGGCTATATTAAAAGTGTACTCGGCGGAGGGGGTATATAAATATATGGCGGGGAATGATGGGTAGTCGAATACAATAAAATATTTCGTTCTTCTTAACCAATCAGATTTCGAGATTTTTGTCTGAGTTGGGATGAAGGTCTTTATTGCGTCGATAAGTAATTATTGCATGAATTAGATTCTTTGTGGAGTAGTCAATGCTGCCTGTTTATAGTAAAGTGGTTTCATTAAAAATATTTTCGTAATTTAGATGTTACAGAATAATGTTTCCAAAACTTGGAAGACCCTTCTTGGAAAAAAATATATTAACGTATCTCTATGTAAGTTGTACATAAATATACACCCCACGAGATATTCATGAAGTTAATACTTAAAAATATACTTAAAGTGATGAGTTCAATCCATGGTCTATAAAACAAGATGCAGTTTTCAAACACTATGATTTTTATAGCAACAATGTTAAAGACGGTTATTTTAGCAAAAAGATTGAACTGTCAAATTTAATAGTGGAGTCGGCATTTTATAAGTGCGTATAGTGGAACAAAACAACTAACAGTGAATGTTGTGTAACTCTGTTACACTTTTGTTGCAGACAAACATTGATACTAATCAAATACATTATGTGTTATATTGTAAAGCACATGTAAAGTACATCTTCAGCTTAGTGTGCTGACTCGTCGCACGGAGAATGACCAGTTTTCCTCCTCGGCATGAGGACCACTTCTTTTTGCTTCTCGAAGGAGCACCCAATGTACTATATTATCAGACGCCGATTTTAGGCATTAGTTTAGTTTTGTATCGTTATCTAAAGAGTGCACATCGTTTATTATAATTGATATACTGTCTTGATCTACATTGACTTTGCGATTAATACGATTTTTACTGTGTTATTCTGATTAATTAATTGTATTACGCCTCTCATTTAATCAAACAACGGTGTGGATGATGATTACTCTCTGGGATAGTTAGAACATTACTTTGAAGGATTTTAGGCCGAAAAGGCTTTTCTTGAGAATGATGGTAATTTTGCAAAAAGAGTGTTAATTGAAAATAACATTATCCTTTTAGTCTATGTCTATGTTACGTAAATTTCATTTAAACTAGATTGCAATCTGGTTAGCGGAATGGATGATATAACACGAAGAACGTTTAATGCCATGATCAAAGTTTTGTTTACAAAGTTACAACGGCAGATGTGTCGAAATATGAGCAAATAATCCAAATAAATTCAACCCAAGGAACTGCTCTGCTAGAAGAAATAGATAAATTATCACAAGCGCAATTTGACCAGCCGATTCGATTTAATCTTAAAGAAGAACAAGAGATGGATCAAGAAATAATTAAGTTAAGACATAAGATAACTAAAAGAACAACTACCTTGGTGAACAAATTCATTACTTTCAGGACAAAAAATGGACTTCATTACAACACGACAACTCAGAATATCCGTATTTATGACTATTCATCTCTCAAGATGTGAAAATTCCTTTTGAAATAACACCGTGACGATCTTGGTGAACTGTCTGACCCGTCTAAAATACTTCATCTTAAACACTTCTACACTCATCTCCTTTATAGTGACAAATCAATTAGACGTAAATGCACAGCCACGCAGCATTAGGAAAAGACACATCATATAAGACTATATGTTGATAAAGTGTAATGCAAAGATGTGTAGACAAATTTACAAACTCAGAACACTCAGTACACTGCCAAACAACCTCATTATACATAATGCACAGTCTCAGCTATAAGAACATCATACTTCATACACTGCCTAATTAGAGTCTCATTATACAAATTCTCAGCCTTATCTTCAACAATATAATACCCAATGCACCGCCTAACAACCAACCATTATACATATTACTCAGCCTCATGTATAAGAAAATAATACCCAATACACTGCATTGCAGCAACCTCATTACATATAATTGTCCGATTCATCTATAACAGCATTATACTCAATACACTGCTTAATTCTCATGTCTCATCACTGATGATATCGATCTGTGGAAATCGAAAACAAAAGAAAATAAACACCCTAACTTGTGAAAAGGACATTTATACTATGAAAAAAAGTTCACACATATGATGAGGACGTGGTGTAAGCTTGGAAAAGCACAGCAAATGTGTAGTATAAAGTACATATAGACCCCTGTGTGAACATGATAATTTTTTATGTCCGTCTGCTATATGTCAAGAGTGTACAGGTGTAACTTCTAAGAATGAGAATGTCGAACTTGACTCTTCCTGTGTGGATTAAGTCCAGTAGGAACCAATTTCTACTGCTTGAATAACATCAGATCTGTCACTCTTTTGGTGTGCTTAACCCTATCACTCAAATATCTATATATTATATATCATTCGGCCATGAACATCATTGAAGAGGCATGTACATAATAATGATAACGAAATATGATATATTTTGACCACAAAAATCAGAGACGCTAGTTTGAGCCACGAGAAACCTAATTCGTGTGAAGGTACGGATTAAATATGGAAAAAAGTTGAAAAAAATGCCTGATTTTCAACACTAGGTCGGATCGGAAAGTAGTAAAAAGAACACGGGATTCATACATTCATGTCTCTATACAGTTTTGGATTAATATCGAAAAAAAAAAACACTACTGTAATTCGGTAATTATGTACCTAACGCAATTTTGGTTTTTCGGTGGATGGAAACAAAAATGATCAAATCAAACAGCTCCAATTTTTTTCCAGCAGTAAAATGGATAAAGTGTGTTAGTTTTATCCCCATTATCACACAATGCCAAGTTCGTAATGAATAAATTTAGCAAATGTTCAGAAAAATAGTGAAATACCTTGTTGCATTATCATATTGTCGCATGTCCACCAATTTTAGAAGCGTCAAAATTTCCAATGCCCATTTCAGAATAAGTCTCACGAATTCCCAGACGCCAAAATTACTCGATATACGGTCTACTGCATTCGAGATTTGTCTGTAAGCTTTTCTGCTAACCCATATTATTCAGCATGAAACAATACATTCATGGCGATTGTTGTCATTACTTCTATATTGTTAAAAAAATATACAATATATTTACGTTTTCATTTTGTGCAACATATGTGAATTTCGACAAGTTATGTCTCTTCAGTGATGCTCCTTGCCGAATGATTTGAATTTCTCAAAACATATAAAAATATGAAGAGCAGTGTTGAAGCCAAAATGACCGAAAAGTGAATCAAATAATCTATCTAAAGACAGAGCTATACATGAGGGAGATACTCCTTAGTTTTAGAGTGATTTAATTTGATGACTGAAAATTTGAAGTATATATTTCATGTCAGTACAAAAGCACTGAAAACTAGACTTATGATGCCATCGGGGACTATCAGTCCACCAGCAGTGACACCGGCCTAGTGGTTATAATAAATATAGAAAATATATACCTTTTAACAGAGAGAATTGTTTAGTTCTTAACTCACAGAAACAAAGTGATAAAAGTGGATTTACAATATATCAGTAAGGGATTCGTATTGTCCTTGATTTGCGTTTATCGTAACAATTACACGTATAGGTATAGGCAGAATAAACATTGAAGAAAAGGCGTCAAAAATAATTTTGACTCAGATGCATCGTGGTGTTCGCAAGAACAAACAAAATAAAGAACACAGAAGAATAAGCAGGTAAATATACCGCATGTAGCTTGAATATGAAGTGATGTAGTAATTCATATTAACAATTTAAACTGCTGGTATTTTTGGATGGCAATGTTTCTTATACAGGTATGAGGTATTGAATGATATAATGTCCTTGTGTTGTGTAGTTAAAACGTATTTCACTTACATCATTTTTTGCATTGACATCTGCTTTAGCATGTAGAAGGATCTTTACTATATCACCATGTCCATTGTCTGCTGCAAGATGGAGTGGTGTCTGTTGGCCATACTACAAAGAACAAAAATAATAATAAACCCCATCGCATCGCACATTTGTATGAATGTGGACATTAGATTATAAAAAAGTCAGTCAATTTAAACTGCTGGGTTTGTTTGTTTGTTTTTTGGATGGTAATGTTTTTATATAGGTATGGGACACGATATAACGGTCTTGTGCTGTGTAGGTAAAACGTATTTGACTTACATTATTTTTTGCATTGATATCTGCTTTAGCATGTAGAAGGATCTTAGCTATATCACCATGTCCATTGCCTGCCGCAAGATGGAGTGGTGTCTGTTGGCCAAACTACAAAGAACAAAAATAATAATAAACCCAATCACATCGCACATTTGTATGAATGTGGACATTAGATTATAAAAAAGTCAGTCAATTTAAACTGCTGGGTTTGTTTGTTTGTTTTTTGGATGGTAATGTTTTTATATAGGTATGAGACATGATATAACGGTCTTGTGCTGTGTAGGTAAAACGTATTTGACTTACATCATTTTTTGCATTGACATCTGCTTTAGCATGTAGAAGGATCTTAGCTATATCACCATGTCCCTTGCCTGCCGCAATATGGAGTGGTGTCTTGCCATACTACAAAGAACAAGGAATAGATTAAAAAAACCGATTGCATCGCACAGTTGTATAATGGTGGACATCAGATTATAAAAATATCAGTATTTGTGAGAGAAAAGATAATAACCTTCTATCCACAGTTGACTGCAGTCCTAGCAAAACATTACTTTAACGCCGCGTTAACGTAAAGATAACCTTTCTCTCACTCATAGGACTGTTTATAAAACGTTCTTGAGTCAACACAAATTTTAAACTGAATTTGACTTCGACACTGAGTTAATGTGCTGCTGACTGCTGTATTAAAGCGCTAGGCAGTAAAGTTGGCTTGCTTGACATTGTAAACTACACATTTACCGGTCGAACGACTATGAGGAAATGATTCTGTCTGAGTGATGAACATTAGTTAAAACATTGTCATTTTGTTATCTTCAAATTCTATACTTTAGCATCATAAGGCGTCCGATTAATATACTCTAATGCAAACTCGAAAATGAAAATGAAAATGAAAAACCGGAACTTGTGAAAAAGACATTTATGCTATGAAAAAAAAAAGTTCACACATAAGATGAGGTCGTGGTGTCAGCTTAGAAATGTTCAGAAAAATAGTGAAATACCTATCCCTTATGGTCTGGATCAATGATATGTCAACTACTTGGTATGCACATCTACGTACGAATTGCGTAAATTTATGGTGTGGATACAATACAGATGCACCAGTACATCCGTTGCATTATTTTATCCAACAATTTTAAAAGCGCCAAAATTTCCATTGCCCATTTCAGAATAAATCCCACGAAAAACTCCAAGACGCCAAAATTACTCGATATACGGTATAATGCAATCGAGATTTTTCTGTATATATGCTTTTCTGCTAACCCATATTATTCAACATAAAACAGTATACTGCTAAGAATACATTCATGGCGTTTGTTGTCATTACTTCTATATTGTTAATATAGAGAATTGTGTATTTTTAACTCCAGAAACAAAGAGATAAAAGTGGATTTACAATGTATTAGTAAGAATCCGTATTATCCTTGATTTGCGTTTATCG
The DNA here is from genome assembly GCA_035048485.1 of Pteria penguin. NCBI lineage: Eukaryota > Metazoa > Mollusca > Bivalvia > Pterioida > Pteriidae > Pteria > Pteria penguin. Next base: position 530,311 of record CM068592.1, on the reverse strand, counting down.
CAACAATTGCACGTATAAGTATAGGCAGAATAAACATTGAAGAAATGGTGTCAAAATAATTTTGACTCAGATGCATCGCAATGTTCGCAAAAACAACCAGAACAGAGAACACAGAGGAATAAGCAGGTACATATACTGCATATAAAAGAACTTGAGTATGAAATGATGTAGTAATTTATAGAAACAATTTAAGCTGGTGGGTTTTTTTTTTTTTATTTTTTGTTTTTATTTATTTTTTTTTTTGGATGGTAAGGTTTTGTATAGGTATGAGACATTGAATGATATAATGTTTTTGTGTTGTGTAGGTAAAATGTATTTCACTTACATAATGTTTTGCATTGACATCTGCTTTAGCATGTAGAAGGATCTTTACTATATCACCATGTCCATTGCCTGCCGCAAGATAGAGTGGTGTCTGGTCATACTACAAAGAACAAGGAATAGATTAAAAAAAAAAAACCGATTGCATCGCACAGTTGTATAATGGTGGACATCAGATTATAAAAATATCAGTATTTGTGAGAGAAAAGATAATAACCTTCTATCCACAGTTGAATGCAGTCCTAGCAAAACATTACTTTAACGCCGCGTTAACGTAAAGATAACCTTTCTCTCACTCATAGGACTGTTTATAAAACGTTCTTGAGTCAACACAAATTTTAAACTGAATTTGACTTCGACACTGAGTTAATGTGCTGCTGACTGCTGTATTAAAGCGCTAGGCAGTAAAGTTGGCTTGCTTGACATTGTAAACTACACATTTACCGGTCGAACGACTATGAGGAAATGATTCTGTCTGAGTGATGAACATTAGTTAAAACATTGTCATTTTGTTATCTTCAAATTCTATACTTTAGCATCATAAGGCGTCCGATTAATATACTCTAATGCAACCTCGAAAATGAAAATGAAAATGAAAAACCGGAACTTGTGAAAAAGACATTTATGCTATGAAAAAAAAAAAGTTCACACATAAGATGAGGTCGTGGTGTCAGCTTGGAAATGTTCAGAAAAATAGTGAAATACCTATCCCTTATAGTCTGGATCAATGATATGTCAACTACTTGGAATGCACATCTACGTACAAATTGCGCAAATTTATGGTGTGGATACAATACAGATGCACCAGTACATCCGTTGCATTATTTTATTCCAACAATTTTAAAAGCGCCAAAATTTCCATTGCCCATTTCAGAATAAATCCCACGAAAAACTCCAAGACGCCAAAATTACTCGATACACGGTATAATGCAATCGAGATTTTTCTGTATATATGCTTTTCTGCTAACCCATATTATTCAACATAAAACAGTATACTGCTAAGAATACATTCATGGCGATTGTTGTCATTACTTCTATATTGTTAATATAGAGAATTGTGTATTTTTAACTCCCAGAAACAAAGAGATAAAAGTGGATTTACAATGTATTAGTAAGAATCCGTATTATCCTTGATTTGCGTTTATCGCAACAATTGCACGTATAAGTATAGGCAGAATAAACATTGAAGAAATGGTGTCAAAATAATTTTGACTCAGATGCATCGCAATGTTCGCACAAACAACCAGAACAGAGAACACAGAGGAATAAGCAGGTACATATACTGCATATAAAAGAACTTGAGTATGAAATGATGTAGTAATTTATAGAAACAATTTAAGCTGGTGGGTTTTTTTTTTTTTTTATTTTTTATTTTTATTTATTTATTTTTTTTTTTTTGGATGGTAAGGTTTTGTATAGGTATGAGACATTGAATGATATAATGTTTTTGTGTTGTGTAGGTAAAATGTATTTCACTTACATAATGTTTTGCATTGACATCTGCTTTAGCATGTAGAAGGATCTTTACTATATCACCATGTCCATTGCCTGCCGCAAGATAGAGTGGTGTCTGGTCATACTACAAAGAACAAGGAATAGATTAAAAAAAAACCGATTGCATCGCACAGTTGTATAATGGTGGACATCAGATTATAAAAATATCAGTATTTGTGAGAGAAAAGATAATAACCTTCTATCCACAGTTGAATGCAGTCCTAGCAAAAACATTACTTTAACGCCGCGTTAACGTAAAGATAACCTTTCTCTCACTCATAGGACTGTTTATAAAACGTTCTTGAGTCAACACAAATTTTAAACTGAATTTGACTTCGACACTGAGTTAATGTGCTGCTGACTGCTGTATTAAAGCGCTAGGCAGTAAAGTTGGCTTGCTTGACATTGTAAACTACACATTTACCGGTCGAACGACTATGAGGAAATGATTCTGTCTGAGTGATGAACATTAGTTAAAACATTGTCATTTTGTTATCTTCAAATTCTATACTTTAGCATCATAAGGCGTCCGATTAATATACTCTAATGCAACCTCGAAAATGAAAATGAAAATGAAAAACCGGAACTTGTGAAAAAGACATTTATGCTATGAAAAAAAAAAGTTCACACATAAGATGAGGTCGTGGTGTCAGCTTGGAAATGTTCAGAAAAATAGTGAAATACCTATCCCTTATGGTCTGGATCAATGATATGTCAACTACTTGGAATGCACATCTACGTACAAATTGCGCAAATTTATGGTGTGGATACAATACAGATGCACCAGTACATCCGTTGCATTATTTTATCCAACAATTTTAAAAGCGCCAAAATTTCCATTGCCCATTTCAGAATAAATCCCACGAAAAACTCCAAGACGCCAAAATTACTCGATACACGGTATAATGCAATCGAGATTTTTCTGTATATATGCTTTTCTGCTAACCCATATTATTCAACATAAAAATATACAGTATACTGCTAAGAATACATTCATGGCGATTGTTGTCATTACTTCTATATTGTTAATATAGAGAATTGTGTATTTTTTAACTCCCAGAAACAAAGAGATAAAAGTGAATTTACAATGTATTAGTAAGAATCCGTATTATTCTTGGTTTGCGTTTATCGCAACAATTTGCACGTATAAGTATAGGCAGAATAAACATTGAAGAAAGGGTGTCAAAATAATTTTGACTCAGATGCATCGCAATGTTCGCACAAACAACCAGAACAGAGAACACAGAAGAATAAGCAGGTACATATACTGCATATAAAAGAACTTGAATATGAAATAATGTAGTAATTTATAGAAACAATTTAAGCTGGTGGTTTTTTTTTTTTTTTTTTTTTTTTTTTTTTTTTTTGGTTGGTAAGGTTTTGTATAGGTATGAGACATTGAATGATATAATGTTCTTGTGTTGTGTAGGTAAAATGTATTTAACTTACAGAATCTTTTGCATTGACATCTGCTTTAGCATGTAGAAGGATCTTTACTATGTCACCATGTCCATTGTCTGCCGCAAGATGGAGTGGTGTCTGATGGGCATCCTACAAGAACAAGGAATAAATAATAATAAAAAAAAATCCGATCGCATTGCACAGTTGTATGAATATGGACATTAGATTATAATATATATTTGTGAAAGAAAAGATAATAACCTTCGATATACAGTTGAATGCAGTCCTAATAAAACGCTATTTTAACTACGCGTTAACGTAAAGATAACTTTCCTCACGCTCACATGACTGTTTAGAAAACGTTCTTGCGTCAACACAGATTTTAAAGTCAATCTGACTTCGAAACTGAGTGAATGTGCTGACTAATGCATTAGCGCTAGGCAATAAAGATGGTTTGCTTGAAATTGTAAACTACACATTTACCGGTCGAACGACTATGAGGAATTCACTCTGCCTGTGAGAAGAACATGATTTAGAACATTGCTATTTTGTTATCTTCAAATCCACTACTTTATACCATATATATCCACTATCATAAGGCGTCCGATTAATATATTCTGATACATTTAAAACTTACTCTTGCAGATCAATTTCAATGAAAATCTAGAAGGAAGAGATCCAGAAATTCGTTTTGCCCTTTGTCGTCACGCTTTGTAAATGCTTATTTTACTTAATGTAGAATGAATATGATATGTCTCAGTGTATGCAATGGATATATAAAAACGTCTCACATCCACACCTCCATGGAAATCATTTCTTATGTGGTGATCGTTTAACGCTTCACTATGTCATAATTCAGTGTGTAATTAATGATAAGCTGCTGCATAAGACATTTCAAAATGACGAACACTTGAATTAGGCCATGTGTAATGTTACTTAACACGCTACATCTAACGATAATGATGATAAATAATATAATAACTTTCTTCGTATTTACTTTGAAGAGTCAGTTCAATTCAATTCAGTCATCAAGGTGAAATCGTAACAGCCGCCCGATATACTTTTGCACATTTACTCTTATAACATTCCGTCAAACCACGTTAAATTACTACGGAAATACAACAATATGTGGAATTATTTTGCTTCATTACATTAGATACTCCCATGCTGTCTTAAAAAGCTATCTCTAAGTAACGTAGGATTATGTACTATATAAACAGTAACTGATACTTTGAGCAATATGTTACTACTATAAATCGCAAATGCATTGTTTTTAAGTTGATATCTTGAATTGTTATGCTTTTATTTTAAACGTTTTTGAATAGGAAAGAGAACTGTTGCTATGGATTTCACAGCATACAAAAACATTATTCTAAAATGCCCTTATTCTAAACGAAATTATATTACTAACATCAGCAATAACGTACTGCAAGGAATACAACTCTGAATACTGGACTATAGAGCAGGTGCCCTTTGAAGAATAAATAACCGTTTATGAAAATGTCATAAGAATATATTTAAATCAGAGAGCAGATTGTATCATCTGAAATTTGTCCAACAAACCAAAGACTTTCTAATTCAAATAGGCGGACAATATGCACCTTTACACATTGATAACAAGAACAACATAAAAAATAATTAGACAGAGAGAGTAAATATTACAAACTTGTACCTCATTCAAATAGCCTTTCTTGATGTTCCTTGCATTGACATCAGCTTTTGCATCTATAAGTATCCTCACTGTATCCGTGTGGCCATTTAATGCTGATTCATGGAGTGGGGTATTGCCACTCTACAAGGACATAAGTATATTGGAAAAAGAGTAACAGTTATTTCTACTACATGCAATATCTAACGACAATAATTACAAATAATATCATAACTTTATAATAACTTTAGCACAAGTATACCGAAGAGCAAATCATCAAAATGCTGGAATTTTTAATAGACAGTATTTTCGTGGTGTTTGGAGGGAACATTTTTCAGCAAATCATCGGCATTCCCATGGGAACTAACTGCCCCCTCTTCTTGCTGACATTTTCTTATATGAGCAGAATTTATTCAAAACCACAGGCAGAAAAAGCCTTGCATCTCTGTTTATTTCTATTTATAGATGTATAGACGACGTACTGTCAATCAATAATCCTAACTTTAAGGATTACATACATGAAATCTATCCCCATGAACATGAGATAAACGCGACAACCGAGAACAATAATTCCGCTTCGTATCCGGATATATTTCTAACTTTCGACATTAAAGGTCATTAAAACACCTCTCTGTATGACAAACGTGAAGATTTTAACTTCCAAATAACTAATTTTCCGTTTCTTTGCAGCAATATCCGGTCCTCACCTGCCAATGGTGTTTTTATATTTCAACTTATAAGGTACGCAAGAGCCTCTTCTCTAAACGACGGTTTTATTCCAAGGGCAAAACGACCGGCCACTAAGTTGCTCATGCAGGGATATGTTAAAGAACGTCTGAAATCGTCACTGAGGAAGTTCTACGGTCGCTATGGGGATCTTGTACGAAAATATGATGTGCCTCTTTCTAGAATGATTGATAATATTCTGGAATGCGACTAAATGACCTGTTCAGTGAACATCAAATATGACTTTGTGCCAGTTTGTACTTTCGTATGTACAATTAGGAAACTAAAACTCTTGGTTTTGACATGTTTCTTAAGAACTGCTGTGACGGGTGATGCATGCAAACAGGAGACGCTTACTCTTCCCGGGCATCTGGTCTCACCTCGGATTTTTTTTTTTCAGTATTTCGGGGTTCACAACAGTTTCTTTTTGAAACTTACACGATTTTGTATCTGTCCTTGGACTTTCAGAATGATTAACGGTTTGGCACTTCTTCGATATTGATTTATTAGTATTGACTTTGTTCATTCAGTTCAATTCAATTCAGTTATCAGGATGAAATCGTAGCAGCATGTCGAAATTGATGGCGGACAGGTACACCAAACAGTTGCATTAGAACATTGTAGATCTTATATAGACTATTCCGATGACTGAAATACAACACTACTTAAATATGACAGAGGATACTTCGTTGACTTACCCTGGTCTTGGCATTGACATCGGCTTCAGCATCTATGAGTATCTTCACTGCATCACTATGACCATTTGATGCCGCCAGGTGGAGAGCAGTTATGTCATCCTACAACATTTTGCCGTTGGTTTAGTTAGCCCGTGCACAGTCACATCTACTTACTGACTAATCAAGGGACATACATTTAAAACAGAGCAGAATTGAACAACCAAGTAAACATTTAAGTATTTGATAAGTTACAAGTTGATATGTTGATATTATAACAATCATTATCGATCAATTGACTAATCATTTAATGATGGAAGATAAAGACATTTCGTTAAGGGCATTTCGGTTGTATTGGAATGTAATACTAGATCCTTGAGGCCTCTCCTCTTTCATGAGCTTCACCTCATGTAATGTTGAGATAAACAGGTCAGTATGCTGTCTTCGTTATCCTGGTTATTGAAATAAATGCTTATATGCCAACGACTTATACCAGCTCTAATAATATCATGTCTTTGTGTGTATCATTACTCCTGTCAGGTATCTGATCAGTTACCTTAAAGCTAACGCCTCGCAGTGAAACTCAATTTCTGATAGAGGTATTCGCCGACACCCTGTCAGTTTTTATAAAACACTGGAATTGTTACTCCTAATGCAATCAAATTTGCGTATATTAACATTAAGTCCTTTTTCAATAAGTTCTTTGCGCGTTGCATCCAAAAACTAAAAAAAAATATTATACCTCGGACGCTCAATAAAAGCACCCAACTCCAGTCAATTGTATTTATAGTAACATCCTCTAACCCTCTCTTAGAACAATGTTATATAACGGAAGCCACATAATCAAACCTACAGCTAGAGCGATTTCAATATGTTTCAAACAACTAAATGAAATAATTTCGTTAGATTTTGCGGGTTTTTTTTTTTAATTTTTTACAAGTAATAATTATAATCATCATCGGTATCATTATCAAATTATTACCCTTCATTTATTATGAGCTATTGTTATCCTGCACACCAGGTCTTAATTATGAGGTTGATCTACTTCATACTTTTTATACTTCTCACAATTTCAATTCCCGTGTGTACCTTTTGAGTAACACTAACCCAAAATGCAGATAAATCAATTGTATGTATTTATAAATGGTATATCTTTTAAAATGTTGAGAAGCTTTGCTATAAAGCAGTTTCATACATACATACTTACGGAAGGTAACCTTGGTTTTGATACGTATTTATATACAAAACTAACTAGAGCTAGCATAATGGGACAAATCGTCGGCTGAACACCAGACTGTTCTAACTATCAATTTGACAAAACCCCTAAATGTACTCACCTTAGGTTCTCGTTCATTAACATCAAGTCCTTTTTTCAATAAGTCCTTTATTACAGGTATGTCATTTTTACGTATTGCATCGAAAAACTGGAAAATGATAATACTAATAAGAACATTAACTATCGATAACCATTTTTGTTTGGAACAATTATAATATAATAAAGGGACAGTTTTAATAATTTTGATTCTTTATTCCTTTGGTAATATTTCTCCCTTTTTATGAGCGGCCAAAATGCAGCTGGTCAGGATGTATGGCGCAATATGATAATAATTATAATCATCATCCTTATCAGTCAATCGTGGTGATCATAACAGCACTGTTCTGTAAAGAAGCCCATATAATTAAAACTACAGCGACTTCAATATATTTCAAAATCCTAGATTTAATAATTTACTTAGATTTCGGAGGGTGTTTTTAAAATCATTTACAAATAATAATTATAATCACCCTCCGTATCATTGTGTAAGTTGCCATGGATATCATCAACATCATAATACATTGTTGTTCTTGTTACTGTAAGGGGACTACATAGGATGACCGGACCAGCCCGTCAATCAGATTATCCGCGCAATCCAATCAATATGCTCATGATCGTTCTTTAAAGACCACAAGTTATAGCCCTTCGTGGTGAAAGCTTATTTATGGTCAATGGGCATACAGGTTGTATTATGAGTTTGATCTACTTCATAATTCTCACGAATTCAATTCCTGAGTGTACATTTTGAGTAACACTAACCCTACATGTAGATAATTCTGTTGAATGTATTCATATATGCTATATCTGTTCAAATGTTGATGAACTTTCTTATAAAGCTGCTTTTATACATATCTACTTATGAAAGGTAACCTTGTTTATGATACGTATTTATATACATAATTTTACCTCCTACATACATATATGAAAATCCAGAACAGAAAAAAAAAAGAAAACGAGAGCTTTTCCACGCGGTTGAATCATGTACAATTACTGTGCAATATAGATGTATAATTTTCCTGTAACCTAAAAAGAAGTTATGGCACGGAGAAGAATTCTGGCTAAGTGTACATTGTGACCTTGGCGTTTTTGGTGTTACATTGGTTCAATATCATTGCCATCTTTCGGTTATGGGCAACAATTGTGTAACATATAATCTCCCCACAAAATAACATGAAGACGTTATGGCCCAGACAAAAATTCAAGCTATGTGTGCACTGTACCTTGTCGATATCAACTTGTTTCAAGGTCATGAAACACCCGAGATCATTGACTACAGTTGCATAAATAATATCTCCCTCCAAACTAAATGGAAGAAGCTATGACTCCGACAAGAAGTTTGGTTATGTATGCACTGTTACCTTGATGTTGAAGATATGACCTTGGTTCAAGATAATAAGACATCCTTGAGTCATGAACAACAATTGTGTAAAATTGTATCTTCATCCAAAGCCAAAGAGAGTGGTTAGGGCAGGGAAAACTTTCATGGACAGACAGACAGATGGACAGACAAACGGACAAGTTATTGATATCTTTGTATCATGAAAAATAAATCGTGTAAAATACTTTCCAGATCCTACATAGCAGTAAGGAGTTATGACCCATACTATTGTATTGAGAATAGGTGCACATTGACCTTGGAGATATGATCCAGAGTCAAGTCACGACACACACATTTGAGACATTGTCAGTAATTGTGTGAAATATTATCCAGATTCAACGGAGCAGTAACAAGTTATGACACCTCCAAGGATTTTGGGTATGTGTGCACTGTGATCTTCACCTTGAATATATGATCTTTGCTCGAGGTCAAAACACACCATTTATCAAGAGCAACAGCAGTTTTAAATGTTATCCAGATCCAGAAAGGAGTTATGTCAAGGATTTAGACCATGCGTGAACTTTGACCTTGACCTTGGAGATATCATCTTGAGTTAAAATCATGACACATCCCTGGGTCATGGGCAACAATTATGTGATATATTATCCAAATCATATGGCACACAATTGGAACATGGAATAGAATTTTGTGAAATATTATTCCGATCGAATTTGACTGTAAGAAGTTATGGCCCGGACAAGTATTTTGGATATGTGTGCACTGTGACCTTGACCTTGCAGATATGACCTTAGGTCAAATTAACACACAACTTGTTATTATGTACAACAATTCTGTGAAATATTATCCAGATCAAACTTGACAGTAAGAAGGATTTTGTTATGTATGTTCTGTGACCTTAAGTGAAATACATAACACACCGTTGGCCAACAGAAGTGAGAAATAGTATTCAGATCCGACAAGGGGTAAGAGATCACGACCGGAGAAATTGTGAACAGACATACAGACATGTTGTTTCCTGTATATCCCCCAAATGTTTTTGTTAGGTGGGTATAATGATGTAGGTTAGCACATGGAATCAGTATGTAGGCAATGCACAGTAATTGACCAAGTGTAGCCATTAAATACACTATGTAATTATTACAAAATGTATTTAAAAACCGTAATAAATATATAAATGTCAGACTCACCTTTTTCTTTCTATCCATATTTTAGACACCCCTAGTCCTCCGACTGCATACTCGTTCCTTAAGTATCAGGAACTAACTATAACAGAAAACATTGCACTTACATAAACTTAATAATTTCTCATCTAACGCTTCATGTCTGCCTCTGACGTCACTGCCATACATTTCTATACATCACACCCCATCTATGTTCACAAATACTCGCTAGCGAGTAAAATTAATTTGAAATTTAGAAAATCCTTGTTCCGTCACTAGACATATATATCCCACAGAAGAGGATAGGCTTACGTGTTTTCTTGGAATTTTCAATAGACAAAATCTTATCTGTGCAAGCTCTGTGACCGTAAGGGAAAGATATTGCACACCGTTGGGTCATGGCCAACAATAGTGAGAAATAATATCCAGATCCGACAAGGGGGTAAGACATCACCACTGGAGAAGTTGTGAACAGACATACAGAGATGTTGTTTCCTGTATATCCCTCAAACGTTTTTTGTTGGGTGGGTATAATGATGTAGGCTAGCACATGGAATCAGTTTGTATCAATACACAGTAATTGTCCAAATGCAGCCATCACATACAATATGTAATCATTTACAAAATGTATTAAAACTCTGTAATAAAGTATATAAATGCCAGACTCACCTTTTTCTTTCTATCCATATTTTAGACACCCCTAGTCTTCCGACTACTTACACGTTCCTAAAATATCAAGAACTAACTATAACAGAAAACATTGCACTTAAACTTAATAATTTCTCATCTCACGTATCATGTCTCCCACTGACGTCACTGCCATACATTGCTATACATCACACCCATCCATGTTCATAAATACTTGCTAGCAAGTAAAATTAATGTGGAATTTAGAAAACCCTTATTCCGTCACTAGACATGTAAATCCCACAGAAGAGGATATGCTTACGTTTTTTGTTTTGTTTTGGTTTTTTTTTTTTTTTTTTTTTTTGGTTTTTGTTTTTTGGGGGTTTTTTTCTAAAAATTTCAATAGACAAAATCTTATCTGTGAAAGTTGTATACAACATTGTTCATCATACAAATGGGGCAGATTTTATTTAAGACAGAAGAAGGCGTTTTCGGAGAAAATCTCTCACTACAGATAAGTAGTGGACAATACCATTTCCTTTATCAGACATGACAGAGTCCATGCGCATTACCTCTGATGAAAGGTAGGGTCCTGGAAGGGTTCCCACTGTCTAATGTGTGTCTAGCGGGGTTTCTCACCCCACGCTGAACTACGTGTAGCTCACACATTGAAATGAAATTTGTAGTTATACTGCATTTTGCAATTATGGTAATGTTATTTCGTTTTAGAGATATTTTGATTCTTAATGTGCTTATTAAGATATACAGTTATTTAAATATCTATATATTGATAATATATGCATAGTTTTACCTTTAAAGGTGGTAAATATTTCGAAAAATGCTAGCTTAAAGTAAAGTCATCATGAACCACAAGAAATGTTTCTAATTCTATTTATGTACATACTGGTAATCTTTGTATATTTCTCCGACCAAATGTAAGGCTCTTACATAAATAGCACTAACAGAACTAATATTCCCTAATCGTATTTCTAATTGGCACTATTAATGGCAAAGACAAAAAAAACCCAACACCTATTTCAATGAGATTCTACACAGAGTGTGACACCTTTACTAGGAATCTGCTTGATTTTCTACTGAAAGTAAATGGATGCTGCCAATTTTGGAAGTTCGTTTATATTCTATTATCTCTTTTTGTTTTTTTTTTTTTTAACTATTTCATTTTCGGCTTTTCTATTCCTATGTCCTTGGTTATGCACAACTTTCACATTTCGACTACATGATTAAAAAGCCTTCAGTTCTATAGAAATGTTCACAATTTTCCTCCAACTTGAGCTTATTTACTTACACGAGTTGATGATAATAAATTAGGTGAGACTTCCATGATAAAATATGCACAATAATCCATAAACGACTCGATGATTTCTCCTAGTAGTCGGTTTTGGTAATACTTGACGTGAGAAGTGAACATGAAGCATTTTAAAAATTGGATTTAATTGTAAATTGGGTATTTGAGATATCTCCAGGAGAAATACTGGATCAAAAAGAGTTTCAAATTTCTGATTTGTATGTATACAATTCAATAACGATTCTATGAAAATGCAGAATTATAAACAGAATGAGACAAGAACAACTATATAAAGATAATCAATATTTTTCTGACTCAAAAATTCAAAAGGAAATACGGCTATACAAAACGTATTGATGCAGGTAACTTGGAAATTAAATCGTTCTCAGATTCAACGAAACCCATGGCTGTAGATAGCTGGTGGATGATAACAAATAGTATCCAGGTGGCACTGTGCTCATTCATTACTTCATACTACTGAAAACGATCAGGTAAGGAAAAGGTTCCCACGGCACTATTTAAGCCTTGTATATGCATTACCCACAATAAATTTTAAAAATTTGTGTATGCAAAGTTTACTCACATATAGCGTCTTCCCTGTTAAACTTTACTTTCTGTCAATAAAGTTAATACATAAAGCATGACCATCTTCCGTCTAAAAGGCCAATATTTGACAAAATCCGCGATAGGAAATTGCCTTTTCTATATTTCATTCTTTTTTTCTAGAGAGAAGAATATTGTGTATTTATATGGGACGTTTCACCTTCAGTCCGAAGAAAATTTAAAAAGAAACAAATGCATCATATGGTATTTATAGTAATACCTTTTCCCCTTTCTTGTTTCTTTTGTTTTGAATAAGTCAGTGATTGGAATTTGTTTTAAGATTGAAAAAGTTACTTAAGTTAAGCTATATTCATTACATAGTCCTATCCCTCAGGTTATTATACACATCAAGAAGGTTATTTTTTAAAGTTACATCCAGAAAGATTTGCACCCCTTTAAATGCATTAGCCGCGTCTATAGGAATATAATTCCAACACATACAGATAATATAAACCATCATAACTAATACACAGCCACCAATGTACTACAGCAATCAACAACCTTATCAGTATTATCATTTTTGCAATACAACCTCATCTAGAACAATATAATACCCAATAAACTGCCTAACTACAACTTTATTATACATAATACACGGCCTCATCTATAACAGCATCATACCTAATACACTGCCTAACTACAGCCTCTTTATACACAATACACAGCCTCACCTATCACAACATCATACACAATACACAGCCTTATATATAACAACATCATATCAAATACATTGCCTAACTACAACCTCATTCTACATAATACACGGCCTCATCTATAACAGCATCATACCCAATACACTGCCTAACTACAACCTCATTATACATAATGCACAGCCCCACCTATCACAACATCATACCCAATACAGCCAAAGTACAACCTCTTTATACATGATGCACAGCCTCATCTATAACAGCATCATACCCAATACACTACATTACTACAACATAATTATACATAATATTAAGCATCATCTTTAACAACATCATACCCAATACACAGACTAAGTACAGCCTCATTATTCATAATACACAGCCACACCTAGAACAACATCATACCAAATACACTGCCTAACTACAACCTCATTGTATATAATACACAGCGTCATCTAGAACAACATCATACCAAATACACTGCCTAACTACAAACTCATTATACATAATGCACAGCCTCACCTATCACAACATCATACCCAATACAACCAAAGTACAACCTCTTTATACATAATGCACAGCCTCATCTATAACAGCATCATACCGAATACACTACATTACTACAACATAATTATACATAATATTCAGCATCATCTATAACAACATCATACCCAATACACAGACTAACTACAGCCTCATTATTCATAATACACAGCCTCATCCAGAATAACATCATACCAAATACACTGCCTAACTACAACCTCATTATACATAATACACAGCCTCATCTATAACAACATCATACCCAATACACTGCCTAACTACAACCTCATTATACATAATGCACGGACACATCTATAACAACATCATACCAAATACACTGCCTAACTACAACCTCATTATACATAATACAAGGTCTCATCTATAACAACATCATACCAAATACACTGCCTAACTACAAGCTCATTATACATAATACACGGACTCATCTATAACAACATCACACCAAATACACTGCCTAACTACAACCTCATTATACATAATACACGGACTCATCTATCACAACATCATACCAAATACACTGCCTAACTACAACCTCATTATACATAATACACGGCCTCATCTATAACAGCATCATACCCAATACACTGCCTAACTACAACCTCATTATACATAATACTCAGCCTCATCTATAACAACATCATACTCAATACACTGCTTAACGACAACCTCATTATACATAATACACGGCCTCATCTATAACAACATCATACTCAATACACTGTCTAATTACAGCAGCGTTATTATACATAATATACAGCCTCATCTAGAACAACATCATACCCAATACACTGCCTAACTATAACCTCATTATACATAATACATAGCCTCCTCTAAAACAACATCATACCCAATACACTACCTAACTACAACCTCATTATACATAATACTCAGCCTCATCTATAACAACATCATACCCAATACACTACCTAACTACAACCTCATTATACATAATACTCAGCCTCATCTATAAGAACATCATACTCAATACAATGCCTAACTACAACCTCATTATACATAATACACAGCCTCATCTATAAGAACATCATACCCAATACACTGCCTAACTACAACCTCATTATACATAATACACGGCCTCATCTATAACAACATCATACCCAATACACTGCCTAACGACAACCTCATTATACATAATACACGGCCTCATCTAAAACAACATCATACTCAATACACTGTCTAATTACAGCAGCGTTATTATACATAATATACAGCCTCATCTAGAACAACATCATACCCAATACACTAGCTAACTATAACCTCATTATACATAACGCACAGCCTCATCTATAACAATATAATAACAAATACACTGCTAAAACCGCATTCTACATAAAATTCAGCCTCACCCATCACAATATCATACCCAATACATTGCCAAAGTACAACCTCTTTATACATAATACACAGCCTCATCTATAACAACAACATACCCAATGCACTGCCTAACTACAACCTTATTACACCTAACACACAGTCTCATCTGTAACAATATCATACCCAATACACTGCCTAACTACAACATCATTATACATAATACACAGCCTCATCTATAACAACATCATACCCAATACACTGCCTAACTACAACCTCATTATACATAACGCACAGCCTCATCTATCACAATATAATAACAAATACACTGCATTGCTAAAACCGCATTCTACATAAAATTCAGCCTCACCCATCACAACATCATACCCAATACACTGCCAAAGTACAACCTTTTTATACATAATACACAGCCTCATCTATAACAACATCATACCCAATACACTGCCTAACTACAACCTCATTATACATAATACACAGCATCATTTACAACAACATCACCCTCAATACACTGCCTAACTACAAGCACATTATACATAATACACAGCCTAATATATAACAACATCATACCCAATACACTGTCTAATTACAGCAGCGTCATTATACATAATATACAGTCTCATCAAGAACAACATCATACCAAATACACTGCCTAACTACAGCTTCATTATACAAAATACACATTCTCATCTATAACAACATCACACCCAATACACTGCCTAATTACAACCTCATTATACATAATACCCAGCCTCCTCTATAACAACATCATACCCAATACACTGCCTAACTACAACCTCATTATACATAATAGACAGCATCATCTATAACAACGTCATACTCAATACACTGCCTAATAACAACCTCATTATACATAATACACAGCCTCATCTATAACAACATCATACCCAATACATTGCAAAACTACAACCTCATTATACATAATACACAGCCTCATCTATAACAACATCATACACAATACACTGCCTAACTACAACCGCATTATACATAATACACAGCCTCATCTATAACAACATCATACCCAATACACTGCCTAACTACAACCTCATTATACATAATAGACAGCCTCATCTATAACACCATCATACTCAATACACTGCCTAAATACAGCCTCATTATACATAATAGACAGTCTCATCTATAACAACATCATACCCAATACACTGCCTAACTACAACCTCATTATACATAATACACAGCCTCATCTATAACAACATCATACCCAATACACTGCCTAACTACAACCTCATTATACATAATACACAGCCTCATCTATAACAACATCATACCCAATACACTGCCTTACTACAACCTCATTATACATAATACACAGCCTCATCTATAACAACATCATACTCAATACACTGCCTACCTACAACCTCATTATACATAATAGACAGCATCATCTATAACAACATCATACCCAATACACTGCCTAACTACAACCTCATTATACATAATACACAGCATCATCTATAACAACATCATACTCAATACACTGCCTTACTACAACCTCATTATACATAATACATAGCCTCATCTATAACAACATCATACCCAATACACTGCCTAACTACAACCTCATTATACATAATACACGGCCTCATCTATAACAACATCATACTCAATACACTGCCTAACTACAACCTCATTATACATAATACACAGCCTCATCTATAACAACATCATACTCAATACACTGCCTAACTACAACCGCATTATACATAATACACAGCCTCATCTATAACAACATCATACCCAATACACTGCCTAACTACAACCTCATTATACATAATAGACAGCATCATCTATAACAACATCATACCCAATACACTGCCTAACTACAACCTCATTATACATAATACACAGCCTCATCTATAGCAACATCATACTCAATACACTGCCTAACTACAACCTCATTATACATAATACACAGCCTCATCTATAGCAACATCATACTCAATACACTGCCTAACTACAACCTCATTATACATAATACACAGCCTCATCTATAACAACATCATACCCAATACACTGCCTTACTACAACATCATTATACATAATGCACAGCCTCATCTAAAACAACATCATACTCAATACAGTGCCTTACTACAACCTCATTATACATAATACACAGCCTCATCTATAACAACATCATACCCAATACACTGCCTTACTACAACCTCATTATACATAATACACAGCCTCATCTATTACAACATCATACTCAATACACTGCCTAACTACAACCTCATTATACATAATAGACAGCATCATCTATAACAACATCATACTCAATACACTGCCTTACTACAACCTCATTATACATAATAGATAGCCTCATCTATAACAACATCATACCCAATACACTGCCTAACTACAACCTCATTATACATAATACACGGCCTCATCTATAACAACATCATACCCAATACACTGCCTAACTACAACCTCATTATACATAATACACAGCCTCATCTATAACAACATCATACTCAATACACTGCCTAACTACAACCGCATTATACATAATACACAGCCTCATCTATAACAACATCATACCCAATACACTGCCTAACTACAACCTCATTATACATAATAGACAGCATCATCTATAACAACATCATACCCAATACACTGCCTAACTACAACCTCATTATACATAATAGACAGCCTCATTTATAGCAACATCATACTCAATACACTGCCTTACTACAACCTCATTATACATAATGCACAGCCTCATCTATAACAACATCATACTCAATACAGTGCCTTACTACAACCTCATTATACATAATACACAGCCTCATCTATAACATCATCATACTCAATACACGTCCTTACTACAACCTCATTATACATAATACACAGCCTCATCTATAACAATATCATACTCAATACACTGCCTAACTACAGCCTCATTATACATAATACACACCCTTATCTAGAACAACATCATACCAAATACACTGCCTAACTACAGCTTCATTATACAAAATACACATTCTGATCTATAACAACATCACACCCAATACACTGCCTAATTACAACCTCATTATACATAATACCCAGCCTCATCTATAACAACATCATACCCAATACACTGCCTAACTACAACCTCATTATACATAATACACGGATCCATCTATAACAACATCATACCAAATACACTGCCTAACTACAACCTCATTATACATAATACAAGGCCTCATCTATAACAACATCATACCAAATACACTGCCTAACTACAACCTCATTATACATAATACACGGACTCATCGATAACAACATCATACCAAATACACTGCCTAACTACAACCTCATTATACATAATACACGGACTCATCTATAACAACATCATACCAAATACACTGCCTAACTACAACCTCATTATACATAATACACAGCCTCATCTATAACAACATCATACCCAATACACTGCCTAACTACAACCTCATTGTACATAATACTCAGCCTCATCAATAACAACATCATACCCAATACACTGCCTAACTACAACCTCATTATACATAATACACAGCCTGATCTATAACAACATCATACCCAATACACTGCCTAACTACAACCTCATTATACATAATACACAGCCTCATCTATAACAAGATCATACCCAATACACTGCCTAACTACAACCTCATTATACATAATACACAGCCTCATCTATAACAACATCATACCCAATACACTACCTAACTACAACCTCATTATACATAATACTCAGCCTCATCTATAACAACATCATACCCAATACACTACCTAACTACAACCTCATTATACATAATACTCAGCCTCATCTATAACAACATCATACTCAATACACTGCCTAACTACAACCTCATTATACATAATACACAGCCTCATCTATAAGAACATCATACCCAATACACTGCCTAACTACAACCTCATTATACATAATACTCAGCCTCATCTATAACAACATCATACCCAATACACTGCCTAACGACAACCTCATTATACATAATACACGGCCTCATCTAAAACAACATCATACTCAATACACTGTCTAATTACAGCAGCGTTATTATACATAATATACAGCCTCATCTAGAACAACATCATACCCAATACACTGCCTAACTATAACCTCATTATACATAATACATAGCCTCCTCTATAACAACATCATACCCAATACACTGCCTAACTACAACCTCATTATACATAATACACGGCCTCATCTATAACAACATCATACCCAATACACTGCCTAACGACAACCTCATTATACATAATACACGGCCTCATCTAAAACAACATCATACTCAATACACTGTCTAATTACAGCAGCGTTATTATACATAATATACAGCCTCATCTAGAACAACATCATACCCAATACACTAGCTAACTATAACCTCATTATACATAACGCACAGCCTCATCTATAACAATATAATAACAAATACACTGCTAAAACCGCATTCTACATAAAATTCAGCCTCACCCATCACAATATCATACCCAATACATTGCCAAAGTACAACCTCTTTATACATAATACACAGCCTCATCTATAACAACAACATACCCAATGCACTGCCTAACTACAACCTTATTACACCTAACACACAGTCTCATCTGTAACAATATCATACCCAATACACTGCCTAACTACAACATCATTATACATAATACACAGCCTCATCTATAACAACATCATACCCAATACACTGCCTAACGACAACCTCATTATACATAACGCACAGCCTCATCTATCACAATATAATAACAAATACACTGCATTGCTAAAACCGCATTCTACATAAAATTCAGCCTCACCCATCACAACATCATACCCAATACACTGCCAAAGTACAACCTTTTTATACATAATACACAGCCTCATCTATAACAACATCATACCCAATACACTGCCTAACTACAACCTCATTATACATAATACACAGCATCATTTACAACAACATCACCCTCAATACACTGCCTAACTACAAGCACATTATACATAATACACAGCCTAATATATAACAACATCATACCCAATACACTGTCTAATTACAGCAGCGTCATTATACATAATATACAGTCTCATCAAGAAAAACATCATACCAAATACACTGCCTAACTACAGCTTCATTATACAAAATACACATTCTCATCTATAACAACATCACACCCAATACACTGCCTAATTACAACCTCATTATACATAATACCCAGCCTCCTCTATAACAACATCATACCCAATACACTGCCGAACTACAACCTCATTATACATAATAGACAGCATCATCTATAACAACGTCATACTCAATACACTGCCTAATAACAACCTCATTATACATAATACACAGCCTCATCTATAACAACATCATACCCAATACATTGCAAAACTACAACCTCATTATACATAATACACAGCCTCATCTATAACAACATCATACACAATACACTGCCTAACTACAACCGCATTATACATAATACACAGCCTCATCTATAACAACATCATACCCAATACACTGCCTAACTACAACCTCATTATACCTAATAGACAGCCTCATCTATAACAACATCATACTCAATACACTGCCTAAATACAGCCTCAGTATACATAATAGACAGTCTCATCTATAACAACATCATACCCAATACACTGCCTAACTACAACCTCATTATACATAATACACAGCCTCATCTATAACAACATCATACCCAATACACTGCCTTACTACAACCTCATTATACATAATACACAGCCTCATCTATAACAACATCATACCCAATACACTGCCTTACTACAACCTCATTATACATAATACACAGCCTCATCTATAACAACATCATACTCAATACACTGCCTAACTACAACCTCATTATACATAATAGACAGCATCATCTATAACAACATCATACCCAATACACTGCCTAACTACAACCTCATTATACATAATACACAGCATCATCTATAACAACATCATACTCAATACACTGCCTTACTACAACCTCATTATACATAATACATAGCCTCATCTATAACAACATCATACCCAATACACTGCCTAACTACAACCTCATTAAACATAATACACGGCCTCATCTATAACAACATCATATTCAATACACTGCCTAACTACAACCTCATTATACATAATACACAGCCTCATCTATAACAACATCATACTCAATACACTGCCTAACTACAACCGCATTATACATAATACACAGCCTCATCTATAACAACATCATACCCAATACACTGCCTAACTACAACCTCATTATACATAATAGACAGCATCATCTATAACAACATCATACCCAATACACTGCCTAACTACAACCTCATTATACATAATACACAGCCTCATCTATAGCAACATCATACTCAATACACTGCCTAACTACAACCTCATTATACATAATACACAGCCTCATCTATAACAACATCATACCCAATACACTGCCTTACTACAACATCATTATACATAATGCACAGCCTCATCTAAAACAACATCATACTCAATACACTGCCTTACTACAACCTCATTATACATAATAGATAGCCTCATCTATAACAACATCATACCCAATACACTGCCTAACTACAACCTCATTATACATAATACACAGCCTCATCTATAACAACATCATACCCAATACACTGCCTAACTACAACCTCATTATACATAATACACAGCATCATTTACAACAACATCACCCTCAATACACTGCCTAACTACAAGCACATTATACATAATACACAGCCTAATATATAACAACATCATACCCAATACACTGTCTAATTACAGCAGCGTCATTATACATAATATACAGTCTCATCAAGAACAACATCATACCAAATACACTGCCTAACTACAGCTTCATTATACAAAATACACATTCTCATCTATAACAACATCACACCCAATACACTGCCTAATTACAACCTCATTATACATAATACCCGGCCTCCTCTATAACAACATCATACCCAATACACTGCCGAACTACAACCTCATTATACATAATAGACAGCATCATCTATAACAACGTCATACTCAATACACTGCCTAATAACAACCTCATTATACATAATACACAGCCTCATCTATAACAACATCATACCCAATACATTGCAAAACTACAACCTCATTATACATAATACACAGCCTCATCTATAACAACATCATACACAATACACTGCCTAACTACAACCGCATTATACATAATACACAGCCTCATCTATAACAACATCATACCCAATACACTGCCTAACTACAACCTCATTATACCTAATAGACAGCCTCATCTATAACAACATCATACTCAATACACTGCCTAAATACAGCCTCATTATACACAATAGACAGTCTCATCTATAACAACATCATACCCAATACACTGCCTAACTACAACCTCATTATACATAATACACAGCCTCATCTATAACAACATCATACCCAATACACTGCCTTACTACAACCTCATTATACATAATACACAGCCTCATCTATAACAACATCATACCCAATACACTGCCTTACTACAACCTCATTATACATAATACACAGCCTCATCTATAACAACATCATACTCAATACACTGCCTAACTACAACCTCATTATACATAATAGACAGCATCATCTATAACAACATCATACCCAATACACTGCCTAACTACAACCTCATTATACATAATACACAGCATCATCTATAACAACATCATACTCAATACACTGCCTTACTACAACCTCATTATACATAATACATAGCCTCATCTATAACAACAACATACCCAATACACTGCCTAACTACAACCTCATTATACATAATACACGGCCTCATCTATAACAACATCATATTCAATACACTGCCTAACTACAACCTCATTATACATAATACACAGCCTCATCTATAACAACATCATACTCAATACACTGCCTAACTACAACCGCATTATACATAATACACAGCCTCATCTACAACAACATCATACCCAATACACTGCCTAACTACAACCTCATTATACATAATAGACAGCATCATCTATAACAACATCATACCCAATACACTGCCTAACTACAACCTCATTATACATAATACACAGCCTCATCTATAGCAACATCATACTCAATACACTGCCTAACTACAACCTCATTATACATAATACACAGCCTCATCTATAGGAACATCATACTCAATACACTGCCTAACTACAACCTCATTATACATAATACACAGCCTCATCTATAACAACATCATACCCAATACACTGCCTTACTACAACATCATTATACATAATGCACAGCCTCATCTAAAACAACATCATACTCAATACACTGCCTTACTACAACCTCATTATACATAATAGATAGCCTCATCTATAACAACATCATACCCAATACACTGCCTAACTACAACCTCATTATACATAATACACGGCCTCATCTATAACAACATCATACCCAATACACTGCCTAACTACAACCTCATTATACATAATACACAGCCTCATCTATAACAACATCATACTCAATACACTGTCTAACTACAACCGCATTATACATAATACACAGCCTCATCTATAACAACATCATATCCAATACATTGCCTAACTACAACCTCATTATACATAATAGACAGCATCATCTATAACAACATCATACCCAATACACTGCCTAACTACAACCTCATTATACATAATAGACAGCCTCATCTATAACAACATCATACCCAATACACTGCCTAACTACAACCTCATTATACATAATACACAGCCTCATCTATAACAACATCATACTCATTACACTGCCTTACTACAACTTCATTCTACAGAATACACAGCCTCATCTATAACATCATCATACTCAATACACTGCCTAACTACAACCTCATTATACATAATACACAGCCTCATCTATAACAACATCATACCCAATACACTGCCTAACTACAACCTCATTATACATAATACACAGCCTCATCTATAACAACATCATACTCAATACACTGCCTTACTACAACTTCATTATACATAATACACAGCCTCATCTATAACAACATCATACCCAATACACTGCCTAACTACAACCTCATTATACATAATACACAGCCTCATCTATAACAACATCATACCCAATACACTGCCTAACTACAACTGCATTATACATAATACACAGCCTCATCTATAACAACATCATACCCAATACACTGCCTAACTACAACCTTATTATACATAATAGACAGCATCATCTATAACAACATTATACCCAATACACTGCCTAACTACAACCTCATTATACATAATACCCAGCCTCCTCTATAACAACATCATACCCAATACACTGCCTAACTACAACCTCATTATACATAATAGACAGCATCATCTATAACAACATCATACTCAATACACTGCCTAATTACAACCTCATTATACATAATAGACAGCATCATCTATAACAACATCATACCCAATACACTGCCTAACTACAACCTCATTATACATAATACACAGCCTCATCTATAACAACATCATACCCAATACACTGCCTAACTACAACCTCATTATACATAATACACAGCCTCATCTATAAGAACATCATACCCAATACACTGCCTAACTACAACCTCATTATACATAATACTCAGCCTCATCTATAAGAACATCATACCCAATACACTGCCTAACTACAACCTCATTATACATAATACTCAGCCTCATCTATAACAACATCATACCCAATACACTGCCTAACGACAACCTCATTATACATAATACACGGCCTCATCTAAAACAACATCATACTCAATACACTGTCTAATTACAGCAGCGTTATTATACATAATATACAGCCTCATCTAGAACAACATCATACCCAATACACTGCCTAACTATAACCTCATTATACATAATACATAGCCTCCTCTATAACAACATCATACCCAATACACTGCCTAACTACAACCTCATTATACATAATACACGGCCTCATCTATAACAACATCATACCCAATACACTGCCTAACGACAACCTCATTATACATAATACACGGCCTCATCTAAAACAACATCATACTCAATACACTGTCTAATTACAGCAGCGTTATTATACATAATATACAGCCTCATCTAGAACAACATCATACCCAATACACTAGCTAACTATAACCTCATTATACATAACGCACAGCCTCATCTATAACAATATAATAACAAATACACTGCTAAAACCGCATTCTACATAAAATTCAGCCTCACCCATCACAATATCATACCCAATACATTGCCAAAGTACAACCTCTTTATACATAATACACAGCCTCATCTATAACAACAACATACCCAATGCACTGCCTAACTACAACCTTATTACACCTAACACACAGTCTCATCTTTAACAATATCATACCCAATACACTGCCTAACTACAACATCATTATACATAATACACAGCCTCATCTATAACAACATCATACCCAATACACTGCCTAACGACAACCTCATTATACATAACGCACAGCCTCATCTATCACAATATAATAACAAATACACTGCATTGCTAAAACCGCATTCTACATAAAATTCAGCCTCACCCATCACAACATCATACCCAATACACTGCCAAAGTACAACCTTTTTATACATAATACACAGCCTCATCTATAACAACATCATACCCAATACACTGCCTAACTACAACCTCATTATACATAATACACAGCATCATTTACAACAACATCACCCTCAATACACTGCCTAACTACAAGCACATTATACATAATACACAGCCTAATATATAACAACATCATACCCAATACACTGTCTAATTACAGCAGCGTCATTATACATAATATACAGTCTCATCAAGAACAACATCATACCAAATACACTGCCTAACTACAGCTTCATTATACAAAATACACATTCTCATCTATAACAACATCACACCCAATACACTGCCTAATTACAACCTCATTATACATAATACCCAGCCTCCTCTATAACAACATCATACCCAATACACTGCCGAACTACAACCTCATTATACATAATAGACAGCATCATCTATAACAACGTCATACTCAATACACTGCCTAATAACAACCTCATTATACATAATACACAGCCTCATCTATAACAACATCATACCCAATACATTGCAAAACTACAACCTCATTATACATAATACACAGCCTCATCTATAACAACATCATACACAATACACTGCCTAACTACAACCGCATTATACATAATACACAGCCTCATCTATAACAACATCATACCCAATACACTGCCTAACTACAACCTCATTATACCTAATAGACAGCCTCATCTATAACAACATCATACTCAATACACTGCCTAAATACAGCCTCAGTATACATAATAGACAGTCTCATCTATAACAACATCATACCCAATACACTGCCTAACTACAACCTCATTATACATAATACACAGCCTCATCTATAACAACATCATACCCAATACACTGCCTTACTACAACCTCATTATACATAATACACAGCCTCATCTATAACAACATCATACCCAATACACTGCCTTACTACAACCTCATTATACATAATACACAGCCTCATCTATAACAACATCATACTCAATACACTGCCTAACTACAACCTCATTATACATAATAGACAGCATCATCTATAACAACATCATACCCAATACACTGCCTAACTACAACCTCATTATACATAATACACAGCATCATCTATAACAACATCATACTCAATACACTGCCTTACTACAACCTCATTATACATAATACATAGCCTCATCTATAACAACATCATACCCAATACACTGCCTAACTACAACCTCATTAAACATAATACACGGCCTCATCTATAACAACATCATATTCAATACACTGCCTAACTACAACCTCATTATACATAATACACAGCCTCATCTATAACAACATCATACTCAATACACTGCCTAACTACAACCGCATTATACATAATACACAGCCTCATCTATAACAACATCATACCCAATACACTGCCTAACTACAACCTCATTATACATAATAGACAGCATCATCTATAACAACATCATACCCAATACACTGCCTAACTACAACCTCATTATACATAATACACAGCCTCATCTATAGCAACATCATACTCAATACACTGCCTAACTACAACCTCATTATACATAATACACAGCCTCATCTATAACAACATCATACCCAATACACTGCCTTACTACAACATCATTATACATAATGCACAGCCTCATCTAAAACAACATCATACTCAATACACTGCCTTACTACAACCTCATTATACATAATAGATAGCCTCATCTATAACAACATCATACCCAATACACTGCCTAACTACAACCTCATTATACATAATACACAGCCTCATCTATAACAACATCATACCCAATACACTGCCTAACTACAACCTCATTATACATAATACACAGCATCATTTACAACAACATCACCCTCAATACACTGCCTAACTACAAGCACATTATACATAATACACAGCCTAATATATAACAACATCATACCCAATACACTGTCTAATTACAGCAGCGTCATTATACATAATATACAGTCTCATCAAGAACAACATCATACCAAATACACTGCCTAACTACAGCTTCATTATACAAAATACACATTCTCATCTATAACAACATCACACCCAATACACTGCCTAATTACAACCTCATTATACATAATACCCAGCCTCCTCTATAACAACATCATACCCAATACACTGCCGAACTACAACCTCATTATACATAATAGACAGCATCATCTATAACAACGTCATACTCAATACACTGCCTAATAACAACCTCATTATACATAATACACAGCCTCATCTATAACAACATCATACCCAATACATTGCAAAACTACAACCTCATTATACATAATACACAGCCTCATCTATAACAACATCATACACAATACACTGCCTAACTACAACCGCATTATACATAATACACAGCCTCATCTATAACAACATCATACCCAATACACTGCCTAACTACAACCTCATTATACCTAATAGACAGCCTCATCTATAACAACATCATACTCAATACACTGCCTAAATACAGCCTCATTATACACAATAGACAGTCTCATCTATAACAACATCATACCCAATACACTGCCTAACTACAACCTCATTATACATAATACACAGCCTCATCTATAACAACATCATACCCAATACACTGCCTTACTACAACCTCATTATACATAATACACAGCCTCATCTATAACAACATCATACCCAATACACTGCCTTACTACAACCTCATTATACATAATACACAGCCTCATCTATAACAACATCATACTCAATACACTGCCTAACTACAACCTCATTATACATAATAGACAGCATCATCTATAACAACATCATACCCAATACACTGCCTAACTACAACCTCATTATACATAATACACAGCATCATCTATAACAACATCATACTCAATACACTGCCTTACTACAACCTCATTATACATAATACATAGCCTCATCTATAACAACAACATACCCAATACACTGCCTAACTACAACCTCATTATACATAATACACGGCCTCATCTATAACAACATCATATTCAATACACTGCCTAACTACAACCTCATTATACATAATACACAGCCTCATCTATAACAACATCATACTCAATACACTGCCTAACTACAACCGCATTATACATAATACACAGCCTCATCTACAACAACATCATACCCAATACACTGCCTAACTACAACCTCATTATACATAATAGACAGCATCATCTATAACAACATCATACCCAATACACTGCCTAACTACAACCTCATTATACATAATACACAGCCTCATCTATAGCAACATCATACTCAATACACTGCCTAACTACAACCTCATTATACATAATACACAGCCTCATCTATAGCAACATCATACTCAATACACTGCCTAACTACAACCTCATTATACATAATACACAGCCTCATCTATAACAACATCATACCCAATACACTGCCTTACTACAACATCATTATACATAATGCACAGCCTCATCTAAAACAACATCATACTCAATACACTGCCTTACTACAACCTCATTATACATAATAGATAGCCTCATCTATAACAACATCATACCCAATACACTGCCTAACTACAACCTCATTATACATAATACACGGCCTCATCTATAACAACATCATACCCAATACACTGCCTAACTACAACCTCATTATACATAATACACAGCCTCATCTATAACAACATCATACTCAATACACTGTCTAACTACAACCGCATTATACATAATACACAGCCTCATCTATAACAACATCATATCCAATACATTGCCTAACTACAACCTCATTATACATAATAGACAGCATCATCTATAACAACATCATACCCAATACACTGCCTAACTACAACCTCATTATACATAATAGACAGCCTCATCTATAACAACATCATACCCAATACACTGCCTAACTACAACCTCATTATACATAATACACAGCCTCATCTATAACAACATCATACTCATTACACTGCCTTACTACAACTTCATTCTACAGAATACACAGCCTCATCTATAACATCATCATACTCAATACACTGCCTAACTACAACCTCATTATACATAATACACAGCCTCATCTATAACAACATCATACCCAATACACTGCCTAACTACAACCTCATTATACATAATACACAGCCTCATCTATAACAACATCATACTCAATACACTGCCTTACTACAACTTCATTATACATAATACACAGCCTCATCTATAACAACATCATACCCAATACACTGCCTAACTACAACCTCATTATACATAATACACAGCCTCATCTATAACAACATCATACCCAATACACTGCCTAACTACAACTGCATTATACATAATACACAGCCTCATCTATAACAACATCATACCCAATACACTGCCTAACTACAACCTTATTATACATAATAGACAGCATCATCTATAACAACATTATACCCAATACACTGCCTAACTACAACCTCATTATACATAATACCCAGCCTCCTCTATAACAACATCATACCCAATACACTGCCTAACTACAACCTCATTATACATAATAGACAGCATCATCTATAACAACATCATACTCAATACACTGCCTAATTACAACCTCATTATACATAATAGACAGCATCATCTATAACAACATCATACCCAATACACTGCCTAACTACAACCTCATTATACATAATACACAGCCTCATCTATAACAACATCATACCCAATACACTGCCTAACTACAACCTCATTATACATAATACACAGCCTCATCTATAACAACATCATACTCAATACACTGCCTTACTACAACTTCATTCTACATAATACACAGCCTCATCTATAACAACATCATACCCAATACACTGCCTAACTACAACCTCATTATACATAATACACAGCCTCATCTATAACAACATCATACCCAATACACTGCCTAACTACAACCTCATTATACATAATACACAGCCTCATCTATAACAACATCATACTCAATACACTGCCTTACTACAACTTCATTATACATAATACACAGCCTCATCTATAACAACATCATACCCAATACACTGCCTAGCTACAACCTCATTATACATAATACACAGCCTCATCTATAACAACATCAGACCCAATACACTGCCTAACTACAACTGCATTATACATAATACACAGCCTCATCTATAACAACATCATACCCAATACACTGCCTAACTACAACCTTATTATACATAATAGACAGCATCATCTATAAAAACATTATACCCAATACACTGCCTAACTACAACCTCATTATACATAATACCCAGCTTCCTCTATAACAACATCATACCCAATACACTGCCTAACTACAACCTCATTATACATAATAGACAGCATCATCTATAACAACATCATACTCAATACACTGCCTAACTACAACCTCATTATACATAATACACAGCCTCATCTATAACAACATCATACCCAATACATTGCAAAACTACAACCTCATTATACATAATACACAGCCTCATCTATAACAACATCATACACAATACACTGCCTAACTACAACCGCATTATACATAATACACAGCCTCATGTATAACAACATCATACCCAATACACTGCCTAACTACAACCTCATTATACATAATCGACAGCATCATCTATAACAACATCATACCCAATACACTGCCTAACTACAACCTCATTATACATAATCGACAGCATCATCTATAACAACATCATACCCAATAGACTGCCTAACTACAACCTCATTATACATAATACACAGCCTCATCTATAACAACATCATACTCAATACACTGCCTAACTACAGCCTCATTATACATAATACACAGCCTCATCTATAACAACATCATACCCAATACACTGCCTTACTACAACCTCATTATACATAATACACAGCCTCATCTATAACAACATCATACCCAATACACTGCCTTACTACAACCTTATTATACATAATACACAGCCTCATCTATAACAGCATCATATTCAATACACTGCCTAACTACAACCTCATTATACATAATAGACAGCCTCATCTATAACAACATCATCCCCAATACACTGCCTAACTACAACCTCATTTTACATAATAGACAGCATCATCTATAACAACATCATACTCAATACACTGCTTTACTACAACCTCTTTATACATAATACACAGCCTCATCTATAACAATATCATACCCAATACACTGCCTAACTACAACCTCATTATACATAATGCACGGCCTCATCTATAACAACATCATACCCAATACACTGCCTAACTACAACCTCATTATACATAATAGACAGCATCATCTATAACAACATCATACCCAATACACTGCCTTCCTACAACCTCATTATACATAATACACAGCCTCATCTATAACAACATCATACCCAATACACTGCCTAACTACAACCTCATTATACATAATAGACAGCCTCATCTATAAGAACATCATACTCAATACACTGCCTTACTACAACTTCATTATACATAATACACAGCCTCATCTATAACAACATCATACCCAATACACTGCCTAACTACAACCTCATTATACATAATACACAGCCTCATCTATAACAACATCATACTCAATACACTGCCTAACTACAACTGCATTATACATAATACACAGCCTCATCTATAACAACATCATACCCAATACACTGCCTAACTACAACCTCATTATACATAATAGACAGCATCATCTATAACAAAATCATACCCAATACACTGCCTTACTACAACCTCATTATACATAATACACCGCCTCATCTATAACAACATCATACTCAATACACTGCCTAGCTACAACCTCATTATACATAATACACAGCCTCATCTATAGCAACATCATACTCAATACACTGCCTAACTACAACCTCATTATACATAATACACAGCCTCCTCTATAACAACATCATACCCAATACACTGCCGAACTACAACCTCATTATATATAATACACAGCCTAATCTATAACAACATCATACCCAATACACTGCCTAACTACAACCTCATTATACATTATACACAGCCTCATCTATAACAACATCATACCCAATACACTGCCTAACTACAACCTCATTATACATAATACACAGCCTAATCTATAACAACATCATACCCAATACGCTGTCTAACTACAACCTCATTATACATAATACACAGCCTCTCTTATAAAAAACATCATACGCAATATACTGCATAACTACAACCTCATTTTCCATAATACACAGCCTCATCGATAACAACATCATACGCAATATACTGCCTAACAACAACCTCATTATATATAATACACAGCATCTTCCATAACGACATCATATCAAATACACTGCCTGACTACAACCTCATTATACATAATACACAGCTTCATCTATAACAACATCATATCCAATAAACTCCCTAAATGTCACCTCATTATACATAATACACAGCCTCTTCCATAACAACATCATATCCAATACACTGCCTAACTACAACCTTATTACACATAATACACAGCCTCATCTATAACAACATTATACCAAATACACTGCCTAACTACAACCTCATTATACATAATACATAGCCTTATCTATAACAACATCATATACAATAAACTGCCTAACTACGGCCTTATTTTCATAATACATAGTCTCATGATACCAAAATGCCTATCTAGAACTTCATTGTACATAATACAGTCTCATCTATAGCAACATCATTCCCAAAACATTGCCTGTCTACAACCTCATTATTCATAATACACAGCCTAATCTATAACATCATACCCAATACACTGCCTAACTACAACCTCGTTATACATAATACACAGCCTCATCTATAACAACATCATACCCAATACACAGCCTGCTTACAACATCATTATACATAATGCACAGCTTCATCTATAACAACATTATGCCCAATACACAGCCTAACTACAGCCTCATTATACATAATACACAGCCTCATCTATAACAACATTATACCAAATACACTGCCGAACTACAACCCCATTATACATAATATACAGCCTTATCTATAACAACATCATATCCAATACACTGCCGAACTACAACTGCATTATACCTCAAACAAAGCCTCATCTACAGCAACACCATACCCAATACACTGCCTAACTACATCCTTATTATACTTAACAAACCCATCGTTAATAACATTATTACATCCCGTGCTCAAACCCATCTATCACTGCATTTTATAAAACAAGCAATGTAACTACAAATCTTTGACCCTATGCACAGCCCGATTAATTTATGCTAAATACACAGATCATTACAATGACTAAATCCCTAATAAAACCACACGGAATACACTGCCTTACCTAACAAACCAGTACACAACCTTATCTATTGCAGTATTATACCCAACAATCCTAAGCTGTCGCGAAACCCCATACCTGACAATAATATACCTACTTCACACATCCAGAAAATAAAACGATATACGTACCGCATAATGCCCCATACCTTACAATAATACTCTTACCGCACGATCCCAATCATTACAATGGTGTACCCACTGCACAACCCCATATTTAAAATACTAAAGTAATGAAATATATACTTTCAATTTTCAGTCATCAAATTAAGTAAATCATTCTAAAACTAAAGAGCATCTCCCTCATGCATAGCTCTCTCCTTAGAGAGATTCTTTGGTTCACTTTTCGGTCATTTTGGTTTCCACACCGCTCTTCAAATATTTATATCTTGATAATTCCAATCATTTGGTCACAAGCATTACTGAAGAGACATAAGTTGTCGAAATGCGCAAAGGGTCACTAAACTAATAGGTATATATTTATTATAACCACTAGGCCGGTGTCACTGCTGGTGGACTGATAGTTCCCGAGGCATTCATAAGCCATCATGACATGAAATATATACTTTAAATTTTCAGTCATCAAATTAAGTAAATCACTCTAAAACTAAGGAGTATCTCCCTCATGCATAGCTCTGTTTAGATAAATTCTTTGTTTCACCTTTCGGTCATTTTGGTTTCAACCAAGCTCTTCAAATATTTATATATTTTGACAATTCCAATCATTTGGTCACGAGCAACCTACTGAAGAGACATTAGTTGTCGAAATGCGCATATGATGCACTAAATTAATAGGTATATATGTTCTGTATTTATTACAATAATATACCTATAACACAGTCCCATATCTTACAATAATATACCTACCGCACAGTTCCATACCTTACTATTATATACCTACCACACAGTCCCATACCTTACAATAATATACTTACCACACAACCCTATACCTTACAATATAATACCTACAACACAGTCCCATACCTTACAATAATATACCTACCGCACAGTTCCATACCTTACTATAATATACCTACCACACAGTCCCATACCTTACGATAATATACCTACCACACAGTCCCATACCTTACAATATAATACCTACCACACTGTCCCATACCTTACGTAAATATACCTACAACACAACCCTATACCTTACAATATAATACCTACCACACAGTCCCATACCTTACAATAATATACCTACCAAACAACCCCATACCTTACGATAATATACTTACCAAACAACCCTATACCTTACGATAATATACTTACCACAGAACCCTATACCTTACAATATAATACCTACCACACAGTCTCATACCTTACAATAATATACCTACCAGACAATCCCATACCTTACAATAATATACCTACCACAGAGTCCCATACCTTACGATAATATAACTACCACACAACCCTATACCTTACAATATACAGTTGGGTGCAGTCGGAATCTTACATTCAAATGCATTTCACAAGTGCACTTCAAGTTTAGTTTTTCGTCCTGAAGACCAGTCATAAAGTGTAGTCAAGTGCACTTGATTACAAGTTTACTTTAAAGTAATTCCCTCTTGAAGTTTACCATCACGGGACACCAAGTTTACTTTTCACCTTTGTTTATTACAATTATCCAGTTTCGTATAACATTATATAATTGCATAATTTGTATAAAAAGATTGTTTTAATAGAAAAATATAAAAAAATGTACATGTATTTAGAAAGTAAACTAAACTGGAAGTGCACTTGGAGTAAACTTGGAATCAAGTTTACTACTAAACTGGATTCCAAGTTTACTCTGTTGTCGCCAGGTAAACTTGAAAAGCAGTCATCAAGTTAACTCGAAGTGCACTTTATGTAAGGTTAGGACTGCACCTAACTGTAATATTTACCACACAGTCCCATACCTTACGATAATATACCTACCACACAACCCTATACCTTACAATTTAATACCTACCACACAGTCTCTTACCTTACAATAGTATACCTACCACACAGTCCCATACCTTACAATTATATACCTACCACACAACCCCATACCTTACAATAATATACCTACCACACAGTTCTATACCTTACAATAGTATACCTACCACACAGTCTCATACCTTACAATAATATAATTACCACACAACCCCATACCTTACAATAAAATACCTTCCACACCCTTCCCACACCTTACAATAATATACCTACCACACAGTCTCATACCTTACAATAATATACCTACCACACAGTCCCATACCTTACAATAATATACCTACCAAACAGCCCCATAACTTACAATAATATACCGACCACACAGTCCCATACCATACCATAATATACCTACCACACAGTTCAACACCTTACAATAATATACCTACCACACAGTCCCATACCTTACAATAATATACAAACCACACAATCCTATACCTTACAATAATATACCTACCACACCCTTCCCACGCCTTGCAATACTATACCTACCACACAGTCTCATACCTTACAATAATATACCTACAACACAGTCCCATACCTTACAGTAATAAACCTACCACACAGTCCCATACCTCACAATAATATACCTACTACACAGTCCCGTACCTTACAATAATATACCTACCACACAACCCTATACCTTACAATATAATACCTACCACACAGTCTCTTACCTTACAATTATATACCTACCACACAGTCCCATACCTTACAATATAATACCTACCAGACAGTTACAATATTTTACCTACACGCACCTACTGCACTGTCCCACACCTGACAATGATATCCTTACTGCAGTCCTATACCTTACAATAATATACCTACTGCACTGCCCCATACCTTGAAATTAGATACCCACGACACACATCATCAGTTGCATCTACAATTGATAATTACAAACGGTTTCTACAGTGCCTTGATCTTAGCAGCTCTACATGCCATCCTCAACGTGCGCACGTTCCTCATTTAATTTTGTATATTCTCCGCGTGACCATGTCATTACTGGTGGTATTGGTATTGTTAATAACACCAAAATAAGAGAACATTTACTTAAAGATCCAAAATACAGAGAATCCAGATCATTGATATGGAGCACGGATTTTGAGAATATTATGAACTGCTGCGAGGAATGTGCTACATGATGGCAAAAATAGAGGAAGTACGGGTCGGCAGTCTTCGTATGAGATCCGCAGTACTCCGATAATTTTTATCCATTCCGGAATGGATAAAAATTATTGGAGTACTGCAGATCTCAAAAATAAAAAAAAAAAAAATTACAAAGCTCTAAAACACCAGATTCGAATCTATTTTTAAATCCTGATGTTGTCAGGGAACTTACCTTCCTCCAAGAACATTATATCATTACACTAGCAGAAAATGCCTCTAATAATTATACATTTACTTGTAAGAAATATTACTTTGCCGGTCTAGTGAAAGAATTAGGACTGAATTCACCTCCAAGACATCGTGCTTATTCGCTCACGTATTTTTAGGTTTTGGAAGTACCTGAGAATCATGAATTTGTCCTAAATACGTCTGGTGTTGACACAAATAAATTAAATTTAGAACTCCATGTTTGTACAACATTCCAAAAATCCACAAAAAACCTTACACACAACGCTTTATCGCTAGTTCCTCTAAGCGTTCCAAAACAAAAACCATGTATCGATGCTACTCACAAAAATATTATCAGAAATTATCTGACCTTCATGGGTAATGCGAAACAGTATATTCCAGAAGTGAAATTAAGCAAATGTGGATCCTTAAAAATTCAAAAGAGTTATTAGAACATCTAAAATCAAAAGGTTTTACTAAAATTCACTCCACCAAATCTTTTGACTTTTCGACTCCTTACACAACGATCCCTCATCAGAAGTTAAAAGACAGATCAGCGGAAATTAATCAAAATGCATTTACTAGTAAAATGCTCCGCTTCTGGCTGATATATTCTTTTACTCATACGAAGCTGAATTCATTCAGTCTTTGCTATCACAAGGAACGAAACAACTCGCTTTTAGCTTCAATTTCACTTACAGATATATAGATGACTTGCTTTCAATTAATAATCCTTCATTCGCGGATTACCTTAGTATCTTCTATCCAAGTGGACTGGAGGTCAAAGAAACCACTAAAAGTAGTAATTCGACTTCGTATTTAGATATGTTGTTGTCTTTCGACACCAATGGTTAATTGAACACCTCACTCTATGACAAACATGACGATTTCAATTTCAATATCACAAACTTTCCATCATCGCCCGCATACTGCGTATTCATATTTCAGTCAATACGTTGTTCCAGAGCATGTTCAAATCACTATGACTTTGTTCTGAGGGCTACGCGTTTTTCAGATAAGCTACTAAACCAGGGTTATATATGTGCTAGACTACCAACGTCACTGAGGAAGTTTTATGGGTCGTTACGAGACTCTTATTACTCCATATGATATCTCGTTATCTAGACTTTTAAATGATATTCTGGACTGAGACCTATTTCGATCATTTTACACAGATTTGACACCTTCTTCACTAGAAGGTTACCTACTTTGACTTGTCCATATATATATATATAAGACAAAATGTTCACTTGTATACAGAAATATATATAAGTCTAAATGAATTCCAACATACCTCGAATTTGCACTATTTAATAATAATAATTGTATTTCACTAACGTTTGCATGTCTATTGACAATCTTCAGGTGAAGTAACACTGTTGCTAAGATAGCAATGACGTCATAGGTTAATAATGTGAGTTTAACATAATTCAATGACGTCATAGAATATGAGGGGAGAAAGCATGCTCTGATTTAGTTAAATATATACAAAACAAATAAATTAAAATATAAACAACAATAAAACAGATTGATCAATAGTAATGATCGTCATTGGTGTCCATTCAATATAGGTTTAAATCTGGCAATAAAGTTATTTTCCTTTATTTCTCTTACATTTTTGTCATTGACCCTCATCTTATAGAACGGAAAAATTTTAAAAGATCCGCCCGCGCATGTATCCAAATGCCCACTGAGCGGAATTTGTCTATAGGCATATATATGGAATTTACACGATTTGACTCTTTTTACTAGGTATATATGGCGGGTGTTGCTAGCACGCAGCAGATGCTCACTCTCCCCAGGCACTTGATCGCACTCCATTATAGAGGTTCACAGATGCTCTTCAAATAGACAACTTTTTTTTATTTTCCACTTGGTTTTCATTTTCACTAATTGTGTATGTCCTCTGGTTTCATGATTTTCAGACTTATGGTTTCGATTTATCCATCATCTTTACATTGTGCCTACCGCACTACCGCACACCTTGCAATAACATTTCTCTCTCACAACCCCACAGTTAACAATAAAATACCTTCCGCAACACCATACCTTTCGAATAATATTCCTACCGAACAATCCCACTTTTTACAATAACACCTACCGCACAGATCCATGCTTTACGCCTAATGAAAATTGCTATACTCACTACACAACCCACTAAACGACTTAATCGATTCTTGCGTGAAATACAGTTTCGTCGCATTTTTGGTGCATTACAGTCGAGACCGATATAACGGCTTGCTTATAGAAACTGAAAATGTAAAACCGAGAAAACAATAAAAAGGGATATTTGTATTTCAACCTACCGAATCTATTTATATATGAAAATAAAATCTGTAATCCAGTTTATAAAAAGCCCACTGCACGGCCTCACAAATTACATTAATATACACACTTCACAACACCGTACCTACCCTATACCGAACAATCCTATGAATGTATAACGCATTTTATCTTGTTGGTGTCTAAATACGTTTTACGCTACTCCGATGTTGATAAAAGTATGAGGCATGTACAGCACAACATCGATTATTACGATCTTCGTTTACAAACTTTTTTGCAAGTAGTCATTTGTGATCACATTCAATCACATACCTGTGTTGGTAAGTTGCTGTCGATTGTTATACGTGTGTAAGTACGCGTAATAAAACTTAAATCGATGAGACAAAATACTTGTTTTGTGAGATTGGCGACATGTTTTCAGAGCATATACTGTTTGGTTCTACGCTATATATTTTT
Organism: Pteria penguin; assembly: GCA_035048485.1. NCBI lineage: Eukaryota > Metazoa > Mollusca > Bivalvia > Pterioida > Pteriidae > Pteria > Pteria penguin. The sequence continues at coordinate 490,135 of CM068592.1, read as the reverse complement.
ATACACTGCATTGCTTGCTACGAGAAAGAACTTGTAAAGCAAGCAAACAAAAGTAAAAGTAGTTACATTGATAAAAACCATTATTTCAGACTATTGAAATCTTTAATTTTTTAATTTACTTGGGATAGTAAATACATAAGTTAAAATATAACAACTGACTGACACTGCCCCATTACTGGAGTAATGTAGCAAGATCACTGAGGCATTTAAAGCAGAGCGGAGTAAAATATGATTTCCACTCCACTAGATACGTTCTTATATCTATTCTTGATAAAAAAGTGTAAACAATAAGTGTTATTATGTAGCTCATTAGGGTGTCATGGTTAAACTACGCTCAATCCTAAAAATATATTATGCAATTCCAGTTTTAATCGCTTATACAGGTATATAGATATTGACCAGAATGTAAGTAGTAGAAGCGATCTAAGTGACGTATATCTGAAAAGCGTTTACACGATGTGTAAATGGCAAACGGTATGTTTGATTGTATCTAAAATATAATAACGTAAGGGTTTTTCCTGGTGATTTTCTAGCATGCTTTAACATATTTGTAAACAAAACAGACAATCATTTCTCCCATATTAGCAAAGTTATCCTCAATATTTGTCAAAATGATCAGCATTTCATCTACGCTGGGAAGTGGAAGTGACACGAGTTTTAATGGAAATGATGCTGACCCAGATACTGGCAGTAGAATGAAGTCATTCTGTAAGGCATTTTGGTCTTGTACAGTTTATGGTGGTTCGTTATGTACGGGGAAGTACAACTTGAATAATTTCTAACATATTAAGTAATTTTATTACTAAATATCCATTAACGTTGTTTGTTCTCGGCGGCTTAGCAAATACATATAATGGTGAGCTGGCTCGTTTGTTAAATGGGCCAATCATGTTGTTCCTACTCGAAAATCAGCGATATGTACAAAAAGCATGTTTCAATATTTGCTAACAAGCAACAGTATTTATGTATTTACACATATTGAATATTATAGAAAAAAGTTGGGTAACTGTAGAAAATACCAGCTGCAATGCCGAAAAGGTGTCAGAAGAGCTGAACGGTTGACCAACAAGCTGCTTGTCCAGGCTGTTACAGAAGGCCTGAAATCGTCACTGAGGAATTCCTACGGTCGCTATGATGATCTCATACGAAAACATGAGGTTCCACTTTGCAGAATGATCCATCACGTTCTAGAGTGCGACTGAATGACTGTTCGACAAATCCTATATTGACGTCACTTTCACAATCTATGTACACTTCTTTGTGAATAAGGACCTTCACCGAATTATGAAATGTTTCAATATAACTGGTCTCACCCAGGAATGTTTCATTTCATACAGGCTTGCAACGTTTTCTCTGGGACAATTCCATACTTTAACCTCCGTTATTACACTTCGACATCTGATATGTGTTTGGTACTTCGTTTTTTATGCTTAAGAACTGTGAGTACTCAGGTATTCTGAAGGGGAATACATTACAAAATAATCACAGAAAACTGTACATGTACCTATTGCGTATTTAGAAAATTTAATGAATTTGAAAAAAAAGGGGGAGATGGGGTGATAATGCTTTAATTGTAATATGAAATCCTTACAGTTAACAAATGTTTCATGAAAATAAAATTGATACTTTGTAACGATATTTGTCTTTTAGTACAGTTAGGTGCGGTCCTAACCTTACATAAAGTGCACTCCGAGTTAACTTTATGACTGCTTTTCAAGTTTACTTGGCGACAACAGAGTAAACTTGGAATCAACTTTAGTAATAAACTTGATTCCAAGTTTAGTACTAAACTTGATTCCAAATTTACTCCAAGTGCACTTCAAGTTTAGTTTACTTTCTAAATACATGTACATTTACTATTAAAACAATATTTTTATATAAAATATGCAATTGTACATAATAAGACAATTATTTCTATGATGTTATACGAAACTGGATAATTGTAATAAACAAACGTGAAAAGTAATATTGGTGTCACGTGATAGTAAACTTAAAGACGGAATTACTTTAAAGTAAACTTGTTATCAAGTGCACTTGACTAAACTTTATGACTGGTTTTCAGGACGAAAAACTAAACTTGAAATGCACTTGTCAAGTGCACTTGAATGTAAGGTTAGGACTGCACCCAACTGTTGTATAATTTACGGAAGTTGTCATGTTCTGGTGAACTATGATTTTCAGCCAATTAGTGGATCGGCAACAAATTCCTAGGAATGAAATTAATATCCACAGAGTGCGTTACCCACAAGGTTTTTTGTGAACAGTATTTGTAACATATTGCGTCACTATCACGTGCCTAGGCGAATCATTGATTGGCTATGGAAAATAACGGTTTCACCAGAAAGAGAACATGACCTCTTACGTGGTTTCGCCAGATCTTTATCCGCAATGGGACAAATAGAGATGCTGAATAGGATATGGTTTAACGCAGATTGATCGAATAGATATCTGCAACATTACTTCAAAAAGAATTAAGATGCTCTTGTGAAAGTGTCAAATGAGCAGACGGTTGTGATGGTAAGAATTGTAATGGTGATGTCTCCTGTTGTTCCTGGGATTGTTGTGTGAAATATGATGGAAGCTTTCTTGTACGAAATGTTGTTACCAAAGTGATAGAGTAGTAATGATTGTCAAGTATAGTTGCCATGATGATGGTGTCAAATGTCCATGTTCTAATGGTGACGGCGGTCGTATATTCATAATTTCTTTGCTGTTTTGGTTTGTCGAGTATTCGTGTGTGGTGGTGGTGGTGGTATTTTCATTTTTTTTTTCTCTCTCTGATTTTGTCGAATGTTCTTAAAACGAAGGTACAATGAACAATCGTGCATGGGTTACCGGTGTCATAAGTGGTATTCTTCAGATGACGATGGTGATAAACATGGTTATGGAAATGGCGGTTTCAAATTTTTATAAATAAAGAATTACTTTGAATTTGAGTATGATCAGTCTCCATAAATCTTATATGAAAATCGAATTTTAGACCCCAGTACTGATAACAAATTGATTGTCATTCATTTTAGATAGCACAATGCTGTCTCTTCCACACCTATTGCGGCCTTTATGGAGCATTCTACATTGTGAAGTGATGACCTTTAAGCCCTCTTTTACCTAAAATTTACATATAAAATCAAAATATAGTAATTTTACCTTCGTTTTCTCTGCAACAGAGTAATATAATACAGCTAAGAGGGTAATATTTTCTTCGATTAAAGAATTTATCTGTTTACTCGGTGAGATTTTATACGATTGATATACATATATTTGTTTTATCAAAGAAAAGGTGATTACATATTCAATCCAATCGATATTAAAGAATGTAGCTTGAAATAGCAACGGATAATTTTACGTATATGCCTTGTGATATATCACTAATTTTACACAAAAGTTATATTTAATCTAGCACTTCCAACTGAAATTATCTAAATATGTGTTTCTACCTATGCCACACATAGGCACAATTAAGTTTCAACTAGTATCCCTTCTTGGATTTAAAAAGAAATCAGAAGTGATTGTTTTTATGATAAGGGGTTATGTCTCATAGATAAGTTAAAAGAATTTTTTTTTCTAAGAAACTTAACTATAAAGTTAATCACAAACAAATTATTTTTCAATAAAGACTTTCTTTGAGATACAGCACAAATTCTAATTTCTGCACTGTGTCACATGGTGAACAAGAAAAAAAAAAAGCAAACAAACAAAGCATAAATACACAAAACAAATAAAAACATAAAAAAATGCCCCACTTACTTTCAAAAAGTAGAAATCTACCAGTAAAATTAGTTAAGAGATATTGTGTGGTCAATCCTTATTCGTCTTTACTATAATCAGAGTTATCTGTGTTTCGCCAGTACTTCACCTGTAATAATTGTGGATGTTTTGTTCATCTGTTCTCTGAAATTTCAGTCACTATTTCATTACATTAATTCATTATCTATCAATTAAAGGATTATTATGCTCGAGCACACTGTTCTTTCTCCTTTCAAGAGAATCATCATTTCCGGCTTCTGATTCAGTTCTGATATAATCAAAATAAAACCATACGGAAGCAGCATGACTTGTACGAAACACGAAATCCGCAAGAGGACATGATGTAATTGATCAATTGATCAGCCGGAACCTACTGCCCTATGGTCATACTGGGCAATACCACCACCACTTCGCCTCAGAACAGTTACCTCGTCAGAATCTTGTGTTATGAATACATCGTCATCATTCAAAATATAATGGTGAGGCACAAAGGGAGGGAATGCTTCCAATCTACCTGATAACATTCACACACAACTTTAATTTATGTAATACTATATAGACATAAATGTGATATTTTCAATCAATTCATTGCGGTTTTGGTTCACAAAAGAGATTTAATCAATATTTTCTGTGTCACGTAATACGAACGTTATTATTACCAGACTGAATAAGAGACACATGCCGTAGAAAGTGATCCCTGTGTCTAACTGTGCTTCACAGGGATAGAATATGTTTTAGATACGCTAATCTGTTAACCTACATCCTTTTTCTTCAACAAATATATGCTATCCCCTACTGTGGCTATGTAGCTGACAACGAAAACCCTCTGCAATTAATGCGCTGTCATGAATCAAATGTAATATTTGGTAATATTTGAGACACCCCCTTCCTTACAAAATACAGATCTATTCAAAGTCAAGAACGCTGGGGTAGGTAAGAAATCTTGAGTCTTGAAATACAGCATTTTTTTGAAGGTAAGTCCAAAAAGGAGAGGATGTAGTATTACCAGTGAAGTTAAAGACATGGAAAACGGAAGGGGTAGTGAAATAAAAAATGCTGGTAGGAACAAAATTTGCACTAAAATTACATTACCAAAAGCAGGTAATATTATCCCCCTGCTCGATATGTATCCATCGTGTAATTTACCACTCAAAACGTATAATATGACCTCCGACCAGCTGATTTTGGTAAATATCACAGCAAGAGTTAGAAAAAAAAATATCGCTCTTTACATCAACCTTAGCAGCTGGTAGTACTACTTTATCTGACAGGAAAACAACATATCTTATCTCCCGTATTACGTAACACCGCGTCGAATGAGTCTGTTGTTTTGCTATTGCAAATTCAGGGACGCCGGGCTTATCTTACAAAAAAAGCCCTGTATTGTCAAGACTTTTGACCTTTATTTTCAACATGATATGCATTGACCTATAGATTAAAGTAGACAGACAGTGTCATATTTAGAACAGAGATATGGGCCTGCCTAAATCAGCCGATCCAAATAGTAAGGATCATATGATGTAGAACCATGGTGCATTTAAATAGAGTTTACAGCGACATGTCATAATTTTAACCTCTCCTTTTCTACATATTATCAGTAATCAGCTTTGTTAAGGCAATACACAATACTATAATGTTACAGAAATCCCGCCAAAACATAATATGACGTCATTGTGACGTCACTATGTTTTCAAAGCATTATATGAAGAGGGATAGACTGCAACAATCAACAGGCCAAGAAAAATGTTGTAGTGCAACCTTTTCCTCAACTCCATTTGTCGTGTAATTTCACATAAAGACTCTTCTACATCTATTTGAAATGCCTCTTGCTGGACCGAACTTTTAAATTTCAAAATATTGACAGAATTTCAATTTCATTAGACTAATTCTTGTAAAATTACACAATTCAGCAATTCCATCCCACTATTTATTTACAATTACACGTTTTATCAGATGGACACAGCTATAAATATCATTGATAGGCTTCCATTTATTGTTTACAACGGAATTTGATTACCAAATTGGGCAGTAAACTAGCACTTTTTGAATATTTGTTGTTAATACTACATATGTTCGCGTGATTGCTATATATAGCATATATACAGCTAGGGATAAAACTAAGATAGCTAAAAGAGTTTAGACTTGTTAAACTATTTGCATTTTATCCGATATTCCACAGTAAATGATGTGTATATTTCTGGTAAGTACTGAGGCATAGGACGTAACAATTTTTTTTCTGAACTAAATGAAAATCGGTGCTAATGAAAGAACACACAGAGTATACTTCCATTTTCCCGCAATCTTATTAAAACGCGACTTGTATTTCGCTCCTCTACGATACTTTCCATGTACAAGATCTTACAACTGCCGATTCAAGGTCATCTCAGGATGACCTTTCAGAACAGCCAATCAAAATTGGAGTTAGAGATCTTTCGGTGTTATATTACATACAAACAATACCGAAAGATCTCTAAGAAAAAAGAGGAGTTACCGGCTCAGTTATGTGGCAGAAGTCACCATGGAGCTATACAATACATGAATATAAATAATATATTAGAACATTTAACACATTACAAAAATATTTGAATGTAGTACAATTACAATACCGACTTAGGACGGTCATTTAATTTGACAAAAGCCAAAGAAATGGTGTGGTTAACCGGTTTACGGGCCTACCTTCCCACTCACCGTAACAGCAGAACAATCAAAAGACGTACATTTAAAAAATTATAAATAACCCTCCATGTAAAGAACAAGGGTCAACAGGTATGGCATATTGAGAGGTCATAAAAATATAAACACGTAAGGTATTATTAAACACATAATGGTATAAAAATGTATGCGACATCAACATGATAAACCGTGCTCTGCAGGTCTGAAAGCGAGCTAAGACCCTAGGTCTGTAGGATTCCCGACTAACAGTCAGAGGGGACGAGGTTCAGGACCATGTCTCCTCTGAAAGAGGTTTGGACAAGGCCCGTCATATAGTCCCCACCGCCCTGTTAGTCAGCGTGCAACGTTCAAGTAAAAGTCTGCATAAGACTGTAGAGCGGCCAAATACAAGACCTATAGTCTTTTTGATGATCTCAATATCATATTGTCTATTTAGGAGACGTTTGACTATTTTATTACATGATAAAATAACGTTATCGGAGCCTTTTACTTTCCTTAGTTTATATACGAGATCACCGTAAAAATTAGGATGGGAAATTCCATTGGATACATACTGTTGAAAAGAAATATTTCCAAATTAAGATAGAAGTTCTGGATAAGATCTGAAGAATTTGCCGAATGTTTTTCTTAGCTTGTGATATCTGTAACCCTGAGTTAAAAGTTTAGTAGTAATTTGTAAATTTCGTTTATGGAAGTCCAAAACATCGGTGCAGCCTCTGACAAATCGAACTAATTGAGATATATAGATGCCATATGATGGGAGTCGAGGGACATCGCCATCCAAGTAAGGGAAATTTACCATAGGAAATCAAAAATCCTCACGTTTATCATAAATATTAGTATATATTAGGTTGTTGATAATTTTGATGTTTAAATCTAAGAAAGGTGTAGATTTATCTCAAGTATTAGTTTTATTCAATGTGAGCTCTGGTGGATATATTTCTGATATAAATTGTTCGAATTCAGGGTTGTCGATCACCAAAATGTCATCCAGATATCTGCAAGTATTATTAAATTTGTCAATTTGAGCTATGCATATATACATGATGGCGGAAATGTCTTTCCACCATTGTTGTCCATGACAATTGAGTTGTTATGGATAAAAATACTATAGTATACAAAGTAAGTTGATATACAGCTTGCATACATGTACTGCAAGATATACATTACTCACCCTCGACTAAAGGTTTCCAAATACGGGATCGCCATTCTTGCTTTACCACGCCCACCTTGACGACTGTTGTTACGGATGCTATGGCCTGACACGAAATGTAAACAATATGGCGGTGAATACGACATTCGAGTACGTCCTGGACGATGTATCCCCGTCATATTTACAGTACACACCGACCCTACAGCAAAACAACAACAACAACAACAACAACAACAACAAAGAGCAGTAGCATTTGTTAAAGCTTCATGCATAAAATCAATGGCCTTTAGTGGAGAAAACGAGTCCCTATCCGTTTCCGCCAGGGTTTATCGAAGTCAAAGAAAATCCAAAAATCCTAGGTCAATTTAGACATCGACAAAAGAGAGAAGGTCGCCGATGCACATTGTAGCTGCAAGACTTGGCTCGACAATAAAGTAAAAGTTACATCATTTCACTATATCTATATAACCATGCGCACTGGCGGTTCTAGGGGAGGATAGTTACAGTACAGTGCAACTTTCTCCCTTGCACTCTACATACTGCGGATGCATAACTTGTTGATTACAGAATTAAACTGAAAAGAAGTCTTTTTTCTGAATATAACAAAATTAAACATCAGAACGTACAGAACATAAATCTTGATACAGTGACACATACTAGCTCAACTTCCCTAAAAAAACTTTCCTAAACTTAATTAATGCCATTTTAAGGACTGCGCCCCAGCTTTTCTGACCAAATAGTGGATAACATCAGTCATGGTTGCACCCCCCCCCTCCCCGTTTCAAAAAGTTCTTTATCCGCCTATGTACTGTCACTAACCTGTTAATGTTATGTTTAACTTCCTGTTATTATTTCGATAATTTCGACAATTTGCATTCAGTGAAATGGAGAAAAAAGTGCAATCTACCCCAAAGTGTATTCTTGTTCCATAATGGAATAGTTCAAATTTATTGTAAAAGTTTATTTCATTTCCAGATTTCTTTTCAGCATTTTTTGCAACGTTCTCAACTTCTGTTTAGTATCCACAGTACCATTTCGTCATTTGCTGGCAGTTTTATCGTTCTAATCATGGTAAGTATTGTTTACAGTCAAGCTGAATCTGAGTTCATGACTTTGAATTTATAATTAACTACCTACTTGCAATACACATCTTTCTATTTCCCTGTCAGTTACAGATATTTTATACCACTTTAACAAGTTTCCATACTATGCATTTGTCCATGCGTAAGAGCACAATGAACTTGTACATGTACACTCACATCACTCTATTTTAGAATATCTGGTCATTGTGATAAACTTTCAGAATTCTGACCTGCTACATGGCATGCTTGTCATGAGCAAAGACTTTTAGAGAGGCCTTTTGCATGCCATCAGACTCAGAGGTCCATTTCCGTAGGAATCTGAAGGAACGTGTATACAGATGTATACATTCCCGTAAAATTTGCTTGTTTAAATTATAAAGTAAAGAAAACATGAACACAATTTTTTAACATATATTGTTTACTGCATCATGCATGGTCATACAATAAACATAGTTCGGAGTATCTTATATTCTTATATTCCAAACAAAAAAGGGTGCTACAATCTTGTGGGAATAACAACAACAGGTGACCTATATGTATGAAGTCAAAGTTTTGTCTTGACTTCATCATAACAAATAGAAATTGATCTTTTAGACTCATTCCTTGCAACCCCGATATTGATATACAGAGGAAAATGGTTCCTCACATCCTTCTGGAACAGGAAATTTGAATATGTTCTGAACCCTTTCCTCAGAAAGTTCTGTGTAATATTGGTAGTCCTCTGATGTTAACGTTTGACAGGATAGGGTTAGTTTAAATGGAAGTTGTTTCATTTTAATATCTCGGAATGTAGCCAATTTCCTCTTTAATTCTTTATTCTCCACGATCACTTTCGAATATTTACCACTGAATACACCGTTATTCTCCTTCTGTCTTTTGTTTTCAGCAGCAATCGCTAGTAACTTTAAAGGATCCAGGATTAATAATAATAAAAGATTAAATGTCATGTATATCAATTAAACATATTAAGTAGGTATTATATATCGTCAGGCTCACCATATCCAATCCATTACACAACCAAGGGATACAAATGCATACAAGTCAGGAGCCACAACTTTTCCAAAGCCAGTCATTAATCTGGTGGATATCATATCTGACTTGCAAATTGAATGGACTGAAGTAGCAATTACCCAGACCGATGCAGTTAACATAGAGAAGTCTACTCGAGCACAAGCCAGTAATTCCACCTGGTTCGTGGAAAGAAAAAAGAAGTATCAAACATTAGTAAAATTATAAGGAGGAAGAAGGATGTCAATGAAGTTTTCATGAGAAACATATTTGAAAAGGTAAATGTATCATCAGCTGCAGCCAGCTTTGGAAAAGCTAATGAAGGAATTGCTAAACAAGTGTACATTAAATCACTGGAAGTCATGATGTGGGGCTAGTCTTAAATCCTGATTCATTAGTGTGTGACAATACAGTAACTGGTGTAGTTCAAATAAAATGTCCTTACTCAGTTCGTGATATGACGATACTACAAGCATGTTGCTGTACAGGCTACAGGATTGTAATACACATGTATATGATGCAGAATGTACACTACTACAGTGTTGCTGTACAGCCTACGGGTTTTATAATACACATGTATATGATGCAGAATGTACACTACTACAGTGTTACTGTACAGCCTATGGGATTGTAATACACATGTATATGATGCAGAATGTACACTAGTACAGTGTTGATGTACAGCCTACGGGATTGTAATACACATGTATATGATGCAGAATGTACACTACTATTGTGCTACTGTACAGCCTACGGGATTGTAATACACATGTATATGATGCAGAATCTACACTACTACAGTGTTGCTGTACAGCCTACGCGATTGTAATACACATGTATATGATGCAGAATGTACACTACTATTGTGTTACTGTACAGCCTACAGGATTGTAATACACATGTATATGATGCAGAATGTACACTAGTACAGTGTTGCTGTACAGCCTACGGGATTGTAATACACATGTATATGATGCAGAATGTACACTACTACAGCGTTGCTGTACAACATACGGGATTGTAATACACATGTATATGATGCAGAATATACACTACTACAGTGTTGCTATACAGCCTACGGGATTGTAATACACATGTATATGATGCAGAATGCACACTACTACAGTGTTACTGTACAGCCAACGGGATTGTAATACACATGTATATGATGCAGAATGCACACTACTACAATGTTGCTGTACAGCCTACGGGATTATAATACACATGTATATGATGCAGAATGTACACTACTACAGTGTTGCTGTACAGCCTTCCGGATTGTAATACACATGTATATGATGCAGAATATACACTACTACAGTGTTGCTGTACAGCCTACGGGATTGTGATACACATGTATATGATATAGAATATACACCACTACAGTGTTACTGTACAGCCTACGGGATTGTAATACACATGTATATGATGCAGAATGTACACTAGTACAGTGTTGCTGTACAACCTACAGGATTGTAATACACATGTATATGATGCAGAATGTACACTAGTACAGTGTTCCTGTACAACGTACAGGATTGTACTACACATGTATATGATGCAGAATGTACACTACTACAGTGTTGCTGTACAGCCTACGGGATTGTGATACACATGTATATGATATAGAATATACACCACCACAGTGTTGCTGTACAGCCTACAGGATTGTAATACACATGTATGTGATGCAGAATGTACACTACGACAGTGTTGCTGCACAGCCTACAGGATTGTAGTACACATGTATATGATGCAGAATGTACACTACTACAGTGTTCCTGTACAACCTACAGGATTGTAATACACATGTATATGATGCAGAATGTACACTACTATAGTGTTGCTGTACAGCCTACGGGATTGTAATACACATGCATATGATGCAGAATGTACACTACAACAGTGTTGCTGTACAGCCTACGGGATTGTAATACACATGTATATGATGCAGAATGTACACTACTACAGTGTTGCTGTACAGCCTACGGTATTGTAATACACATGTATATATTGCAGAATGTACAGTAGTACAGTGTTGCTGTACAGCCTACAGGATTGTAATACACATGTATATGATGCAGAATGTACACTACCACAGTGTTGCTGTACAGCCTACGGGATTGTAATACACATGTATATGATGCAGAATGTACACTACTACAGTGTTGCTGTACAGCCTATGGGATTGTAATACACATGTATATGATGCAGAATGCACACTACTACAATGTTGCTGTACAGCCTACGGGATTGTAATACACATGTATATGATGCAGAATGTACACTATTACAGTGTTGCTCTACAGCCTACCGGATTGTAATACACATGTATATGATGCAGAATATACACTACTACAGTGTTGCTGTACAGCCTACGGGATTGTGATACACATGTATATGATATAGAATATACACCACTACAGTGTTACTGTCCAGCCTACGGGATTGTAATACACATGTATATGATGCAGAATGTACACTAGTACAGTGTTGCTGTACAACCTACAGGATTGTAATACACATGTATATGATGCAGAATATACACTAGTACAGTGTTCCTGTACAACGTACAGGATTGTAATACACATGTATATGATGCAGAATGTACACTTCTACAGTGTTGCTGTACAGGCTACGGTATTGTAATACACATGTATATATTCCAGAATGTACAGTAGTACAGTGTTGCTGTACAGCCTACAGGATTGTAATACACATGTATGTGATGCAGAATGTACACTACTACAGTGTTGCTGTACAGCCTACAGGATTGTAATACACATGTATATGATGCAGAATGTACACTACTACAGTGTTCCTGTACAACCTACAGGATTGTAATACACATGTATATGATGCAGAATGTACACTACTATAGTGTTGCTGTACAGCCTACGGGATTGTAATACACATGTATATGATGCAGAATGTACACTACAACAGTGTTGCTGTACAGCCTACAGGATTGTAATACACATGTATATGATGCAGAATGTACACTACTACAGTGTTGCTGTACAGCCTACGGTATTGTAATACACATGTATATATTGCAGAATGTACAGTAGTACAGTGTTGCTGTACAGCCTACAGGATTGTAATACACATGTATATGATGCAGAATGTACACTACCACAGTGTTGCTGTACAGCCTACGGGATTGTAATACACATGTATATGATGCAGAATGCACACTACTACAGTGTTACTGTACAGCCAACGGGATTGTAATACACATGTATATGATGCAGAATGTACACTATTACAGTGTTACTGTACAGGCTACAGGATTGTAATACACATGTATATGGTGCAGAATGTACACTAGTACAGTGTTGATGCACAGCCTACGGGATTGTAATACACATGTATATGATGCAGAATGTACACTACTATTGTGTTACTGTACAGCCTACGGGATTGTAATACACATGTATATGATGCAGAATCTACACTACTACAGTGTTGCTGTACAGCCTACGGGATTGTAATACACATGTATATGATGCAGAATGTACACTACTATTGTGTTACTGTACAGCCTACAGGATTGTAATACACATGTATATGATGCAGAATGTACACTAGTACAGTGTTGCTGTACAGCCTACGGGATTGTAATACACATGTATATGATGCAGAATGTACACTACTACATCGTTGCTGTACAGCCTACGGGATTGTAATACACATGTATATGATGCAGAATATACACTACTACAGTGTTGCTATACAGCCTACGGGATTGTAATACACATGTATATGATGCAGAATGCACACTACTACAGTGTTACTGTACAGCCTACGGGATTGTAATACACATGTATATGATGCAGAATGCACACTACTACAATGTTGCTGTACAGCCTACGGGATTGTAATACACATGTATATGATGCAGAATGTACACTACTACAGTGTTGCTGTACAGCCTTCCGGATTGTAATACACATGTATATGATGCAGAATATACACTACTACAGTGTTGCTGTACAGCCTACGGGATTGTGATACACATGTATATGATATAGAATATACACCACCACAGTGTTACTGTACAGCCTACGGGATTGTAATACACATGTATATGATGCAGAATGTACACTAGTACAGTGTTGCTGTACAACCTACAGGATTGTAATACACATGTATATGATGCAGAATGTACACTAGTACAGTGTTCCTGTACAACGTACAGGATTGTAATACACATGCATATGATGCAGAATGTACACTTCTACAGTGTTGCTGTATAGCCTAGGGTATTGTAATACACATGTATATATTCCAGAATGTACAGTAGTACAGTGTTGCTGTACAGCCTACAGGATTGTAATACACATGTATGTGATGCAGAATGTACAGTACGACAGTGTTGCTGTACAGCCTACAGGATTGTCATACACATGTATATGATGCAGAATGTACACTACTACAGTGTTCCTGTACAACCTACAGGATTGTAATAGACATGTATATGATGCAGAATGTACACTACTATAGTGTTGCTGTACAGCCTACGGGATTGTAATACACATGCATATGATGCAGAATGTACACTACAACAGTGTTGCTGTACAGCCTACGGGATTGTAATACACATGTATATGATGCAGAATCTACACTACTACAGTGTTGCTGTACAGCCTACGGTATTGTAATACACATGTATATATTGCAGAATGTACAGTAGCACAGTGTTGCTGTACAGCCTACAGGATTGTAATACACATGTATATGATGCAGAATGTACACTACCACAGTGTTGCTGTACAGCCTACGGGATTGTAATACACATGTATATGATGCAGAATGTACACTACTACAGTGTTGCTGTACAGCCTATGGGATTGTAATACACATGTATATGATGCAGAATGTACACTAGTACAGCGTTGCTGTACAGCCTACGGGATTGTAATACACATGTATATGATGCAGAATGTACACTACTACAGTGTTGCTATACAGCCTACGGGATTGTAATACACATGTATATGATGCAGAATGTACACTACTACAGTGTTACTGTACAGCCTACGGGTTTGTAATACACATGTATATGATGCAGAATGCACACTACTACAATGTTGCTGTACAGCCTACGGGATTGTAATACACATGTATATGATGCAGAATGTACACTATTACAGTGTTGCTCTACAGCCTACCGGATTGTAATACACATGTATATGATGCAGAATATACACTACTACAGTGTTGCTGTACAGCCTACGGGATTGTGATACACATGTATATGATATAGAATATACACCACTACAGTGTTACTGTCCAGCCTACGGGATTGTAATACACATGTATATGATGCAGAATATACACTAGTACAGTGTTCCTGTACAACGTACAGGATTGTAATACACATGTATATGATGCAGAATGTACACTTTTACAGTGTTGCTGTACAGGCTACGGTATTGTAATACACATGTATATATTCCAGAATGTACAGTAGTACAGTGTTGCTGTACAGCCTACAGGATTGTAATACACATGTATGTGATGCAGAATGTACACTACTATAGTGTTACTGTACAGCCTACGGAATTGTAATACACATGTATATGATGCAGAATGTACACTACTACAGTGTTACTGTAGAGCCTACGGGATTGTAATACACATGTATATGATGCAGAATGTACAGTTGTACAGTGTTGCTGTACAGGCTACAGGATTGTAATACACATGGATATGATGCAGAATGTACACTAGTACAGTGTTGCTGTACAGCCT
Organism: Pteria penguin; assembly: GCA_035048485.1. Taxonomy (NCBI): domain Eukaryota; kingdom Metazoa; phylum Mollusca; class Bivalvia; order Pterioida; family Pteriidae; genus Pteria; species Pteria penguin. Next base: position 474,715 of record CM068592.1, on the reverse strand, counting down.
ACGGGATTGTAATACACATGTATATGATGCAGAATGTACACTACTATAGTGTTACTGTACAGCCTACGGAATTGTAATACACATGTATATGATGCAGAATGTACACTACTACAGTGTTACTGTAAAGCCTACGGGATTGTAATACACATGTATATGATGCAGAATGTACAGTTGTACAGTGCTGCTGTACAGCCTACAGGATTGTAATACACATGTATATGATGCGGAATGTACACTACTACAGTGTTGCTGTACAGCCTACAGGATTGTAATACACATGTATATGATGCAGAATGTACACTACTACAGTGTTGCTGTACAGCCTACTCGAGTGTAAAAGACATGTATATGATGCGGAATGTACACTACTACAGTGTTGCTCTACAGCCTACAGGATTGTAATACACATGTATATGATGCAGAATGTACACTACAACAGTGTTGCTGTACAGCCTACAGGATTGTAATACACATGTATATGATGCAGAATGCACACTACTACAGTGTTGCTGTACAGCCTACAGGATTGTAATACACATGTATATGATGCAGAATGTACACCAGTACAGTGTTGCTGTACAACCTACAGGATTGTAATACACATGTATATGATGCAGAATATACACTAGTACAGTGTTCCTGTACAACGTACAGGATTGTAATACACATGTATATGATGCAGAATGTACACTTCTACAGTGTTGCTGTACAGGCTACGGTATTGTAATACACATGTATATATTCCAGAATGTACAGTAGTACAGTGTTGCTGTACAGCCTACAGGATTGTAATACACATGTATGTGATGCAGAATGTACACTACTACAGTGTTGCTGTACAGCCTACAGGATTGTAATACACATGTATATGATGCAGAATGTACACTACTACAGTGTTCCTGTACAACCTACAGGATTGTAATACACATGTGTATGATGCAGAATGTACACTACTATAGTGTTGCTGTACAGCCTACGGGATTGTAATACACATGTATATGATGCAGAATGTACACTACAACAGTGTTGCTGTACAGCCTACGGGATTGTAATACACATGTATATGATGCAGAATGTACACTACTACAGTGTTGCTGTACAGCCTACGGTATTGTAATACACATGTATATATTGCAGAATGTACAGTAGTACAGTGTTGCTGTACAGCCTACAGGATTGTAATACACATGTATATGATGCAGAATGTACACTACCACAGTGTTGCTGTACAGCCTACGAGATTGTAATACACATGTATATGATGCAGAATGCACACTACTACAGTGTTACTGTACAGCCAACGGGATTGTAATACACATGTATATGATGCAGAATGTACACTATTACAGTGTTACTGTACAGGCTACAGGATTGTAATACACATGTATATGGTGCAGAATGTACACTACTACAGTGTTGCTGTACAGCCTACGGGATTGTAATACACATGTATATGATGCAGAATGCACACTACTACAGTGTTACTGTAGAGCCTATGGGATTGTAATACACATGTATATGATGCAGAATGTACACTACTACAGTGTTGCTGTACAGCCTACGGGATTGTAATACACATGTATATGATGCAGAATGTACACTACTACAGTGTTGCTGTACAGCCTACGGGATTGTAATACACGTGTATATGATGCAGAATGTACACTACTACAGTGTTGCTCCACAGCCTACCGGATTGTAATACACATGTATATGATGCAGAATGCACACTACTACAGTGTTACTGTACAGCCTACAGGATTGTAATACACATGTATATGATGCAGAATGTACACTACTACAGTGTTGCTGTACAGCCCACGGGATTGTAATACACGTGTATATGATGTAGAATGTACACCACTACAGTGTTACTGTACAGCCTACGGGATTGTAATACACATGTATATGATGCAGAATGTACACTAGTACAGTGTTGCTGTACAACCTACAGGATTGTAATACACATGTATATGATGCAGAATGTACACTAGTACAGTGTTCCTGTACAACCTACAGGATTGTAATACACATGTATATGATGCAGAATGTACACTACTACATTGTTGCTGTACAGTCTACGGGATTGTAATACACATGTATATGATGCAGAATATACACTACTACAGTGTTGCTGTACAGCCTACGGGATTGTAATACACATGGGTATATTGCAGAATGTACAGTAGTACAGTGTTGCTGTACAGCCTACGGGATTGTAATACACATGTATATGATGCAGAATGTACACTACTACAGTGTTCCTGTACAACCTACAGGATTGTAATACACATGTATATGATGCAGAATGTACACTACTACAGTGTTCCGGTACAACCTACAGGATTGTAATACACATGTATATGATGCAGAATGTACACTACTACAGTGTTACTGTACAGCCTACAGGATTGTAATACACATGTATATGATGCAGAATGTACACTACTACAGTGTTGCTGCACAACCTACGGGATTGCAATACACATGTTATATGATGCAGAATGCACACTACTACAGTGTTACTGTACAGCCTACAGGATTGTAATACACATGTATATGATGCAGAATGTACACTACTACATTGTTGCTGTACAGCCTACGGGATTGTAATACACATGTATATGATGCAGAATATACACTACTACAGTGTTGCTGTACAGCCTACGGGATTGTAATACACATGTATAGGATGTAGAATGTACACCACTACAGTGTTACTGTGCAGCCTACGGGATTGTAATACACATGTATATGATGCAGAATGTACACTAGTACAGTGTTGCTGTACAACTTACAGGATTGTAATACACATGTATATGATGCAGAATGTACACTATTACAGTGTTCCTGTACACACTACTACAGTGTTACTGTACAGCCTACAGGATTGTAATACACATGTATATAATGCAGAATGTACACTACTACAGTGTTGCTGTACAGCCCACGGGATTGTAATACACGTGTATATGATGTAGAATGTACACCACTACAGTGTTACTGTACAGCCTACGGGATTGTAATACACATGTATATGATGCAGAATGTACACTAGTACAGTGTTGCTGTACAACCTACAGGATTGTAATACACATGTATATGATGCAGAATGTACACTAGTACAGTGTTCCTGTACAACCTACAGGATTGTAATACACATGTATATGATGCAGAATGTACACTACTACATTGTTGCTGTACAGCCTACGGGATTGTAATACACATGTATATGATGCAGAATATACACTACTACAGTGTTGCTGTACAGCCTACGGTATTGTAATACACATGGGTATATTGCAGAATGTACAGTAGTACAGTGTTGCTGTACAGCCTACGGGATTGTAATACACATGTATATGATGCAGAATGTACACTACTACAGTGTTCCTGTACAACCTACAGGATTGTAATACACATGTATATGATGCAGAATGTACACTACTACAGTGTTCCTGTACAACCTACAGGATTGTAATACACATGTATATGATGCAGAATGTACACTACTACAGTGTTACTGTACAGCCTACAGGATTGTAATACACATGTATATGATGCAGAATGTACACTACTACAGTGTTGCTGCACAACCTACGGGATTGTAATACACATGTATATGATGCAGAATGCACACTACTACAGTGTTGCTGTACAGCCTACAGGATTGTAATACACATGTATATGATGCAGAATGTACACTACTACATTGTTGCTGTACAGCCTACGTGATTGTAATACACATGTATATGATGCAGAATATACACTACTACAGTGTTGCTGTACAGCCTACGGGATTGTAATACACATGTATATGATGTAGAATGTACACCACTACAGTGTTACTGTGCAGCCTACGGGATTGTAATACACATGTATATGATGCAGAATGTACACTAGTACAGTGTTGCTGTACAACTTACAGGATTGTAATACACATGTATATGATGCAGAATGTACACTAGTACAGTGTTCCTGTACAACCTACAGGATTGTAATGCACATGTATATGATGCAGAATGTACACTTCTACAGTGTTGCTGTACAGCCTACAGTATTGTAATACACATGGATATATTGCAGAATGTACAGTAGTACAGTGTTGCTGTACAGCCTACGGAATTGTAATGCACATGTATATGATGCAGAATGTACACTACGACAGTGTTCCTGTACAACCTACAGGATTGTAATACACATGTATATGATGCAGAATGTACACTACTACAGTGTTCCTGTACAACCTACAGGATTGTAATACAGATGTATATGATGCAGAATGTACACTACTATAGTGTTGCTGTACAGCCTACGGGATTGTAATACACATGTATATGATGCAGAATGTACACTACTTCAGTGTTCCTGTACAACCTACAGTATTGTAATACACATGTATATGAGGCAGAATGTACACTACTACAGTGTTACTGTACAACCTACAGGATTGTAATACACATGTATATGATGCAGAATGTACACTACTACAGTGTTACTGTACAACCTACAGGATTGTTAATACACCTGTGTATGATGTAGAATGTACACTACTACAGTGTTACTGTACAGCCTACGGGATTGTAATACACATGTATATGATGCAGAATGTACACTACTATTGTGCTACTGTACAGCCTACGGGATTGTAATACACATGTATATGATGCAGAATCTACACTACTACAGTGTTGCTGTACAGCCTACGCGATTGTAATACACATGTATATGATGCAGAATGTACACCACTACAGTGTTACTGTGCAGCCTACGGGATTGTAATACACATGTATATGATGCAGAATGTACACTAGTACAGTGTTCCTGTACAACCTACAGGATTGTAATACACATGTATATGATGCAGAATGTACACTACTACATTGTTGCTGTACAGCCTACGGGATTGTAATACACATGTATATGATGCAGAATATACACTACTACAGTGTTGCTGTACAGCCTACGGTATTGTAATACACATGGGTATATTGCAGAATGTACAGTAGTACAGTGTTGCTGTACAGCCTACGGGATTGTAATACACATGTATATGATGCAGAATGTACACTACTACAGTGTTCCTGTACAACCTACAGGATTGTAATACACATGTATATGATGCAGAATGTACACTACTACAGTGTTCCTGTACAACCTACAGGATTGTAATACACATGTATATGATGCAGAATGTACACTACTACAGTGTTACTGTACAGCCTACAGGATTGTAATACACATGTATATGATGCAGAATGTACACTACTACAGTGTTGCTGCACAACCTACGGGATTGTAATACACATGTATATGATGCAGAATGCACACTACTACAGTGTTACTGTACAGCCTACAGGATTGTAATACACATGTATATGATGCAGAATGTACACTACTACATTGTTGCTGTACAGCCTACGTGATTGTAATACACATGTATATGATGCAGAATATACACTACTACAGTGTTGCTGTACAGCCTACGGGATTGTAATACACATGTATATGATGTAGAATGTACACCACTACAGTGTTACTGTGCAGCCTACGGGATTGTAATACACATGTATATGATGCAGAATGTACACTAGTACAGTGTTGCTGTACAACTTACAGGATTGTAATACACATGTATATGATGCAGAATGTACACTAGTACAGTGTTCCTGTACAACCTACAGGATTGTAATGCACATGTATATGATGCAGAATGTACACTTCTACAGTGTTGCTGTACAGCCTACAGTATTGTAATACACATGGATATATTGCAGAATGTACAGTAGTACAGTGTTGCTGTACAGCCTACGGAATTGTAATGCACATGTATATGATGCAGAATGTACACTACGACAGTGTTCCTGTACAACCTACAGGATTGTAATACACATGTATATGATGCAGAATGTACACTACTACAGTGTTCCTGTACAACCTACAGGATTGTAATACAGATGTATATGATGCAGAATGTACACTACTATAGTGTTGCTGTACAGCCTACGGGATTGTAATACACATGTATATGATGCAGAATGTACACTACTTCAGTGTTCCTGTACAACCTACAGTATTGTAATACACATGTATATGAGGCAGAATGTACACTACTACAGTGTTACTGTACAACCTACAGGATTGTAATACACATGTATATGATGCAGAATGTACACTACTACAGTGTTACTGTACAACCTACAGGATTGTTAATACACCTGTGTATGATGTAGAATGTACACTACTACAGTGTTACTGTACAGCCTACGGGATTGTAATACACATGTATATGATGCAGAATGTACACTACTATTGTGCTACTGTACAGCCTACGGGATTGTAATACACATGTATATGATGCAGAATCTACACTACTACAGTGTTGCTGTACAGCCTACGCGATTGTAATACACATGTATATGATGCAGAATGTACACTACTATTGTGTTACTGTACAGCCTACAGGATTGTAATACACATGTATATGATGCAGAATGTACACTAGTACAGTGTTGCTGTACAGCCTACGGGATTGTAATACACATGTATATGATGCAGAATGTACACTACTACAGCGTCGCTGTACAACCTACGGGATTGTAATACACATGTATATGATGCAGAATATACACTACTACAGTGTTGCTATACAGCCTACGGGATTGTAATACACATGTATATGATGCAGAATGCACACTACTACAGTGTTACTGTACAGCCTACGGGATTGTAATACACATGTATATGATGCAGAATGCACACTACTACAATGTTGCTGTACAGCCTACGGGATTGTAATACACATGTATATGATGCAGAATGTACACTACTACAGTGTTGCTGTACAGCCTTCCGGATTGTAATACACATGTATATGATGCAGAATATACACTACTACAGTGTTGCTGTACAGCCTACGGGATTGTGATACACATGTATATGATATAGAATATACACCACTACAGTGTTACTGTACAGCCTACGGGATTGTAATACACATGTATATGATGCAGAATGTACACTAGTACAGTGTTGCTGTACAACCTACAGGATTGTAATACACATGTATATGATGCAGAATGTACACTAGTACAGTGTTCCTGTACAACGTACAGGAATGTAATACACATGTATATGATGCAGAATGTACACTACTACAGTGTTGCTGTACAGCCTACGGGATTGTGATACACATGTATATGATATAGAATATACACCACCACAGTGTTGCTGTACAGCCTACAGGATTGTAATACACATGTATGTGATGCAGAATGTACACTACGACAGTGTTGCTGCACAGCCTACAGGATTGTAATACACATGTATATGATGCAGAATGTACACTACTACAGTGTTCCTGTACAACCTACAGGATTGTAATACACATGTATATGATGGAGAATGTACACTACTATAGTGTTGCTGTACAGCCTACGGGATTGTAATACACATGCATATGATGCAGAATGTACACTACAACAGTGTTGCTGTACAGCCTACGGGATTGTAATACACATGTATATGATGCAGAATGTACACTACTACAGTGTTGCTGTACAGCCTACGGTATTGTAATACACATGTATATATTGCAATATGTACAGTAGTACAGTGTTGCTGTACAGCCTACAGGATTGTAATACACATGTATATGATGCAGAATGTACACTACCACAGTGTTGCTGTACAGCCTACGGGATTGTAATACACATGTATATGATGCAGAATGTACACTACTACAGTGTTGCTGTACAGCCTATGGGATTGTAATACACATGTATATGATGCAGAATGCACACTACTACAATGTTGCTGTACAGCCTACGGGATTGTAATACACATGTATATGATGCAGAATGTACACTATTACAGTGTTGCTCTACAGCCTACCGGATTGTAATACACATGTATATGATGCAGAATATACACTACTACAGTGTTGCTGTACAGCCTACGGGATTGTGATACACATGTATATGATATAGAATATACACCACTACAGTGTTGCTGTCCAGCCCACGGGATTGTAATACACATGTATATGATGCAGAATGTACACTAGTACAGTGTTGCTGTACAACCTACAGGATTGTAATGCACATGTATATGATGCAGAATGTACACTTCTACAGTGTTGCTGTACAGCCTACAGTATTGTAATACACATGGATATATTGCAGAATGTACAGTAGTACAGTGTTGCTGTACAGCCTACGGAATTGTAATGCACATGTATATGATGCAGAATGTACACTACGACAGTGTTCCTGTACAACCTACAGGATTGTAATACACATGTATATGATGCAGAATGTACACTACTACAGTGTTCCTGTACAACCTACAGGATTGTAATACAGATGTATATGATGCAGAATGTACACTACTATAGTGTTGCTGTACAGCCTACGGGATTGTAATACACATGTATATGATGCAGAATGTACACTACTTCAGTGTTCCTGTACAACCTACAGTATTGTAATACACATGTATATGAGGCAGAATGTACACTACTACAGTGTTACTGTACAACCTACAGGATTGTAATACACATGTATATGATGCAGAATGTACACTACTACAGTGTTACTGTACAACCTACAGGATTGTTAATACACCTGTGTATGATGTAGAATGTACACTACTACAGTGTTACTGTACAGCCTACGGGATTGTAATACACATGTATATGATGCAGAATATACACTACTATTGTGCTACTGTACAGCCTACGGGATTGTAATACACATGTATATGATGCAGAATCTACACTACTACAGTGTTGCTGTACAGCCTACGCGATTGTAATACACATGTATATGATGCAGAATGTACACTATTACAGTGTTGCTCTACAGCCTACCGGATTGTAATACACATGTATATGATGCAGAATATACACTACTACAGTGTTGCTGTACAGCCTACGGGATTGTGATACACATGTATATGATATAGAATATACACCACTACAGTGTTGCTGTCCAGCCCACGGGATTGTAATACACATGTATATGATGCAGAATGTACACTAGTACAGTGTTGCTGTACAACCTACAGGATTGTAATGCACATGTATATGATGCAGAATGTACACTTCTACAGTGTTGCTGTACAGCCTACAGTATTGTAATACACATGGATATATTGCAGAATGTACAGTAGTACAGTGTTGCTGTACAGCCTACGGAATTGTAATGCACATGTATATGATGCAGAATGTACACTACGACAGTGTTCCTGTACAACCTACAGGATTGTAATACACATGTATATGATGCAGAATGTACACTACTACAGTGTTCCTGTACAACCTACAGGATTGTAATACAGATGTATATGATGCAGAATGTACACTACTATAGTGTTGCTGTACAGCCTACGGGATTGTAATACACATGTATATGATGCAGAATGTACACTACTTCAGTGTTCCTGTACAACCTACAGTATTGTAATACACATGTATATGAGGCAGAATGTACACTACTACAGTGTTACTGTACAACCTACAGGATTGTAATACACATGTATATGATGCAGAATGTACACTACTACAGTGTTACTGTACAACCTACAGGATTGTTAATACACCTGTGTATGATGTAGAATGTACACTACTACAGTGTTACTGTACAGCCTACGGGATTGTAATACACATGTATATGATGCAGAATATACACTACTATTGTGCTACTGTACAGCCTACGGGATTGTAATACACATGTATATGATGCAGAATCTACACTACTACAGTGTTGCTGTACAGCCTACGCGATTGTAATACACATGTATATGATGCAGAATGTACACTACTATTGTGTTACTGTACAGCCTACAGGATTGTAATACACATGTATATGATGCAGAATGTACACTAGTACAGTGTTGCTGTACAGCCTACGGGATTGTAATACACATGTATATGATGCAGAATGTACACTACTACAGCGTTGCTGTACAACCTACGGGATTGTAATACACATGTATATGATGCAGAATATACACCACTACAGTGTTGCTATACAGCCTACGGGATTGTAATACACATGTATATGATGCAGAATGCACACTACTACAGTGTTACTGTACAGCCTACGGGATTGTAATACACATGTATATGATGCAGAATGCACACTACTACAATGTTGCTGTACAGCCTACGGGATTGTAATACACATGTATATGATGCAGAATGTACACTACTACAGTGTTGCTGTACAGCCTTCCGGATTGTAATACACATGTATATGATGCAGAATATACACTACTACAGTGTTGCTGTACAGCCTACGGGATTGTGATACACATGTATATGATATAGAATATACACCACTACAGTGTTACTGTACAGCCTACGGGATTGTAATACACATGTATATGATGCAGAATGTACACTACTACAGTGTTCCTGTACAACCTACAGGATTGTAATACACATGTATATGATGCAGAATGTACACTAGTACAGTGTTCCTGTACAACGTACAGGATTGTAATACACATGTATATGATGCAGAATGTACACTACTACAGTGTTGCTGTACAGCCTACGGGATTGTGATACACATGTATATGATATAGAATATACACCACCACAGTGTTGCTGTACAGCCTACAGGATTGTAATACACATGTATGTGATGCAGAATGTACACTACGACAGTGTTGCTGCACAGCCTACAGGATTGTAATACACATGTATATGATGCAGAATGTACACTACTACAGTGTTCCTGTACAACCTACAGGATTGTAATACACATGTATATGATGCAGAATGTACACTACTATAGTGTTGCTGTACAGCCTACGGGATTGTAATACACATGCATATGATGCAGAATGTACACTACAACAGTGTTGCTGTACAGCCTACGGGATTGTAATACACATGTATATGATGCAGAATGTACACTACTACAGTGTTGCTGTACAGCCTACGGGATTGTAATACACATGTATATATTGCAGAATGTACAGTAGTACAGTGTTGCTGTACAGCCTACAGGATTGTAATACACATGTATATGATGCAGAATGTACACTACCACAGTGTTGCTGTACAGCCTACGGGATTGTAATACACATGTATATGATGCAGAATGTACACTACTACAGTGTTGCTGTACAGCCTATGGGATTGTAATACACATGTATATGATGCAGAATGCACACTACTACAATGTTGCTGTACAGCCTACGGGATTGTAATACACATGTATATGATGCAGAATGTACACTATTACAGTGTTGCTCTACAGCCTACCGGATTGTAATACACATGTATATGATGCAGAATATACACTACTACAGTGTTGCTGTACAGCCTACGGGATTGTGATACACATGTATATGATATAGAATATACACCACTACAGTGTTACTGTCCAGCCCACGGGATTGTAATACACATGTATATGATGCAGAATGTACACTAGTACAGTGTTGCTGTACAACCTACAGGATTGTAATACACATGTATATGATGCAGAATATACACTAGTACAGTGTTCCTGTACAACGTACAGGATTGTAATACACATGTATATGATGCAGAATGTACACTTCTACAGTGTTGCTGTACAGGCTACGGTATTGTAATACACATGTATATATTCCAGAATGTACAGTAGTACAGTGTTGCTGTACAGCCTACAGGATTGTAATACACATGTATGTGATGCAGAATGTACACTACTACAGTGTTACTGTACAGCCTAGAGGATTGTAATACACATGTATATGATGCAGAATGTACACTACTACAGTGTTCCTGTACAACCTACAGGATTGTAATACACATGTATATGATGCAGAATGTACACTACTATAGTGTTGCTGTACAGCCTACGGGATTGTAATACACATGTATATGATGCAGAATGTACACTACAACAGTGTTGCTGTACAGCCTACGGGATTGTAATACACATGTATATGATGCAGAATGTACACTACTACAGTGTTGCTGTACAGCCTACGGTATTGTAATACACATGTATATATTGCAGAATGTACAGTAGTACAGTGTTGCTGTACAGCCTACAGGATTGTAATACACATGTATATGATGCAGAATGTACACTACCACAGTGTTGCTGTACAGCCTACGGGATTGTAATACACATGTATATGATGCAGAATGCACACTACTACAGTGTTACTGTACAGCCAACGGGATTGTAATACACATGTATATGATGCAGAATGTACACTATTACAGTGTTACTGTACAGGCTACAGGATTGTAATACACATGTATATGGTGCAGAATGTACACTAGTACAGTGTTGATGCACAGCCTACGGGATTGTAATACACATGTATATGATGCAGAATGTACACTACTATTGTGTTACTGTACAGCCTACGGGATTGTAATACACATGTATATGATGCAGAATCTACACTACTACAGTGTTGCTGTACAGCCTACGGGATTGTAATAGACATGTATATGATGCAGAATGTACACTACTATTGTGTTACTGTACAGCCTACAGGATTGTAATACACATGTATATGATGCAGAATGTACACTAGTACAGTGTTGCTGTACAGCCTACGGGATTGTAATACACATGTATATGATGCAGAATGTACACTACTACAGCGTTGCTGTACAGCCTACGGGATTGTAATACACATGTATATGATGCAGAATATACACTACTACAGTGTTGCTATACAGCCTACGGGATTGTAATACACATGTATATGATGCAGAATGCACACTACTACAGTGTTACTGTACAGCCTACGGGATTGTAATACACATGTATATGATGCAGAATGCACACTACTACAATGTTGCTGTACAGCCTACGGGATTGTAATACACATGTATATGATGCAGAATGTACACTACTACAGTGTTGCTGTACAGCCTTCCGGATTGTAATACACATGTATATGATGCAGAATATACACTACTACAGTGTTGCTGTACAGCCTACGGGATTGTGATACACATGTATATGATATAGAATATACACCACCACAGTGTTACTGTACAGCCTACGGGATTGTAATACACATGTATATGATGCAGAATGTACACTAGTACAGTGTTGCTGTACAACCTGCAGGATTGTAATACACATGTATATGATGCAGAATGTACACTAGTACAGTGTTCCTGTACAGCGTACAGGATTGTAATACACATGCATATGATGCAGAATGTACACTTCTACAGTGTTGCTGTACAGCCTAGGGTATTGTAATACACATGTATATATTCCAGAATGTACAGTAGTACAGTGTTGCTGTAGAGCCTACAGGATTGTAATACACATGTATGTGATGCAGAATGTACAGTACGACAGTGTTGCTGTACAGCCTACAGGATTGTCATACACATGTATATGATGCAGAATGTACACTACTACAGTGTTCCTGTACAACCTACAGGATTGTAATAGACATGTATATGATGCAGAATGTACACTACTATAGTGTTGCTGTACAGCCTACGGGATTGTAATACACATGCATATGATGCAGAATGTACACTACAACAGTGTTGCTGTACAGCCTACGGGATTGTAATACACATGTATATGATGCAGAATCTACACTACTACAGTGTTGCTGTACAGCCTACGGTATTGTAATACACATGTATATATTGCAGAATGTACAGTAGCACAGTGTTGCTGTACAGCCTACAGGATTGTAATACACATGTATATGATGCAGAATGTACACTACCACAGTGTTGCTGTACAGCCTACGGGATTGTAATACACATGTATATGATGCAGAATGTACACTACTACAGTGTTGCTGTACAGCCTATGGGATTGTAATACACATGTATATGATGCAGAATGTACACTAGTACAGCGTTGCTGTACAGCCTACGGGATTGTAATACACATGTATATGATGCAGAATGTACACTACTACAGTGTTGCTATACAGCCTACGGGATTGTAATACACATGTATATGATGCAGAATGTACACTACTACAGTGTTACTGTACAGCCTACGGGATTGTAATACACATGTATATGATGCAGAATGCACACTACTACAATGTTGCTGTACAGCCTACGGGATTGTAATACACATGTATATGATGCAGAATGTACACTATTACAGTGTTGCTCTACAGCCTACCGGATTGTAATACACATGTATATGATGCAGAATATACACTACTACAGTGTTGCTGTACAGCCTACGGGATTGTGATACACATGTATATGATATAGAATATACACCACTACAGTGTTACTGTCCAGCCTACGGGATTGTAATACACATGTATATGATGCAGAATATACACTAGTACAGTGTTCCTGTACAACGTACAGGATTGTAATACACATGTATATGATGCAGAATGTACACTTTTACAGTGTTGCTGTACAGGCTACGGTATAGTAATACACATGTATATATTCCAGAATGTACAGTAGTACAGTGTTGCTGTACAGCCTACAGGATTGTAATACACATGTATGTGATGCAGAATGTACACTACTATAGTGTTACTGTACAGCCTACGGAATTGTAATACACATGTATATGATGCAGAATGTACACTACTACAGTGTTACTGTAGAGCCTACGGGATTGTAATACACATGTATATGATGCAGAATGTACAGTTGTACAGTGTTGCTGTACAGGCTACAGGATTTTAATACACATGGATATGATGCAGAATGTACACTAGTACAGTGTTGCTGTACAGCCTACGGGATTGTAATACACATGTATATGATGCAGAATGTACACTACTATAGTGTTACTGTACAGCCTACGGAATTGTAATACACATGTATATGATGCAGAATGTACACTACTACAGTGTTACTGTAAAGCCTACGGGATTGTAATACACATGTATATGATGCAGAATGTACAGTTGTACAGTGCTGCTGTACAGCCTACAGGATTGTAATACACATGTATATGATGCGGAATGTACACTACTACAGTGTTGCTGTACAGCCTACAGGATTGTAATACACATGTATATGATGCAGAATGTACACTACTACAGTGTTGCTGTACAGCCTACTCGAGTGTAAAAGACATGTATATGATGCGGAATGTACACTACTACAGTGTTGCTCTACAGCCTACAGGATTGTAATACACATGTATATGATGCAGAATGTACACTACAACAGTGTTGCTGTACAGCCTACAGGATTGTAATACACATGTATATGATGCAGAATGCACACTACTACAGTGTTGCTGTACAGCCTACAGGATTGTAATACACATGTATATGATGCAGAATGTACACCAGTACAGTGTTGCTGTACAACCTACAGGATTGTAATACACATGTATATGATGCAGAATATACACTAGTACAGTGTTCCTGTACAACGTACAGGATTGTAATACACATGTATATGATGCAGAATGTACACTTTTACAGTGTTGCTGTACAGGCTACGGTATTGTAATACACATGTATATATTCCAGAATGTACAGTAGTACAGTGTTGCTGTACAGCCTACAGGATTGTAATACACATGTATGTGATGCAGAATGTACACTACTACAGTGTTGCTGTACAGCCTACAGGATTGTAATACACATGTATATGATGCAGAATGTACACTACTACAGTGTTCCTGTACAACCTACAGGATTGTAATACACATGTGTATGATGCAGAATGTACACTAGTATAGTGTTGCTGTACAGCCTACGGGATTGTAATACACATGTATATGATGCAGAATGCACACTACTACAGTGTTACTGTACAGCCAACGGGATTGTAATACACATGTATATGATGCAGAATGTACACTATTACAGTGTTACTGTACAGGCTACAGGATTGTAATACACATGTATATGGTGCAGAATGTACACTACTACAGTGTTGCTGTACAGCCTACGGGATTGTAATACACATGTATATGATGCAGAATGCACACCTCTACAGTGTTACTGTAGAGCCTATGGGATTGTAATACACATGTATATGATGCAGAATGTACACTACTACAGTGTTGCTGTACAGCCTACGGGATTGTAATACACATGTATATGATGCAGAATGTACACTACTACAGTGTTGCTGTACAGCCTACGGGATTGTAATACACGTGTATATGATGCAGAATGTACACTACTACAGTGTTGCTGCACAGCCTACCGGATTGTAATACACATGTATATGATGCAGAATGCACACTACTACAGTGTTACTGTACAGCCTACAGGATTGTAATACACATGTATATGATGCAGAATGTACACTACTACAGTGTTGCTGTACAGCCCACGGGATTGTAATACACGTGTATATGATGTAGAATGTACACCACTACAGTGTTACTGTACAGCCTACGGGATTGTAATACACATGTATATGATGCAGAATGTACACTAGTACAGTGTTGCTGTACAACCTACAGGATTGTAATACACATGTATATGATGCAGAATGTACACTAGTACAGTGTTCCTGTACAACCTACAGGATTGTAATACACATGTATATGATGCAGAATGTACACTACTACATTGTTGCTGTACAGCCTACGGGATTGTAATACACATGTATATGATGCAGAATATACACTACTACAGTGTTGCTGTACAGCCTACCGGATTGTAATACACATGGGTATATTGCAGAATGTACAGTAGTACAGTGTTGCTGTACAGCCTACGGGATTGTAATACACATGTATATGATGCAGAATGTACACTACTACAGTGTTACTGTGCAGCCTACAGGATTGTAATACACATGTATATGATGCAGAATGTACACTACTACAGTGTTCCTGTACAACCTACAGGATTGTAATACACATGTGTATGATGCAGAATGTACACTAGTATAGTGTTGCTGTACAGCCTACGGGATTGTAATACACATGTATATGATGCAGAATGCACACTACTACAGTGTTACTGTACAGCCAACGGGATTGTAATACACATGTATATGATGCAGAATGTACACTATTACAGTGTTACTGTACAGGCTACAGGATTGTAATACACATGTATATGGTGCAGAATGTACACTACTACAGTGTTGCTGTACAGCCTACGGGATTGTAATACACATGTATATGATGCAGAATGCACACCTCTACAGTGTTACTGTAGAGCCTATGGGATTGTAATACACATGTATATGATGCAGAATGTACACTACTACAGTGTTGCTGTACAGCCTACGGGATTGTAATACACATGTATATGATGCAGAATGTACACTACTACAGTGTTGCTGTACAGCCTACGGGATTGTAATACACGTGTATATGATGCAGAATGTACACTACTACAGTGTTGCTGCACAGCCTACCGGATTGTAATACACATGTATATGATGCAGAATGCACACTACTACAGTGTTACTGTACAGCCTACAGGATTGTAATACACATGTATATGATGCAGAATGTACACTACTACAGTGTTGCTGTACAGCCCACGGGATTGTAATACACGTGTATATGATGTAGAATGTACACCACTACAGTGTTACTGTACAGCCTACGGGATTGTAATACACATGTATATGATGCAGAATGTACACTAGTACAGTGTTGCTGTACAACCTACAGGATTGTAATACACATGTATATGATGCAGAATGTACACTAGTACAGTGTTCCTGTACAACCTACAGGATTGTAATACACATGTATATGATGCAGAATGTACACTACTACATTGTTGCTGTACAGCCTACGGGATTGTAATACACATGTATATGATGCAGAATATACACTACTACAGTGTTGCTGTACAGCCTACCGGATTGTAATACACATGGGTATATTGCAGAATGTACAGTAGTACAGTGTTGCTGTACAGCCTACGGGATTGTAATACACATGTATATGATGCAGAATGTACACTACTACAGTGTTCCTGTACAACCTACAGGATTGTAATACACATGTATATGATGCAGAATGTACACTACTACAGTGTTCCTGTACAACCTACAGGATTGTAATACACATGTATATGATGCAGAATGTACACTACTACAGTGTTACTGTACAGCCTACAGGATTGTAATACACATGTATATGATGCAGAATGTACACTACTACAGTGTTGCTGCACAACCTACGGGATTGTAATACACATGTTATATGATGCAGAATGCACACTACTACAGTGTTACTGTACAGCCTACAGGATTGTAATACACATGTATATGATGCAGAATGTACACTACTACATTGTTGCTGTACAGCCTACGGGATTGTAATACACATGTATATGATGCAGAATATACACTACTACAGTGTTGCTGTACAGCCTACGGGATTGTAATACACATGTATATGATGTAGAATGTACACCACTACAGTGTTACTGTGCAGCCTACGGGATTGTAATACACATGTATATGATGCAGAATGTACACTAGTACAGTGTTGCTGTACAACTTACAGGATTGTAATACACATGTATATGATGCAGAATGTACACTAGTACAGTGTTCCTGTACACACTACTACAGTGTTACTGTACAGCCTACAGGATTGTAATACACATGTATATGATGCAGAATGTACACTACTACAGTGTTGCTGTACAGCCCACGGGATTGTAATACACGTGTATATGATGTAGAATGTACACCACTACAGTGTTACTGTACAGCCTACGGGATTGTAATACACATGTATATGATGCAGAATGTACACTAGTACAGTGTTGCTGTACAACCTACAGGATTGTAATACACATGTATATGATGCAGAATGTACACTAGTACAGTGTTCCTGTACAACCTACAGGATTGTAATACACATGTATATGATGCAGAATGTACACTACTACATTGTTGCTGTACAGCCTACGGGATTGTAATACACATGTATATGATGCAGAATATACACTACTACAGTGTTGCTGTACAGCCTACGGTATTGTAATACACATGGGTATATTGCAGAATGTACAGTAGTACAGTGTTGCTGTACAGCCTACGGGATTGTAATACACATGTATATGATGCAGAATGTACACTACTACAGTGTTCCTGTACAACCTACAGGATTGTAATACACATGTATATGATGCAGAATGTACACTACTACAGTGTTCCTGTACAACCTACAGGATTGTAATACACATGTATATGATGCAGAATGTACACTACTACAGTGTTACTGTACAGCCTACAGGATTGTAATACACATGTATATGATGCAGAATGTACACTACTACAGTGTTGCTGCACAACCTACGGGATTGTAATACACATGTATATGATGCAGAATGCACACTACTACAGTGTTACTGTACAGCCTACAGGATTGTAATACACATGTATATGATGCAGAATGTACACTACTACATTGTTGCTGTACAGCCTACGGGATTGTAATACACATGTATATGATGCAGAATATACACTACTACAGTGTTGCTGTACAGCCTACGGGATTGTAATACACATGTATATGATGTAGAATGTACACCACTACAGTGTTACTGTGCAGCCTACGGGATTGTAATACACATGTATATGATGCAGAATGTACACTAGTACAGTGTTGCTGTACAACTTACAGGATTGTAATACACATGTATATGATGCAGAATGTACACTAGTACAGTGTTCCTGTACAACCTACAGGATTGTAATGCACATGTATATGATGCAGAATGTACACTTCTACAGTGTTGCTGTACAGCCTACAGTATTGTAATACACATGGATATATTGCAGAATGTACAGTAGTACAGTGTTGCTGTACAGCCTACGGAATTGTAATGCACATGTATATGATGCAGAATGTACACTACTACAGTGTTCCTCTACAACCTACAGGATTGTAATACACATGTATATGATGCAGAATGTACACTACTACAGTGTTCCTGTACAACCTACAGGATTGTAATACACATGTATATGATGCAGAATGTACACTACTATAGTGTTGCTGTACAGCCTACGGGATTGTAATACACATGTATATGATGCAGAATGTACACTACTTCAGTGTTCCTGTACAACCTACAATATTGTAATACACATGTATATGATGCAGAATGTACACTACTACAGTGTTACTGTACAACCTACAGGATTGTAATACACATGTATATGATGCAGAATGTACACTACTACAGTGTTTCTGTACAACCTACAGGATTGTTAATACACCTGTATATGATGTAGAATGTACACTACTACAGTGTTACTGTACAGCCTACGGAATTGTAATACACATGTATATGATGTAGAATGTAAACCACTACAGTGTTACTGTACAGCCTACGGGATTGTAATACACCTGTATATGATGTAGAATGTACACTAGTACAGTGTTGCTGTACAGGCTACAGGATTGTAATACACATGGATATGATGCAGAATGTACACTAGTACAGTGTTGCTGTACAGCCTACGGGATTGTAATACACATGTATATGATGCAGAATGTACACTACTATAGTGTTACTGTACAGCCTACGGAATTGTAATACACATGTATATGATGCAGAATGTACACTACTACAGTGTTACTGTAGAGCCTACGGGATTGTAATACACATGTATATGATGCAGAATGTACAGTTGTACAGTGTTGCTGTACAGCCTACAGGATTGTAATACGCATGTATATGATGCGGAATGTACACTACTACAGTGTTGCTGTACAGCCTACAGGATTGTAATACACATGTATATGATGCAGAATGTACACTACTACAGTGTTGCTGTACAGCCTACTCGAGTGTAAAAGACATGTATATGATGCGGAATGTACACTACTACAGTGTTGCTCTACAGCCTACAGGATTGTAATACACATGTATATGATGCAGAATGTACACTACAACAGTGTTGCTGTACAGCCTACAGGATTGTAATACACATGTATATGATGCAGAATGCACACTACTACAGTGTTGCTGTACAGCCTACAGGATTGTAATACACATGTATATGATGCAGAATGTACACTACTACAGTGTTGCTGTACAGGCCACAGAATTCTAATTTGTATACTAAATGAAAGTTCCACCAAACGATTTGACGGCTAAATATCAAGATGTTTAACCATGTATGAAAACAATGTTTGAGGACAGGCAGACAGATGCCAGACAAGACCGATAGGCGACAGACAACATTTGTAGCTTTGATAGGCACGTGCAACATTAAGTGATCCATATATTACCTTTTTCAGTGCATTTGGAGTATTGCTGAGAAACACTCAAACAGACCTCATACAGAGCATAATAATGAAGCTTTAAATGCTTGGTACCGGTATGCTGTGTTGTTACACTATTGTCATTTATACATAAGTTGCAGCTTTCAGCCATATGTGGTTGAAGACGGTGTTTCAAAACAAAAGTGGCGACGCAATAACATGTATAAAATTGTAGCCTTGTAGGTCCCTTAACTTGAAAGAAAAACCAAGAAAAAGGTAATAATATATTGTATTAATGCGCCTGTGAGATTTATACTTCTGCAGCTACCGTATACAATATATTGCATTGCCATGGCGTTGGCATTTGGATTGTACCGGCGCATGAACTAGTCAGTAACCCCCCTCCCCCAACCCCCACTCGTTTTCTTCTCCCGTCGAAATACGCTTAAAACGATTGTCATGTTAATTCTATGTGCAAATCAATTATCAAAATAGTTTGGTGTCCCACTGACTTAGTTACAAGTGCCTTTGAACAAACAGGTTCGGCTTTGGTGCGATTTCGCAGGATGTCTTCATTCAGCGGATTATACGGCCTGTCGCATAGTTGGATTCATTTGATTTCCTTCTCAAGGGGCCTGCCGGGCTTTGGAAATGATATGAAAGTTATTCCCCCTTCTAATCGATTGGGGAACCTGTCATCTGTGCAACAGGCGCCCAACAACACGTCTTCACTATTTCTCTCTGCTTCTCACATTGTCAGGAGAAATGGCGTCCTTGTTTTCGCGCTGCGAAGGTCGTATGTATGGCGTTGTATCATTGGCTGACACGACCTGTGAATTAAAACCCCACGATCCCGCAGTAGCTCCATGTTTTATAGAATTTAATTAATTCGGACATTTTACATGCAATATATTTATATATCCACAGCATATTTCGCTTTAAAATGTTTTGACAAAAATAAGGCTCATTTTTATGAAAGAGGAATAATTAGCCGATGGCTATATTCTTCAGGCTTTAGCTAATAAGGGTGATCTTATTGGGGTCTTTACTATAATCCCAGGGTGATACATACTGAAAGGTAAATTTTATTCGCAATTCTGAAATCAATGTTATTGAATCGTATAAACTACCTACAATCGACCAGGAACTAAAAGTGTATATTAACATCAATCGTGAACGTGTTTTGTTCCATCCCACAGTGGTATCAGGTAGATGTCTGGCGCTGGGTGTACTGTCATTAAGTGCTTTGTGCAGGTCCTAGGTGATTTGTGTCATACAGCTTTGTCAGACGTGTTCTGTTCTCTCTTTTATCACTTTCATCTTATTATAGTAAGAGCTGATACCAGAGAAAGCCGATGTAACTATTGCAAACGTCTAAATGTGTGTGCAATGTATCCGGCAGATGCCGTCGCCATATACGTTAAATTTTCGTGGAGTGACGTAAAACGAGAAAGCAATCATTAAAAGGGTACCAGAGAAATGTTATACATATTAGACGTTTTTGTTTTTCAGCTGACTATAGACATAATGATTACTTGGATATTTTCTGATATCGTCTTATTTTTGTATTTTGAATCGTGATTTCTTGGCTTCATGATTTTTCTCTTGGTACTCCTAATTCATCCTACACAAAGAAACCCTTACACAAAAACCATTATAAATGACCAAGATTATATAAGTTGTTATATTGTTTCTTAATCGTTGTAAAATGAATACAGTTTAAATTTGATTTATATATCACACCTATATCTACGTGTCATAAGCATGCAGATGCACATTCATCAGTACTTAAATTAATGCCAGTCTATAGACGTATGTCGAACTTTGGATGACCAATAGAATACCACATATTAACGTTGTGCATGGGTTGTGGATTGCAGTGATATTTGTAGTGGATCTCTTCTATGGTTTGTTGGAGGGAACAATATTCCCCTTTAATGGTTGAAGATGTATTCACTACATTTTCACCGATTCGATGACAAGCGATTAATATGTAAGCACTATTGAGATTAGACTTCCCGTGACCTTAACCATGAATATCAAAACACGACTCACCGTGATACGCGCGGGTCTAGTCCGGTATGCTTCAGTGATTAAAAGGACACTGGCCACTGTCTCTGCAATGTCTACATAAGGCTCGCACGCACGCACATTACGCGTTCTAAAGCTTAACATGTACGATATTTTACGACTTCCCTTAGGAAAGCTACCAAAGCAATCGATAGTTCTCCTAAAAATGGAAAGGTAATACTCTTATTGGTAAGTCGGTTAAGTTCGTACAACTTGATAAGTGACGGAATAACACGGAAACCCGAGGAGCATTTTCTCCTAAGATCTAGAGATGACTTCATGTGGTGATGACTCCTTCATTACTTCGGCATGTGATAGATGACTTCCTTTTCAGCACCTGAATGTAAATAACTTATCAAAATTAGACATACGTTTTCCGATATCTATTAAAGTGAATACTAGGACCTATGTAAACGGTTTTAGACTTAGTACATATTCTCAATAGCTACCTTGACCATAGGGGCTTATCCAAACTCTGCAATATTTTCGCTTATAATGGTAGTTCAGAAAATGTATTAGCAACATTATGTTCAATCATATTCTAGTGGTAATTGATCCAAAATATTCATGAACATTGATTTTCTTTGTATATTCGTAAACGTGACTAGGTTTGTATACTGAATATGAATCATATTTTATCAGGCGACCTAGCTGTGCTTCTGACAAAGAATGAAGTTTGCTCTTCGATAAAATATCATAAATAGTGAATGCCGTCCTCATTATTAACGCCGGTTTTCTCCGTATTTGACTGTTAGTCTAGCCCTTTGATGAAGATATGATATTATGCTAATCAGATCCATTTTTATTTTATTGAAAAATATTTTTTTATAGAGGAAAAAGTACATTTCTTCATTACAAATGAATATAAACGGTAGTAATCCTGTGTTTTCTCACAATACAAAAACAAAGCCTATCTCTTGGTATAAAGCAGAAGATGCACTTTCAGTTTCACCTTTTATCTCTAGTTGCCCTAGACATCTGATGTTGGGTAATCTTTAAATACAAGGCTGTTAATCCAGAAAACGTAATCAATGTATATGTATGTAACGTTGAATCAATATGCTATTTCTGTATTGCCTTTGGAGAGCAAAGACTATGTGGATTCTATTTCTTATGAGAATTCAAGTCTTCCAGAGGATAACGAGGAATTTTACCCATCCTAATGTCAACAATGTTTTGGAACAGTTTCCCAACAAACATCACAAATATATTATCTATAAGAGATTCTAACATTTTCTGTATATTTGCTGCAGGATTCAGAGTGTTCCTCTTTCTGCATGTCTGTACGTGCTAACATAATATAAAGACCTGTGAAATTGAGACACTTGTTTATTTTTGATATCTATATAGAGGAATATTTATAATCTGTTTCCTTTGATTCTTCTGTGGTGAGTGGGAGGGTAGGCCCGTAAGCAGGTTAACAACACGAATGGATTGATTATTGTAATATCCAATGACCGTCCTAAGTGGATATGGTAGCTGTACTATAATCTAATAGTCTTTTGGTGATTCTGTCATATGGCTGAGTCAGCAACTTCTCTTTCGTCCTTTACAACATGTAATGTATTGTCACCTAACAATTACTTTGCCTTTTTAAAGATAATGATACCTCAGGGACGAAGAAAATGGGACGTGTTCGTCAACTGTGGATTATTACATTTTCTGACCAGGTAAACAGAAAAAAAATCAAATATATAAAACATATTTTATGGCATAAACTCCACGTAATGAAGTAAATTTGTAAAAAAAGACTATATTTGGAGTCAATGACAACTGTTGCACTGACTGAGTTAGCAACAAGGTTTTGTTACTCTGCATATATGATAAGAATACACAAAACTCAATCCGATGTGCCATTTACCGTCACTTGCAGGTTCTGCGGAGAGATATGAATATTGTTAAAGATACCGAGTTCAAAGACACAAATTCTGTTTTGGTGGCTTATTGAAGGAGAGAGTTAAGATAGGTGCATCTAAACCAACGCAAAACAAGGAAATCAATCCTGCGTGAATGTTTTTCAGCTGTCGACACCAATCTTGTATTACGCTGCCAATTCTTATTGTGTTCCGTAGCCTTCCATTTAGTGGCACGTGGATCAGATACCCACTGTCAGCTTACTCCCTCATCATTTTCACTCCATAATGATGGAAGTGGCGAGTATCTTGTACACATATACGAAACTACCTAGAAAAATCGCCAAGGGTGGCTGGGGGATAAAGAAGAGAATGATCGGAAATTCATATATGCAGTTCTTTGCCCTGCAACAGGTGTGAAACTTCTGATCCAAAAAAAAAAAAAAGAATATACAGATTCTAACCCCTTCAGTATGGTCCGGTAAATCAATCTAACATTTAGACCAGTATTGTGCTTTACAACCACTTCCCCTAAACACAGACGGCTTCCGTCCGTACCTTTCAATCTCCATCGAGCCGGTCTGCGTCAGAGGCAGATGCCGCCAGTTCTTTATCGTTTGATGTCGCAGTCAAAAAAGTACAAATTCATGATAGAGTATTCTTCTTACATTTGGTACTCAATCATTTTTCTTTGTGGCATTAGAACATAATATCCTGAATGTTCTGAATTCTAAATCCGGGTAGTGAAAGAATAACAAGGTAAAAATTGTAGACTTATACAGAGATTCATATTCCTTACATTTTATTGTGTCTTATTTTGTGTTTTCATGCAAGAATGCATAACCATGACTGATGCACTAACTCACATTATGCCTATTAATCCATCAACTATTATAATTCATTCTTGTGTGAAAATGCAGTATCAGACCCTAACTCTGCAAAGTATTGTTTAAAAATACTGTAATATTTGATATTCAATAAATGAAATGCATTATAATGATGCATATGTACAAACATAATATGATATGTGTTTTTTAAGTTGTAGTGTCTCCCAAAATTGTATATCATCACAATTGATATCCAGATTCAGAATACATTACTCCTGATCAGGTTATTTCTGTTCTATGATCAGTGAACAAAGCATATTTAAAGTACTCCAATGCCACTTTAAATAGCAGTACTATCAATACTTGGTGATGTCATGGTACAATTCAAATCCGGGAATGACGTGAGAGAAAGTTCATAAATTGAACTAAAAAAATGACAAGATTTCTGCTTTATTAACATCCTAAATGACATGCCTCTATCTCTTAATGATATAAAAAGTATTAACATTTGATAACCCAGAATTAGAAAGACACATACTTATCTACATCTCAACTTCAGATGATTGTAACCACATTTCCTTATTACACAATTTCGGTTGCGTTAAAAAGGAGACATCTGTATGAATATAATGATAGTCGAATAAACACAGAAAAGGACATTACAAAAGCATTCTTTTGTACTGCAATAACGATTAATATTATGTCTGTCAACTGATATAGTAAATGCTACACAATGAGCTCGATTAGGTGTTTTACGAGCCCCCATCCTCGCAATCATAGTAAACACAGCATAACCAAAGCAAACACTTTAAAAATTTGTAATTTATAAGGTATAATAAGTAGTCCTCCATAGGGAAGTAAAATATACTAAAAGAAATAACACAAACACTCTCTGCCGCAAATTGTTGGCCTCCTGGCCTTTATCAAGCAATAGTTAGAATATGTACTATTCTGACTATTGCTTGATAAAGGCCAAGAGGCCGACAATTTGCGGCAAAGAGTATTATTATATATATATATGTATATATGTATATGTATATATATATATATATATATATATACATATATATATATGTATATATATATGTATATATATAAATATACACATATATGTATGTATATATATGTATGTGTATATATGTATATGTATATATATATATATGTATATATATATATATATATATATATATATATATATATATATATATATATATATATATATATATATATGTATATATATATATATATATATATATATATATATATATATATATATAGATATATATATATATAGATATATATATATATATATATATATATATATATATATATATATATATATATATATATATATATATATATATATATATATATATATATATATATATATATATAGTGTTATTGAATTTAATAAGATGATCCACCAGTGTATAGGAAAGGCAGGGGGCTTTTCTAGCTAAACATTCCCACTTCTTGCCTTATCCTTTAAGACGGTTTTCCGTATATTACCATGGTGGCCTTCGCCCAAGTTCACTCCCCTTAAATTTACACCGCTTCCCTGCATCCCACCACTTCCCATATTTCTTCCCTTTCCTACCTCACTTCATAGATAAAATGAAATTCTGAATTAGTATACAGCATTCCACAGACACATTCTTGAATTCCGAGCGTTCGATTATAAATATTTTTACATTTACAGATACATAAATGACGGAGAGAAGAAAACACTATATATTCCTTGAAAAACATTCTTCCCTCCCCCACCCCCTTTATTTTTGGAAAGACGGGAAATGGGGGGGGGGGGGGGGGTTGGTTAGCAGTGGTAGAAAGGTAGGAACTTCCACAAGGTTTTGTATAATATGAATGGTGATCAATGCCGAGTCAAAAAGTTATAAACGAACAGTATTTTAATTATTTCTAATTGAGATATGATTTTTAAACATTTTTTTTTCTTTTAACCCATAAACACCCCCGCATATCTTGTGAAGAACGCGTTCGATCTGTCCATCCGTCTGTATTATCAATAACGTTATATCAGTATGACGATTTCCATTTCATCCTTATAAATTGTAATGTTTCATAGGACAGGATATACTTCCGTAAGTTCGCAGCGCCTCATAACTTTCAATAGAATGTTGATATATTTAACAAAATTCAACAGTAAATGTATCCCCTAAACATCATCATGTGATCCCAGTGTAGGACATTGACAGTTAAGCTCTTATTTGCCGATGGGGAATTGGTGTTTCAAAAAGCATGTTGTTTAGCGTACAATTTTACTAGTTCTTGATTCTGTATTGAAAACACACTAGTCCGTCAATGATAATATAAATTATAATAAATGTAGCTTGTTGCTTCCTTACTATTATCGATGGACAGTGTTTGTACTTGGAATAAAATAAATCTAAGAATACCGTTCTGAATCCAGACTTCAGAAGAGGAGGTGGGGATCTTGGGACGGAATAACCCCACTCTTTCCGAATTTTCATACACAAGGTTTTGGGGACAATTTTGAGGCTGGAATCCATACATTCGATGCAGACTCTTTTTTCATTCACAATTTAGACACTGCAATACCTTGTCCAATATATTTGTAGTGTGGCTATAAGTAATGAAAGGATCGAAATAGAAATTAATATAAGAGACAGATCCTTCTCATGGCTGTACAATTACCACATTACACTTAAGTTCTGTAACCCTCTTCGTTTTTCATTCAAAATCGCTTCATCCGCCTCTAACGTGTAAGTTCAATGCGTCTCATACTTAACAAGTAACACTATTCAATACCCATCCATTTTGTAGGATCTTAAACAGAATCTTGTGTATAACTTTGAAGATTTCGTCTTCAATCATGCCATTCTCTGTTTGTGTGTTACTTATTCGAACACTCTAAAAGATGTGTCAACAAACGGATATGTAAACTGAGGTGTATTTGTTACCTTTAAAGTATACATATATAATAATAATATTATGCTTTTCCAAATGTACGGTCCGTTGTAGGGTATTGGAATTTGGCTCTTCTAATTTGGTGTATGGATAGTATTACCTGAATATCGTAAGTATTTAAATTACCTATATCTCATCTGACTTTTTATATTTTGCATGGAGACGGTGGGTTCGTTACAAGTACAACTGAACACACGGTAATTGTTGATGTTTGTACATAAGGATATATATTCATACCTGGTCATATTACATTATCTAAATGTGTGGTACGTGTAATATAATTTCTTTTTTTCAAATTTCATTTATTCACGTTACGCGTGTTGAATGGGTGGCCTTTTTGTAGCAAAATACGTACCACATTTCAGTATCGTGTGATTTACTGTTATAACCAACTTTGAATATTTATATCTGTTATTTCACAAAATGAAAGGGGAAAAAAAGGATAATTACATGTACATCTGCATGAGAACCCATGTCGCCTTTGTCATATCTTCGATCAAATGTCAAGGTTGCATGACTCCGCCCGTTTCTTTTATATCGTGAATGAGAGCTCTGTTCGAGCATTTGGGTCAGATGTTCATTTAATATTCATAAAACATACTCGAGTAAGGTTGACCTAGGTAAAAAACACTTCCACTATTTATCATGAAAAGTTAGCTTTAAAAAAAGTGGTGGCGAAACCCGAAAAAAAAACAAACATATACACAAAAGCTTGTGATATAAACGTTTCACGATCTACGATAACACGATCTACTGCAGATTGCCAGAAATAATGGTCGTCACGAACTTCTATATACACTATCATGTATTCCGGATACCAGATTTAAACCTATCCTGCATGAGGCTGGTCTATTAAGTTTACTTTATACGGATTGATTTAGACTTGAAATGATTATTGCATTTTCATATAACAATTTTTTCCCTCGTATACCATCGCCGCTTCCTCCTAAATTGCAATTAATCAATATTAAATTTGTAAATAAAGGTTTAGATCCTCTTAATATTTCTAAAATTTTTCGTGATCATAGAGTCAAATCTAAAAATCCTCAGTATTTCTAAAATCTTGAACCACCTCTGATTTGCTATCAGTATAATAAACCTATTAGAAATCTTATATTTAATTATATTGCAGTCACATCTAATATAAATTCTCTTGACTCTTTTCCATCATCCTGTTTATGCAATAATTCTAAATTCATTTATCAGCCTGCCGGCCATATTATTAGAGAAGATCTTAATTGTATTTCGTACAAATATTTACGTTCACTTTTTAATAAAGGGCCAAAGTATAGATTACCTTCCAG
Organism: Pteria penguin; assembly: GCA_035048485.1. NCBI lineage: Eukaryota > Metazoa > Mollusca > Bivalvia > Pterioida > Pteriidae > Pteria > Pteria penguin. The sequence goes on along the minus strand of CM068592.1, from coordinate 444,569 downwards.
GATAGATTTTACCAAATGCCGGGCTATTGTTGAAGAAGCATTTAACACTTATTGTAAACAATGGTGTAAAAAGGTGTAAAATACCTTGAATGACTGGAAAAGTGAAATCTTAAAAGTTATTGATATTCGTATCGATAATTTTACAAGTAATCCCTACATGTATTTATTCAAACAACCACATTATATACCAGTCCAGTCTATAAAAGAGAAAATGGCTGATTGACATAATACTTATGTCTTCGTATCTGCTGACAAAGCAGCTAATAATATCATCAATGTTTGAAAAACATACTATATTTCAGTTCTTAAACGGGATTTGAATTCTACTTCTACGTATGTTGAAACAAAATTGTTTAAAGACAAGATCTTATCTGATCACTGTAAAGCTATATGTGACTTCAATTTAAGCATTGATAAAAATGATCTTCCAACAATGTATTGGCTTCCCAAACTACACAAAAAATCCATATAAATCAAGTTTTAGATCAAATTCTAGTCATTGCTCTACAACTGTGCTTTCTAAACATATTACCTCCGCTCTTACTTCAGTTAAAGACCATGTTATCAAGTATTGTAATGCTGTCTTTAACAATAGTAACGTCAATTACTTTTGGTCTATAAAAAGTTCTAACGAAGTCATTGAAAAATCCCGTTTGGGAAATTTTGAGGCTAATAACGTTTCTACTTTTGATTTTTCGACACTGTATACACGTGCCTCTTTACCTCATGACTTAATCAAAACCAAATTGCTGTCTCTCAACAAAGAGTTTAAAACATATCCCTGTACTTCAGTTGCATCTGGATTTTTTTCGAACAAACAGTATGATTAATATAAATATTGAACTTTTACTGAGTGTTGTAATGCCATCACATTTGTGGTGGATAATATTTATTTACAATTTAATGGCAAAACTTATCATCGGGTTATTGGGATTCCTATGGGCACTAACTGCGCTCCCCTTATAGCAGATTTATTTTTATACTGTTATGAGAGAGACTTAATGCATTCTATTCAAACTTCTAAACGTTTCGACCTAACTGATAAGTTCATTGACACCTCTAGATATCTGGATGATATTTTAGTTATCGATAACCCTGAGTTTCAATACTATGTACCTGAAATTTATCCACCTGAACTTCAATTAAACAAAGCCAATACTTCCGAGCAGGAAACAGCTTTTTTATCGACTTAAATATTAAAATTATTAACAACAATATTCATGCCAACATATGTGACAAGCGGGTTGACTTTGGATTTCTTTATGTAAATTTCCCTTATCTAAAGGGCGATGTCCCCAGATTACCATCACATGGTATTTATATTGGTCATTTGGTTCGGTTTGCTAGAGAGTGCACTAAAATTTTGGATTTTCACGAAAAAAAATTCTCAAATTACCTTTAAACTTCATCCTCGGGGTTATAGATATCATAAATGTCGAAAAACTGTTGGTAAACTTTCCCATCCCAATTTCTACGGTGAGCTAGTGCACATAATTATTAAATGCCTTCGACTTCAACAGTATGACCCCGAGATAATCGCTAAGACAATAGGTCTTGTATTGGGTCCCTCTACAACCCAATGCAGACTTTTACCTGAGCGTTACACGCTAACTGGGCGGTGGGGACTCTATGACGGATGTTGTCCGAACCTTTTCAGAGGACTCCTATTGATCAAGGATCTGAGCTCGCTTACAGACGGACAGAACACGGTTGACTTATGTTGACATCTCCTTACATATTTTTGACAGCAGCATATTCTATAATTTTTTGGAGTATAATAAATTTTTATGTCCTCTCTCCTTTTGAAACCTGTTGATCCTTGTTCTCTATATGGAGGATTATTTATAATTCTGTAAATGTGTGTCCTTTGATTGTGCTGCTTTTGTGGTGAGTGGGAAGGTGGGCGCCCGTCAACCGGTTAACCACACCAATTGAGTGACGTTTGTTATTTCAGTTGACCGTCCTAAGTCGGTATCGTAACCGCGGCACAATCGAATATTTTTGTAATGTCGTTCAGTGTATATTCTGCTGTTGTCAGTTTTTGTGTGCAGGTCGTTGGTTATTTTTGCCATAAAGCTTTGTGAGATGTATTCTATTTTCTCTTCGGGGGGGAGGAGGGGGGGGGGGGAGCAGAAAGACACAAATCCGAAATTAATTTCATGGTAGATATTGACATAAGCTTGACGCCGCATAAAAATTGTTAGAAATAAAAGAAAAAAAAAAAAAAAAACAAAAAGCAAAAGCACTGATTCCTTTTAAATTGGATTTTGATTGAACCGTGGTTCCGTATTGTTTTCAAACTTTACGGTTGACATAAATCAACAGTTTGCTATAGGTAATCAGCTTTGAAGATAATGTTATACGTTGATGACGTCATCATTATACCTGATAGACGACGACTTCCGGCATAATAGTTTGAAATCACTTTTCTCATAGTGTTGTCGATAAAAGGTCTTCTAATAATAAATGTTTACACCTGCTAAGTATTTGTAATAGCTTTCGTGACAATAGAGGTTAATCCATACTTTATATGCAAATGCGATATTAAAAAAATCTTAAATCCTGGCTTTTGTATAAGAGAGTTATATATTTCATGACATTTCAGCCAGGTTTTACCCATGTGATTAATTTATGCTAGGATACTGATTGTGAATCATAGTTACAGATGACCTAGCCGTGTGTCAAAGAAAAACTTGCTTTTCATCTTCAATATAGGACAACAAATATAGATTGTCATCGTCATTGATTCATGTAATGACAGTCTAACCCCTTATATTAAAAATTAAAACAGTGAATACCGTGTGTAATGGACAACTTTAAAATACTGTTTTCTCAACAACAAAAAAAGTTCAATATAGCAATATAATTGAATCATTTTTGATTGGGGTTTTATATTTATTCTGTGTATCTTGGTGTACTATAGCGTTAAATTAGATACCTATAGTTACTAAATATCTAATTATAGCATTCATTGAATTTCGATTCAGCTATTTATCTGCTTGAAATTAAACGACTGAACGCCGAATCCATTTGAACACCCACATAAATGGTCAATATAGAGCATGACAGAGAAAACGCCTGATCTACTTACATCGTTGTACTGCTGATAAAATTGCATATAATGTTATCATTGTGTACAATCTATATAACATTAAATTTGAATTACACTATTGATGTATGATATAATCTTTGTTCCTTCGTAGTGGCTTCTAAATTACTTAAACGTCCTCGACAATCTTAAATCATATCCAATGTCAAAATATATTGCTACTATTCTATTGAATCAGTAAACATCTGTTCTACCATCGGTGATATATCAGATTTTGAGGTACTGCTATGTCGCTTTATGTAGCAGTAATTTGAATGTCTGGCATCATATAGTAAAATGTCGTGAGAGAGATGAAAACTTTATTGACAAGATACATGACGTCTAGATAATATACAAAATGTAATATGATAAATATAGAACATATACATTGAATTTATTGACAACAATATATATGTATATAGTATTATTTATAATACAGTAGCGATTAACATCCCGTATTGTTAATTCTCTAGACATATTCATGTGTTAGACTTATCTCTCAACAGTAGAGAATGTACGAACTTATGTTTAAACCCGATCGTATTTACACGGATATTTGTAACAAATTCCTTCAACGATTATAAAATTACACTTCCAATTAAGATAGAAGCGATCTAAGGGACATAATTCTGAAAAGTGTTTTAAATTTTTTACAAGTGTAGGTTTTTTCAGGCATGCAAGCATGTTTAAGATCTAAACCTATACCGTATACATAACAGCCGTTATTAATAATGTATGTGTTTTAACAAATATACGTACGCTTGTTTTTCGGGTGCTTTTGAAGCATGCTATAAATGGAAATTTAGGATATTTGCAAATATAACAGACAATCATTTCTTCCATATTCCCAGAGCTATTTTCATTATTTGTCAAAATGATAAGTGACACGTATTTTACCGGAAATGACCCAGACCCAGTTATTGGCATCACAATGACGTCATTGTGTATTGAGTGAAACCGGTGTGATGTAGTGGATAAGGTACTTGGCTCGTGATCGGGAGGTCCCAGGTTCGACTCCCGCCCTGGGCAAAACGGTTTTCTGTCTTTCGGATGAGAAAGTAAAATCCAATGTCCCGTGTCTCGGTACGCGGGGCATGTAAAATATCCTTCACTGCTTCTGGTGGGTCCGTTGCAAAGGTCTAAATTTGTATGCAATGCATCAGGCAGATGCCCTCACCATATACGTGAAATAATCTTGGATTGACGTCAAACAATAGTCAATCAATGTATTGAGTGTGATGCAATGCATTTGTGTGGTCTTGTAGATTTTATGGTGGTTGTTTGTATACGGTGAAGTACAACTTGAATGTTTTCAAATATATTCAGTAGTTTTGTGTTTCAAGTGATACTCGATAAAGTTGTTTGTTCTTGGCGGCTTAGTGAATAAATGCAGTGGTCAGCTTGCTTCTGTGAAATGGTTCAAATGTGTTGTTCCGTATGGAAAACCATCAATACACAAAAAAAAAAAAAAAAAAAAAAACATATGTCAGTGTTGCAAAGTAACCTTGTTGGTATGGCTGCATATGTAATTTCATAGAGTCGATATTAGGGGAAAAAAGGGTAAATGTCGGAAATTCCAGCTGCAATTTCAGTCGACAGAATCCAATTACCATTCCAATGAATTTTACAATGATAGGTAGAAACACGGTAGGGGGTCGTCGAACCTGCAGTTTTGACCGAAACACTGTTTTGTTGTTAGTACAAAATGATCTGGGCAACTTCATATTATCTGCAAGCGTTTCATAACCAAATATGTCTGTGTTTATAATACAACATGGATGGGCAAGGTATAAGTTATTTTAACATTAAAATTAAGGTCACAAGGTCATTAACTTTGGTGTCAATTGAACGGCCTTTATAAGAGGAGTAGAAATCGCAGATTGCAGTCTGTATTTTATATTAAAACTGTGTGCAAAGTTAAATTCAGGTATTTTCAGCATAAGGTTCATGGTCAAATCGACCAGGTTACTTTCTTCAATGTCACGTATTGGAAGGGCTTTATTGATGTAAAATACGAAAGTAACTAGTGTCATACGACTATGGCACTAACTACAGTGTACCGCAGTGGACATTCACGGACCCCTGAAATTCAGAGGTGAGACCAAGTGCCCGAGAAGAATGGGCATCTCCTGTTTGTCTAGCCACACCCAGCGTGCATGCCGGGACATACAGACGAAACAATATAATTCAGCACTGCATATATTTATGAATGTAAACAAACACTGTGTAGAAAGTGTCACAGCCAGGTAACATCAGGACAGAAGGGTATAATAACACTTAAGTCAAACTCTCCGCGAAGAACTTTTTACGAGATCCACACTGCAAAGGAAATGAAGTACACTTGACATATGTCTTTTATTTTATAGTTTAAAAATTATGGAGAAAGTGTATAATGCAGTCTTACACTTGAAACACAGATAGGTCAAAAATAATATATACGGACCCCCGACAGATCGCACTTCCAAAAAATTGGTTGTATTTCAATAGACATTCCGTTGAAATTCAACCATGGATCAATCCATTCTTAACTATCTCAGAATATGTATCTATATATAACGGTTAACTACGTATACAGTGCGAATTTCATTAAAATTTTTCGTAACGTCTTTGCCACTTCAAAATGTCCTTAAATAAAGTTACACATGACAATATCGTTATGAGGAAAGGGTTCTTTTGGGGGAGGTGGTGTTAATATACAAAATAAGAAACTGAGAACAATAAAGAAAACGGAAAAACAAAAAAACAGAAAGAGATAACAGAAGACATCTGGCAAAGGTGTATGACACAAATTACCAAGAACATGCTCACACAACATGAAAATATTAGAATATGCACGGAAAAACGACGTTACAGAATTTTTCGATTGTGCTCCAGTTACGATACCGACTTAGGACGGTTAATTGGAGTAACAGAAATCACTCATTTGGTGTGATTAACCGGTTTACGGGCGGCGATCACTCTCCGCAATGCAGCACAATCGTAGGACCTATTTGAAAATTTACAAACAATCTTTGTTCTAGAGAACAAAGATCAATAAGTGTCTCTAGAAGAGTGGTCATAATAAATAAATAATGATAATAATAATAATAATAGTAATAAAAATGATAGAATGGGTAAATAGAAACCACATTTACTGGTCTTACAACGCTATAACTATTGTTTGTATGGTGTTAATACGTCTCCATAGGAATGTTTAAAGAGAACGGGTAATATACTCTGATACTAATACGTGATGATAGAATATTTGTGGGATATGAATATACTAAATTGTTTACAAACGTTGTCACATACATCGGATGAATTCACTACCAAGAGTACAATTTACATTTTCTTGGAGAGAAACACAAAGAGATAATTGAGAACTGTTTCGTTACTGATTCCACTGCAAAATATCTGTGTTCTACGATACAGAACATTTCTTTCCACTCTCTCTTGTTTCTTTGTCGTCTTTTCTGGCATCTCTATCAGGGGATCTCTGTTGTTCAAACTCGTACAGGGCAGACATATCACTCTTCGCATTCAGCAGGGCAGTAGCCAGATTAACAACTTTGACGAGGCCTTTTTCCTGGTTTTATCATACCATTTCTGAAGCATGGGACGTACCAATTTTATTGTTGTTCCCCTAAAACCCATTCGAATGTTCAATATGTCATCTTTAGTTAATCCCAATTCTAATCCGACATTGATGTAGGTACTAGAGATCCTGTCAGCAACAGCGTCAAGAAGTTCACTGTGAACGTCTGTGTCTTGGAATGCAGGTGTCAAGTGAAATGCTGTTAGGAACATAGTAAAAATAATAGGTGAATGAGACTTACATTCACAGTCAGATTATTGCAGATTTTCTTTCATATCATTCCTCTAGATTTTATGTGTTGTCAGGCAACATCGTATAGTTATTATGTAACGCATTGTGGGAACCAAATGCAAATGACCAAGGTCAACAAAGAAGAAACACTATATTGATGTAGTGTATATGAGTGTGTTGCGAATTGTAAATGATAACAATATACCGAATATGTATCAAAAATCAACCATTTCATTTTCATGTTTACATAGTGTTTTTGTAATGAAATTAATCTTATTCTCCTCTGAAAAACCACAAGCATGGTTGATTGTACGGTAATCAAGGTACTTATTACTGATTGATTGACATTTGAATACAAAATCAATTCAACTATAAACGACTTCGAATAGTTAAATTTCATAACGTAGCATGTAAAATTCTATCAATATGGATAAGATTATATTTGATGCTATTTAACTTACGGTGCGTATCCATGAGTCGAATGACCTACAAAACATAATATTATCCATGGAAATTCAAACCATAAGTAGATAAAGATACACCATTGTCTTATTCAAACCACGTACGAAGCAAAATAAAAATCAAATTGTGGCACCGAAGACTTGATTGATTATTGAATCATGTCATTCCAAGATTATTTCACATATATGGTAAGAGCATATACGTCATGCATTGTCACAGTTATGTTCGCAACGGAATTACTAATAAACCTCAAAGGATCTTTAATCAGGCATACCAACTTTGACACATGATTTCGGGTTTCACCATCTCATACGAAAAGTAGAACACCGGTGTATACAAGTCGGGGATCGAACCGTGGAGATTTCGATTACTATCCAAGCAACTCATTCACTGAACCTTACGAGCTTAGACAATAACGACATACGATTTCAACAAAGTATGAGCTCGGTGACTGTAAGGATCTCTTTTTGCAACACAGACCATTTAACTCCTGTAAAGATTCTTTTGTACGGTAAATACCATGTATAGTTGTCAAGTTCGAAAATTCGGAGTTGGTCTATATCCAGAATATCATTCATCATTCTACATAAATTGATGTTATCTGTATAGTAAAAATCTAGATTCGACCAGATATATCCTCAGCGTCGGAAACTGACCACTCACTGATCATTGGAAAAGCAGAATGTTTGACAACCACATTGTCCTCGCAACGAATATGTTCTTATTCTCATTTACACATTTTCAAAAAAAAAAAAAAAATAAATAAATAAATAAAGTAGTTTTGTTATCAATATAAATTGTTGCATAACATACAGTATTTTAAAATCTAATATACCTGGCACAATATATGGGAATTGATCCCTACTTCTTCTAAAGCTCCCCGTAGTGTCTCAAGTTTGGGAGTTCTTTTGTCATTTTTTACTTCAGTTCTCCACTGCATCAGAATAAGCCAAGCATGATCACATGTTCCAAGGTCTGGGTAGCTGGATTGTAAATTCTGAACAACTGTTGCGTCATTACAGAGGTTCGCAGCAAGTGGATACAGATGATCAATATTTAGCCTCAAAGCCACCCTCATAAGAAGAAGGTCATCCAGTACACATGTAGTCTCTTGGATCATATCACCTAAATTAGTGTGTAATGTTTTGTTATTTTGGTGTAATACGATTCTTTTAGCTCTGCATATAACCGCCCCTTTCTAAAACAGATAAATGTAATACGAACATCAGTTCCGCATGGCATTTTTTCTCAAATGCTGCATCTTCCAACGCGGGTTTATAATTATGCTCAAGTGGATAAAATATTTCTTTCCGCGTGTATTAGTTCAAGTACCAGGTCAATGTGTTTAGTACATACATACATATATATATATATATATATATATATATATATATATATATATATATATATATATATATATGTATAAAACGTCGTTTTAATAATGTTATTAATGGAAATGACAAGAGTCAATGAATATTTCTTTTATCTCTTATTTGTTGAAAATATACGTCGAACATTTTACCACCTCATGGGATAGCATGTATCTAGATTTGAACGTTTCTTGTCTACAGCTTGTCTAAATGGAATTTAAACGTCGTCCCCTCTCATAATTGGCAACTCAGTTTGCATTTTGTTCTTGGTTCACATTGACTAGTTTAGAAAGAATATAATATACTTCTTATATGTTTAAAATCGTCAGGTGTATAGAAAAGACGCTGTAAGCTGCGTAATAAAGTTAAAATCTCTTTATATTATCTTTTTGGCACACTCTTACATGCAAAATTATAATACATGTCAAACAATAATTAAAAGAATAAATGAAATAAATAAGTGTAATCCTATAACAACTAGCACTAGGCCTACTCTACTCGGTTAGGCCACTTACATTACTTAATTTGATACATACCTCATTCTTTCTAGCATTAAGGCTTTTTGCAGCAACCGATTTGTAGGATATGTGGAACAGAAATTTGCTTTCCTCGGTTGATGTGTTGTAAATGGAAATAATTTCAGGTAAACTCTGTTCCACGAACTGTACAATGGTTCTGCATAAACATGGATTGATATTTTTCTGATCATCTAAATGAACCACGGATATGTTGATCTGCTTGTATTCTCTTCTGAAGACTATGATATGTAACGGTCCACTTCGGAGGATAACGAGACCATTGTAGATGTGTTGCTCGAAAACCGGCCACAGAGAAAGACTGGAAGCGACCAGTCTGTTATAAACTGCAGGTGGAATAATGGTGTCGAAAACAAAGGATAACTGTACAGCATCTTGGTTTCCAACATAACCCAATGCTTTGTCTGAAATATCTGTATTAACCATGCATGGGATGTAGTAACAGTCTGGTGTTTCTTCAAATCCTTTAGCATTGTACACCTTTGGTTCAGATATCAAATCCAGTTTCTTCATGACTTGTTGTAAATGATGGCGATGTTTCGATTGGGAACTGCTTCTCTTTAACACTTCATCAAAAGACGAGTGTTTAATTCTTCCCGTGGTTTGCATTTTCAGCCATTTCTTTTTTCGCCACAGCTTTGATGCGAACGACGGGCACGTTATGAAAGATTTCATGGCATCGATTATCCATCTTGGATCAAGGATGATATGTTCTCTCAATTCTTCTTCGGGAAAAAAGAGTAGATACCCAAGGCTGTGGAGAAAATTCATGCAAAGGAGGAGCTCTTTTTCCTCTAGCGGTTTTGTCAACTGACGATTCATGTCTTCAAGCTGATCGAAGGCCATTACTTTCTCAGATTTTCTCAGTATCAGCTGCTCGTGGAGATCATTCCATGGTCGAGGTATCATCTGTCCATATTGTGGATAGGATTCACCGCATGCAAGGATCATTTCTTGTAAATTCTTTGTGGATTTTGCGTCCATGTCGAACGCATTCAAGAACAGGTCTTCTCGCACGATGAGCTGTCCAGAATCTACCAGAGACTGGTATCTAGTCTGAATCTTCTGAATTATATCAGGTATTATTGATGTATCCTAGAACAAAGCAATACGCAATATACGTTCAAATGTTTTTCGGTATCGTATCATTTCGTGTAAATGTAAAGAAATGCTGGATAAAGATATACTGTGAGTTTTGCATTCACGTTTGAGATATATATATATATATATATATATATATATATATATATATATATATATATATATATATATATATATATATATATATATATATATATATATATATATATATATATATATATATATATATATATATATATATATATATATATATATATATATATATATATATATATATATATATATATATATATATATATATATATATATATATATATATATATATATATATATATATATATATATATATATATATATATATATATATATATATATATATATATATATATATATATATATATATATATATATATATATATATATATATATATATATACATATATATATATATATACATATATATATATATATATATATATATATATATATATATATATATACATATATATATATATATACATATATATATATATACATATATATATATATATATATATATATATATATATATATATATATATATATATATATATACATATATATATATATATATATATATACATATATATACATATATATATATATATATATATATATATATATATATATACATATATACATATATATACATATATATACATATATATATATATATATATATATATATATATATATATATATATATATATATATATATATACATATATATACATATATATATATATATATATATATATATATATATATATATATATATATATATATATATATATATATATATATATATATATATATATATATGAAAGGACTCTGAGTACCCACATTTGCGACCTGCTAGATATTATCCATATCACATGGTTTGTAGAATTCTATTGAACGTAAATTGTGATTAGAAGCTTTATTCAAGAACAACAAAGAACACATTAAACAATACAAGTTAACATGGAATATAGATCCGTCATATAAACGTTAATACACGCGTGTAATAATAAATAATAAGGCTTTAATCGTTAATTTTATCTGTATCATATACATGGTAGGGCTTCCATCATTGGTTTTATTTGTATCATATAAATAGCTAACATCATGTGTTGTATCTCTATTGTAGTTGTATCTTTATGATATAAAGAGTAAAGCTAGCATTATGTGTTGTATCTTTATTCTAGAAATGGTTAGGCTATCATGATGTGCTGTATCTCTATCATATAAATAGTAAGGCTACGATAATATCGTATCTCTATCGTTTAAATAGTAAGGCTATCATCGCGGAGTTGGATCACTATCCACCTTATAGAATCCTCAGCGTCAGGTTACAACAAAAACCATAACAGGACCATGCACGTACTATATTGTGTAGACAAAAAAGTCAAGGTTTATGACTTAATAAATATCAATAAAAATATATATATAAATACCGCAAGTTGGTCGATATGTGTACCAACTATGGCAATCATTGGAACGCCCTGAACATCACTTCCTGCATAAGTTGCAATTGAGGTTACCCAAAAATCAACGTAGTCTGAAAAATACATTAGTAAACTAAGTTATTCAGAATGTTTTTACAGTAGGGAGAATTCATGTAAAGTGATAAACGCCGTCAAATTACACGAGAACCCGGTATGCTATTATCAAAGTTACTTGAGAAAAGTCGTTAATAAATAAAATAGGTTTTTTTTCACTATCCCTGTAATAATAGATACATGTAGAAGAGACGAACACTTCAATCGATGAATGTCTGGTTCAGGAAAAATGTCCATTGTTTTATGTTCAAAGTCGGAACAACCTAACTTGTTTATAAAATTATTAGAAATATTGTGACGTTACGTGTATTTTATTAAAAACCAAAAACAAGTCATGTAAGAATTAGGGACAATATTCTTGGTTAAGATATACACCAGGTGCCATTTGTTTGTAAATTTAGCTAACCAATGCTTAACTTTCATCTGTCATACGTGTTTGTAGCATATAAAACAAGCACTGTAATTTTTTAGAAATTTAAACAGAAACCTTATAAAGTAAATTAATTGCCTCTCAAAAATAAACCTCTGGTTAGCTGAACCAGCGGTTAAACTTTCGGATAACTGGCCCAGACGGTTAATATAAAAACAACCAACAATTACGATATTTCAGACCTTTGTTAGCTATTTTTGATTCTGGATAACAATAAGAAAGATGATGGATAAATCAAAAAAAAAAAAAAAAAAAAGAAAAAAAAAAAGATTGGTCCGAAATTCATGAGACCAAAGGACATACAAATTTATTGAAAATGCAAACCAAACAGAAAACAACGAAATGTCTACTTGAAGAGTATATGCGAACCCCTATGATGGAGTGAGATCAGGTGTCCGGGGAGAGTGAGCATAACAATAATGTGCGTGTTCTGGAAGTAATTACTGGCTAGGAATGAGGCTTTCGTTTCTCTTCGGTACCTGGTATCATCTGAATGAGGTAGGTGATTGCCAGTGAAAGAGTAATATTACATATACATTTATAACGAGTGAGTATATAGGATTTAGTCTCACTCTATTATCAACGATCATTGCATTATGGAACCGGGTCACTCCTCTGCCTTTACATAATGCATACATGGTGTTATATATGGAAAGCTGTATTTACCTTCTACCAATCGTTTGCTTGCATCAGAAGGATCTAGACTATCATCTTGTACTACTCCATCCAGGCCCAAAGCAACGTTGAAAACAAGAAAGTAAAAGCATCGGGGAGACAGATGGGTCTGGTGCGTTGTATAAAACACCATTTGTCCAGCGAAATCCCAAACGTCTATTTGAATATAACCTTCCAATCCAAACATTTTCTCTGTATGCTCATCTACAAGAAATATACTTATTTACTTATATATTTATTTTAGATACAGTAGTCTTATCTTCGTAAAGTAAATTGATTTTTTAATCTTTATATACTTAGGAAAACTCAATATATTTCCGAAATTGGAATGTGGATATTGTTTAGATATCAAATCATGTTACATTGACACTATCCGTTCATCTTTCAGGATTATGTTTTTATTTCCCATTTCACATGGTTTACACTGAGATTTTAAAATCTTCCTGAATTAATATTCATAATACATAATATGAGTTGATTATAATATAATAAATAGTTAATCGTTCGTTACGACAAATAAGTTTTTTGGGGGGTTTTTTATTCATTTATTTTTGCTTACTTCAATAACGAATGGAATCTTGATTAAATCATTTATTCCTTTCTCACCTTCTTTTATCCTGTAGTGGCAACAAAGCAAGAGCTACACATTAACCTTCACTTCAATTCCAGAATACGCATGCACCTGGCTTTTTTTTTCAAATTACGGTTCTGAACGGAATGCATATACACTTATACTATATTTTCAATATTTACTGTACAGTAAACAAAGGATGCAAATGAGTACCAGTTGTTATAAAACAGTCTTTTTTATTAATCAAAATTTTGTAATTTAGATACATTGGTAAGTAGTTTCTTAACATATTTGGCAGCTATCTGAATAAACATCAGGAAAAATTAGGGAAAAAGTAAAACGTTATTTCCCCTGATACCTGATCTTAGGAGGCAAGGGATATGTATAGCTATACCCTAAACGTGAGTCTATCTCCCACTATGTTTTCCCTTATCATCACTTATACTATATAAATCTCTGATCTTAGGAGACCAGTGATATTCATAGTTATACTTTAAACCTGAGTTTGTTTCCCACTATGTTTTACCTTATCACCTCTTCTACTATATAAATTCCTGATCGTAGGAGACCAGTGATATGTATAGCTATACTTTAAACTTGAGTTTGTCTCCCACTATGTGCTTCTTTTTCATCATGATACCAGTGATATTTACAACAAATTCTTACCATTTCGGACATAAATCTATTTTCTATATAAATCCCTGATCTTAGGAGATAAGAAATATGTTTAGTTATACCCTAAACCTGAGTCAGTCTCCCATTATGTGTTCCCTTATCAGTACATATACTATATAAATATTTGATCTTAGGAGACAAGGGATACGTAGAGCTATACCCTAAACTTGAGTCTGTCTTCCACTATCTGTTCCCTTCCCATCACTATACGGGTGGTGTTTATAGGGAATTCTTAGCATTTCTGACATAAACCCACCATCCCATCTTATATATATATATATATGAGCCAAAAACTTAGCTTAGCCCAGCTATTATATTGTAATAGGAGGCAGTGGCATAACCGGCTTAATGTCGATCCAAGGTGAATAATCCCTGATTAGGGGTTAGAGCCTGGTAATCGGGGTCATAGGGAAGGGGCGAACCTCTTCCAGCGGTTTTAGCATTTTTATTTAAAGAAATTCCATAAATATAATGCGGACTGTAAAATTCTAAAAGAACTGTATACATTTAAATATATGTATATTTTACTGGTAAGAAAGTTATGACCTACAATTCTTATGTATTCATTTACGTTTTGGTGTTTTTTGCGCTAAGGCCATTCTAATGTATTCCTAAAATGTGGTATTTGTCAGTGATTCCATTCAAAAACACCAGTTCTTAATTCTAAAAAGGTATGTGTACTCAAAAGGTTCAGTTCATTCAAAGTTTGCTCTTAAATTCTCGAAAAGTCAGTTTCACTCTGTTAGAATATCTCAATTGTTTTATCACTCTTACCGGTTAAAAAAGGTATTTGATCATTAAATGTGCCATTATTAGGGAAGTAATGGTTTCGTAGAAACACTCATGTTGTTTTTAAGATTCTTTATAGAATGTAAACAGTCAAGATGTGAGATATTTTTTGAAGTTCATGATTTCATGAAAAAGGCCATCGGTTGAAATGTTGAATCACAGCAAGAAGAGGATTTATTACATTACCATTGGAATATTTTGACTGATTAGTCTTGTTTACGTTATAGACCAAGTGTTTGTAAGTTTTAATTTCAGTTCTTATAAACTAAAATATTGATCGGGGCTTGTCTACTTGTCACATTATAACAAACGGTATAAACTTATCCATGTCCACACGATCAAACTGAATGTTTCATTGCGTTATTTTTGCCGATTTTACTGAAATTGATTGATAATTGATTTACGTCACTCTACGATTATTTCACGTATTATTGACGGCATCTCCCTGATGCATTGCATACAAATTAAGATTTTTGTAACGGACCTACCCGAAGAAGTGAGGGATCTTTTACGTACTACGCCTACTGTGAGACGGGCCTCGTTTTTCATCTGAAAGACAAAATACGGTGTGCCCAGGGCGAAAGTCGAACCATGGACCTCTCGATCTCAATAAGGTGATCAGCACATTATCCACTGGGCCACACCGGCTTTGAGTTCTAATTTTATTGAGAACCATGTAGGACCTTATATGATATAATGTGACGTAAATCATACCTTGTACATGCCATTCGCGGGTCTTTTTATTGACAAAGATTTTCCCCATATGCAAATCAATGCCATTGGTACTTTTCGTTTTCTTTCTAGGAAATCCGAGCAGTTTGTTCACTAGTGTTGTCTTTCCCACACCAAAATGACCAACAAACATACAGCGAACAACATTGGCAGGAACTGCATTTTCACTAAGGGACTTCAGAAACAGACTAACTGCATTTGAACCTAGTCGTTTTATTTCTTTTGGAACTCTTTCTAAAGCATCTGGTAAAAAGAGGGAAAAGAAGGCATATATTGATTACAAATAAATGAATTAATAAATAGATAGATAAAAATAATCTAAAATAACATTCAAGTATGAACATCAGCGAAGAGGCATTAATTGTCGAAAATGCCTATGTTGTACAGCAAACTTGTAGACGTACATACATTTGATGTTTGTTATTCTTCTTGTGAATGGTTTGGGCATGAAATGTTTATCAATAATATGCATCGACAGCAAAATATACATAATGACTTTTAAGCAAGTAATTGAAAACGAAAACATGCCCAAATATGTCAATTAGGTGATGAGCGCACTGTATTGGTTTTCAACATGTAAACCGTGATTATACAGTTAGCAACAGAGATTTCCTGGCGACAGCGGTGGTTGCTTACGGTCAAACCACGGCCTACATGTCAGAAACGATCAAACACAGATAGTTTATCCCCATTCTCGACAAAGAGCACGTACAATGTAGTAATAAATTTTAGGACGGCATATCGATGTTATAAATGTCTTAAAAGTGTCAAAACAAAAGAAGTGAATTAAAATATAAGATAGACAAATGGAGCAATTGTTGACTTCTGACAGAAACAGAAAAAAGTGATGAGGTGTCAATGAGTAATGCGCATCCCCTAACGACATGCCGGATCCCTCAAGTTTCCATTGTTTTAATGCGATCGTTAAGCAAGTAATATCACAATGTAGTGACTGTGAAACTGCAACACATTAGTTACAGTCAGACAAAGAAATTAATTTGCCGGGCATTATGCTGGTGTAGTTAAAGAGATTGTATTCATATCGGGTCTTTTTTGTGAATATTTAGTTTGAATTAGTGGTCAGATGATTTCAAAAATTAAACTTCATGTGGACATTGAAACAAATCTGCTGTGAAAAATGAACAATCAATGCTCATTGGAATACCGAAGTACACTTGAATACTGAAAGAAATGTATATTGAGCATAGGGAAACCCAGCGTGTTTTATATCGTCTTTAGTGCACTGAAGTATAGAGTAATTGTGATTACTACAAAACTAAATCTAGCTCTATGTATCTTTATCTGTTTTCCATTTATGCGCTTTCCCATCTATACTCTCATCTATCCATTCGTCATTCCGCCCGTCTATCTCTCATTATCTATCTTTTTAACTATCTATTTATAAAAGGAGGAATATATTTACCTCTATAAAGCTGTAAAATAAAGAAAGGTAAATGGTGAAAATTAAAGATAGCATATAATTATGTATATAACTTGTATCAATATCATTTCAATCCAATAGAAAATCGAGTGTACATCTTCCATTTTACACAGAATTAACAACTCAGTACTTGAATTGGACTATCCATTTTACATTTTTAACATTAAACTGCCTTTTAAAATAACTAATCATAAATCTTATATTTACCTTTTTTGATTCCGAATTACCTATCTCTTCAGCTGTTTTGCCATCCTAAAAATATAATAAAACGGACTTAATAAGAATTTGAAAAAAAGCCTATAATACATTTTGCGCTGTCAGTAACTTCTACAAGAATGGAATAACTAAAATTAGAATAACACGCTTATAGATCGGTTCTACCGAACATGTACTTCTAAATTACTATCATGGAAGTTGTGCGATAACGCCCAAAAATAAGAGTTATTGCCCTTATGTAAGGCTTGAATTTTTTCATTGATAGTTTACTTATGCAAGTGCGAATGTCGTTGTTAAAAATGCAGATGGATCCAATGACGTATATATCGATTTCAGAAAATTGAACAAGATAACTGTCTTTGATGCCGAGCCTATGCCTGACACAGAAGAAATTATCGGACAAAAGAAGTTTATCTCAAAATATCATATCTATAAATGTTATTGGTAAATTCCTATGTGAGAAAAAGTTAAGGATTTAACCCGTTTTGTTACTCCAGGTGGGTAAATTCGCTTTAAAGTGATGCCCTTTGGGCCATCTAATGTTTCAGCTACATTCAACAGATTGATAAATGGTAAATGGTACGGTTTATTCCTAATTAATACGTAGTGAGATGTATCTCATGATGCACACTTGATGTACGATTTCAAGGATCTGATAAAGCATGCTAAAAATTGCATAAAAGACCATTGATATTGAAATTTGAAGTGCGATAAGAGAAATAATTTACCGAATTGCTCACAATAAAATATACAGGCATACATATGTCTTTATAGTTATGGCGCCATACGATTCATACTTTGTGAGTTGTTTGTTTCGCAAAAGCAGTAAATTTACTGTTGAATTTGATTACGCATAACGCGAGAAGATTTATGAGGAATGAAGAGAATCGACAAAAACAAATATTATTATCTAGAAATGTACACTATTTCATTATTAACTGTAATCTTGAGATAAACTTTCCTTCAAATAAGGCAACTAGGATGTTAATGCCGTATTGTGCCGTCAGTGGTGCTGTTATGTGGTATATAATTATTATAACTTGGTATTCATACATTTGATGTTAATGCCGTATTGTGCCGTCAGTGGTGCTGTTATGTGGTATATAATTGTTATAACTTGGTATTCATACATTTGATGTTAATGCCGTATTGTGCCGTCAGTGTTGCTGTTATGTGGTATATATTTATTATAACTTGGTATCCACACATTTGATGTTAATGCCGTAATATGCCGTCAGTGTTGCTATTATGTGGTATATATTTATAATAACTTGGTATTCATACATTTGATGTTAATGCCGTAATGTGTCGTCAGTGGTGCTGTTATGTGGTATATAATTATTATAACTTGGTATTCATACATTTGATGTTGATGCCGTATTGTGCCGTCAGTGGTGCTGTTATGTGGTATATAATTATTATAACTTGGTATTCATACATTTGATGTTGATGCCGTATTGTGCCGTCAGTGGTGATGTTATGTGGTATATAATTATTATAACTTGGTTTTCATACATTTGATGTTAATGCCGTATTGTGCCGTCAGTGGTGCTGTTATGTGGTATATAATTATTATAACTTGGTATTCATACATTTGATGTTAATGCCGTATTGTGCCGTCAGTGGTGCTGTTTTGTGGTATATAATTATTATAACTTGGTATTTATACATTTGATGTTAATGCCGTAATGTGCCGTCAGTGGTGCTGTTATGTGGTATATAATTATTATAACTTGGTATTCATACATTTGATGTTAATGCCGTATTGTGCCGTCAGTGGTGCTGTTATGTGGTATATAATTATTATAACTTGGTATTTATACATTTGATGTTGATGCCGTAATGTGCCGTCAGTGGTGCTGTTATGTGGTATATAATTATTATAACTTGGTATTCATACATTTGAGGTTAATGCCGTATTGTGCCGTCAGTGGTGCTGTTATGTGGTATATAATTATTATAACTTGGTATTTATACATTTGATGGTAATGCCATAATGTGCCGTCAGTGGTGCTGTTATGTGGTATATAATTATTATAACTCGGTATTCATACATTTAATGTTAATGCCGTATTGTGCCGTCAGTGGTGCTGTTATGTGGTATATAATTATTATAACTCGGTACTCATACATTTTATGTTAATGCCGTATTGTGCCGTCAGTGGTGCTTTTATGTGGTATATAAGTATTATAACTTGGTATTTATACATTTGATGTTAATGCCGTTATGTGCCGTCAGTGGTGCTGTTATGTGGTATATAATTATTATAACTTGGTATGTATACATTTGATGTTAATGCCGTATTGTGCCGTCAGTGGTGCTGTTATGTGGTATATAATTATTATAACTTGGTATTTATACATTTGATGTTAATGCCGGAATGTGCCGTCAGTGGTGTTGTTATGTGGTATATAATTATTATAACTTGGTATTCATACATTTGATGTTAATGCCGTACTGTGCCGTCAGTGGTGCTGTTATGTGGTATATAATTATTATAACTTGGTATTCATACATTTGATGTTAATACCGTATTGTGCCGTCAGTGGTGCTGTTATGTGGTATATAATTATTATAACTCGGTATTCATACATTTGATGTTAATGCCGTACTGTGCCGTCAGTGGTGCTGTTATGTGGTATAAAATTATTATAACTTGGTATTTATACATTTGATGTTAATGCCGTATTGTGCCGTCAGTGGTGCTTTTATGTGGTATATAAGTATTATAACTTGGTATTTATACATTTGAGGTTAATGCCGTTATGTGCCGTCAGTGGTGCTGTTATGTGGTATATAATTATTATAACTTGGTATGTATACATTTGATGTTAATGCCGTATTGTGCCGTCAGTGGTGCTGTTATGTGGTATATAATTATTATAACTTGGTATTTATACATTTGATGTTAATGCCGGAATGTGCCGTCAGTGGTGTTGTTATGTGGTATATAATTATTATAACTTGGTATTCATACATTTGATGTTAATGCCGTACTGTGCCGTCAGTGGTGCTGTTATGTGGTATATAATTATTATAACTTGGTATTCATACATTTGATGTTAATACCGTATTGTGCCGTCAGTGGTGCTGTTATGTGGTATATAATTATTATAACTCGGTATTCATACATTTAATGTTAATGCCGTATTGTGCCGTCAGTGGTGCTGTTATGTGGTATATAATTATTATAACTCGGTACTCATACATTTTATGTTAATGCCGTATTGTGCCGTCAGTGGTGCTTTTATGTGGTATATAAGTATTATAACTTGGTATTTATACATTTGATGTTAATGCCGTTATGTGCCGTCAGTGGTGCTGTTATGTGGTATATAATTATTATAACTTGGTATGTATACATTTGATGTTAATGCCGTATTGTGCCGTCAGTGGTGCTGTTATGTGGTATATAATTATTATAACTTGGTATTTATACATTTGATGTTAATGCCGGAATGTGCCGTCAGTGGTGTTGTTATGTGGTATATAATTATTATAACTTGGTATTCATACATTTGATGTTAATGCCGTACTGTGCCGTCAGTGGTGCTGTTATGTGGTATATAATTATTATAACTTGGTATTCATACATTTGATGTTAATACCGTATTGTGCCGTCAGTGGTGCTGTTATGTGGTATATAATTATTATAACTCGGTATTCATACATTTGATGTTAATGCCGTACTGTGCCGTCAGTGGTGCTGTTATGTGGTATAAAATTATTATAACTTGGTATTCATACATTTGATGTTAATACCGTATTGTGCCTTCAGTGGTGCTGTTATGTGGTATATAATTATTATAACTTGGTATTCATACATTTGATGTTAATACCGTATTGTGCCGTCAGTGGTGCTGTTATGTGGTATATAATTATTATAACTCGGTATTCATACATTTGATGTTAATGCCGTACTGTGCCGTCAGTGGTGCTGTTATGTGGTAAATAATTATTATAACTTGGTATTCATACATTTGATGTTAATGCCGTACTGTGCCGTCTGTGGTGCTGTTATGTGGTATATAATTATTATAACTTGGTATTCATAGATTTGATGTTAATGCCGTACTGTGCCGTCAGTGGTGCTGTTACAGATGGGTGCAGTCCTAACATAACATTCACGTTAACGCGAAAAGCGGTCACGAGGACTGCTTTAGCACACGTGCTAGGACTGCTCGACCGGACGCGTTTGCGCTCCTTGCGTTAACGCGGGAGGAAATTCGCGTTAACGCGATTTATTCCCGCCTGCGCTCAATCCAGTCCTGCGTTCACAATGTTACATTTGTAATTCTATTTACAGTGGTACGGATGGAGGAAATAAAAGGAATCTAATTAAATTACCGCAAATGTCGATATATATACGTGCATTAAATGTGATGTTAAAATGGCACCCCGCATTAAGGGTTTCGTATGTAATATAACAATGGAAATCACCGCGTAGACATGCACTCAGGTATTTATGAAAAACTTCGTCAGTTTATACTATAAAGACTCTAGGAAAATTACATTCTAATTGTAATTTATTTATTTATTTTTAATTAATAAAATTGTGTATTTATTTCTTATTTGTTTATTTATTTATAATTTACTGATGCATTTATTCCTATTTATGTGTTTACAATTGTTTTTTTTTTTTAATTTAGCAATTTTTCATAATATATGAATACCATGATTATCACCATTATTATTGTTTTCAATTATTATTATTATTATTATTATTATTATTATTATTATTATTATTATTATTATTATTATACTAAAATAAGAATAAATTTCATTATATTCAATGTTCGGAAATTGTATTCAATATTTTTTTTTTAAATTCACCCCAAGCCGGTGTGGCCTAGTGGATAAGGTGCTCGGCTCGTGATCGAGAGGTCGCGGGTTCGACTCCCGCCCGGGGCACACCGGTGTTCTGTCTTTCGGATGAGACTGTAAAAACCGAGGTCCCGTGTCACGGTAGGCGTGGCACGTAAAAGATCCCTCACTGCTTCGGGTGGGTCCGTTGCAAAGGTCTAAATTTGTATGCAATGCATCAGGCAGATGCCGTCACCATATACGTGAAATAATCGTGGAGTGACGTAAAACAATAATCAAACAAACAAACAAATTAAATTCATCCCTTTACTGGTAAGCCTTTTATTTAATTGTAAATATTTACCTACATCCACACAGTAATATGTTTTTATATTTACATATATCGATTCTCCTTTAAATCATTCTCTATATAAGTTGTAAGCAAGCGAACGTGGCTGTCAGCCACGTTCACGCGGCAGCCAAGCGCGTGAACGCGGCAGTCCAGCGCGTTAACGCAGTCTCAAAATTTAGTTCACGAGGAAATCTGCGTTAACGCAAACGCGTGTACTCAGCAGTCCTGAGTGCACGCGGAAAGCAAACGTCACGTTAACGCAACGTTAACATAATGTTATGTTAGGACTGCACCTCACTGTATGTGGTATATAATTATTATAACTTGGTATTCATACATTTGATGTTAATACCGTATTGTGCCGTCAGTGGTGCTGTTATGTGGTATATAATTATTATAATTCGGTATTCATACATTTGATGTTAATGCCGTATTGTGCCGTCAGTGGTGCTGTTATGTGGTATATAATTATTATAACTTGGTATTCATACATTTGATGTTAATGCCGTAATGTGCCGTCAGTGGTGCTGTTATGTGGTATATAATTATTATAACTTGGTATTCATACATTTGATGTTAATGCCGTAATGAGCCGTCAGTGGTGCTGTTATGTGGTATATAATTATTATAACTTGGTATTCATACATTTAATGTTAATGCCGTATTGTGCCGTCAGTGGTGCTGTTTTGTGGTATATAATTATTATAACTTGGTATTCATACATTTGATGTTAATGCCGTAATGTGCCGTCAGTGGTGCTGTTATGTGGTATATAATTATTATAACTTGGTATTTATACATTTGATGGTAATGCCGTACTGTGCTGTCAGTGGTGCTGTTATGTGGTATATAATTATTATAATCTTCATAGTTATGTCGCCATACGTTTCATAATTTGCGAGTTGCTTGTTCCGTAAAAGCAGTAAACTGACAGTTGCATTCGATTACGCATAACGCGAAAGGATTTTATGAGGAATGAAAAGAATGGATAAAAAGAAATATCGTTATCTAGATATCTCCACTATTTCACAATTAACTGTAATGTTGAGTTTTATTTTCCTTCAAATAACGTCAACAATTGATGTTAATGCCGCATCGTGCCGTCAGGGTGCTGTTTTGTGGTAGATAATTATTATAATTTGGTATTCATACATTTATTTACAGAACATACGTCTACTACTTACATTGTTCTTCATGGTGAAATCGGCTGCCGCTGCTAGAAGTATCTTTATGACACCGACGTGATTCTCTATAGCTGCTTTATGAAGTGGGGTGTTATTATCCTAACATGAAAATAGGATGAACAGTTTTACATGAACGTTATACGACAACTAATCATTTGTATAGATAAAAACCCTGGCTGTTTTGTAGAAAGTATCCTTTGAGATAATAATACATAATCAGGAAGTGCGAGGTCATTGTGACATTCAGTACAACTTACGACTGTGGAGATTACATCAAATCCAGAAAAACAAATGAGAAACCAAATGATGAGTATGAGAACACGTTTCTTCTTCCGCGGAAATGCCTTACACATCATAACATAATCTTGTCAGTTGTTGTTCATGATATGTGAACTATATCTTCCAAATATATATGTAAGTTGGAGTATTTTACATTTAGATATCTAACTGACATAACACCGATTGATCACTCTGAAGTAATACTTCAGTGAAATTTGACCACTGATCTGCAGTTACGCAAAACAAATAATATGACAAGGAAATAGCATATACATTAAAATTAATGAGAGCAATGGTATTATTAATAATTGTGCGAAACGTGATTTCCTCATGAAAGTCTCTTCCCCCGTTTAGATGGCGATGTCCAGATATTTTCTTTGTATGTTAAATCCATTTTAGTTAGTTCGGTTGCTTGAACCTGTTCTAATCTTGTGATTTCCATATAAATATGTACAAAATACTTTCAAATTTTTCTAATCTTTTCACAGTGAGAACTACATATGAAATACAATAAACTTAGAAATGCATTTTGAACATTTTATAGATCTTTGTTTTATTTAAATCTTTTAACTGAATTCGGAAAACTTATTTTTGAGCAATATATTTCCCGCATGATCTCTCAGACATAAATGTAAAAGTGATCTAAAATACAGGTAAGGGTCACGTAAAAGGTGTCCAATCATTTCATTTCATCAAGTTAACACTATATAATGGTCATAGAAATTGAAAATTTAACATTGAGATCGATCGTTAGAAAGACACTTGATTTTTATTGTCCCCTTGTCAGCTTTCTGTTGACCTTTCTTTAGCGTTTGCACTTGAATTTGCAGGGCGGTGGGTACTCTATTTGCTAGAGGGGGAGGGGCTTCATTTTAACTCTTGAGAGAGGTCCTGAACCTCGACCCAGTTGATCATTTGTCATTACTCCATGAGATGAGCACTATCAGACAGGTAGAAGATTATGGTATCTGTAACCTTGAATCAAACATATAGGGTGAAATTGTAGAATTCTCTTTTGTGTGGTAAGTAGAGAGAAGTAGGCATAATATTTATTGACTAATATGAAATGAATCTGGGAATTTAGTCATGTATCCATGGAAATATACAATTGAAAACTCAAAGTTTATTATAATCTCTAGTGTTTGTATTGTTGTTAATAATTTTACTGTCAGGCCCCGCTGTCACCAACCTTCCTTAACTCAATATTCAACCTCAAATCTGAGTATCTTTTCCAATTTTTTCCACAACCTCAAGTCGCTGTCACCAACTTGCCGCAAGTAGTGGCCCTATATGAATGATAGGACCACAATTTGTTCTTACTTTGCGTAAACTTGCAAGTTTGACAAAGGAATGGCCGGAACGATTCTACGTATTTCGGCATGAGATGGAACAAATGTCTAACAAATAAAGTTTAAGCTAACGGCAATAATAACTTTCCCCGACCTGTCGTCTGAACACTCTACACACATATTTCCCAACCTATGTCAAATTTGCCGGTTTGTTTATTTGTAATCTGAATCCTGCCTACGTTTGCGTATGCGCATCTTGGTAGCAGAATCAAACATGTGGATGATTCAGAATACATCGAAAAGTCGACATGTAGAGTTAAAAATTAAAACAAGTCGGGTCAAATTGAAAAAAAAAATGTAAATACAAGGAATGATTTTTACATTTTCGTTGTCTATACTGCTCTTAACTAGATGCGACACGAGGTCTTGATATTTACTCTTTCATCTGAAAGACAAGATATCAGCAGGGATCAAATCCATATATTACAATAGGGCACAGCTGAACTGATTTTTTCTACTTAATCAAAATATTCCAAAACTAAAAGACCAATTTTGAGGGGCAAATAGCTGTGGACAACAGAACTATGTTTCGAAACTTTCATGAGCATTTTTATAAGCAGTTTTAAAAACACACGTTTTAAGTTTGCATTTTTTTCATTTTTTGACACATTGTTTCGCATGGAAAATAAGGGTGTTGACCATCGAATAAGAGAAAATGGTTTAACTCTTTTCTTATATAATAAGTAAATGTATTTTCTTCTCATTTCAAAACAATACGTGCTGTAATATTTTCAATAAATAATGGGGATTTTTTTTCACAATGTTACTGATATATGTAATATAAATAACGAAACCAATGTATTAATAGCTAATTTTACTTTGTTATTTGGTTATGAAAATTAATAAAAAAAAAATGTTATTTCATCAAAACAAATGAAAATTTCAGGTAGATCTACATTGAAAGTCATTTCCACTCATCATATATTTTAGATTTTTATGACTACCCAAAATGTGTAAATAGTGCAGAAAAAAATCATGACGCCATATCTGTGTCAACAGGTGTTATATCATAAGACACTATCGCTGTGTACATACATGTGTTTTTACTCCTACAAAAATTATTGAAATTATTTGAAAACGGAGTTCTTAGCCCACTTGAGTTCAGGTAGGACACAATTTTTACGATTCTGAAGGACATGTTCGCGTCTTATTTGCCTTCTTTCAATTTCACTTTTCGGCTATTTTTAGCCTTAGTTTAAAAGTTAAGACTGCCTCATAGCAGACGTAAATTTTAGACTAATTTATTTGGCCTATGACGAACATACGCCCTTTGATGTAACGCAGGTTAGTCCAAAAATGTGGGTTAGTCCACAAGATTGGCCCGACTAAGCTTACGACCAGACTTAGGCCCTTTGATGAAATGGGGTCCTGCAGAATGTGACATTGATCAATGCTACAAACCTAGACGACAGTTTTTCTTGTAGGGAACAAATTCATATTGTGTACTGTGCTTCACATTTTGTATTTACAACCGTAAACGTTAAGATTGATAACAAATATACATGATTACAAGCATTTTGTTACTTTTTTTTCAACAAGCAAAAACATGATAAGGTGAAATTGCGTATATTATTACGTAAAAATGACGCAAAAAAGAAAATCCGCGAAAACTCACTCATTAAAATGTAATACCTCAACTGATTAAAGTATGATTAAATCGATCTCAATTGAGGAAGCATCAACTATTTCGTAACGGCGAGTTGAGAATTGCACTCAGTTGAGTTCATCTCAGCGATTTGATTTGAGGTTGAACATTTTTTTTTTAATTTTGGTGACGGCGAGCTTGATATATCTATTACATGAATTGTTTAATCAAATGATCAATTATCATTTCGTTTGTTTAAGAATTAATCAAAATCAAATATAGTGATTGGAATAGCTTGGGAATCTCATGAATCGGTTTTGTCTATGACTCCACGAATAAGTTGATTCAAATGGATCGTTTCAGAATAATAGAAAAAATTATACCTTTCGTAGTAAAGTAGAAATTTATTGTCTTGGCGTAGTGATACAATAACAAGCCAATGGACATCAAGTATTTGTCTGTGCTTAAAATCTTTATGCTTTTAGTAGTCACTTCTAACTACGTTATCAAACAGTTTAGAGTTAATTTTGCCATCGAAGATGGATCGAGAAATAAAATAAATAACATGGTTATGTTTGGGATACGAATAAAGGTAAAATACATGTTTCAAGAGAAAGAATAGGAAGGCTTTCGGACATATCAGTGGCATATCAAAAAAGACCTTTTAAAGTTAGTCGAATTGCTGCCATAATGGGACAAATTATATCAATACAGACTGTTGTAAGGTTTTAGTACGATTGGAAAATAGAGAATTATACAAATGCATTGATTTTCGTATTCATTGGGACAGTATATTTCCTTTCAAAAATGGAGCAATTGCGGAATTAGTAAAATAGTATAGATATAGTATTTTACATTCATACAATATATCAATATATCAGAGAAAATTATACGAGTTCCATTGTTGCATACAGTGTTGCAACCTCCATTTGACATGTAGGTTGTATGTCTGATATTTCTAAAAATAAAACAGGGGATTTCACGTCTGAAACAATAAAACCTACAGCATAATATGAATATCAACCATAAAACATACCTTATTTAGTTGGGGGGATAAATCTTATTTATTTGTGTATACGTATACATTGGTAATTATTTTTAACTTTATTTATTTGCCAACTAATAAAAAAAACCAAAAAAGCAAGTGACCTCGTCAATCTTGCACGTTGGCACGGATATTAGAGTAAGGGTGGGAGGAAATCGGAGTTCCGGGAGAAATACCACGACACCAGGTTTGTGACAGCCTCACTATCTCATGTACCATATCTGGAATAGAATCCGGGTCGCATTTTGGTCAGAAATGAGCGCGCTACTCTACCCCCCCCCCCCCCCCTCCCCAAGGTTCTTTTATATTGACAGTTTAATAAATATTTTGACGTTACATGAAAGGAACTGAGGTTGATGTAGATTAGTTATTGTTGACAGTCAAAATGTACGTAGAGGAAAATAAAACGACTTAAGCCGATGAACTTAACTGGAATATATAACACGCAAACTAGGAATCCTGATCACGATTAGGAAGGTCTCTATCCCATTCAAGATAAAATCTCGTTCTCGTTCAATTTACATTTATATCAAAAGACTAATAAAAGCAATATTAGGGACGTTTACAAGATTTAAGTCAGATAACTACTGGTGTAGGTTCTCTGTAGAAAATGTCATATTATGCTAGACAGAGAAATTTAACCAGTTTAAACTTTTTTTTTTTGGCTTCCCAATATCAACTCTAATAAGTGTTTAATTTGCTGCATAGTGTATGCACTGTGGTTCATTTCTCTATGCAAACAACATATTAGGAAGTGATTTTTGATACTTTGCTACTTCGTTGTTAAAATTCATCTGTCTGCTTAGATTATATGCTTGGTTGGTTAATTAGCTGCCCCAAGATATCAGAAACTTTGTTTCTTTTTTCTCATCAATGTAGAAGAAAATAATCATTAAATAGGGTTGACGTATGATTAACTTCGGTTCTGCGGTCAAGGCGGAAACATTACAGAGGCTAGGTATCCATATATTTGATTAATTATATATTAACAAAATATACATTGTCAGAAGCCACGGCTTATTAGAGACAAGTTTGATGTTCTTGGAGATGATAAAAGGCAATTAGTTGTCAATCCTTAGTTTCTAAGTTTAATTGACAGACACATAAAAATAATTCTTGATATGATTGCAACAAACGTATTTTTATAATCTATAATCTTTTAGACTTATGTAATATCAAGATTTAAGTAGGAACATGCAAATCTTTAAGGTTGGTTGGTGGGTTGATTGGTGTTTTTCGTCTCTTTCAACAATTTTTCAGTTATATCTCGACATGGAAGCAGGGTGTAATCAACCTATATATGTTCTGTATTGATTATAACCACTAGGCCGGTGTCAGTGCTGGTGGACTGATAGTTCCCGAGGGCATCATAAGTCTAGTTTTTTAGTGCTTTTGTACTGACTTCAAATTTTCAATCATCAAATTAAGTAAATCACTCTAAAACTAGAAGTATTTCCCTCATGCATAGCTCTGTCCTTAGATAGATTCTTTGGTTCACTTTTCGGTCATTTTGGCGTCAACTCTGCTTTTCATGTTTTTATATATTTTGAGAATTCTAATCATTCGGCCACGAGCATCACCGAAGAGACATAACTTGTCGAAATGCGCATATGGTGCACAAAATTAAAAAGTATATATGTTCTATATTAATTATAACCACTAGGCCGGTGTCACTGCTGGTGGACTGATAGTTCCCGAGGGCACCATAAGTCTAGTTTTAGTGCTTTTGTACTGACATGAAATATATACTTCAAATTTTCAGTCATCAAATTAAGTAAATCACTCTAGAACTAAGGAGTATTTCCCTCATGCATAGCTCTGTCCTTAGAAAGATAAGTTGGTTCACTTTTCGGTCATTTTGGCTTCAACTCTGCTCTTCATATTTTTATATATTTTGAGAATTCCAATCATTCGGCCACGAGCATCACTGAAGAGTCATAACTTTTCGAAATGCGCATATGGTGCACAAAATTAAAAGGTATATATGTTCTATATTAATTGTAAATATACTGGCTCAATCCTGGAATCTAACCTGGATCGTCAGCACCGCAAACAAAGAGCTTAACCACTACAACAAGCCTTTCCCTAAACATCCGAGGACTTTGAGAACATCAAAAATCATATACAATGTTGCGAACAGAGTTAATATTTGACAGCGACGACGCTCATCAATGAGGAAACCAGTTTAGCTTTGATAACAGGGGGAATGTGTATAAATTACCGGGAGACTGAACACGTAATGATAATACACGAACATGTCCTACACCACCCATGTTTAAAGAGAAAAACATAAATGAATGTTTAAATAAAAATCCATTAATCAGTATTTCTATTGACTCAGATCTCTTTGATAAATAATATTATCTATAAAAACTACATTTATTATTAAGATCTCGTCATTTTCTCTGTTTTAAATATTATTAAATGTATGGTTTAATACTAACCCTCCTTTATCAAAAATAAAGTGCTAGCTTTACCTATTTTTTTTTTTTTTTCCTTTGTTGGACTGAGTACTTGTTTGTAGATCATTTATAAAAATCAAGTGTTCGTTCGTCAATATGCGAGTTCATAGCACAATTAATGAATATGTTCTTATATTGTGTTTCTCTCAGCAAATTAATTCATATTCAGTGTACATTGCGTAATATTTTTGTTAAACTATATGTCAAATTCCTATTTTGATACTTTTCTTTATATATTTGTTACAAATGTTTAGTCTAAACCGCTTTCAGTGTTTAGTGAACCAAGTCCTTTATTTACCAAAATCATCACATATGTGATCATGATTTCATGTACTTTTAAATATTAGTATTATCATAAACTTGTTTTTTTCAATTTTAGAGTAATTTAACGCAGAAAAACGACAACAGATATAATGTGCCAGTTAGATATAATGTGCCAGTGCAAACAGCGTTCATGTGCGATAAACAGTCAACTGTGTATTACAGTAATAATTATTTCACTTACCTTGTCCTTGGCATTGATATCGGCTTTAGCATCTATAAGTTTCTTCACCATGTCACTGTATCCCTGCCTTGCTGCCTCGTGGAGAGGGGTTCTGTTATCCTATACAGACATAAGTATGAATGAGAGAGACTGAAACATCATCCTTATGTACTATGTGTTATTATACTAGTAGTAGTGTGGGAGGGAGTAGTTGATGCTGACGCTTATTCTGGGAGTTTTGACAAAGCATTAAATATCCTTTATCTATACTGAATTCTAACTGAGAGAAATAATCGGAAATGATGCATTAATTTGATAACATAATCTTGCAATTTGGTAGCAAATAGGTATTGATGAATGCTTTTACAGTAAGGATTGGTCAAATTCTGGTAAATAACCCTTGAATATAAACAATCACCTGATATCCTGGATCATACTAACACTTATGATTCTGAAGTCGTTGATTTATGACATAAGGGGGGGGGGTGTTGTTTATCGATTTCTAAAATGATTTCATACAGAAAAAGTGCAATAACTATAATACGTAAGTACCACCAGCGTTCACTTGCGATTAACATTATTGACTAAAATTATTCAGTGACAGAAAACGGTTTCAGTACGTTGTTATATATTCAAATGGAATGCTTCACACCAAGTGCTGTACATCTTAAGCCATAGAGCATCTAAATGATAAATTGATATTAAAAATACCGTTAAGATATTAACCCAATTTTGTTTTCCTGTGTTGGACTGGATATTTGTTTCTAGATCATTCATTATAAAAATCAGGCGTTCGTTCGGCAATATGCGAGTTCATATCGCAGTTAATGAATATGTTCTTATTTTGTGTTTCTCTAAGCAAATTAAATCATATTCAGTGTACATTGCGTAATATTTTTGTTAAACCATATGTCAAATTCCTATTTTGATACTTTTTCATATATTTGTTAAAGATGTTAAGCCTAAACCGCCTTCAGTATTTAGTGAACAAAGCCCTTTATTTACCAAAATCATCACATATGTGATCATGATTTCATGTACTTTTAAATATTAGTATTATCATAAACTTGTTTTTCAATTTTAGAGTAATTTAACGCAGAAAAAAGACAACAGAGATAATGTGCCAGTGCAAAAAACGTTCATGTGCGATAAACAGTCAACTGTGTATTACAGTAATACTTATTTCACTTACTTTGTCCTTGGCATTGATATCGGCTTTAGCATCTATAAGTATCTTCACCATGCCACCGTATCCCTGGCTTGTTGCCTCGTGGAGAGGAGTTCTCTTATCCTACACAGACATAAGTATTAATGAGAGAGACTGAAACATCATCCTTATGTACTATGTGTTATTATACTAGTACTAGTGTGGGAGGGAGTAGTTGATGCTGAGAGTACTGGAGTACCTCTCGCTTATTCTGGGAGTTTTGACAAAGCATTAAATATCCTTTATCTGTACTGAATTCTAACTGAGAAAAATAATCGGAAATGATGCAATAATTTGATAACATAATCTTGCCATTTGGTAGTGAATAAGTATTGACTTAAGTGTTATTATATCTTTTTCCTGATGTTATGTGGCTGTGACACTTTCTACACAGTGTTTGTTCACATTCATTTATATATACAGTGTTAATTATTATTGTTTCGTCTGTGTGTAAGGACATTCACGGCGGGTGTGGCTAGCCAAACAGGGGACGGTCACTCCTCCCGGGCACCTGGTCTCACCTCTGAATTTCAGGGGTCCGTGAATGTCCACTGTGGTACATTGTTGTTAGTGCCATAGTCCCGTGACAACAGTTACTTTCGTATTTTGCATGAATGTCACACTTATTCCCTTTGCAGTGTGGAGCTCGTGAAAAAGTTCCCCGCGGAGGGTTTGACTTAAGTGTTATTATATCTTTTTCCTGATGTTATGTGGCTGTGACACTTTCTACACAGTGTTTGTTCACATTCATTTATATATACAGTGTTAATTATTATTGTTTCGTCTGTGTGTAAGGACATTCACGGCGGGTGTGGCTAGCCAAACAGGGGACGGTCACTCCTCCCGGGCACCTGGTCTCACCTCGGAATTTCAGGGGTCCGTGAATGTCCACTGTGGTACATTGTTGTTAGTGTGACACCAGTTACTTTCGTATGTTACATTAACGACAAACTTATTCCCTTTGCAGTGTGGAGCTCGTAAAAATGTTGCCCGCGGAGGGTTTGACTTAAGTGTTATTATATCTTTTTTTCCTGATGTTGTGTGGCTGTGACACTCTCTACAGTGTTTGTTTACATTCCTTATGTATGCAGTGCTAAATTATATTTGTTTCGTGTGTATTTAAGGACATTCACGGCGGGTGTGACAAGCCAAACAGGGGACGGTCACTCCTCCCGGGCACCTGGTCTCACCTCGGAATTTCAGGGGTCCGTGAATGTCCACTGTGGTACATTGTTGTTAGTGCCATAGTCCTGTGACAACAGTTACTTTCGTATTTTGCATTGATGAATACTTTTACAGTAAGGATTGGTCAACTTCTGGTAAATGACCTTGAATTTAAACAATCATCTTATGTCCTGGATCATACTAATACTTATTATTCTGAAGTCGTTGGCTTATGACATAAGGGGGTGGGGTGGGGTGTGTTTATTGATTTCTAAAATAATTTCATACAGAAAAGTGACAATACATATAATATGTAAGTACCATTAGCGTTCATTTGCGATTAACACTAAAATTATTCAGTTACACAAACCTGTCTCATTATATTGTTATATATTCAAATGCAATGCTTCACACCAAGTGCTGTACATCTTAAACCATACAGCATCTAAATGATAAATTGACATTAAAAATACTGTTAAGATCTTTACCCAATTTAATCATTTGAAGTAAATGGTACGTTATCCATTACGTTGTCGGCAATTTGGAGACTCCGAAGTACAAAGCGCACAAAGGCTACGTATAATTCTTATGGATATTTTCGATTTGTTATATACCAAGAAATAAAATTAATTGACACAGTTTGCTTTCTCATTATCATGTTTTGCAGTAGGAATAATGGATGATATTCTTGTTACATTTTGAATTCAAATATGAATCTAAATATGCATGAAATAGCTTCTGTGATACGTGTCTGTTCGATTTATCGTTATAACTTTAGACATGGGTAAAAACGGCAACGCATTCTCTTTACTCCTAGTCTGCGTTGTGCTTTATAATAAATAAAAGAGTATAGCTGGAGTTTAAGAACCTTAGCACCTCCTATATGATGAAAACTACTACGATATCTCTGAACAAAAGAATCCTTTTTATAATTTTGCCAAATTATCTTTAACATATGCCATATGCCTGTGCACTGAATATTCTAATTAACACTAAATTATTTTATATCTAAATTAAAAGTTACACATCAGAACTGTTTGGGAGAAATGTAGAATGCTCTTCCTTAAACGTATGACTTGGTATCTATTTCAATTTTATTTCAAACTCCCGTCCAATGTAATGTCCGTTTTGAATCACAGCAAGTTAAGATATAACTACAGGGGTACCATGCAAAATAATGATTATTGAAATTATTACGGCATTATTTCCTTATTCCCATATCTCAATAACCATTAGTTTAGCCTAGATTACATGTCAGGTAAAGTACTTTTAATAGGTCATGTGATCGGCAAATTAATGTGTTATGCATCTATGTAATTATCACACACCATTTGATATGGAGCACACATGGAACACGTATTGTGTTACTGAGAGTAAATGAGCATGATCAAACTACTTGACAAAATCAGTTCTAGATTACATGTTAGTTCAAGTTAGAATTTAACTTGTAACAACATAGTTCATACACAGTTATATATGGATCGATAGAATAAATCATGGCTAATTACAAGTTTGCAAGTTTGACAAAGGGAATGGCCGGAACGATTCTACGTTTTTCGGCATCAGATGGAACACATGTCTAACAAATATAAAGTTTAAGCTAACGAACGGCAATAATAACTTTCCCAGATCAGTCGTCTGAACACTCAACACACATGTTTCCCAACCTGTGTCAAATTTGCCGGTTTGTTTATTTGTATTCTGAATCCTGCCTACGTTTGCGAAAGTGCATCTTGGTAGGAGAATTAAACATATGAATGATTCAGAATACATCGAAAAGTCGACATGTAGAGTTAAAAATTAAAACATGTCGGTTTAATTGAACAACAAAAGTGTAAATACAAGGAATGATTTTCAGTTTTTCGTTATCTATACTGCGCTGAACAAGATGCGACACGAGGTCCTGATATTTACTGTTTCACATAAAAGACAAGGCATCAGCAGGGATCAAACCCAAGACCATATATTACAATAGGGAAACAGCTGAACTGATTTTTCTACTTAATCAAAATATTACAAAAACTAAAAGCCCAATTTTGAGGGCCAAATAACTTTGGACAACAGAACTATGTTTCCAAACTATCATGACCATTTTTATAAACATTTTTAAAACAGTTGTAATAAAACGTTTGACTTCATTTATCACACGTTTTAAGTTTGCATTTGTTTATTATTTATTTATTTATTTATTTATTTATTTTTTTTTTTTGACGCATTGTTACGCATTGACAATAATAAAGGTTTTGACCAACGAATAAGAGAAAATGTTTATCTCTTTTCTTATACGACAAATAAATGTATTTTCTTCAAAAATACATGCTGTAATATTTTCAATAAATATTGGAGATTTTTTTTTTTTTCACAATTTTACTGACATATCTAATATGAATAATGAAACCAATGTATTAATAGCTAATCTTATTTTGTTTGATGACGAAAATGGAGAAAAAATGATTATTTTATCAGAACAAATGAAAATTTCAGGTAGATCTACATTAAAAGTCATTTCCATTCATCGTATTTTTGAGACTACCCAAAATGTATGTAAATAGTGCAGAAAAAATCATGACGTCATATCTGTGTCAACAGGTGTTATATTATAGGACAGTTCACGATCGCTGTGTACATACATGTGTTTTACTCCTACAATAATTATTGAAATTATTTGAAAACGGAGTTCTTAGCGCACTTGAGTTCAGGTAGGACACACTTTATTACGATTCTGAGGGACATGTTCACGTCCTATTTGCCTTCTTTCAATTTCACTTTTCGGCTAGTTTTAGTCTTAGTCTAAAAGCTAAAACTGCCTCATAGCAGACGTAGATTTAAGGCTATTTTTTGGCCTATGGCGAAACTTATGCCCTTTCATCAAACGCAAGTTAGTCCAAAAATGTGGGTTAGTCCGAAAGTTTCGCCCGACTAAGCTTACGACCAGACTTAGGCCCTTTGATGAAACGGGGTCCTGCAGATTGTGACATTCATGAATGCTACAAACCTAGATGACAGTATTTCTTGTAGGGAACAAATTCATATTGTGTACTGAACTTTAAATTTCGTATTTACAACCGCTAACTTTAAGATTGATATCAGATATACATGAATACAAGCATTTTGTTACTTATTTTTTTCAACAAACAGAAACACGATAAGGTGAAATTGCCTACATTATTGCGTAAAAATGACTCAAAAAAGAAAATCCGCGAAAACTCACTAATTAAAATGTAATACCTCAACTGATTTAAGTATGGTTAAATCGACTTCAACTGAAGGCCTCAACTATTTCGTAACGGCGAGTTGAGGAGTGCACTCAGTTGAGTTCACCTCAGCGGTTTGATATGAGGTTGAGACAACGGGGCCGGATATAACTATTACATGACTTGTTTAAACAAATAATCAATTATCATTTCTTTTGTTTAATAAGTACGCAAAATCAAATATAGTGATTGGAACAGCTTGGTGATTTCATGAATCGATTTTGTCTATGACTTCACGAATAGTTTGGTGCAAATGGATCGTTTCGTAGTAAAGTAGAAATTCATTGTCTTGGCGTAGTGATGCAATAACAAGCCAATGGAAATCAAGTATTTTTCAGTGCTAAAAATCTTTATGCTTTTAGTAATCACTTCTAACTACGTTATCAAGCAGTTTAGAGTAAATTTTGACATCGAATATGGATCGAGAAATAAAATAAATAGCATGGTTAGGATATGTTTTGGATACGAATAAAGGTAAACTACATGTTTCAAGAGAAAGAATAGGAAGGCTTTCGGACATGTCAGAGAAGTGGCATATCAAAAAAGGCTTTTTAAAGTTAGTCGAATTGTTGCCATAATGGGACAAATTATATCAATACAGACTGTTGTAAGTTTTTAGTACGATTGGAAACTAGAGAATTATTAATTTTCATATTCATTGGGACAGTATATATCCTTTCGCGAACGAGGCAATTGCAGAATTAGTAAAATAGTATAGAAATAGTAGTTTACATTCATACAACATATCAATATATCAGAGAAAATCATACGAGTTCCATTGTTGCATATAGTGTTGCAACCTCCATTGGATATGGAGGTTATATGTCTGATAGGTATAATACAGGGGATTTCACGTATGAAACAATAAAACCTAAAGCATAATGTCATGAATATCAACTATAAAAAAAATAACTTATTTAGTTAGGGGGTGTTAGGGTTTAAATCTTATTCATTTGTGTATACGTATACACTGGTAATATATTTTTTTTAACTTTATTTATTTGCCAACTATTAAAAAAGCAAGTGAAAACGTCAATACTGCCCGTTGAAACGGATATTAGAGTAAAGGTGTCGTTCATATGGGAGGAAATCGCAGTTCTGGGGAAAATACCATGACACCAGGTTTGTGACAGCCACACTATTTCATGTACCATATCTGGAATAGAACCCAGGTCGCATTTTGGTCAGAAGCGAGCGCCCCCTCCCCCAACCCTCCCTAAATATACTTTTACATTGGCAGTTTAATAGATATTTTGACGCTACATGACAGCAACTGAGGTTGATGTACAGTAAGTATTGTTGACAGTCAAAATGTACATAGAAGAAAATAAAACGACTTAATCAGGTGAACTAAACTAGAATATATAACATGCAAACAAGGAATCTTGATCACGATTAGAAAGGTCTCAATCCCATTCAAGATAAAATCTCTTTCTCGTTCAATCTATACTTATATCAAAAGATCAATAAAATCAATATTAAGGACGTTTACAAGATTTAAGTCAGATAAATGTTGTTGTAGGTTCTTTGTAGAAAATATCATATTAGACAGAGAAATTCTACTAGATTAAACATTTTTTTTTTTTTTTTGCCTCGCCGATATCAAATGTAGTAAGTGTTTAACTTGCTGAATTATAGTGTATGCATTTAACTATGCAAACCACATACATAAAGTGACTTTTGATACTTAGCTACTTCATTGTTAAAATTCATCTGTTTGCTTATATTATATGGTTGGTTGGTTAATTAGCTGCCCCAAAATATCAGAAACACTGTCTCTGGTTTCTTATCAATGTAGAAGAAAATAAACAATAAGTAGGGTTGATGTATAATTAACTTAGGTTATGCTGTCGGGAAGGAAACATTACAGATGCTAGGTATCCATTTATTTCTTTAATTATAAGTTAACAAGATATACGTTTGTCAGAAGCCATGGCTGATTAGAGAGAAGTTTGATGTTCTTGGAGATGATATGAGCCAATTAGTTGTCAATCCTTAGTTTCTAAGTTTAATTGACAGACGCATACAAATAGGTCTTGATATGATTGCAATAAACGTATTTTTATATTCTATAATCTTTTAGACTTATGTAATATCAAGATTTAAGTAGGGATATGCAAATCTTTAAGGTTGGTTGGTGGGTTGATTGGTGTTTTTCGTCGCTTTCAACAATTTTTCAGTTATAACTCGACATGGAAGCAGGGTGTAATCAAACTTGTAAATATACTGGCGCCATCCTGGAATCTAACCCGGATCGTCGGCCCCGCAAACAAAGCGCTTAACCACTATACCAAGTCTTTCCCTAAATCTTTGAGGACTTAGAACATCACAAATCATATACAATGTTGTGAACAAAGTTAATATTTGACAGCGACGACACTCATCAATGAGGAAACCAGTTTAGCTTTGATAACAGGGAGAATGTGTATAAATTACCGGGATATTTAACACGTAATGATAATACACGAAAATATCCTACATAACCCATGTTTAAAAAAAAATAAATGAATTTTTAAATAAAAATCCATTAATCAGTATTTCTATTGACTCAGATCTCTTTGATAAATAATATTATCTATAAAAACTATGTTTATTATTAAGATCTCGTCATTTTCTCCGTTATAAACATTATTAAATGTATGGTTTAATACTACTAACCCCCCTTTATCAAAAATAAAGTGCAAACTCTATCTAATTTTTTTCCTGTGTTGGACTGAGTTCTTGATTGTAGATCATTTATAAAACTCATGTGTTCGTTCGTCAGTATGCGAGTTCATAGCACAATTAATGAATATGTTCTTATTTTGTGTTTCTCTCAGCAAATTAATTCATAATCAGTGTACATTGCGTAATATTTTTGTTAAACTATATGTCAAATTCTTATTTTGATACTTTTTTTTATATATTTGTTAAAGATGTTTAATCTAAACCGCTTTCAGTGTTTAGTGAACGAAGGCCTTTATTTACTAAAATCATCACATATGTGATCATGATTTCATGTACTTTTAAATATTAGTATTATCATAAACTTGTTTTTCAATTTTAGAGTAATTTAACACAGAAAAACGACAACAGAGATAATGTGCCAGCGTTCATGTGCGATAAACAGTCAACTGTGTATTACAGTAATACTTATTTAACTTACCTTGTCCTTGGCATTGATATCAGCTTTAGCATCTATAAGTATCTTCACTACATCACTGTGTCCCTTGTTTGCTGCCACATGGAGAGGAGTTCTGTTATCCTATACAGACATAAGTATGACTGAGAGAGACTGAAACATCATTCTTATGTACTATGTGTTATTATACTAGTAGTAGTGTGGGAGGGAGTAGTACCTCTCGCTTATTCTGGGTGTTTAGACAAACCATTAAATATCCTTTATCTATACAGAATTCTCTCTGAGAGAAATAATCAGAAATGATGCATTAATTTGATAACATAATCTCGGAATTTGGTAGCGAATAAGTATTGATTAATTAAGGATTGGTCAAATTCTGGTAAATAACCCTTGAATATGAACAATCATCTGATATCCTGGATCATACTAACACTTGTAATTCTTAAGTCGTTGATTTATGACATAAGGGGGGATTGTTTATGGATATCTAAAATAATTTCATGCAGAAAAAGTGCAATAGCTATAATACGGAAGTACCACCAGCGTTCACTTGCGATTAACATTATCGACTAAAATTATTCAGTGACAGAAAACGGTTTCAGTACGTTGTTATATATTCAAATGGAATGCTTCACGCCATGTGCTGTACATCTTAAGCCATAGAGCATCTAAATGATAAATTGATATTATAAATACCGTTAAGATCTTTACCTATTTTTTTTTTCCTGTGTTGGACTGAGTACTTGTTTGTAGATCATTTATAAAACTCATGTGTTCGTTCGTCAGTATGCGAGTTCATAGCACAATTAATGAATATGTTCTTATTTTGTGTTTCTCTCAGCAAATTAATTCATAATCAGTGTACATTGCGTAATGTTTTTGTTAAACTATATGTCAAATTCCTATTTTGATACTTTTTTTCATATATATTTGTTAAAGATGTTTAATCTAAACCGCTTTCAGTGTTTAGTGAACGAAGGCCTTTATTTACTAAAATCATCACATATGTGATCATGATTTCATGTACTTTTAAATATTAGTATTATCATAAACTTGTTTTTCAATTTTAGAGTAATTTAACACAGAAAAACGACAACAGAGATAATGTGCCAGCGTTCATGTGCGATAAACAGTCAACTGTGTATTACAGTAATAATTATTTAACTTACCTTGTCCTTGGCATTGATATCAGCTTTAGCATCTATAAGTATCTTCACTACATCACTGTGTCCCTTGTTTGCTGCCACATGGAGAGGAGTTCTGTTATCCTATACAGACATAAGTATGACTGAGAGAGACTGAAACATCATCCTTATGTACTATGTGTTATTATACTAGTAGTAGTGTGGGAGGGAGTAGTTGATGCTGACGCTTATTCTGGGAGTTTTGACAAAGCATTAAATATCCTTTATCTATACTGAATTCTAACTGAGAGAAATAATCGGAAATGATGCATTAATTTGATAACATAATCTTGCAATTTGGTAGCAAATAGGTATTGATGAATGCTTTTACAGTAAGGATTGGTCAAATTCTGGTAAATGACCTTGAATTTAAACAATCACCTGATATCCTGGATCATACTAACACTTATGATTCTGAAGTCGTTGATTTATGACATAAGGGGGGGGTGGGGGGGGGGGGGTTGTTTATCGATTTCTAAAATGATTTCATACAGAAAAAGTGCAATAACTATAATACGTAAGTACCACCAGCGTTCACTTGCGATTAACATTATTGACTAAAATTATTCAGTGACAGAAAACGGTTTCAGTACGTTTTTATATATTCAAATGCTATGCTTCACACCAAGTGCTGTACATCTTAAGCCATAGAGCATCTAAATGATAAATTGATATTAAAAATACCGTTAAGATATTAACCCAATTTTGTTTTCCTGTGTTGGACTGGATATTTGTTTCTAGATCATTCATTATAAAAATCAGGCGTTCGTTCGGCAATATGCGAGTTCATATCGCAGTTAATGAATGTGTTCTTATTTTGTGTTTCTCTAAGCAAATTAAATCATATTCAGTGTACATTGCGTAATATTTTTGTTAAACTATATGTCAAATTCTTATTTTGATACTTTTTCATATATTTGTTAAAGATGTTTAGTCTAAACCGCCTTCAGTATTTAGTGAACAAAGCCCTTTATTTACCATCACATATGTGATCATGATTTCATGTACTTTTAAATATTAGTATTATCATAAACTGGTTTTTCAATTTTAGAGTAATTTAACGCAGAAAAAAAAAGACAACAGAGATAATGTGCCAGTGCAAAAAACGTTCATGTGCGATAAACAGTCAACTGTGTATTACAGTAATACTTATTTCACTTACTTTGTCCTTGGCATTGATATCGGCTTTAGCATCTATAAGTATCTTCACCATGCCATCGTATCCCTGGCTTGTTGCCTCGTGGAGTGGAGTTCTCTTATCCTACACAGACATAAGTATTAATGAGAGAGACTGAAACATCATCCTTATGTACTATGTGTTATTATACTAGTAGTAGTGTGGGAGGGAGTAGTTGATGCTGACAGTACTGGAGTACCTCTCGCTTATTCTGGGAGTTTTGACAAAGCATTAAATATCCTTTATCTGTACTGAATTCTAACTGAGAAAAATAATCGGAAATGATGCAATAATTTGATAACATAATCTTGCCATTTGGTAGCGAATAAGTATTGA
Organism: Pteria penguin; assembly: GCA_035048485.1. Lineage (NCBI taxonomy): Eukaryota > Metazoa > Mollusca > Bivalvia > Pterioida > Pteriidae > Pteria > Pteria penguin. The sequence continues at coordinate 402,111 of CM068592.1, read as the reverse complement.
TGAATACTTTTACAGTAAGGATTGGTCAAATTCTGGTAAATGACCTTGAATTTAAACAATCATCTTATATCATGGATCATACTAATACTTATTATTCTGAAGTCGTTGGCTAATGACATAAGGGGGTGGGGTGGGGTGTGTTTATTGATTTCTAAAATAATTTCATACAGAAAAGTGACAATACATATAATATGTAAGTACCATTAGCGTTCATTTGCGATTAACACTAAAATTATTCAGTTACACAAACCTGTCTCATTATATTGTTATATATTCAAATGCAATGCTTCACACCAAGTGCTGTACATCTTAAACCATACAGCATCTAAATAATAAATTGACATTAAAAATACTGTTAAGATCTTTACCCAATTTAATCATTTGAAGTAAATGGTACGTTATCCATTACGTTGTCGGCAATTTGGAGACTCCGAAGTACAGTCTCTTTACCTATCAATTCTCTTTACTCCTAGTCTGCGTTATGCTTTATAATAAATAAAAGAGAATAACTGGAGTTTAAGAACCTTAGCACCTCCTATATGATGAAAACTACTACGATATCTCTGAACAAAAGAATCCTTTTTTATAATTTTGCCAAATTATCTTTAACATATGCCATATGCCTGTGCACTGAATATTCTAATTAACACTAAATTATTTTATATCTAAATTAAAAGTTACACATCAGAACTGTTTGGGAGAAATGTAGAATGCTCTTCCTTAAACGTATGACTTGGTATCTATTTCAATTTTATTTCAAACTCCCGTCCAATGTAATGTCCGTTTTGAATCACAGCAAGTTAAGATATAACTACAGGGGTACCATGCAAAATAATGATTATTGAAATTATTACGGCATTATTTCCTTATTCCCATATCTCAATAACCATTAGTTTAGCCTAGATTACATGTCAGGTAAAGTACTTTTAATAGGTCATGTGATCGGCAAATTAATGTGTTATGCATCTATGTAATTATCACACACCATTTGATATGGAGCACACATGGAACACGTATTGTGTTACTGAGAGTAAATGAGCATGATCAAACTACTTGACAAAATCAGTTCTAGATTACATGTTAGTTCAAGTTAGAATTTAACTTGTAACAACATAGTTCATACACAGTTATATATGGATCGATAGAATAAATCATGGCTAATTACAAGTTTGCAAGTTTGACAAAGGGAATGGCCGGAACGATTCTACGTTTTTCGGCATCAGATGGAACAAATGTCTAACAAATATAAAGTTTAAGCTAACGAACGGCAATAATAACTTTCCCAGATCAGTCGTCTGAACACTGAACACACATGTTTCCCAACCTGTGTCAAATTTGCCGGTTTGTTTATTTGTATTCTGAATCCTGCCTACGTTTGCGAAAGTGCATCTTGGTAGGAGAATTAAACATATGAATGATTCAGAATACATCGAAAAGTCGACATGTAGAGTTAAAAATTAAAACATGTCGGTTTAATTGAACAACAAAAGTGTAAATACAAGGAATGATTTTCAGTTTTTCGTTATCTATACTGCGCTGAACAAGATGCGACACGAGGTCCTGATATTTACTGTTTCACATAAAAGACAAGGCATCAGCAGGGATCAAACCCAAGACCATATATTACAATAGGGAAACAGCTGAACTGATTTTTCTACTTAATCAAAATATTACAAAAACTAAAAGCCCAATTTTGAGGGCCAAATAACTTTGGACAACAGAACTATGTTTCCAAACTATCATGACCATTTTTATAAACATTTTTAAAACAGTTGTATTAAAACGTTTGACTTCATTTATCACACGTTTTAAGTTTGCATTTGTTTTTTATTTATTTATTTATTTATTTATTTATTTTTATTTTTTTTTTTTTTTTGACGCATTGTTACGCATTGACAATAATAAAGGTTTTGACCAACGAATAAGAGAAAATGTTTATCTCTTTTCTTATACGACAAATAAATGTATTTTCTTCAAAAATACATGCTGTAATATTTTCAATAAATATTGGAGATTTTTTTTTTCACAATTTTACTGATATATCTAATATGAATAATGAAACCAATGTATTAATAGCTAATCTTATTTTGTTTGATGACGAAAATGGAGAAAAAATGATTATTTTATCAGAACAAATGAAAATTTCAGGTAGATCTACATTAAAAGTCATTTCCATTCATCGTATTTTTGAGACTACCCAAAATGTATGTAAATAGTGCAGAAAAAATCATGACGTCATATCTGTGTCAACAGGTGTTATATTATAGGACAGTTCACGATCGCTGTGTACATACATGTGTTTTACTCCTACAATAATTATTGAAATTATTTGAAAACGGAGTTCTTAGCGCACTTGAGTTCAGGTAGGACACACTTTATTACGATTCTGAGGGACATGTTCGCGTCCTATTTGCCTTCTTTCAATTTCACTTTTCGGCTAGTTTTAGTCTTAGTCTAAAAGCTAAAACTGCCTCATAGCAGACGTAGATTTAAGGCTATTTTTTGGCCTATGGCGAAACTTATGCCCTTTCATCAAACGCAAGTTAGTCCAAAAATGTGGGTTAGTCCGAAAGTTTCGCCCGACTAAGCTTACGACCAGACTTAGGCCCTTTGATGAAACGGGGTCCTGCAGATTGTGACATTCATGAATGCTACAAACCTAGATGACAGTATTTCTTGTAGGGAACAAATTCATATTGTGTACTGAACTTCAAATTTCGTATTTACAACCGCTAACTTTAAGATTGATATCAGATATACATGAATACAAGCATTTTGTTACTTATTTTTTTCAACAAACAGAAACACGATAAGGTGAAATTGCCTACATTATTGCGTAAAAATGACTCAAAAAAGAAAATCCGCGAAAACTCACTAATTAAAATGTAATACCTCAACTGATTTAAGTATGGTTAAATCGACTTCAACTGAAGGCCTCAACTATTTCGTAACGGCGAGTTGAGGAGTGCACTCAGTTGAGTTCACCTCAGCGGTTTGATATGAGGTTGAGACAACGGGGCCGGATATAACTATTACAAGACTTGTTTAAACAAATAATCAATTATCATTTCTTTTGTTTAATAAGTACGCATAATCAAATATAGTGATTGGAACAGCTTGGTGATTTCATGAATCGATTTTGTCTATGACTTCACGAATAGTTTGGTGCAAATGGATCGTTTCGTAGTAAGGTAGAAATTCATTGTCTTGGCGTAGTGATGCAATAACAAGCCAATGGAAATCAAGTATTTTTCAGTGCTAAAAATCTTTATGCTTTTAGTAATCACTTCTAACTACGTTATCAAGCAGTTTAGAGTAAATTTTGACATCGAATATGGATCGAGAAATAAAATAAATAGCATGGTTAGGATATGTTTTGGATACGAATAAAGGTAAACTACATGTTTCAAGAGAAAGAATAGGAAGGCTTTCGGACATGTCAGAGAAGTGGCATATCAAAAAAGGCTTTTTAAAGTTAGTCGAATTGTTGCCATAATGGGACAAATTATATCAATACAGACTGTTGTAAGTTTTTAGTACGATTGGAAACTAGAGAATTATTAATTTTCATATTCATTGGGGCAGTATATATCCTTTCGCGAACGAGGCAATTGCAGAATTAGTAAAATAGTATAGAAATAGTAGTTTACATTCATACAACATATCAATATATCAGAGAAAATCATACGAGTTCCATTGTTGCATATAGTGTTGCAACCTCCATTGGATATGGAGGTTATATGTCTGATAGGTATAATACAGGGGATTTCACGTATGAAACAATAAAACCTAAAGCATAATATCATGGATATCAACTATAAAAAAAATAACTTATTTAGTTAGGGGGTGTTAGGGTTTAAATCTTATTCATTTGTGTATACGTATACACTGGTAATATATTTTTTTTTAACTTTATTTATTTGCCAACTATTAAAAAAGCAAGTGAAAACGTCAATACTGCCCGTTGAAACGGATATTAGAGTAAAGGTGTCGTTCATATGGGAGGAAATCGCAGTTCTGGGGAAAATACCATGACACCAGGTTTGTGACAGCCTCACTATTTCATGTACCATATCTGGAATAGAACCCAGGTCGCATTTTGGTCAGAAGCGAGCGCCCCCTCCCCCAACCCTCCCTAAATATACTTTTACATTGGCAGTTTAATAGATATTTTGACGCTACATGACAGCAACTGAGGTTGATGTACAGTAAGTATTGTTGACAGTCAAAATGTACATAGAAGAAAATAAAACGACTTAATCAGGTGAACTAAACTAGAATATATAACATGCAAACAAGGAATCTTGATCACGATTAGAAAGGTCTCAATCCCATTCAAGATAAAATCTCTTTCTCGTTCAATCTATACTTATATCAAAAGATCAATAAAATCAATATTAAGGACGTTTACAAGATTTAAGTCAGATAAATGTTGTTGTAGGTTCTTTGTAGAAAATATCATATTAGACAGAGAAATTCTACTAGATTAAACATTTTTTTTTTTTGCCTCGCCGATATCAAATGTAGTAAGTGTTTAACTTGCTGCATTATAGTGTATGCATTTAACTATGCAAACCACATACATAAAGTGACTTTTGATACTTAGCTACTTCATTGTTAAAATTCATCTGTTTGCTTATATTATATGGTTGGTTGGTTAATTAGCTGCCCCAAAATATCAGAAACACTGTCTCTGGTTTCTTATCAATGTAGAAGAAAATAAACAATAAGTAGGGTTGATGTATGATTAACTTAGGTTATGCTGTCGGGAAGGAAACATTACAGATGCTAGGTATCCATTTATTTCTTTAATTATAAGTTAACAAGATATACGTTTGTCAGAAGCCATGGCTGATTAGAGAGAAGTTTGATGTTCTTGGAGATGATATGAGCCAATTAGTTGTCAATCCTTAGTTTCTAAGTTTAATTGACAGACGCATACAAATAGGTCTTGATATGATTGCAATAAACGTATTTTTATATTCTATAATCTTTTAGACTTATGTAATATCAAGATTTAAGTAGGGATATGCAAATCTTTAAGGTTGGTTGGTGGGTTCATTGGTGTTTTTCGTCGCTTTCAACAATTTTTCAGTTATAACTCGACATGGAAGCAGGGTGTAATCAAACTTGTAAATATACTGGCGCCATCCTGGAATCTAACCCGGATCGTCGGCCCCGCAAACAAAGCGCTTAACCACTATACCAAGTCTTTCCCTAAATCTTTGAGGACTTAGAACATCAAAAATCATATACAATGTTGTGAACAAAGTTAATATTTGACAGCGACGACACTCATCAATGAGGAAACCAGTTTAGCTTTGATAACAGGGAGAATGTGTATAAATTACCGGGATATTTAACACGTAATGATAATACACGAAAATGTCCTACATAACCCATGTTTAAAAAAAAATAAATGAATTTTTAAATAAAAATCCATTAATCAGTATTTCTATTGACTCAGATCTCTTTGATAAATAATATTATCTATAAAAACTATGTTTATTATTAAGATCTCGTCATTTTCTCCGTTATAAACATTATTAAATGTATGGTTTAATACTAACCCCCCTTTATCAAAAATAAAGTGCAAACTCTATCTAATTTTTTTCCTGTGTTGGACTGAGTTCTTGATTGTAGATCATTTATAAAACTCATGTGTTCGTTCGTCAGTATGCGAGTTCATATCACAATTAATGAATATGTTCTTATTTTGTGTTTCTCTCAGCAAATTAATTCATATTCAGTGTACATTGCGTAATATTTTTGTTAAACTATATGTCAAATTCTTATTTTGATACTTTTTTTTATATATTTGTTAAAGATGTTTAATCTAAACCGCTTTCAGTGTTTAGTGAACGAAGCCCTTTATTTACCAAAATCATCACATATGTGATCATGATTTCATGTACTTTTAAATATTAGTATTATCATAAACTTGTTTTTCAATTTTAGAGTAATTTAACACAGAAAAACGACAACAGAGATAATGTGCCAGCGTTCATGTGCGATAAACAGTCAACTGTGTATTACAGTAATACTTATTTAACTTACCTTGTCCTTGGCATTGATATCAGCTTTAGCATCTATAAGTATCTTCACTACATCACTGTGTCCCTTGTTTGCTGCCACATGGAGAGGAGTTCTGTTATCCTATACAGACATACGTATGACTGAGAGAGACTGAAACATCATTCTTATGTACTATGTGTTATTATACTAGTAGTAGTGTGGGAGGGAGTAGTACCTCTCGCTTATTCTGGGTGTTTAGACAAACCATTAAATATCCTTTATCTATACAGATTTCTCTCTGAGAGAAATAATCAGAAATGATGCATTAATTTGATAACATAATCTCGGAATTTGGTAGCGAATAAGTAGTGATGAATTAAGGATTGGTCAAATTCTGGTAAATAACCCTTGAATATAAACAATCATCTGATATCCTGGATCATACTAACACTTGTGATTCTTAAGTCGTTGATTTATGACATAAGGGGGGATTGTTTATGGATTTCTAAAATAATTTCATGCAGAAAAAGTGCAATAGCTATAATACGGAAGTACCACCAGCGTTCACTTGCGATTAACATTATTGACTAAAATTATTCAGTGACAGAAAACGGTTTCAGTACGTTGTTATATATTCAAATGGAATGCTTCACGCCATGTGCTGTACATCTTAAGCCATAGAGCATCTAAATGATAAATTGATATTAAAAATACCGTTAAGATCTTTACCTATTTTTTTTTTCCTGTGTTGGACTGAGTACTTGTTTGTAGATCATTTATAAAACTCATGTGTTCGTTCGTCAGTATGCGAGTTCATAGCACAATTAATGAATATGTTCTTATTTTGTGTTTCTCTCAGCAAATTAATTCATAATCAGTGTACATTGCGTAATGTTTTTGTTAAACTATATGTCAAATTCTTATTTTTATACTTTTTTTCATATATATTTGTTAAAGATGTTTAATCTAAACCGCTTTCAGTGTTTAGTGAACGAAGGCCTTTATTTACTAAAATCATCACATATGTGATCATGATTTCATGTACTTTTAAATATTAGTATTATCATAAACTTGTTTTTCAATTTTAGAGTAATTTAACACAGAAAAACGACAACAGAGATAATGTGCTAGCGTCCATGTGCGATAAACAGTCAACTGTGTATTACAGTAATAATTATTTAACTTACCTTGTCCTTGGCATTGATATCAGCTTTAGCATCTATAAGTACCTTCACTACATCACTGTGTCCCTTGTTTGCTGCCACATGGAGAGGAGTTCTGTTATCCTATACAGACATAAGTATGACTGAGAGAGACTGAAACATCATCCTTACGTACTATGTGTTATTATACTAGTAGTAGTGTGGGAGGGAGTAGTTGATGCTGACGCTTATTCTGGGAGTTTTGACAAAGCATTAAATATCCTTTATCTGTACTGAATTCTAACTGAGAGAAATAATCGGAAATGATGCATTAATTTGATAACATAATCTTGCAATTTGGTAGCAAATAGGTATTGATGAATGCTTTTACAGTAAGGATTGGTCAAATTCTGGTAAATAACCCTTGAATATAAACAAGCACCTGATATCCTGGATCATACTAACACTTATGATTCTGAAGTCGTTGATTTATGACATAAGGGGGGGGGGATTGTTTATCGATTTCTAAAATGATTTCATACAGAAAAAGTGCAATAACTATAATACGTAAGTACCACCAGCGTTCACTTGCGATTAACATTATTGACTAAAATTATTCAGTGACAGAAAACGGTTTCAGTACGTTTTTATATATTCAAATGCTATGCTTCACACCAAGTGCTGTACATCTTAAGCCATAGAGCATCTAAATGATAAATTGATATTAAAAATACCGTTAAGATATTAACCCAATTTTGTTTTCCTGTGTTGGACTGGATATTTGTTTCTAGATCATTCATTATAAAAATCAGGCGTTCGTTCGGCAATATGCGAGTTCATATCGCAGTTAATGAATGTGTTCTTATTTTGTGTTTCTCTAAGCAAATTAAATCATATTCAGTGTACATTGCGTAATATTTTTGTTAAACTATATGTCAAATTCCTATTTTGATACTTTTTCATATATTTGTTAAAGATGTTTAGTCTAAACCGCTTTCAGTGTTTAGTGAACAAAGCCCTTTATTTACCCAAATCATCACATATGTGATCATGATTTCATGTAGTTTTAAATATTAGTATTATCATAAACTGGTTTTTCAATTTTAGAGTAATTTAACGCAGAAAAAAAAAGACAACAGAGATAATGTGCCAGTGCAAAAAACGTTCATGTGCGATAAACAGTCAACTGTGTATTACAGTAATACTTATTTCACTTACTTTGTCCTTGGCATTGATATCGGCTTTAGCATCTATAAGTATCTTCACCATGCCATCGTATCCCTGGCTTGTTGCCTCGTGGAGTGGAGTTCTCTTATCCTACACAGACATAAGTATTAATGAGAGAGACTGAAACATCATCCTTATGTACTATGTGTTATTATACTAGTAGTAGTGTGGGAGGGAGTAGTTGATGCTGACAGTACTGGAGTACCTCTCGCTTATTCTGGGAGTTTTGACAAAGCATTAAATATCCTTTATCTGTACTGAATTCTAACTGAGAAAAATAATCGGAAATGATGCAATAATTTGATAACATAATCTTGCCATTTGGTAGCGAATAAGTATTGATGAATACTTTTACAGTAAGGATTGGTCAAATTCTGGTAAATGACCTTGAATTTAAACAATCATCTTATATCCTGGGTCATACTAATACTTATTATTCTGAAGTCGTTGGCTAATGACATAAGGGGGTGGGGTGGGGTGTGTTTATTGATTTCTAAAATAATTTCATACAGAAAAGTGACAATACATATAATATGTAAGTACCATTAGCGTTCATTTGCGATTAACACTAAAATTATTCAGTTACAGAAACCTGTCTCATTATATTGTTATATATTCAAATGCAATGCTTCACACCAAGTGCTGTACATCTTAAACCATACAGCATCTAAATAATAAATTGACATTAAAAATACTGTTAAGATCTTTACCCAATTTAATCATTTGAAGTAAATGGTACGTTATCCATTACGTTGTCGGCAATTTGGAGACTCCGAAGTACAGTCTCTTTACCTATCAATTCTCTTTACTCCTAGTCTGCGTTATGCTTTATAATAAATAAAAGAGAATAACTGGAGTTTAAGAACCTTAGCACCTCCTATATGATGAAAACTACTACGATATCTCTGAACAAAAGAATCCTTTTTATAATTTTGCCAAATTATCTTTAACATATGCCATATGCCTGTGCACTGAATATTCTAATTAACACTAAATTATTTTATATCTAAATTAAAAGTTACACATCAGAACTGTTTGGGAGAAATGTAGAATGCTCTTCCTTAAACGTATGACTTGGTATCTATTTCAATTTTATTTCAAACTCCCGTCCAATGTAATGTCCGTTTTGAATCACAGCAAGTTAAGATATAACTACAGGGGTACCATGCAAAATAATGATTATTGAAATTATTACGGCATTATTTCCTTATTCCCATATCTCAATAACCATTAGTTTAGCCTAGATTACATGTCAGGTAAAGTACTTTTAATAGGTCATGGGGTCGGCAAATTAATGTGTTATGCATCTATGTAATTATCACACACCATTTGATATGGAGCACACATGGAACACGTATTGTGTTACTGAGAGTAAATGAGCATGATCAAACTACTTGACAAAATCAGTTCTAGATTACATGTTAGTTCAAGTTAGAATCTAACTTGTAACAACATAGTTCATACACAGTTATATATGGATCGATAGAATAAATCGTGGCTAATTACAAGTTTGCAAGTTTGACAAAGGGAATGGCCGGAACGATTCTACGTTTTTCGGCATCAGATGGAACAAATGTCTAACAAATATAAAGTTTAAGCTAACGAACGGCAATACTAACTTTCCCAGATCAGTCGTCTGAACACTCAACACACATGTTTCCCAACCTGTGTCAAATTTGCCGGTTTGTTTATTTGTATTCTGAATCCTGCCTACGTTTGCGAAAGTGCATCTTGGTAGGAGAATTAAACATATGGATGATTCAGAATACATCGAAAAGTCGACATGTAGAGTTAAAAATTAAAACATGTCGGTTTAATTGAACAACAAAAGTGTAAATACAAGGAATGATTTTCAGTTTTTCGTTATCTATACTGCGCTGAACAAGATGCGACACGAGGTCCTGATATTTACTGTTTCACATAAAAGACAAGGCATCAGCAGGGATCAAACCCAAGACCATATATTACAATAGGGAAACAGCTGAACTGATTTTTCTACTTAATCAAAATATTACAAAAAGTAAAAGCCCAATTTTGAGGGCCAAATAGCTTTGGACAACAGAACTATGTTTCCAAACTATCATGACCATTTTTATAAACATTTTTAAAACAGTTGTAGTAAAACGTTTGACTTCATTTATCACACGTTTTAAGTTTGCATTTGTTTTTTATTTATTTATTTATTTATTTTTTATTTATTTATTTTTATTTTTTTTTTTTTTTTTTTTTTTTTTGACGCATTGTTACGCATTGACAATATTAAAGGTTTTGACCAACGAATAAGAGAAAATGTTTATCTCTTTTCTTATACGACAAATAAATGTATTTTCTTCAAATATAAAAAAAAAGAGATGCTGTAATATTTTCAATAAATATTGGAGATTTTTTTTCACAATTTTACTGATATATCTAATATAAATAATGAAACCAATGTATTAATAGCTAATCTCATTTTGTTTGATGACGAAAATGGAGAAAAAATGATTATTTTATTAAAACAAATGAAAATTTCAGGTAGATCTACATTAAAAGTCATTTCCATTCATCGTATTTTTGAGACTACCCAAAATGTATGTAAATAGTGCAGAAAAAATCATGACGTCATATCTGTGTCAACAGGTGTTATATTATAGGACAGTTCACGATCGCTGTGTACATACATGTGTTTTACTCCTACAATAATTATTGAAATTATTTGAAAACGGAGTTCTTAGCGCACTTGAGTTCAGGTAGGACACACTTTATTTCGATTCTGAGGGACATGTTCGCGTCCTATTTGCCTTCTTTCAATTTCACTTTTCGGCTAGTTTTAGTCTTAGTCTAAAAGCTAAAACTGCCTCATAGCAGACGTAGATTTAAGGCTATTTTTTGGCCTATGGCGAAACTTATGCCCTTTCATCAAACGCAAGTTAGTCCAAAAATGTGGGTTGTCCGAAAGTTTCGCCCGACTAAGCTTACGACCAGACTTAGGCCCTTTGATGAAACGGGGTCCTGCAGATTGTGACATTGATCAATGCTACAAACCTAGACGACAGTATTTCTTGTAAGGAACAAATTCATATTGTGTACTGAACTTCAAATTTCGTATTTACAACCGCTAACGTTAAGATTGATGTCAGATATACATGAATACAAGCATTTTGTTACTTATTTTTTTCAACAAACAAAAACACGATAAGGTGAAATTGCCTACATTATTGCGTAAAAATGACTCAAAAAAGAAAATCCGCGAAAACTCACTAATTAAAATGTAATACCTCGACTGATTTAAGTATGGTTAAATCGACTTCAACTGAAGGCCTCAACTATTTCGTAACGGCGAGTTGAGGAGTGGACTCAGTTGAGTTCACCTCAGCGGTTTGATATGAGGTTGAGACAACGGGGCCGGATATAACTATTACATGACTTGTTTAAACAAATAATCAATTATCATTTCTTTTGTTTAATAAGTACGCATAATCAAATATAGTGATTGGAACAGCTTGGTGATTTCATGAATCGATTTTGTCTATGACTTCACGAATAGTTTGGTGCAAATGGATCGTTTCGTAGTAAAGTAGAAATTCATTGTCTTGGCGTAGTGATGCAATAACAAGCCAATGGAAATCAAGTATTTTTCAGTGCTAAAAATCTTTATGCTTTTAGTAATCACTTCTAACTACGTTATCAAGCAGTTTAGAGTAAATTTTGACATCGAATATGGATCGAGAAATAAAATAAATAGCATGGTTAGGATATGTTTTGGATACGAATAAAGGTAAACTACATGTTTCAAGAGAAAGAATAGGAAGGCTTTCGGACATGTCAGAGAAGTGGCATATCAAAAAAGGCTTTTTAAAGTTAGTCGAATTGTTGCCATAATGGGACCAATTATATCAATACAGACTGTTGTAAGTTTTTAGTACGATTGGAAACTAGAGAATTATTAATTTTCATATTCATTGGGACAGTATATATCCTTTCGCGAACGAGGCAATTGCAGAATTAGTAAAATAGTATAGAAATAGTAGTTTACATTCATACAACATATCAATATATCAGAGAAAATCATACGAGTTCCATTGTTGCATATAGTGTTGCAATCTCCATTGGATATGGAGGTTATATGTCTGATAGGTATAATACAGGGGATTTCACGTATGAAACAATAAAACCTAAAGCATAATATCATGAATATCAACTATAAAAAAAATAACTTATTTAGTTAGGGGGTGTTAGGGTTTAAATCTTATTCATTTGTGTATACGTATACACTGGTAATATTTTTTTAACTTTATTTATTTGCCAACTATTAAAAAAGCAAGTGAAAACGTCAATTCTGCCCGTTGAAACGGATATTAGAGTAAAGGTGTCGTTCATATGGGAGGAAATCGCAGTTCTGGGAAAAATACCATGACACCAGGTTTGTGACAGCCTCACTATTTCATGTACCATATCTGGAATAGAACCCAGGTCGCATTTTGGTCAGAAGCGAGCGCCCCCTCCCCCAACCCTCCCTAAATATACTTTTACATTGGCAGTTTAATAGATATGTTGACGCTACATGACAGCAACTGAGGTTGATGTACAGTAAGTATTGTTGACAGTCAAAATGTACATAGAAGAAAATAAAACGACTTAATCAGGTGAACTAAACTAGAATATATAACATGCAAACAAGGAATCTTGATCACGATTAGAAAGGTCTCAATCCCATTCAAGATAAAATCTCTTTCTCGTTCAATCTATACTTATATCAAAAGATCAATAAAATCAATATTAAGGACGTTTACAAGATTTAAGTCAGATAAATGTTGTTGTAGGTTCTTTGTAGAAAATATCATATTAGACAGAGAAATTCTATTAGATTAAACATTTTTTTTTTTTTGCCTCGCCGATATCAAATGTAGTAAGTGTTTAACTTGCTGAATTATAGTGTATGCATTTAACTATGCAAACCACATACATAAAGTGACTTTTGATACTTAGCTACTTCATTGTTAAAATTCATCTGTTTGCTTATATTATATGGTTGGTTGGTTAATTAGCTGCCCCAAAATATCAGAAACACTGTCTCTGGTTTCTTATCAATGTAGAAGAAAATAATCATTAAGTAGGGTTGATGTATGATTAACTTAGGTTATGCTGTCGGGAAGGAAACATTACAGATGCTAGGTATCCATTTATTTCTTTAATTATAAGTTAACAAGATATACGTTTGTCAGAAGCCATGGCTGATTAGAGAGAAGTTTGATGTTCTTGGAGATGATATGAGCCAATTAGTTGTCAATCCTTAGTTTCTAAGTTTAATTGACAGACGCATACAAATAGGTCTTGATATGATTGCAATAAACGTATTTTTATATTCTATAATCTTTTTAGACTTATGTAATATCAAGATTTAAGTAGGGATATGCAAATCTTTAAGGTTGGTTGGTGGGTTCATTGGTGTTTTTCGTCGCTTTCAACAATTTTTCAGTTATAACTCGACATGGAAGCAGGGTGTAATCAAACTTGTAAATATACTGGCGCCATCCTGGAATCTAACCCGGATCGTCGGCCCCGCAAACAAAGCGCTTAACCACTATACCAAGTCTTTCCCTAAATCTTTGAGGACTTAGAACATCAAAAATCATATACAATGTTGTGAACAAAGTTAATATTTGACAGCGACGACACTCATCAATGAGGAAACCGGTTTAGCTTTGATAACAGGGAGAATGTGTATAAATTACCGGGATATTTAACACGTAATGATAATACACGAAAATGTCCTACACAACCCATGTTTAAAAAAAAATAAATGATTTTTTAAATAAAAGTCCATTAATCAGTATTTCTATTGACTCAGATCTCTTTGATAAATAATATTATATATAAAAACTATGTTTATTATTAAGATCTCGTCATTTTCTCCGTTATAAACATTATTAAATGTATGGTTTAATACTAACCCTCCTTTATCAAAAATAAAGTGCAAGCTCTATCTAATTTTTTTCCTGTGTTGGACTGAGTTCTTGATTGTAGATCATTTATAAAACTCATGTGTTCGTTCGTCAGTATGCGAGTTCATATCACAATTAATGAATATGTTCTTATTTTGTGTTTCTCTCAGCAAATTAATTCATATTCAGTGTACATTGCGTAATATTTTTGTTAAACTATATGTCAAATTCTTATTTTGATACTTTTTTATATATTTGTTAAAGATGTTTAATCTAAACCGCTTTCAGTGTTTAGTGAACGAAGCCCTTTATTTATCAAAATCATCACATATGTGATCATGATTTCATGTACTTTTAAATATTAGTATTATCATAAACTTGTTTTTCAATTTTAGAGTAATTTAACACAGAAAAACGACAACAGAGATAATGTGCCAGCGTTCATGTGCGATAAACAGTCAACTGTGTATTACAGTAATACTTATTTAACTTACCTTGTCCTTGGCATTGATATCAGCTTTAGCATCTATAAGTATCTTCACTACATCACTGTGTCCCTTGTTTGCTGCCACATGGAGAGGAGTTCTGTTATCCTATACAGACATAAGTATGAATGAGAGAGACTGAAACATCATTCTTATGTACTATGTGTTATTATACTAGTAGTAGTGTGGGAGGGAGTAGTACCTCTCGCTTATTCTGGGTGTTTAGACAAACCATTAAATATCCTTTATCTATACAGAATTCTCTCTGAGAGAAATAATCAGAAATGATGCATTAATTTGATAACATAATTTCGGAATTTGGTAGCGAACAAGTATTGATGAATTAAGGATTGGTCAAATTCTGGTAAATAACCCTTGAATATAAACACTCATCTGATATCCTGGATCATACTAACACTTGTGATTCTTAAGTCGTTGATTTATGACATAAGGGGGGATTGTTTATGGATTTCTAAAATAATTTCATGCAGAAAAAGTGCAATAAGTATAATACGGAAGTACCACCAGCGTTCACTTGCGATTAACATTATTGACTAAAATTATTCAGTGACAGAAAACGGTTTCAGTACGTTGTTATATATTCAAATGGAATGCTTCACGCCATATGCTGTACATCTTAAGCCATAGAGCATATAAATGATAAATTGATATTAAAAATACCGTTAAGATCTTGACCTATTTTTTTTTTTTTCCTGTGTTGGACTGAGTACTTGTTTGTAGATCATTTATAAAACTCATGTGTTCGTTCGTCAGTATGCGAGTTCATATCACAATTAATGAATATGTTCTTATTTTGTGTTTCTCTCAGCAAATTAATTCATAATCAGTGTACATTGCGTAATATTTTTGTTAAACTATATGTCAAATTCCTATTTTGATACTTTTTTTATATATATTTGTTAAAGATGTTTAATCTAAACCGCTTTCAGTGTTTAGTGAACGAAGCCCTTTATTTACCAAAATCATCACATATGTGATCATGATTTCATGTACTTTTAAATATTAGTATTATCATAAACTTGTTTTTCAATTTTAGAGTAATTTAACACAGAAAAACGACAACAGAGATAATGTGCCAGCGTTCATGTGCGATAAACAGTCAACTGTGTATTCCAGTAATACTTATTTAACTTACCTTGTCCTTAACATTGATATCAGCTTTAGCATCTATAAGTATCTTCACTACATCACTGTATCCCTTGTTTGCTGCCACATGGAGAGGAGTTCTGTTATCCTATACAGACATAAGTATGAATGAGAGAGACTGAAACATCATCCTTATGTACTATGTGTTATTATACTAGTAGTAGTGTGGGAGGGAGTAGTTGATGCTGACGCTTATTCTGGGAGTTTTGACAAAGCATTAAATATCCTTTATCTGTACTGAATTCTAGCTAAGAGAAATAATCGGAAATGATGCATTAATTTGATAACATAATCTTGCAATTTTGGTAGCAAATAGGTATTGATGAATGCTTTTACAGTAAGGATTGTTCAAATTCTGGTAAATAACCCTTGGATATAAACAATCACCTGATATCATGGATCATACTAACACTTATGATTCTGAAGTCGTTGATTTATGACATAAGGGGGGGGGGGGGGGGGGGGGGTTGTTTATCGATTTCTAAAATGATTTCATACAGAAAAAGTGCAGTAACTATAATACGTAAGTACCACCAGCGTTCACTTGCGATTAACATTATTGACTAAAATTATTCAGTGACAGAAAACGGTTTCAGTACGTTGTTATATATTCAAATGCTATGCTTCACACCAAGTGTTGTACATCTTAAGCCATAGAGCATCTAAATGATAAACTGATATTAAAAATACCGTTAAGATATTAACCCAATTTTGTTTTCCTGTGTTGGACTGGATATTTGTTTCTAGATCATTCATTATAAAAATCAGGCGTTCGTTCGGCAATATGCGAGTTCATATCGCAGTTAATGAATATGTTCTTATTTTGTGTTTCTCTCAGCAAATTAAATCATATTCAGTGTACATTGCATAATATTTTTGTTAAACTATATGTCAAATTGCTATTTTTATACTTTTTTTATATATTTGTTAAAGATGTTTAGTCTAAACCGCTTTCAGTGTTTAGTGAACAAAGCCCTTTATTTACCATCACATATGTGATCATGATTTCATGTACTTTTAAATATTAGTATTATCATAAACTTGTTTTTCAATTTTAGAGTAATTTAACGCAGAAAAAAGACAACAGAGATAATGTGCCAGTGCAAAAAACGTTCATGTGCGGTAAACAGTCAACTGTGTATTACAGTAATACTTATTTAACTTACTTTGTCCTTGGCATTGATATCGGCTTTAGCATCTATAAGTATCTTCACCATGCCATCGTATCCCTGGCTTGTTGCCTCGTGGAGTGGAGTTCTCTTATCCTACACAGACATAAGTATTAATGAGAGAGACTGAAACATCATCCTTATGTACTATGTGTTATTATCCTAGTAGTAGTGTGGGAGGGAGTAGTTGATGCTGACAGTACTGGAGTACCTCTCGCTTATTCTGGGAGTTTTGACAAAGCATTAAATATCCTTTATCTGTACTGAATTCTAACTGAGAAAAATAATTGGAAATGATGCAATAATTTGATAACATAATCTTGCCATTTGGTAGCGAATAAGTATTGATGAATACTTTTACAGTAAGGATTGGTCAAATTCTGGTAAATGACCTTGAATTTAAACAATCATCTTATATCCTGGATCATACTAATACTTATTATTCTGAAGTCGTTGGCTAATGACATAAGGGGGTGGGGTGGGGTGTGTTTATTGATTTCTAAAATAATTTCATACAGAAAAGTGACAATACATATAATATGTAAGTACCATTAGCGTTCATTTGCGATTAACACTAAAGTTATTCAGTTACACAAACCTGTCTCATTATATTGTTATATATTCAAATGCAATGCTTCACACCAAGTGCTGTACATCTTAAACCATACAGCATCTAAATGATAAATTGACATTAAAAATACTGTTAAGATCTTTACCCAATTTAATCATTTGAAGTAAATGGTACGTTATCCATTACGTTGTCGGCAATTTGGAGACTCCGAAGTACAGTCTCTTTACCTATCAATTTTCTTTACTCCTAGTCTGCGTTATGCTTTATAATAAATAAAAGAGTATAACTGGAGTTTAAGAACCTTAGCACCTCCTATATGATGAAAACTACTACGATATCTCTGAACAAAAGAATCCTTTTTATAATTTTGCCAAATTATCTTTAACATATGCCATATGCCTGTGCACTGAATATTCTAATTAACACTAAATTATTTTATATCTAAATTAAAAGTTACACATCAGAACCGTTTGGGAGAAATGTAGAATGCTCTTCCTTAAACGTATGACTTGGTATCTATTTCAATTTTATTTCAAACTCCCGTCCAATGTAATGTCCGTTTTGAATCACAGCAAGTTAAGATATAACTACAGGGGTACCATGCAAAATAATGATTATTGAAATTATTACGGCATTATTTCCTTATTCCCATATCTCAATAACCATTAGTTTAGTCTAGATTACATGTCAGGTAAAGTACTTTTAATAGGTCATGTGATCGGCAAATTAATGTGTTATGCATCTATGTAATTATCACACACCATTTGATATGGAGCACACATGGAACACGTATTGTGTTACTGAGAGTAAATGAGCATCATCAAACTACTTGACAAAATCAGTTTTAGATTACATGTTAGTTCAAGTTAGAATCTAACTTGTAACAACATAGTTCATACACAGTCATATATGGATCGATAGAATAAATCATGGCTAATTACAAGTTTGCAAGTTTGACAAAGGGAATGGCCGGAACGATTCTACGTTTTTCGGCATCAGATGGAACAAATGTCTAACAAATATAAAGTTTAAGCTAACGAACGGCAATAATAACTTTCCCAGATCAGTCGTCTGAACACTCAACACACATGTTTCCCAACCTGTGTCAAATTTGCCGGTTTGTTTATTTGTATTCTGAATCCTGCCTACGTTTGCGAAAGTGCATCTTGGTAGGAGAATTAAACATATGGATGATTCAGAATACATCGAAAAGTCGACATGTAGAGTTAAAAATTAAAACATGTCGGTTTAATTGAACAACAAAAGTGTAAATACAAGGAATGATTTTCAGTTTTTCGTTATCTATACTGCGCTGAACAAGATGCGACACGAGGTCTTGATATTTACTGTTTCACATGAAAGACAAGGCAGCAGCAGGGATCAAACCCAAGACCATATATTACAATAGAGAAACAGTTGAACTGATTTTTTCTACTTAATTAAAATATTACAAAAACTAAAAGCCCAATTTTGAAGGCCAAATAGCTATGGACAACAGAACTATGTTTCGAAACTATCATGAGCATTTTAACAAACATTTTTAAAACAGTTGTAGTAAAACATTTGACTTCATTTATCACACGTTTTAAGTTTGCATTTTTTTCTTATTCATATATTTTTATGTATTTTTTTTTTTTTTTTTTTTTTTTTTTTGGACGCATTGTTACGCATTGACAATAATGAGGGTTTTGACCAACGAATAAGAGAAAAAAGAGGAGTTACCGGCTCAGTTATGTGGCAGAAGTCACCATGGAGCTATACAATACATGAATATAAATAATATAATAGAACATTTAACACATTACAAAAATATTTGATTGTAGTGCAATTACGATACCGACTTAGGACGGTCATTTAATTTGACAAAAGCCAAACAAATGGTGTGGTTAACCGGTTTACGGGCCCACCTTCCCACTCATTTATGACAAATAAATGTATTTTCTTCAAATTTAAAAAAAAATACATGCTGTAATATTTTCAATAAATATTCGGGATTTTTTTTTTCACAATTTTACTGACATATCTAATATAAATAATGAAACCAATGTATTAATAGCTAATCTTATTTTGTTTGATGACGAAAATGGAGAAACAAATGATTATTTTATCAAAACAAATCAAAGTTTCAGGTAGATGTACATTAAAAGTCATTTCCATTCATCTTATTTTCTTAGATTTTTATGACTACCCAAAATGTATGTAAATAGTGCAGAAAAAAATTATGACGTCATATCTGTGTCAAAAGGCATTATATTATAGGACAGTTCAAGATCGCTATGTACATACATGTGTTTTTACTCCTACAATAATTATTGAAATTATTTGAAAACGGAGTTCTTAGCGCACTGGAGTTTAGGTAAGACATACTTTTTACGATTCTGAGGGACATGTTCGCGTCTCATTTGCCTTCTTTCAATTTCACTTTTCGGCTATTTTAAGTATTAGTCTAAAAGCTAAAACTGCCTCATAGCAGATGTAGATTTAAGGCTATTTTTTGGCCTATGGCGAAACTTATGCCCTTTGATGAAACGCAGGTTAGTCCAAAAATGTGGGTTAGTCCGAAAGTTTCGCCCGATTAAGCTTACGACCAGACTTAGGCCCTTTGATGAAACGGGGTCCTGCAGATTGTGACATTCATGAATGCTACAAACCTAGACGACAGTATTTCTTGTAAGGAACAAATTCATATTGTGTACTGAGCTTCAAATTTCGTATTTACAACCGCTAACTTTAAGATTGATATCAGATATACATGAATACAAGCATTTTGTTACTTATTTTTGTCAACAAACAAAAACACGATAAGTTGAAATTGCGTACATTATTACGTAAAAATGACTCAAAAAAGAAAATCCGCGAAAACTCACTAATTAAAATGTAATACCTCAACTGATTTAAGTATGGTTAAATCGACTTCAACTGAAGAAGGCCTCAACTATTTCGTAACGGCGAGTTGAGGAATGCACTCAGTTGAATTCACCTCAGCGGTTTGATATGAGGTTGAGACGACGGGGCCGGATATAACTATTACATGACTTGTTTCATCAAATAATCAATTATCATTTCTTTTGTTTAATAAGTACGCATAATCAAATATAGTGATTGGAACAGCTTGGTGATTTCATGAATCGATTTTGTCTATGACTTCACGAATAGTTTGATGCGAATGGATCGTTTCGTAGTAAAGTAGAAATTCATTGTCTTGGCGTAGTGATGCAATAACAAGCCAATGAAAATCAAGTATTTTTCAGTGCTAAAAATTTTCATGCTTTTAGTAATCACTTCTAACTACGTTATCAAGCAGTTTAGAGTAATTTTTGCCATCGAATATGGATCGAGAAATAAAATAAATAGCATGCTTATGATATGTTTTTGATACGAATACAGGAAAACTACATGTCTCAAGAGAAAGAATAGGAAGGCCTTCGGACATGTCAGAGAAATGGCATATCAAAAAAGGCTTTTTAAAGTTAGTCGAATTGTTGCCATAATGGGACAAATTATATCAATACAGACTGTTGTAAGTTTTTAGTACAGTGGGGTGCAGTCCTAACATAACATTATGTTAACGTCGCGTTAACGTGAAGTTTGCTTTCCTCGTGCGCTCAGGACTGCTAGGCACACGCGTTTGCGTTAACGCAGATTTCCACGTGAACTTAATTTCGAGACCGCGTGAACGCGCTTGACTGTCGCGTTAACGCGCTTGACTGCCGCGTGAACGTGCTTGACAGCCTCGTTCGCTTGCTTACAGCTTAAAACTTGTATTAACATGTTTATACAGAAGGATTTGAAGGAGAATCGATATATACATTGTATATTTAAATTTAAAAACATATTAATGGGTAAGTAAAATATTTAGATTTAAATAAAACCCTTCCGAGTTGAGGAATGAATTCCAGAAATATTGAACGCAATTTCCGAACATTGACTTTAATGAAATGTATTATTATTTTAGGAAAATAATAATAATAATAATAATAATAATAATAATAATAATAATGAAATAAAAATAAATAAAGATAATAATAACGATGATAATTATTATATTCATATATTATAGAAGATAGCTTAATTAAAAATAATAATAATATTTACATAAATAAGAAATATATGTAAATACAATAATAAACTACTTATAAATTAATAAACAAATAATATATATATACATAAATAAACTAATTAAAATAAGTAAATAAATGAAATTAGAAAGTAATCATACTAGTATAAACTGACGAAGTTTTTTCATAAATACCTTATTGCATGTCTACGCGATAATTTCCTTTGTTATATTACATATGAAATCCTTAATGCAGGATGTCATTTAATCATTTCATTTAATACACGTTTTTATGGCGACATTCGCGGTAATTTAATTAGATCCGTTTTATTTTCTCCATCCGTACTGCATAGAGAATTACAAATTTAGACATGTGAACGTGCGACTGGACCGAGCGCACGCGGGAATAAATCGCGTTAACGCGAATTCCCTACCGCGTTAACGCAAGGAGCGCACGCGCGTCCGGTCGAGCAGTCCTAGCACGTGTGCTAGAGCAGTCCTCGCGACCGCTTTTCGCGTTAACGTGTATGTTATGTTAGGACTGCACCCATCTGTACGATTGGAAACTAGAGAATTGTTGATTTTCGTATTCATTGGGACAGTATATTTCCTTTCGCGAACGAGGCAATTGCAGAATTAGTAAAATAGTATAGAAATAGTAGTTTACATTCATACAACATATCAATATATCAGAGAAAATCACACGAGTTCCATTGTTGCATATAGTGTTGCAACCTCCATTGGATATGGAGGTTATATGTCTGATAAGTATAATACAGGGGATTTCACGTATAAAATAATAAAACCTAAAGCATAATATTATGAATATCAACTATAAAAAAAAAAAAAATAACTTATTTAGTTGGGGGGTGTTAGGGTTTAAATCTTATTCATTTGTGTATACGTATACACTGGTAATATTTTTTTAACTTTATTTCTTTGCCAACTATTATAAAAGCAAGTGACCACGTCAATCCTGCCCGTTGAAACGGATATTAGAGTAAAGGTGTCGTCATATGGAAATCGGAGATCTGGGAAAAATACCATGACACCAGGTCTGTGACAGCCTCACTATTTCATGTACCATATCTGGAATAGAACCCAGGTCGCATTTTGGTCAGAAGCGAGCGCCCCCTCCTCCCACCCTCCCTAAATGTACTTTTACATTGGCAGTTTAATCAATATTTTGACGCTACATGACAGTAACTGAGGTTGATGTACAGTAAGTATCGTTGACAGTGAAAATGTACATGGAAGAAAATAAAACGACTTAATCAGGTGAACTAAACTAGAACATATTACATGCAAACAAGGAATCTTGATCACGATTAGAAAGGTCTCAATCCCATTCAAGATAAAATCTCTTTCTCGTTCAATTTATGTTTATATCAAAAGATCAAATAAATCAATATTAAGGACGTTTACAAGATTTAAATCAGATAACTGTTGTTGTAGGTTCTTTGTAGAAAATGTCATATTACGCTAGACAGAGAAATTTTACTAGATTAAACATTTTTTTATTTTTATTTTTTTTTTTTTTTGATTCGCCGATATCAAATGTAGTAAATGTTTAACTTGCTGCATTATAGTGTATGCATTTCACTATGCAAACCACATATATAAAGTGACTTTTGATACTTAGCTACTTCATTGTTAAAATTCATCAGGGAAGACACATCACTGAAGGCAGTGTACGATCTGCAGGTTATTGGATCATTCGAGGAGAAAGGCTCATCTCAACCATCCTGCATAACTGCGTAACATGTCGCAAACTTAGAGGTAAACATGCTAGTCAAATCATGCCCGATCTACCAGTCTGTCGACTTCACCCAGCACCACCATTCGCTTACGTTGGTGTTGACGCCTTCGGTCACCGGCATGCCACTAGTAGAAGAATTAGAGGTGGAGTTGTTCAAAGCAAGCTTTGGGCGATCCTCTTTACATCTTTAACGATACGTGCTGTACACATAGAGATAGTTGAGGACATGACTTCCTCCTCCTTTATCAACGCCCTCCGACGATTTGTATCAATACGTGGGAAAGTGCGGGAATACTACTCAGACAGAGGCTTCAATTTTATCGGTTCTACGGACAGCTTGAGGGTTGAACATTGATGATCCACCCGTAAAGCGGTTCCTGCTCAACAACGATAGCACTTGGATATTCAATCCGCCTCATGCATCCCATTTTGGAGGGATATGGGAGAGGATGATAGGGGTAGCGAGACGAATCCTGGATTCTTTTATTCTATAGAATAGTGCCAAGTCATTAACACATGAAGTGCTTGTTACCTTCTTGGCAGAGGTATGCGCCATCATCAATCATCGTTCAATCGTACCTGTTTCATCTGATCCAGATGACCCTCTGATCCTTACCTCCTCCGTGCTTCTTACCCAGAAAGATGATGGGGATGTTGCACCCTTTGAAGAGCTCAGCCCAAAGGATGTATATAAGTCTCAATGGAAACATGTTCAGGTATTGGCTGATACATTTTGGAAGCGCTTGGAGGATGAGTTCCTTCAAAGCCTGCAAACCAGACGCAAGTGGACAGACGAAAAGAAGGATATTTGTGTGGGAGATGTGGTCTTGCTGAAGGAGAAGGACTCCAAAAGAAATGCCTGGCCAACGGCAATCGTTAATGAAGTGTTTCCCTCTGCAGACGGAAAAGTGCGCAAGGTCAACGTGCGAACCGTAAAAAGCAACACTCCTGTTATATTCAGTCGACCAATCACCGAACTTGTTTTATTGTGCTCATCTACAAATGATAAAAATGTAGTGACGTAATAACGTCAGGCGGGGATTGTGATGTCGCCACATGGCGTTTATTCGTATTGTTTATACCATATCAGTTTTGACATTTTAAACTGTCACAAAAGGCGCTGCACACAAACGGACTTTTCTTCCAGGCCACAAGAAGTGGGTTTTTTTTTTTTTTTTTTTTCGTTGTGTTCATCGGGAGTCGCAACTGTGTATGTATTCAAACATTTTACCGTCCATTGTATATGTGTCTTTACTAAATCTTCTTTATCTAGTCAGATTTCGTGTCCAGAGTAAATTTGTGTTGGTCAGAGTAATTTCTAGCAAATATTTTCATGTCATTTGTCACGTGCATTAATATTTATCTTGGGGTGAATAAGTGATCGTGTAAACTGAAGCTTTGATAGTATTTTCACTTGTCATGGTGTAGTTTTGGCGACATTTTCCATATTTTCGATGGTTTTGTCTGATGATTTGTCTTAATCGTTTTGGAAGCGATTGTTATAATGTGAGATAATTGTCTATTCAATTGTCAGGTTTTTGTACTGTGTGTAACACATTTTTATTTTGTTTTTCAGTCTCTACCTCTTTGTGAATTCTATAAATAAAGACGTTAAATCGATTACATGGAGTTCTGAGGTTATTAACAGCATGTCTGGGACAAGAGCTGTACACTCTGTTTGCTTATATTATATGGTTGGTTGGTTAATTAGCTGCCCCAAAATATCAGATACACTGTCTCTGGTTTCTTATCAATGTAGAAGAAACTAATCAATAAATAAGGTTGATGTATGGTTAACTTAGGTTATGCTGTCGGGGAGGAAACATTACAGATGCTAGGTATCCATTTTTTTTTTTTTTTTTTTTTTTTTGTTTAATTATATGTTAATAAAATACACGTTTGTCAGAAGCCACGGCTGATTAGAGACAAGTTTGATGTTCTTGGAGATGATATGAGCCAATTAGTTGTCAATCCTTAGTTTTTAAGTTCAATTGACAGACGCATACAAATAGGTCTTGATATGATTGCAATAAACGTATTTTTATATTCTATAATCTTTTAGACTTATGTAATATCAAGATTTAAGTAGGGACATGCAAATCTTTAAGGTTGGTTGGTGGGTTGATTGGTATTTTTCGTCGCTTTCAACAATTTCTCAGTTATAACTCTACATGGAAGCAGTGTGTAATCAACCTTGTAAATATACTTGCGCAATCCTGGAATCTAACCCGGATCGACAGCACCGCAAACAAAGCGCTTAACCACTATAACAAGCCTTTCCCGAAATCTTTGAGGACTAAGAACATCAAAAATCATATACAATGTTGCGAACAATGTTAATATTTGACAGCGACGACACATATCGATGAGGAAACTAGTTTAGCTTTGATAACAGGGAGAATGTGTATAAATTACCGGGAGACTTAACACGTAATGATAATACACGAAAAAATGTCCTACACAACCCATATTTAAAGAAAAAAAATTAATAAATGAATGTTTAAATAAAAATCCATTAATCAGCATTTCTATTGAATCAGATCTCTTTGATAAATAGTATTATCTATAAAAACTATGTTTATTATTAAGATCTCGTCATTTTCTCCGTTATAAACATTATTAAATGTATGGTTTAATACTAACCCTCCTTTATCAAAAATAAAGTGCAAGATCTATCTAATTTTTTTCCTGTGTTGGACTGAGTACTTGTTTGTAGATCATTTATAAAAAGCATGTGTTCGTTCGTCAGTATGCGAGTTCATATCACAATTAATGAATATGTTCTTATTTTGTGTTTCTCTCATCAAATTAAATCATATTCAGTGTACATTGCGTAATGTTTCTGTTAAACTATATGTCAAATTCCTATTTTGATACTTTTTTATATATTTGTTAAAGATGTTTAGTCTAAACCGCTTTCAGTGTTTAGTGAACAAAGCCCTTTATTTACCAAAATCATCACATATGTGATCATGATTTCATGTACTTTTAGATATTTGTATTATCATAAACTTGTTTTTCAGTTTTAGAGTAATTTCACACAGAAAAACGCAACAGAGATAATGTGTCAGTGCAAACAGCGTTCATGTGCGATTAACAGTCAACTGTGTATTACAGTAATACTTATTTCACTTACCTTGTCATTGGCATTGATATCGGCTTTAGCATCTATAAGTATCTTCACCATGTCACTGTGTCCCTGGCTTGTTGCCTCGTGGAGTGGAGTTCTCTCATCCTACACAGACATAAGTTAGAATGAGAGAGACTGAAACATCATTCTTATGTACTATGTGTTATTATACTAGTAGTAGTGTGGGAGGGAGTAGTACCTCTCGCTTATGCTGGGTGTTTTGACAAAGCATTAAATATCATTTATCTACAAAGAATTCTAACTGAGAGAAATAATCGGAAATGATGCATTAATTTGATAACATATTCTTGCAATTTGGTAGGGAATAAATATTGATGAATACTTTTACAGTAAGGATTGGTCAAAATTATGGTAAATGACCTTGACTTTACACAATCACCTGGTATCCTAGATCATACTTATACTTATTATTCTGAAGTCGTTAGTTTATGACATAAGGGGGTGGGATGGGGTGTGTTTATCGATTTCTAAAGTAATTTTATACAGAAAAGTGACAATACATATAATATGTAAGTACCATTAGCGTTCATTTACGTTTAACACTAAAATTATTCAGTTACAGGAACCTGTTTCATTGTATTGTTATATATTCAAATGCAATGCTTCACACCAAGTGATGTACATCTTAAACCATACAGCATCTAAATGATAAATTGACATTAAAAATACTGTTAAGATCTTTACCCAATTTAATCATCTGAAGTAAATGGTACGTTATCCATTACGTTGTCGGCAATTTGAAGACTCCGAAGTACAAAGCGCACAAAGGCTACGTATAATTCTTATGGATATTTTCGAATTGTTATATGCAAAGAAATAAAATTAATTGACACAATTTGCTTTCTCATTATCATGTTTTGCAGTAGGAATAATGGATGATCTTCTTGTTACATTTTGAATTCAAATATGAATCTAAATATGGATTAACTAGCTTCTGTGATACGTGTCTGTTCGATTTATCGGTATAACGTTAGACATGGGTAAAAACGGCAACGCATTCTCTTTACTCCTAGTCTGCGTTATGCTTTATAATAAATAAAAGAGTATAGCTGGAGTTTAAGAACCTTAGCACCTCCTATATGATGGAAACTACTACGATAATTCTGAACAAAAGAATCCTTTTTATAATTTTGCCCAATTATCTTTAACACACGCCATATGCCTGTGAACAAAATATTCCAATTAACACTAAAACATTTTATATCTAAATTAAAAGTTACACATCAGAACTGTTTGGGAGAAGTGTAGAATGCTCTTCTTTAAACGTATGACTTGGTATCTTTTTCAATTTTATTCCAAACTCCCGTCCCATGTACTGTCCATTTTGAATCACAGCAAATTAAGATATAACTACAGGGGTACCATGCAAAATAATGATTATTGAAATTATTACGGCATTATTTCCTTATTCCCATATCTCATTAACCATTAGATTAGCCTAGATTACATGTCAGGTAAAGTACTTTTAATAGATCATCATGTGATCGGCAAATTAATGTGTTATGCATCTATGTAATTATCACACTCCATTTGATAGAGAGTACACATGGAACCGGTATTGTGTTACTGAGAGTAAATAAGCATGCTCAAACTACTTGACAAAATCAGTTCTAGATTACATGTTAGTTCAAGTTAGAATCTAACTTGTAAAAACACAGTTATATATGGATCGATAGAATAAATCATGGCTAATTACAAGTTTGCAAGTTTGACAAAGGGAATGGCCGGAACGATTCTACGTTTTTCGGCATCAGATGGAACAAATGTCTAACAAATATAAACGGCAATAATAACTTTCCCAGATCAGTCGTCTGAACACTCAACACACATGTTTCCCAACCTGTGTCAAATTTGCCGGTTTGTTTATTTGTAATCTGAATCCTGCCTACGTTTGCGAAAGTGCATCTTGGTAGCAGAATCAAACATGTGGATGAGTCAGAATACATCGAAAAGTCGACATGTAGGGTTAAAAATTAAAACATGTCGGTTTAATTGAACAACAAAAGTGTAAATACAAGGAATGATTTTCAGTTTTTCGTTATCTATACTGCGCTGAACTAGATGCGACACGAGGTCTTGATATTTACTGTTTCACATGAAAGACAAGACAGCAGCAGGGATCAAACCCAAGACCATATATTACAATAGAGAAACAGCTGAACTGATTTTTTCTACTTAATTAAAATATTACAAAAACTAAAAGCCCAATTTTGAAGGCCAAATAGCTATGGACAACAGAACTATGTTTCGAAACTATCATGAGCATTTTAACAAACATTTTTAAAACAGTTGTAGTAAAACGTTTGACTTCATTTATCACACGTTTTAAGTTTGCATTTTTTTCTTATTCATATATTTTTATGTATTTTTTTTTTTTTTTTTTTTTTGGACGCATTGTTACGCATTGACAATAATAAGGGTTTTGACCAACGAATAAGAGAAAAAAGAGGAGTTACCGGCTCATTTATGTGGCAGAAGTCACCATGGAGCTATACAATACATGAATATAAATAATATAATAGAACATTTAACACATTACAAAAATATTTGATTGTAGTGCAATTACGATACCGACTTAGGACGGTCATTTAATTTGACAAAAGCCAAACAAATGGTGTGGTTAACCGGTTTACGGGCCCACCTTCCCACTCATTTATGACAAATAAATGTATTTTCTTCAAATTTAAAAAAAAATACATGCTGTAATATTTTCAATAAATATTCGGGATTTTTTTTTTGACAATTTTACTGACATATCTAATATAAATAATGAAACCAATGTATTAATAGCTAATCTTATTTTGTTTGATGACGAAAATGGAGAAACAAATGATTATTTTATCAAAACAAATCAAAATTTAAGGTAGATCTACATTAAAAGTCATTTCCATTCATCTTATTTTCTTAGATTTTTATGACTACCCAAAATGTATGTAAATAGTGCAGAAAAAAAAATATGACGTCATATCTGTGTCAACAGGCATTATATTATAGGACAGTTCAAGATCGCTATGTACATACATGTGTTTTTACTCCTACAATAATTATTGAAATTATTTGAAAACGGAGTTCTTAGCGCACTTGAGTTTAGGTAAGACATACTTTTTACGATTCTGAGGGACATGTTCGCGTCTTATTTGCCTTCTTTCAATTTCACTTTTCGGCTATTTTAAGTATTAGTCTAAAAGCTAAAACTGCCTCATAGCAGATGTAGATTTAAGTGTAAAGATGATGGATAAATCCAAACCACAAGTCCAAAAATCATGAAACCATAGGACATACAAAATCAGTGAAAATGAAAAACAAATGGAAAATAACAAAATATGTCTACTTGAAGAGCATATGTGAACCCCTGTGATGGAGTGAGATCAGGTGCCAGGGGAGAGTGAGCATCTCCTGCTTGCTAGCAACACCCGTCACATATACCCCGTAGAAAGAGTCAAATCGTGTGAATTCCATATGTATCTATATATGGAGAAGTCGAAGTAGGTAACCTTCTAGTATAGAAGGTGTCAAATCTGTGTAAAGTGATCGGAATTGGTCTCAGTCCAGAATATCATTTAAAAGTCTGGATAACGAGATATCATATGGAGTAATAAGAGTCTCGTAACGACCGTAGAACTTCCTCAGTGACGATGCTAGTCTAGCACATATATAACCCTGGTTGAGCAGCTTAACTGAAAGTCGCCTAGCCCTCAGAACAAAGTCATTGTAATTTGAACATGCTCTGGAATAACGTATTAACTGAGATATGAATACGCCGTATGCGGGCGATGATGGAATGTTGCTACTTATGAAAGGACAGTTTGTGATAGCGAAATTGAAATCGTCACGTTTGTCATAGAGTGAGGTGTTCAATTGACCATTAATGTCGAAAGACAACATAATATCTAAATACGAAGTAGAATTACTAGTTTCTGTGGTTTCTTTGACCTCCAGTTCACTTGGATAGATGATGCTAAGGTAATCCGCGAATGAAGGATTATTAATTGAAAGCAAGTCATCTATATATCTGTAAGTAAAATTGAAGCCAAGAGCCAATTGCTTTTTTTTTCCTTGCGAAAGCAAAGACTGAATGAACTCAGCTTCGTATGAATAAAGGAATATGTCAGCCAGAAGCGGAGCACAGTTAGTGCCCATTGGAATGCCGACAATTTGTTGAAAAACCTTACCTCCAAACACCACAAAAATGTTATCGATAAGAAAGTTCAACATCTGAATGACAGCTGTTTCAGTGTATTTATTTTTGGAATCAGAATTTTCACTAACAAAGTAAGTTTTATCGTGGCCTATTACTATATATTTGAATTTGCGGCTTCCGTTTTTACTAGTAAATGCATTTTGAATAATTTCCGCTAATCTGTCTTTTAATTTCTGATGAGGGATCGTTGTGTACAGAGTCGAAAAGTCAAAAGACTTGATGGAGTGAATTTTAGTAAAACGTTTTGATTTTAGATGTTCTAACAACTCTTTTGAATTTTTAAGGATCCACATTTGATTAATTCCACTTCTGGAATATACTGTTTCGCAATATCTATGAAGGCCAGATTTAATTTCTGATAATATTTTTGTGAGTAGCATCGATACAGATTTTGTGGAACACTTCGAGGAACCAGCGATAAAGCGTTGTTTGTACGGAGTTTTGTGCATTTTTGGAATACAGTACAAATATGGAAGTTCTAAATTCAATTTATTTGAGTCAATACCAAACGTATTGAGGACAGATTTATGATTCTCGAGTACTTCCGAAACCGAAAGGTTCGTGAGAGTATAAGTAGGATTTCCTGGAGCTGAATTTAATCCTAATTCTTTCACTAGGCTGTCAAAGTAATATTTCTTACAAGTAAATGTATAATTATTAGATGCTTTATCTGCTGGTGTAATGATATAATGTTCTTGGAGGAAGGTAAGTTCTCTGACAACATCAGGATCTTTAAAAATAGATTCGAATCTGGTGTTTACAGAACCTTGTAATTTTTTAATTTTTGATCTCAGCAGTACTGCAATAGATTTTATCCATTCCGAAAGAGTGTCGACCTGTACTTCCTTTCTTTTTGCCCATCGTGTGGCATATTCCTCGCAGCAGTTCATAATATTCTCAAAATTTTGGCTCCATGTGAATGATCTGGGTTCTCTGTATTCTGGACCTTTAAGTAAAAGTTCTCTTAATTTAGTGTTTTTAACTATATCGAGATCACCAGTAATGACATGGCCACAAGGAGAATATACGAAATTAGACGAGGAACATGCACACGGTTGAGAATGGCATGCAGAGTTGCTAAGATCAAGACACTGTAGAAACCCTTTGTAATTATAAATTTTGGATGCAACTGATGGCGTGTAGCTATAGGAAATACATGGCGGGTCTTTGTTTTTGAAATATGGAGGTATTTTCTCTAAAACAGACTTATGACTTAAAATTTGGCCGAAATTTAAATAATCAATGCCTTTATTTGCAAATTTAATTTTGATGAAATGGCGATTAGATTTTTCCATAGAAATATCGGACTTGACGGGACGAAAAAGTCTACCGGTCGATATGTCCATAATAATGCCATCTAGTCTATACTCTGCAGAGCTTATATCAGTGAATATACAGTGTCTGGACGATACGTACAACTCGTGTAATTTTCTGAGTGAAATAGAATAAAGTTTTGTACGAATGTGATGAAGGCCCAAAGGTTTATTTATAAATGGCAAAAGAGCATCAAAGGAAATATTATGTATTTCAGGTTTGTTGTATTTGCGTGTACCATGACTTCGATGCCTCCTCTGGCTTTTGTTGAATAAACCGAGTACGTTAACTGATTGACACGCAGGACTAGTGAGATTACCAATACTACTAATATTGTCATTGCATCCATAGGGCGAAGCAGTGCCGAGACGTCTTATCCAGTATTCTTCTCTTTTCCGACGAAAAGGAGTGCTCAAATTGGCATTGTTTGTGGGGTGATATATTTTTTTCTATAATTCTAATTTTCATTGAGAGAATAGAGTGGTCAGGCTGGTTGAAGTGGCGATAGAGTAATTGGTTTCCACCACAATTTATTTTGGACCTGTGACCTGATACTCTTGTACGGAGTTGTCCCTTTGTCTCTCCAACATATATTAACCCACAGAGTGAACACTCAATACCGTACACAATATTTGAACTCTTACAATTCAAATGGTCAAAACTATGCGTATGAAAGGTATGTTTGGTTAAATTACTCGTAAAAGAATTGTCTGTAATTAAGATGTTGCAAGTTTTGCAATTTTTGGTCCCGCACTTAGATATTTCACAATCATAAGGGGAGAATTTGTAATCTTTAATTACGTCAACTAGTTTAACCTTACAGGGCTTGATGTTTATGAAGCTATCCGCATGTTGATACCAGAGTTCATTATTAGTGCTTACCACAAATGTTTGATTTCTAATGTCATTTAAGATAATATTGGGGACACCTAAGTCAACTTCTATGCGCGTGTCCTTGCACATTACAGTTTGAGGCCTTTTTATAGTGGGCGACGCCTCAGCCACTATGGCTATTTTTTGGCCTATGGCGAAACTTATGCCCTTTGATGAAACGCAGGTTAGTCCAAAAATGTGGGTTAGTCCGAAAGTTTCGCCCGACTAAGCTTACGACCAGACTTAGGCCCTTTGATGAAACGGGGTTCTGCAGATTGTGACATTCATGAATGCTACAAACCTAGACGACAGTATTTCTTGTAAGGAACAAATTCATATTGTGTACTGAGCTTCAAATTTCGTATTTACAACCGCTAACTTTAAGATTGATATCAGATATACATGAATACAAGCATTTTGTTACTTATTTTTGTCAACAAACAAAAACACGATAAGTTGAAATTGCGTACATTATTACGTAAAGATGACTCAAAAAAGAAAATCCGCGAAAACTCACTAATTAAAATGTAATACCTCAACTGATTTCAGTATGGTTAAATCGACTTCAACTGAAGAAGGCCTCAACTATTTCGTAACGGCGAGTTGAGGAATGCACTCAGTTGAATTCACCTCAGCGGTTTGATATGAGGTTGAGACGACGGGGCCGGATATAACTATTACATGACTTGTTTCATCAAATAATCAATTATCATTTCTTTTGTTTAAGAAGTACGCAAAATCAAATATAGTGATTGGAACAGCTTGGTGATTTCATGAATCGATTTTGTCTATGACTTCACGAATAGTTTGATGCAAATGGATCGTTTCGTAGTAAAGTAGAAATTCATTGTCTTGGCGTAGTGATGCAATAACAAGCCAATGAAAAATCAAGTATTTTTCAGTGCTAAAAATTTTTATGCTTTTAGTAATCACTTCTAACTACGTTATCAAGCAGTTTAGAGTAATTTTTGCCATCGAATATGGATCGAGAAATAAAATAAATAGCATGCTTATGGTATGTTTTTGATACGAATACAGGAAAAACTACATGTCTCAAGAGAAAGAATAGGAAGGCCTTCGGACATGTCAGAGAAATGGCATATCAAAAAAGGCTTTTTAAAGTTAGTCGAATTGTTGCCATAATGGGACAAATTATATCAATACAGACTGTTGTAAGTTTTTAGTACGATTGGAAACTAGAGAATTATTGATTTTCGTATTCATTGGGACAGTATATTTCCTTTCGCGAACGAGGCAATTGCAGAATTAGTAAAATAGTATAGAAATAGTAGTTTACATTCATACAACATATCAATATATCAGAGAAAATCACACGAGTTCCATTGTTGCATATAGTGTTGCAACCTCCATTGGATATGGAGGTTATATGTCTGATAAGTATAATACAGGGGATTTCACGTATAAAATAATAAAACCTAAAGCATAATATTATGAATATCAACTATAAAAAAAAAAAATAACTTATTTACTTAGGGGGTGTTAGGGTTTAAATCTTATTCATTTGTGTATACGTATACACTGGTAATATTTTTTTAACTTTATTTATTTGCCAACTATTATAAAAGCAAGTGACCACGTCAATCCTGCCCGTTGAAACGGATATTAGAGTAAAGGTGTCGTTCATATGGAAATCGGAGATCTGGGAAAAATACCATGACACCAGGTCTGTGACAGCCTCACTATTTCATGTACCATATCTGGAATAGAACCCAGGTCGCATTTTGGTCAGAAGCGAGCGCCCCCTCCTCCCACCCTCCCTAAATGTACTTTTACATTGGCAGTTTAATCAATATTTTGACGCTACATGACAATAACTGAGGTTGATGTACAGTAAGTATTGTTGACAGTGAAAATGTACATGGAAGAAAATAAAACGACTTAATCAGGTGAACTAAACTAGAATATATTACATGCAAACAAGGAATCTTGATCACGATTAGAAAGGTCTCAATCCCATTCAAGATAAAATCTCTTTCTCGTTCAATTTATGTTTATATCAAAAGATCAAATAAATCAATATTAAGGACGTTTACAAGATTTAAATCAGATAACTGTTGTTGTAGGTTCTTTGTAGAAAATGTCATATTACGCTAGACAGAGAAATTTTACTAGATTAAACATTTGGTTTTTTTTGGCTCGCCGATATCAAATGTAGTAAGTGTTTCATTAAGCAAACCACATATATGAAGTGACTTTTGATACTTGGCTACTTCATTGTTAAAATTCATCTGTCGGCTTATATTATATGGTTGGTTGGTTTATTAGCTGCCCCAATATATTAGAAACACTGTCTCTGGTTTCTTATCAACATCGAAGAAACTAATCATTAAATAAGGTTAATGTATGATTAATTTAAGTTATGCTGTCGGGGAGGAAACATTACAGATGCTAGGTATCCATTTATTTGTTTAATTATGCATGTTAACAAGATATACGTTTGTCAGAAGCCACGGCTGATTAGAGACAAGTTTGATGTTCTTGGAGGTGGTATGAGCCAATTTAGTTGTCAATTCTTTGTTTCTAAGTTTAATTGACAGACACATACAAATATTTCTTGATATGATTGCAACAAACGTATTTTTATAATCTATAATCTTTTAGACTTATGTAATATCAAGATTTAAGTAGGAACATGCAAATCTTTAAGGTTGGTTGATGGGTTGATTGGTGTTTTTCGTCGCTTTCAACAATTTTTCAGTTATATCTCGACATGGAAGCAGGGGGTAATCAAACTATATATGTTCTATGTAGAGATGATGGATAAATCCAAAGCACAAGTCCAAAATCATAAAACCAGAGGACATACAAAATCAGTGAAAATGAAAAACAAATGGAAAATAACAAAATATGTCTACTTGAAGAGCATATGTGAACCCCTGTGATGGAGTGAGATCAGGTGCCCGGGGAGAGTGATCATCTCCTGCTTGCTAGCAACACCCGTCACATATACCCAGTAGAAAGAGTCAGATCGTGTGAATTCCATATGTATTTATATATGGAGAAGTCGAAGTATGTAACTTTCTAGTATAGAAGGTGTCAAATCTGTGTAAAATGATCGGAATCGGTCTCAGTCCAGAATATCATTTAAAAGTCTGGATAACGAGATATCATATGGAGTAATAAGAGTCTCGTAACGACCAAAGAATTTCCTCAGTGACTTTGCTAGTCTAGCACATATAAAACCCTGGTTGAGCAGCTTAACTGAAAGTCGCCTAGCCCTCAGAACAAAGTCACTGTAATTTGAACATGCTTTGGAATAACGTATTAACTGAGATATGAATACGCCGTATGCGGGCGATGATGGAATGTTGCTACTTATGAAAGGAAAGTTTGTGATAGCGAAATTGAAATCGTCACGTTTGTAATAGAGTGAGAACAGAATATCTAAATACGAAGTAGAATTACTACTTTCTGTGGTTCTTTGACCTCAAGTTCACTTGGATTAATGATGCTAAGGTAATCCGCGAATGAAGGATTATTAATTGAAAGCAAGTCATCTATATATCTGTAAGTAAAATTGAAGCCAAGAGCCAATTGCTTTTTTCCTGTATATTAATTATAACCACTAGGCCGGTGTCACTGCTGGTGGACTGATAGTTCTTGAGGACACCATAAGTCTAGTTTTTAGTGCTTTTGTACTGGCATGAAATATATACTTCAAATGTTCAGTCATCAAATTAAGTAAATTACTCTAAAACTAAGAAGTATCTCCCTCATGCATAGGTCTGTCCTTGGATAGATTCTTTAGTTCACTTTTCGGTCATTTTGGCTTCAACTCAGCTCTTCATATTTTTATATATATTGACAATTCCGATCATTCGGCCACGAGCATCACTGAAGAGACATAACTTGTCGAAATGCGCATATGGTGCACAAAATTAAAAGGTATATATGTTCTATATTAATTGGAAATATACTGGCGCAATCCTGGAATCTAACCCGGATCGTCAGCACCGCAAACAAAGCGCTAAACCACTACAACAAGCCTTTCCCTAGATCTTTGAGGACTTAGAACATCAAAAATCATATACAATGTTGCGAACAAAGTTCATATTTGACAGCGACGACACATATCAATTAGGAAACCAGTTTAGCTTTGATGACAGGGAGAATGTGTATAAATTACCGGGAGACTTAACACGTAATGATAATACGCGGAAAAATGTCCTACACAACCTATGTTTAAATAGAAAAACATAAATGAATGTTTAAATGAAAATCCATTAATCAGTATTTCTATTGAAACAGATCTCTTTGATAAATAATATTTTCTATAAAAACTACATTTATTATTAAGATCTCGTCATTTTCTCTTTTATAAATGTTATTAAATGTATGATTTAATACTAACCCTCCTTTATCAAAAATAAAGTGCAAGCTTTACCTATTTCTTTTCCTGTGTTGGACTGAATACTTGTTTGTAGATCATTTATAAAAATCATGCGTTCGTTCGTCAGTATGCGAGTTCATATCACAATTAATGAATATATTCTTATTTTGTGTTTCTCTCAGCAAATTAATTCATATTCAGTGTACATTGCGTAATATTTTGTTGAAATTGTTTTTGCTAAGTACGTAATTCATGTGATTTATTAAATTGCATATGTAAAGATCATCTTACAAACGTAAGTCGTAAGTCAGAATAGGAACAATATCTTTGCAATTTTATCTATAAAAATCCTTAAAATAAGTCCTTGAGAAATGGTAAAAAAAAAAACGAGTTTGTTTCCTTATTCCCCGCTTATAAATTCATCACATTTAATACATATTAAAGGTCATAGATTGATAACAGCGAACCATTTTAAGGGCTTATATTATAGAAGGGACCATATAGAAGTACACGAGACCGCGATCTCACGGCCGGAGGGCATCGCAGTAGGTGTCAGTTTTTTCAGAGTTTTTCAATGGCGTCAGAGTTTTGCAGAGATTTTCAGGGTCATCAGTGTTTTTCAGGGTAGACTTAAGAGTTTTTCAGTGTTTATCAGGAGCGTCAGATTTTTTTCAGTGTTTTTCAGGTAGACTTCAGTATTTTCAGGGTGTTGCAGAGTTTTGCAATGAAAAACGGGATTCTCGGGGGTTTTTGGACCCAGTAGTGCTTGCGATTAACATTATTGACTAAATTATTCAGTTACAGAAACCCGTTTCAGTACGTTGTTATATATTCAAATGGAATGCTTCACACCAAGTGCTGTACATCTTAAGCCATAGAGCATCTAAATGATAAATTGATATTAAAAATACCGTTAAGATCTTTACCCATTTTTTTTTTCCTGTGTTGGACTAGGTATTTGTTTCTAGATCATTCATTATAAAAATCAGGCGTTCGTTCGGCAATATGCGAGTTCATATTGCAGTTAATCAATATGTTCTTATTTTGTGTTTCTCTCAGCAAATTAATTCATATTCAGTGTACATTGCGTAATACTTTTTAAAACTATATGTCAAATTCCTATCTTGATAGCATATATTTGTTAAACATGCACAGTCTAAACCGCTTTCAGTGTTTTGTGCACCAAGTCCTTTATCTCACCACAAGCATCACAGGGGTGATCATGATTTCATGTACTTTTAAATATTTGTATTTGTATTATCATAGACTTGTTTTCCAGTTTTAGAGTAATTTCACACAGAAAAACGACAACAGATATAATGTGGCAGTGCAAACTGCGTCCATGTGCGATTAACAGCTGTGTATTAAGGTGGGCCCGTAAACCTGTTAACCACACCATTTGTTTGGCTTTTGTCAAATTAAATGACCGTCCTAAGTCGGTATCGTAATTGCACTACAATCAAATATTTTTGTAATGTGTTATATGTTCTAGTATATTATTTATATTCATGTATTGTATAGCTTCATGGTGACTTCTGCCACATAACTGAGCCGGTAACTCCTCTTTTTTCTTACAGTAATACTTATTTTACTTACCTTGTCCTTGGCATCGATATCGACTTTAGCATCTATAAGTATCTTCACTACATCACTGTGTCCCTTGTTTGCTGCCACATGGAGAGGGGTTCTGTTATCCTATACAGACATAAGTATCAATGAGAGAGACTGAAACATCATCCTTATGTACTATATGTTATTATACTAGTAGTAGTGTGGAAGGGAGTAGTTGATGCTGACAGTACTGGAGTATCTCTCGCTGATTCTGGGAGTTTTGACAAAGCATTAAATATCCTTTATCTGTACAGAATTCTAACTGAGAGAAATAATCGGAAATGATGCACTGATTTGATAACATAATCTTGCCATTTGGTAGCGTATAAGTATTGATGAATACTTTTACAGTAAGGATTGGTCAAACCTTGAATTTAAACAATCATATGATATCCTGGATCATACTAATACTTATTATTCTAAAGTCGTTGGTTTATGACATAAGGGGGTGGGGTGGGGGTGTGTTTATTGATTTCTAAAGTAATTTCATACAGAAAAGGGACAATACATATAGTATGTAAGTACCATTAGCGTTCATTTGCGATTAACACTAAAATTATTCAGTTACAGGAACCTGTTTCATTATATTGTTATATATTCAAATGCAATGCTTCACACCAAGTGCTGTACATCTTAAACCATACAGCATCTAAATGATGAATTGGCATTAAAAATACTGTTAAGATCTTTACCCAATTTAATCATTTGAAGTAAATGCTACTTTATTTCATACGTTGTCGGCAATTTGGAGACTCCGAAGTACAAAGCGCACAAAGGCTACATATAATTCTTATGGATATTTTCGAATTGTTAATCGCAAAGAAATAAAATTAATTGACACAGTTTGCTTTCTCATTATCATGTTTTGCAGTAGGAATAATGGATGATCTTCTTGTTACATTTTGAATTCAAATATGAATCTAAATATGGATTAACTAGCTTCTGTGATACGTGTCTGTTCGATTTATCGGTATAACTTTAGTCATGGGTAAAACGGCACCGCATTCTCTTTACTCCTAGTCTGCGTTGTGCTTTATAATAAATAAAAGAGTATAGCTGGAGTTTAAGAACCTTAGCACCTCCTATATGATGAAAACTACTACGATATCTCTGAACAAAAGAATCCTTTTTTATAATTTTGCCAAATTATCTTTATCATATGCCATATGCCTATGGACAGATTATTCCAATTAACACTAAAATATTTTATATCTAAATTAAAAGTTACACATTAGAACTGGTTGGGAGAAGTGTAGAATGCTCTTCCTTTAACGCATGACTTGGTGTCTTTTTCAATTTTATTCCATGTGGCAAACTCCCGTCCCATGCAATTTCCGTTTTGAATCACAGCAAATTAAGATATAACTACGGGAGGACCATGCAAAATAATGATTATTGAAATTATTACGGCATTATTTCCTTATTCCCATATCTCATTAACCAATAGTTTAGCCTAGATTACATGTCAAGTAAAGTACTTTTAATAGGTAATCATGTGGATCGGCAAATTAATGTGTTATGCATCTATGTAATTATCACACCATTTGATATAGAGTACACATGTAACACGTATTGTGTTACTGAGAGTAAATGATCATGCTGAAACTACTTGACAAAATCAGTTCTACATTACATGTTAATTCAAGTTAGAATCTAAATTGTAACAACATAGTTCATACACAGTTATATATGGATCGATAAAATAAATGATGGCTAATTACCTGTATGTAAATTAAACTAGAATTTCAAACGATTACAAGAAAGAGGACATTTGTCGTCCCATATAAGATAAGATCCTGTTCTTAGATGAATAAATTTATAAGCAATCCCGAGAGTTTTACAGGGTACAAGTCATGCATAAATGAGAAAACATATCATGATCGTGATTCTTGATATGATTCTTATTTCCTTGTTTCATGCACATATGTTTTTTAAATTATTTCCTTAGTACGTACTTCTTTTTACATATTTTTGTGCATGTCCCTGTTTGTGGCATGCAGCTTGATCAGACAGTTTCTGATTAATTAAAAAACTCTTTTCACATGTAATTTTTTGTATAATAATAAATAAATAGTTTTGTTTTTTAAACTACTTAAATTTACTTAATTCTTAGTTTTTGCGTTTTATTTGCAAACTCATGCAATATCCCTGGCGATATATGTGATAAGCGTAAATGTATGTCATAGAGTTATCGAATATTTCAAGAGTTCAATTTTGATGTGGGTGGATGATTGATGCGATGTAAAGCCTGTTTTCAAGGACTATGATATGAGGTAATCTGTGGTGATTGGATACCTCGTGTTTATATTAAGACGTATCGACCGAGCAAACCTTGAGTATAAAAAGTGAAGGTTAAACAATGACTTTCATAATAATAATAATAATAATAATAATAATAATAATAATAATAATAATAATAATAATAGTAATAATGAAAAAAGAATAAAGATAATAACAATGATGGTAATTATTATCTTCATATATTTTAGAAAATGGCTTAATTAAAAATAATAATAATAAATACATAAATAAGAAATATCTGTTAATACATAAATAAATTGGTTATAAATGAATAAACAAATAAGAAATAAATACATAAATAAACTGATTAAAAATGAATAAATAAATGAAATTAGAAAGTAATCATCCTAGTATAAACCTTATATAAATACCTTATTGCATGTCTACGCGAAAATTTCCTTTCTTATATTAATATGAAATCCATAATGCAGGGTGTCATTTTAACACTACATTTAATACACGTTTTGTAGCGACATTGGCGGTAATATAATTAGATCCATTTATTTTTTTTTTCCATCAGTACTGCATAGGGAATTGCAAATAAAGACATGTGAATCTGCGACTGGACCAAGCGCCCGCGGGAATAAATCGCGTTAACGCGAATTCCCTACCGCATTAACGCGAGGAGCGCACGGGCGTCCGGTCGAGCAGTCCTAGCACGTGTGCTAGAGCAATCCTCGTGACCGCTTTTCGCGTTAACGTGTATGTTATGTTAGGACTGCACCCATCTCTAAGTATAATGACAGGGGATTTCAGGTATAAGACAATAAAACCTAAAACATATTATCATGAATATCAACTATGATAAACTACCATATTTAGTCAGGGAAAAATGTCTGTCATTTGTGTATGTCATGATACCTATACATTGGTAATTATTATTTAATTTATTTCCCAACTATTAAGACACAAGTCAACACGCTAATCTTGCTCGTTGGCACGGATATTAGAGTAAGGGGGTCGTTCATATCGGATGAAAACCGGATTTCCGGGAGAAATACACGACACCAGGTTTGTGACAGCCTCACGATCTCATGTACCAATCTGGAATAGAATTAAGGTTGCATTTTGGTCAGAAGCGAGCGCGGTACCCTGACACCCCGACGGTACTTTTATATTGGCAGTTTTTAAAATAGATATTTTGACGTTACATGATAGGAACTAAGGTTGATGTACATTAGGTATTGTTGACAGTCAAAATGTACATAGAAGAAAATAAAACGACTTAAACAGATGAAATAAACTGGAATACATAACACGCAAACTAGGAATCTTGCTCACGATTAGGAAGGTCTCAATCCCATTCAAGATAAAATCTCTTTCTCGTTCAATTTATATTTATATCAAAAGATTAATAAAAGCAATATTAGGGACAAAGAACAATTAACTCAGTATTCACAATATTTCGGTCTCCTGACCTTCTTCTAATAAAATTTATTGGTATTGGTGGCTTAACCTATGTAATATCCATCATATTTCATAACCGATATATGAAAAATTACAATTAACAAAAAATTACGTCATAGCGTATACACGTATAACATTTAGCGCGTTTCCGCTAAAACGACATATTTAATATATAGCGTTATTACAAATATAACTATAAGACATTTAAAATAATAACTATATAATACATATATTAATTAACAAAGATGTTATATATGAGATGTCGGATAGGGTGAGAGGAGAGAGGAGGTAAAAAAGAGGAGGGGGTGGGGAGCGGGAAAGGGAAATTATGTAATGTGGGGGTGGGGGTCTTACACTGATTTTAAAACGACAAAAATAATCACATAAGATGTTCTCAAATCAGTGGGAGGGAGGAGGTAGGGTGGAGGGAGTGTAACATTAAGATAATATATGTAAAACAAGATAATAACTATAAAATACATATAATAATTAACAAGGATGTAATACATAAAGAATCAGAAAGGGTGAAATGGAAGAGGAGTTAGGAGACTAGACTAGGGAGGGGGATCTTACATTAATTTAAAAACGACAAAAATAGCCAAACTGGTTGTTTGTAATTGTGTGGGAG
Source organism: Pteria penguin (assembly GCA_035048485.1). NCBI lineage: Eukaryota > Metazoa > Mollusca > Bivalvia > Pterioida > Pteriidae > Pteria > Pteria penguin. The sequence goes on along the minus strand of CM068592.1, from coordinate 358,758 downwards.
GGAGGAGGTGTGGGTGGGAGTGAGGCGGGAGAGGGGTACCCTATATTCACTTCTCATTTAAGCCTTTAAGTCCTTAATTTAATATAGTACCATAAATAATACCATGATATGTTAATATAATTACAATTAAGAATAATATCTCTCTCTATAAAAATAATCTCTATAATAAAAAAAGGGATACCAACGGAAAACGCGATTCATATGGTAGAAACAGTTTTAAACCATAATGGATTTAAGTTAGGACACAAACATTTCAAACAAACAGAGGGTGTAGCTATTGGATCCATTTTAGACAGGGATTTCGCATGTACGTATATGCGTAAATGGGACGAATACCTTTTAAAATTCAACAAAACTCCATACATAGACGATGGATTTGGGAATTTTAAAATTCACGGAACATGCCAATATGATACACAGTAACATACAAATTGAATTAAGATGGAGTAGGAGTGAAATTGAATTCCTAGATACAATTGTAAAGATAGAAGATGGACACATATACACAGACCTTTATTCTAAACAAACGGATAAACACCTATACCTAAGACATGATTCTTGCCACCCGCCACACACCAAAAAATCATTAGCGTATGGGTTCGGAATTAGGATAAAGATGATATGTCAGAAGGAGGAAGAATACCTCAAACATAGACGTGATTTAAAAACTCAATTACGGAAACGCGGATATAGTAGTAAACTAATCGAACAACAATTAAGTAAGGTCGATAACATGGATAGGGACGAATTACTGAAGAAAAAGAATACGCAAGTAAATTTAAAACGGATTTCAATGGTTGTGACATACTCCAAACTTCTACCAAATATACGCAATATATTAAAGAAACATCAATCAAGATTACATCATTCAGACCGAAACGGAAAGGACTTTACGGGAAAGGATTCAAGACCATAAACGCGACATTACATATGAGAAAGAGAAACCGATAATGAGACATTTTGCTGATCATGCCGCAAGTGATCTTAGGGTAGCTATACTTGAGAGAACGACTGGACAATCAAAACATTTTAGACTTATAGCGGAGGAAAACTGGATTAGAAAGTTAGAGACCCGTTTTATTTATATATAGAGAGATATTATTCTTAATTGTATATATATATATACAATTAAGAATAATATTGAATATCTAATATTTAGTACTTATGTTTTCGAGTAATTATATTAACATATCGTGGTATTATTTATGGTACTATATTAAATTAAGGACTTAAAGGCTTAAATGAGAAGTGGGTATAGGGTACCACTCTCCCGCCTCACTAAACACCCCCCGCCCCACCTCCACCCTCCCACATATTTACAAACAACCAGCGTGGTTATTTTTGTCGTTCTTAAATTAATGTAAGATCCCCCTCCCTAGTCTAGTCTTCTAACTCCTCTTTCCTTTCATCCGGTCCGATACTTTATCTATTACATCCTTGTTAATTATTATATGTATTTTACAGTTATTATCTTGTTTTACATATATTATCTTAATGTTACAATCCCTCCACCCTACCTCCTCCCTCCCACTGATTTGTGAACATCTTATGTGATTATTTTTATCGTTTTAAACTCAGTGTAAGACCCCCACCCCCATATTTCATAATTTCCTTTTCCCGCTCCCCACCCCCTCCTCTTTTTTACCTCCTCTGTCCTCTCACCCTATCCGACATCTCATATATAACATCTTTGTTAATTGATATATGCATTATATAGTTATTACCTTAAATGTCTTATAGTTATATTTGTAATAACGCTATATACTGAATACGTTATTTTAGCGGAAACGCGTTAATGTTATACGTGTATACGCTATGACGTAATTCTTTGTTAATTATAATTTTTCATATATCGGTTATGAAATATGATGAATATTACATAGCTTAAGCCACCAATACCAATAAAATTCACTAGAAGAAGGTCAGGAGACCGAAATATTGTGAATACTGAGTTAATTGTTCTTTGTTTTATGACACTTCCCGTCAGAGGACTATAAAGATGTTTAATACTAAGGACGTTTACAAGATTTAAGTCAGATAACTATTTGTGTAGGTTATCTGTAGAAAATGTCATGTCATGCTAGACAGAGAAATTTAACCAGTTATTATTATTTTTTTTTTTTTTTTTTTTTTGCTTGCCTACATGTATATCAACTCTAGTAAGTGTTTAACTTGCTGTATTATAGTGTATGCATTATGGTTCATATCTCTATGCAAACCACATATTAGGAAGTGACTTTTAGTACTTTACTACTTCATTGTTAAAATTCATCTGTGTGATGTCGCCACATCGCGTTTTTTCGGATTGTTTATACCGTATCAGTTTTGACATTTTAATCTGTAACAAAAGGCGTTGCACACAAACGGACTTTTCTTCCAGGCCACAAGAACTGGGTTTTCTTTCTTTGTGTTCATCGGGGTTCGCAACCGTGTATGTATTCAAACATTTTACCGTCCACTGTACATGTGTCTTTACTAAGTCTTGTTTATCTAGTTAGATGTCGTGTGTAGAGTAAATTTGTGTTGGTCACAGTAATTTCTAGCAAATATTTTCATTTCATTTGTCACGTGCATTAAGATTTATCTTGGGTTGAATAAGTGATCGTGTAAATTGAAGCTTTGATAATATTGTCACTTGTCATGGTGTAGTTTAGGCGACATTTTCTATAGTTTCAATTGTTTTGTCTGATGATTTGTCTTAATCGTTTTGGAAGCGATTGTTATAATGTGAGATAATTGTCTATTCAATTGTCAGGTTTTTGTACTGTGCGTAACACATTTTTATTTTGTTTTTCAGTCTTTACCTCTTTGTGAATTCTATAAATAAAGACGTTAAATCGTTTACATGGAGTTCTGAGGTTATTAACAGCATGTCTGGTACAAGAGCTGTGCAGTAAAGAACGGTTTTCCTGCATGAAGACAATCCAGGAGGCAGGGCTTTCTTACCACAACAGGACCAGGGGTCGCTTTCCTACCCAAACGAACATACTGTTTGATGCTAGACCAGGGGTCATTCTATCGAGCCGTACAGTGTGTAATACTTATGAGACGTAAGCCATAGTTGATACTACATGCCGTCCTTTGTGTTGCATGATCAAGAGCTAAGCGGAACTTTTAGGTGCAAACTTGTGTGTACTATTGACCTTTGCATTTCTAAAAACTGTAATTTCTAACCTGCATCACAAACAGACCAGGGGTCATACAAATGGCAGAAACTGTGAATAGAATAGAGTATCATATTTGTGAATGTTCTACTTATACTCAGTATAACTTACAGTAACATCCATAATCTTTTTATTTACACTTAAACCTGTAACATGTCTGATAGTGGTAAAGTACAAGAGACTTTGGGTTCCACGGAAACTGTTGATACTGATGTTACCGTACCAAAGATGGAACCAGACAAGCAAACGTCGAACGCGCGCTTTACCTTTAAAGCTTAGGAACTTCATGAGGATGAATTTAGTACATACCGTGCCCATCTTGATAAAATATGATGTACGGTTGAAGACATAGCTTATGCAATAAAGGAAACTAAGGTCATTCATGCTTTGCGTGAAGAAGAGAATGCCTTACTAGAATTGAGTGATCAATATCGAACATGAGCAGAACGCTTCACCAAGTTTCTAGAGAATACAAAATTCTAGAGTCAAAGTGAATTGGACAACTTCTCAATAGAATATCGACGTGCGAAAGCCGCAATAAGATCTATACTTCATCAGTTGAAAACTTCCCGTTTTGATGTCTTGGAGAGTATGTCTTGCTACTCCACAAGCAGTGTAGCCTCAGCAACAAATGAACCACAAGGTTCAAAACCACTGCCAGATTCTGTAACTTATGGACTTGACATACTGATACTCGTCTGGAAACTGCAAATTACATTAATAATCTCACTGCAGGGGATACTCATATTTATTCTGTCATTCCATAGCTCAGTACAAGCATCCCTCAGCTCGGAGCTGGAATTCCCTCAGCAAATCCTACGACTGACTTCACAAAGTTCCTGTTGAAAAAGGACTTGTTGCTTTCTACTTCAGTAGGTTCAACGATTGTCCTGAGAACTTTGCAGTGTGGACGGATAGCTTTCAGAACATTACCAAAGAGCTGGATGTTACTAATTTCGCAGGAATGGACTTGCTAGCGAAGTGGTATACGAGCGGCCAACTCATCAAGACATTTGAGAGGTGTAATCAGGTTGTGGGACCGTCCCGAGGAGAGATACGGGAGTCCAGAATTAGTTGAAGCGTCATTCAAAACAAAGCTGGAGGGTTTCCTAAGTCGAAGCTTGATGATAACAAGAAGTTATATGACCTCGCTGACATCGTATCCGAGATTCTAAGAGCAAAGGAGAACCCCAAATACTCAACGCTTCCATCTTTCTTCGATTCTTCTACTGAAATACTTACGATCATAAACAAACTGCCGTCAAGCCTTCAGGAGAAATTGACAACCCAAGCCTCGAATTACAAAATGCAGAATAGGACGCCCTATTCTCCATTATCTTTCCTAGTTGATTTCCTGCAGAAAATGTTCCGAATAAGAAATGACCCAGGGTTTCAATATGAACCACGTCAACCTAGAGGACAGAAGACACCCTCAGATCCGAAACAAATTTAACGCATTAGTACAAACAAGACCGATGCAAAACTGAAATCCATGAAATGTACAATTCATAATAACGGTGATAATACTCATCTGCTAAAAGACCTGTCGGGTGTTTAAGACAAAGAAAATTTCCGAAAAGAAAAAGATTCTTAAGGATGGTGGTATCTGTTTCCGGTGCTGTAGTTCTCGTCATATGGCAAGAGATTGTAAAGCCAGTGTGAAGTGTGACTCATGTGATAGTAAGGACCATGTAACCGCTCTCCATTCTGAAAAGTCAGACCCTCAGAAAAGACAAGGTGAGAATAAATCGGACCCCCAGAAAGAGCAAGGCGGGGAGAAAGAAGCTTCAGAAGAAATACTAATTGTATGCACGTTTGTGGGGGTCGTTTCGGTGGAAAATCGTGAGCAAAGATTGTGCTTGTAAAGGTTTATCCACAAGGCGAACCAGAAAAAGCCATTAATGCATGTGCCATTATAGACGACCAAAGCAATCCGAATTTTTCAACATGATGAATGTGAATTCGGATCCCATTCCATGTATCATTTCATCTTGCGTGGGTTCTGTTACGACATATGGACGAAAAGCTTCGGGATTTGTTGTTGAATCTTGAGATGAAACTGATTTTCCGAATTTTCCGGTCCTCGCAGAGTGTGTCATTTCCCAAATGTACGTGACGAAATTCCAACTCCGGATATTGCGAGTCAGTATCCACACCTCATGGATATTGCATCGAGGATACCCTCATTTCAGGATAACGTACCCATTCTTCTCTTACTGGGTAGAGATATATTGAGGCCCACTATGTTTTGGACCAGAGATTAGGGGATCACTATCCATATGCTCAGAAGCTCCGATTAGGCTGGGTCTTGATAGGAGAAGCTTGTTTGAACCGTTCATACACCAGAATCAGTCCATGTGAACAAGACTCATCTGACTAAAGGCGGACGTGCATCAGTTTTTCAACCATGCAAGAGCAACTTCAACATTAGGAACGTACCAATTATCGACACTAATGGCTTTCATGATAACATCTTTGAACGAACAGCAAACGACGAAAAATGCAGTTTTTCACAAGAGGACAAGGACTTTCTCAAGATAATGGACAGTGAATTCCATCGGAATGAGGCCGGTAGCTAGGTTGCCCCTCTTCCATTTGAAAGTTTGAGGAGAAGTTTACCTAACAACCGAGAAGATACATTGCGTAGAGCCGCAATTCTTGAAAAATCACTTCAGAGAAACTCCGTAAAACCAGAACACTTTTACATGTTTATGCGGGGCATTGTAGACAAACATGCAGAACTTGCTCCTCAGATAAAACCTAACGAAGAATACTGGTATTTGCCCATTTTTGGCGTGTATCACTCGAAGACACCTTCCAAGCTTAGAGTGATGTTCGATTCATCGGCTAAATCCGATGGTGTTTCCCTCAACGATGTTTTACTAAGTCGACCAGACTTGAACAACAACTTGATGGGTGTATTGTTACGCTTCAGAAATGGACTTATTGCAATCACCGCAGACATAGAACAGATGTTTTTCGGTTTCATAGTGTCAGAGAAACACAGAAATCTTTATTCAGATGCGTCTGAAAAGTTCTCGCAGCAGTAGCCTACTTGGTAATCTACATGTCGAGGAGTGTGACATGAGCTTCGTTCATGGCAAATCAAAGCTCGCACCAAAGCATGGACACACCTTCCCTCGTCTGGAACTCTGCGCAGCAGTTTTGGCTTCTGAAATCGCTGTTTCTGTGACTGAACATCTTCACTTACATCTTGATGCCATACGCTTTCATACGGACAGCTTAGTTGTCCTTGGATACTTATACAACCGTACGAGACGATTCGCCCAGTTGTCAACGTTTTAAAAGTTGAGACCCAGAAACGTACAGGAACTGGCGTTGATCGTTGCAAGAGATTTTCGACATGGAACAGTTTAGTGAGTGCTCTTACTATTCTCAGGGAATGTGCGGTCAACAAAAAACTTAAACTTCACGATACAGTAGAAACTGTTTCTGCACGTGCATCCACCGAGAAATTCATTTTGAAGGTATTTCAACAAGAAGCCTTCCAATGAGAAATACCATGCTTGTCAAAGAAACTTCCTCTACCAGGAAATAGTAAGCAAGCGTTGAGCAATCCTCTTTACATGTTTAACGATACGTGCTGTACACATAGAGATAGTTGAGGAGATGACTTCCTCCTCCTGTATCAACGCCCTCCGGCGATTTGTATCAATACGTGGGAAGGTGCGAAAATACTACTCAGACAGATGCTACAATTTTATCGGTTCTACGGACAACTTGAGGGTTGATGCGGTGAACATTGATGATCCACCCGTAAAGAGGTTCCTGCTCAAGAACGATAGCACTTGGAAATTCAATCCGCCTCATGCATCCCATTTTGAAGGGATATGGGAGAGGATGATAGGGGTAGCGAGACGAATCCTGGATTCTCTTATTCTAGAGAATAGTGCCAAGTCATTAACACATGAAGTGCTTGTTACCTTCATGGCAGAGGTATGCGCCATCATCAATCATCGTCCAATCGTACCTGTTTCATCTGATCCAGATGACCCTCTGATCCTTACCCCTTCCGTGCTTCTTACCCAGAAAGAAGGTGGTGATGTTGCTCCCTTTGAAGAGCTCAGCTTAAAGGATGTATATAAGTCTCAATGGAAACATGTTCAGGTATTTGCTGATAAATTTTGGAAGCGCTTGCCGGATGAGTTCCTGAGATATGGTCTTGCTGAAGGAGAAGGACTCCAAAAGAAATGCCTGGCCAACGGCAATCGTAAATGAAGTGTTTCCCTCTGCAGACGGAAAAGTGCGCAAGGTCAACGTGCGAACCGTAAAAAGCAACACTTCTGTTATATTCAGTCGACCAATCACCGAACTTGTTTTATTGTACTCACCTACAAATAATAAAAATGTAGTGACGTAGTAACGTCAGGCGGGGAGTGTGATGTCGCCACATCGCGTTTATTCGGATTGTTTATACCGTATCAGTTTTGACATTTTAAACTGTAACAAAAGGCGCTGCACACAAACGGACTTTTCTTCCAGGCCACAAGAAGTGGGTTTTCTTTCTTTGTGTTCATCGGGAGTCGCAACCGTGTATGTATTTAAACATTTTACCGTCCATTGTACATGTGTCTTAACTAAATCTTGTTTATCTAGTCAGATTTCGTATCTAGAGTAAATTTGTGTCAGAGTAATTTCTAGCAAATATTTTTATTTCATTTGTCACGTGCATTAAGATTTATCTTGGGGTGAATAAGTGATCGTGTAAATTGAAGCTTTGATAGTATCTTCACTTGTCATGGTGTAGTTTTAGCGACATTTTCCATATTTTCGATGGTTTTGTCTGATGATTTGTCTTAATCGTTTTGGAAGCGATTGTTATAATGTGAGACAATTGTCTATTCAATTATCAGGTTTTTGTACTGTGTGTAACACATTTTTATTTTGTTTTTCAGTCTTTACCTCTTTGTGAATTCTATAAATAAAGACGTTAAATCGTTTACACGGAGTTCTGAGGTTATTTACAGCATATCTGGGACAAGAGCTGTACACTCTGTTTGCTTATATTATATGGTTGGTTGGTTATTTAGCTGCCCCAAAATATCAGATACACTGTCTCTCGGTTTTTTTTTTTTTTTTTTTTTTTTTTTTTTTATCAGTGTAGAAGAAAATAATCATTAAGTAGGGTTGATGTATGATTAACTTCGGTTAAGCTGTCGGGGAGGAAACATTACAGATGCTAGGTATCCATATATTTGATTAATTATATGTTAACAAGATATACGTTCGTCAGAAGCCACGGCTGATTAGAGACAAGTTTGATGTTCTTGGAGATGATATGAGTCAATTAATTGCCAATCTTTAGTTTCTAAGTTTAATTGGCAGACACATACAAAATATTGTTTGAGATGATTGCAATAAACGTATTTTCATATTTTATAATCTTTTAGATTTATGTAATATGAAGATTTAAGTCAAGGTATGGAAATCTTTAATGTTGGTTGGTTGGTTGGTTGTTGTTTTTCGTCGTTTTCGACAATTTTTCAGTTATATCTGGACATGGAAGCAGGGGGTAATCAACCTTGTAAACATACTGGGCAATCCTGGAATCTAACCCGGATCGTCGGCGCCGCAAGCAAAGCGCTTAACCACTACACCAAGCCTTTCCCTAAATCTTTAAGGACAGACCATTAAAAATCATATACAATGTTGCTAACATAGTTAATATTTGACAGAGACGACCCTGTTCAATGAGGAAACCAGTGTAGTTTTGTTAATAGCGAGAATGCGTTCACATTACCTGGATACTTAACACGTAATGATAATACACGGACATGTCCTACAAATCCTATGTCTAAAGAGAAAAACATATATGAATGTTTAAATGAAATTCCATTAATCGGTATTTATATTCAATCCGATCTCGTTCATAAATAATATCATCTATAAGAACCACATTTATTATTAAGATCTTGTCATTTGTTATGTTTTATACATTATTAAATGCAATCAATTTTATGATTTAATAGTAACCCTCCTTTAACAAAAATAAAATGCAAGCTTTTCCTATCTTCACCATATCACTGTATCCCTGGCTTGCTGCCTCGTGGAGTGGAGTTCTCTTATAATGCGCAGACAAAAGTATTAATGAGAGAGACTGAAACACCATCCTTATGTACTATGTGTTATTAAAAGAGAGAGAGAGAGAAGTAACGGTTTAATTATACTAGTACTAGCGTTGGAGGGAGTAGTTGATGCTGACAGTACTGGAGTACCTCTCGCTTATTCTGGGAGTTTTGACAAAACATTAAATATCTTTTTATCCATACAGAATTCTATCTGAGAGGAAAAAAAAAACGGAATTGATGCATTAATTTGAAAATATAATCTTGACATTTGGTAGCGAATAAGTATTTATGGATACTTAAACTGTAAGGATTGGTCATATTCTGGTAAATGACCTTGGATTGACACAATCACCTGGTATCCTGGATCATACTTATACTAACCATTCTGAAGTCGTTGGTTTATGACATAAGGGGGATTCTTTATCAAGTTCTAAAGTAATTTCATACCGAAAAAGGGAAAAAATATAATACGAAAGTACCAACAGCGTCCATTTGCGATTAACATTGTTGACTAAAATTATTTAGTTACAGAAACCTGTTTCAGTACGTTGTTATATATTCAAATGCAAATCTTCACACCAAGTGCTGTACATCTTAAGCCATACAGCATCTGAATGATAAATTGACACTGAAAATACCGTTAAGACCTTTACCCAATTTTTTTCCTGTGTTGGACTGGGTATTTGTTTGTAGATCATTCATTATAAAAATCAGGCGTTCGTTCGTCAATATGTGAGTTCATATCACAATTAATGAATATGTTCTTATTTTGTGTTTCATTCAGCAAATTAATTCATATTCAGTGTACATTGCGTAATATTTTTGTTAAACTATATGTCAAATGCCTATTTTGATATTTTTTTTTTTATATTTTTGTTAAAAATGTTTAGTTTAAACCGCTTCCAGTGTTTAGTGAACCAAGTCCTTTATCTCACCAAACCCATCACATGGGTGACATGTACATTTAACTATTTCTATTTGTATTATCATAAACCTGTTTTTCATTTTTAGAGTAATTTCACACAGAAAAACTACAACAGATATAATGAGCCAGTACAGATATAATGTGCCAGTGCAAACAACGTTCATGTGCGATTAACAGTTAGCTGTGTATTACAGTAATACTTATTTCACTTACCTTGTCGTTGGCATTGATATCGGCTTTAGCATCTAAAAGTGTCTTCAAAAATATCACCGTGTCCCTTGTTTGCTGCCACATGGAGAGGAGTTCTCTTGTCCTACGCAGACATAAGTTTTAATGAGAGATACTAAAACATCATCCTTATGTATTATGTATTATCAGGACAGAATGAATTATCAGTTTAATTATACTAGTATTAGTGTGGGAGGGAGTATGTGATGCTGACAGATGGAGTACACATCGGTCATTCTGTGAGTTTTGATAAAGAATGAAATATCCTTTTATATATACAGAATTCTAACTGAGAGTAGTTGATGCTGACAGATGGAGTACATCCTTAAATATCCCTTTATTTATACAGAATTCTGAGAGCAATTATGGGAATTGGTGAATTAATTTGATAACATAATCTTGGCATTTGGTAGCGAATAAGTATTGATGAATACTTTAACAGTAAGGATTGGTCAAATTCTGGCAAATAACCTTGAATTTAAACAATCACCTGGATCACACAAACACTTATGATTCGGAAGACTTTGGTTTATGACATAAGAAGAAATAAAATTGTTTATCGATTTCTAAAGAAATTATATACAGAAATGGGACAATGCATATAATACGTAAGTACCACCAATTGTGAATTGACGCAATTTCCTTTCTGATTATCATGTTTTGCAGTAGGAATAATGGGTGTTCCTTTTGTTACAATATGAATTTAAATATGAATCTCACTATGGATTAAGCTGCGATGTACAGCATGTTTCTGGGGGACTCTGATATGAGGTAACATGAAGTATGTGTTATTCGAAGGCTCAGAATTCACTACAGTTGCAAATCTTTACAGATTATCTGCGACTTTTATTTTTCTTTTCAGAGAAATTCAGATTCTACATTTTATTTCTACTATAGCAAATAAGCAGTGGCTAAGCGTGTTTTCGATTGATCGCTACATATTTTGGAAATATGAAGATCAAGAACTTTATTTACAAATTTAGTCTTGATGAATTGCGTTTGAGGAGAAAGCAATGGAGGAACACGATTGTTGAAGGAAAATGCAATACCCATTTTTATGCCGTAATCAATCGATATTACGTAAAATTTTATGAACATCCTTATCAAGGAAAGGGTAGAATCTAAGGTAATTGGGTACCTCGTGTTTATATTAAAACATATCGGCCGATCAAGCCTGAAAGCGTTAAACAATGACTTTCATAATCATAATAATAGTGTATCAGAACAATTTTCAATGTTAAGATACATTTCGTAGAAGACTGGGATTGTATGAACATTTTTGTATGTATCAATTTAGGATGTCTTCTTGATATAATTGCTTATATTAAAAAATTTATAACACCATTTGTCGAGTTATTGTTTAATAATATATGATATATGCGGTGCAGTATTTTAATAAACGATGTGAGGTTTTTGTAATCGACTTATCCTGTTTTGAGCATTCACGTCGGCTTCGCACGTATAAGTGCTCTTACTGTTTCATCGTTGTTTTGTGATGTTGCAATATGGGGAGGCGAGTATTGACTATACAACGACAAACGTGTTACTGAGACTGAATGCGTTATCATTCATATCATACAATCTATATCAATCTAATTACCTGGATATATTGAATATACAGTTAACTTATCCATATTACGTAAACTATTAAGATAAGTCTCATCCAAGGTAGGTTATATTCTGAATAGACGGCAGTCCATATAAAATATCATGCAACCATTACTTCCGGAAATAAACAGTAGAACTTCTAAGGACCAGTTTACAGTCACTCACTACCATTGCGGAGACGAACGTGCGACCTGTATTTCCTGTAAACGTCTCATATATATAGAGAGAGAAGGGTAACAGTTTTACCGATCGTCACCTTGAAAAACAAGGCTTGTCCTCCATCTCCCTTTAATATTACAGCTGAGAGGTGGCGCAATGTTTTTGACATATAATGGAATATGGGATTGCACGAAATGACCAAGACACATATTAGGAACATTCTTTATGTCAAGACCTTTATTTACCCATATGTTGATGAAATACCTTTTACAAGAAAGCAATTATTTTCGAATGACACTTTGGTACAAGAAAAGCAAATATTGTTTCTATGTCTAAATCAATACATATTGCATAAAACTGTAGGAACAACCTCGGGCACAAAAGGTCATAAACTGTGGTGAGTGGTTAGTTCTAAAAATATTTCTAAAATATATTTCCCGGTCAAACTTTGTTAATATAAAATGAAGGGTAAACAATGGCATTCGAACTTATAATATAATATGATATTAGCAAAGTTATAACTTGTTAGTATATGGTTCGTGGAAGATAGTGGTAATATTAACAGTTTGTGTACATATCAATGTAGATATAATTACTTGGTGGGAAATCTACTTCATATAAGTACTGACATTAATGTTTAATTAAATTAATGTTTTACCACACTGATTACAAACTTTATATGAATTTGATCAGTTGATGTTATGAAAAAGACTTGCGCTAAGGACATATTTCCAATCAGCAATAACTTGTAACTAGGACCGTATGATTTGTGTTTCTTCTAAATATCCGATAGATTCAATTATATTAAAATGACAGTTATTATAGGAGGTACCACCCTGTTGTAATAATTCGCACTACTGGGTCCAAAAACCCCTGAGAATCCCGTTTTTCACTGCAAAACTCTGCAACACCCTGAAAAACACTGAAGTCTACCTGAAAAACACTGAAAAACTCTGATGGCCCTGATGAACACTGAAAAACTCTGAAGTCTACCCTAAAAAACTCTGAAAAAAAACTGACGACCCTGAAAAACTCTGCAAAACTCTGAAAAACTCTGACGCCACTGAAAAACTCTGCAAAACTCTGATAAACCCTGAAAAACACTGACACCTACTGCGATGCCCTCCGGCCGTGCGATCGCGGCCTCGCGTTCTTCTATACGGTCCCTTCTATAAGCATTAATGTATATAAAATGATGAGTTAATTAGTGGTAAATTAGAAAAAAAGGGGGAAGAGAAAATAAATAAAACATATCTCGCATGTTTTGTACGGTGTTTTGAAGTGAAATTATTTTAACGAATCTCTAAATTTAATTTTACTGATGCATTATTCCAAACCAAACAAACCCAGCAGAGGCTTTCTACAATACAAAGGCTTTTCTTACCGAGATTTATATATACATTTGTATATCCAAATGAAAATGTATGTACATATATTCCTGGTAAATATCACTGTTTCATAACTGTGTATTTAAATAGTGAAGGAAAAATTAAAAAAAAAAAATGTAAAAAAGAAGCTCCAGAACTATAAACTAGTGAATAAATGATAAATTATTGAATAATAAATAAAAAAGTGAATAAATAAATGAATGCATGAATGAATGAATAAATAAATAAATAAATAATATTATAAATTTTATACGAAAAGCGAATTTAATACACCAGTACTGACAGCAAATCGACCACAAAGACAATCGCTTGTCATTCATTTTAAATAACACAATGCATTCTATTCCAATTCTGTTGCAACATTTACAGAGAATATACCCATGTATTGTCATGTGACGACCTTCAATTTTAAACCGCCCCCCCCCCCCCCCCCCCCTCACACACACACGTACTACTTTTTTCTCTATCAATACTTTTCACACAAAATTAAGATATACAAATTTAACCTTTGTTCTTATTAAACCGGTAAACCGGTTAACCACACCATTTGTTTGGCTTTTGTCAAATTAAATGACCGTCCTAAGTCGGTATCGTAATTGCACTACAATCAAATATTTTTGTTATGTGATATATGTTCTAGTATATTATTTATATTCATGTATTGTATAGCTCTATGGTGACTTCTGCCACATAACTGAGCCAGTAACTCCTCTTTTTTCTTTCATATCTACACTTATTCTCAGATGCAGTGTGGAGCCTGTAAAAAGGTTCCCCGTGTCTGGGTGTTTCAAGTGTTATTATTCACCCAATAGTTACTGACTTGGTTGTGTGGGAGCTTTCCCCTGGGTTTGTACATCTTTACCCCCCCCCCTTTTTTCATTAAAATGGCTTCAAATATAATAAAATTAAAATACAAATCTCATAAAATTATAATCACACCACTTAGATTGCCCTCTGTGTCCACTCTTCATATACCTGGTATTTCTTGTAGAAAATTATTCGGCAACACTAAAGTTCATATTTCTCCACTTAAAAGTAGTTTCCTTATTAAACGTTCTATCTCATTTTCAAAAACATTCACACCTATACATTCTTACAGAGCTGTCAATTCTATACGCAGAGGGTATTCTAAGATTAATAAGTGCAACGCCAAGAAATGTCTTACTTGCCATCATTTAAGCTGCAAGTCCAATATTGAATCTTCGGTTAATGGAAATACATTTAACACCAAATTAGACAAAGACATAGATTGAAATACTGCCAATGTTATATATGTCATCACTTGAGAAGCTAGAGGATGTGGGGCTCAATATGTCGGGGAAACTTCTCAAACTTTGAAACAACGTTTTCGGAATCATTCCTATAAAATTCGTAATAATTCACGACGTAAATACCAGAATTTTCTTTATAACCACTTTAATAAATACCAACATAATATTAACAATGTGAAAATAACTCCAGTAGAAAATATCTCTAAATTACCAGGTGATACGAAATCAGATGTTAAAAAACGACTTTTGGAAACCGAGCTCTACTGGATTAAACAACTACAACCCCCATATTCTCTCGGTCACAACGACCAAATATATCGACAAGGTAATATTTCTTCTCGTCAGAATAAGATCAATATTTTTACATTAAGACATAAAACTATTAGAAAACGTAGGTCACATGGTCGTCGCCGTAATCGTAACATCAGAAAACGTAATCGTTTAAATAGGTCATTAAACGATCTTCTATTTATCGCAAAAAATAATGGCCGTCATGAACTTTTGCATGCACTATCCTCTATTCCGGTAAATAAATTGAAATCTATCCTGGACGAAGCTGATCTTCGAAGTTTACGCAATTCTGATTGATATAAACTCAATTTGATTATTTTATTTTCATATAATAAACTCTTTCCTCGTATTCCGTCTCTTCCACCCAAGCAGCAATTTCTCAAAATTAAATTTATTAATAAAGGCTTCGATCTACTTAACTTTTCTAATATTTTCCGTGATCATAGAGTCACATCTAAAATCCCCCAATATTTTGAGAATTTAGAACCTCCACTTATTTGTTACCAGTACAAAAAGCCTATAAGAAATCTTATTCTAAATTATAATAAAGTTACATCTAACCCTGATGTTTCAGACTCTATTTCTTCGTCGTGTTCTTGTGATAAATCTAAATATGTTTATTAACCGGCAGGTCATGTTATTACTGGTGACCTAAACTGTATTTCGGACAAGAAATTGCGCACCCTTTTTGGAAAAGGACCTAAATATAGGTTACCGTCCAGGATAGATTTCAAAAATGCTTTAACTACATATTGTAAAATTGTTGGTGTAAAAAAGAACAGGTAAAGGTTCATGCTGTTATTGATTGGAAATACGAGATTTTAAGAATTGTCGATATCCGTATTAAGAACTTTACGGAAAATCCGCATTTATTTCAACAGCCTAATACATTGACGGCAAATTCTATTAAAAAGAAGATAGCTGACTTACATGCTAAATATGTCTTTGTTCCTGCTGATAAAGCAGGTAATAACATAATAGTTGTTTGAAAACTATATTATATTGAAGTACTTAAAACGAATTAAACTCCACTCATACATATGTGGAAAGCCCTACCTCAAAAGACAGCACCTTGCACGATCACCTCATGACCATGTCCGACTTCAAAATTAAAACTGATAAATCTGATCTACCAACCATATATTGGCTCCCAAAACTACATAAAAGTCCATATAAATCACGTTTCATATCTAATTCTAGCCACTGCTCTACTACGGTACTATCGAAGCATATTACGTCTGCTCTAACTGCTATAAAAGATCATATTATCAATAATTGTGATGTCGCATTTCATAATAGTAACATCAATTACTTTTGGTCGATTAAAAATTCTCATGAAGTTATAGACAAACTTCTTTCGCTAAATTTCAAAGCGACTCAAATTTCTACATTTGATTTTTCTACACTTTATACATCTCTGCCTCATGATTTGATTAAAAGCAAGTTGCTGTCTCTTATACAATGGTGTTTTCACAGAGAATCTAAAACGTACATATGTACTTCCAATAACTCCGGATTCTTTTCCAACAAACAATATACTTCATATAAATACTGGACTTGCAAGGAATTATGTAAAGCACTAGATTATCTCATGAATAATATTTTTGTGCAATTTGATGGCAAGATATATCAACAAATAGTTGGGATTCCTATGGGTACTAACTGCGCGCCTCTGATAGCAGATTTATTTCTTTATTGTTATGAGAGGGATTTTATGGTTTCTCTTCAAAAATCAAAACGTTTTGACCTCATTGACAAATTCAATAATACTTGTAGATATCTGGATGATATTTTGGTTATTGACAACCCTGAATTCGAACAATTTATATCAGAAATTTATCCACCAGAGCTCACATTGAATAAAGCTAATACTTGAGATAAATCTACACCTTTCTTAGATTTAAACATCAAAATTATCAACCACCTAATATATACTAATATTTATGATAAACGTGAGGATTTTGAATTTCCTATTGTAAATTTCCCTTACTTGGATGGCGATGTTCCTCGACTCCCATCATATGGTATCTATATATCTCAATTAGTTCGATTTGTCAGAGGCTGCACCGATGTTTTGGACATTCATAAACGAAATTTACAAATTACTACTAAACTTTTAACTCAGGGTTACAGATATCACAAGTTAAGAAAAACATTCGGCAAATTCTTCAGATCTTATTCAGAACTTCTATCTAAATTTGGAAATATTTCTTTTCAACAGTATGTATCCAATGGAATTTCCCATCCTTATTTTGACGGTGATCTCGTATATAAACTAAGGAAAGTAAAAGGCTCCGATAACGTTATTTTATCATGTAATAAAATAATCAAACGTCTTGTAAATAGACAATATGATATTGAGATCATCAAAAAGACTATAGGTCTTGTATTTGGCCCCTGTACAGCCTTATGCAGACTTTTACTTGAACGTTGCACGCTGACTAACAGGGCGGTGGGGACTATATGACGGGCCTTGTCCAAACCTCTTTCAGAGGAGACATGGTCCTGAACCTCGTCCCCTCTGACTGTTAGTCGGGACTCCTACAGATCTAGGGTCTTAGCTCGCTTCCAGACTGGCAGAGCACGGTTTATCATGTTGATGTCGCATATATTTTTATACCATTATGTATTTTACAATACCTTACGTGTTTATATTTTTTTATGACCTCTCAATATGCGATACCTGTTGACCCTTGTTCTTTACATGGAGGATTATTTATAAATTTTTAAATGTACGTCCTTTGATTGTTCTGCTGTTACGGTGAGTGGGAAGGTGGGCCAATAAACCGGTTAACCACACCATTTCTTTGGCTTTTGTCAAATTAAATGACCGTCCTAAGTCGGTATCGTAATTGCACTACAATCAAATATTTTTGTTATGTGATATATGTTCTAGTATATTATTTATATTCATGTATTGTATAGCTCTATGGTGACTTCTGCCACATAACTGAGCCAGTAACTCCTCTTTTTTCTTTATTATAACAGCGTAATATAACAAAGTTCAGAGGACAATAACTTTCTTTAACTGAAAATTTTACGTGTCTACGTGTTGCTCTTTCAATGGAATGACATACGTAAATTTGGTCCTATAAAATATTTCAGTGATTAAATATTCTCTCGGTATTCCATAATGCAATAATGTTGCTTGAAATGGCATCGAATAAGTTTCAATATATCAGTGAAACTACGTATCTGCTGTTTGTTATATCACTACCTACTTAATCTATATCATGTAACTCTATACAATAAAATGATTTTATCTAATAGCAACCCCCCCCCCCCCCCCTTTCAATGGGAGACTGTGCCCCCCCCCTTTCTTTCAAAAATTTCTAGATCCGCCTATTACGTATTGTAACAATGTATCCAGTAAGGGTCATGTATGGCGATGGCGAATACAAGGGCGCTCGCCTGAGCACCCCCCCCCCCTATTTTCAATGGGAGACTGTGCCCTCCCCCTCTCCTTTTTTCTTTATAAAATTTCTAGATCCGCCTATGAACAGTATCTTCCTTATTAGTATTGTAACAATGTATCCAGTAATGGTCATGTATAGCAATGGCGAATACAATGGCGCTTGCCCTGTTGACTGGGACATAGAAGTCTTACATAAAAAGACCCTGTCCTGTCAAAGCTAGAAAAGTATTTGACCTTTATTTTCAAAATCACATATAAATTCAAGTAAACAGTGTCATATTTAGAGCAGATACCTCGATCTGCCCCAACCTATGGATCGAAATCGTAAATTGTCGAGCAGGATGTTTAAATTATATAGTATATTTAAATTGAGATCATACACCCCCCCCCCCCCCCCCCCCCCCCCCCCCCCCCCCCACACACACACCACACGCCCCTTCTCTCTTTTATATATATATATATATATATATATATATATATAATATAATATTATACTAGAATATCTTCATCAGAAAGTAACGGCACACACATGGAATTTGAAATTGCTTTATTTTAATCCGACATGTCTTTGTTTTTTTACCTTTATTCTACATGCCATCAGTTCTCTATTATGTAATAAACATCTGGTTGGTTGAGCTGGTAAATATCGCCTGTAATCTCATATAGTTTGTTTCCTATCATGGTGTAAATTGGGAATCGTAATTAACATTACCTTCGTACATGTATGTATGAGGGGACAGAACATATTTAGTAACAGGTTGAAACATATCCAGTCGATACATTTCAATGTTAATTTTGTGTTATTGGCAAAATTAAAGTGCCATTTTAACAGTGAGTTTAGGACAAAAACTGATATTCACTCTTCAAAAGTGAAACAATTTGTTTTACACACGATAATTTATTTATTTTTATGTCATAAACTAAACTACATCAATTATTTAAGTTCAATTTCTTCCTCATTCCCTCTGATAATAGCAATATTATAGAATACATGCGAAATGTGAGATTTGTAAAGCTGTGATATAAAGTGCTATTCTGTTCCATTAATTTAAATATGTATTAAATAAGTAGCTGCGTTACGACCTGTAGCGAGCAGGAAATACGCATACCCAAAAGCCATGCTCGTTCACTCAAGTTGGACACTGTTTTAAAAAAAATGGAGGGGGGGGGGGTGTTGGTAGAATTAAATTAACACAACTTCACAGCTTTTTATCGGTGAATGGCCGTTAATTTATAAAGAATGCAATATTGATTTATTAATATTAATCATGAATGCCTTTAAACTCGAAAGAGAGTGGGGATTGGCCTTAAGGTCGTAACATAACGATATTTGTGTGGATTCTTTACACAGATTGGAAAAGATGTAAAAATAAACATCAATCATTATGTGTTATTAAAATGATTGATAGGGATATATAGAAATAATTATTTCTTTTTTTTTTTCTGTATTTATTTACCTTTTTTTAATTATAACTCTGCGTTTTCTGTAAACTTCGTCTATCGATTTTTTAAAATCTTATTATTTTTATTAACTTTATTTTGATGTATTATTTTCGTATGGAAAAGTTTAATGTTCTTATTATAAATAAATAGATGAATTAATAATTAAATAAATAGATAAATAATAAATAAATAAGAAAATAAATAAATGAAGTCCGCCGAGGAAGGCCGCTGGCCGAAATGTACGGAAAAAATAGTGCTTTTATTATAAATAAATAAATAAACAAATAAATAAATAAATACATGAATTTAAAAATGTATTGTTCTATATTTTGTACTTATTTTCCCCTCCCTTAATGTACCTCTTTGAAACAACGATGTTAAGCAACATGCTACTGCTGTAGTTAGATTATTTGTTTGTTTGTTTGTTTGTTTCATTCTTCTTTCTTTCTTTAAGTCGATCAATAAAACAAATGACATCGCGCTGAAAAGCCCTGTGTGAAAAACATTGTTTTTGTTAAGTACGTAATTCATGTGATTTATTAAACTGCAAATGTAAAGATCATCTTACAAACGTAAGTCAGAATAGGAACAATATCTTAATAATTTTATCTATAAAACTCGTTAAAATAAGTCCTTCACAAATGGTAAAAAATGAGGGTTTTTTTTTTTTTTCTTATTCCCCGCTGATAAATTATTCACATTTAATACATATTAAAGGTCATAGATAGATAACAGCGAACCTTTTTAAGGGCTTATATTTTAAAAGGGACCGTATAGAAGTACGCGAGGCCGCGATCGCACGGCCGGAGGGCATCGCAGTAGGTGTCAGTGTTTTTCAGAGTTTTGCAGAGTTTTTCAGTGGCTTCAGAGTTTTTCAGTGTAGACTTCAGAGTTTTTCAGTGTTTATCTTGGCCGTCAGAGTTTTTCAGTCAGACTTCAGTGTTTTTCAGAGTTTTTCAGGGTGTTGCAGAGCTTTGCAGTGAAAAACGGGATTCTCAGGGGTTTTTGGACCAAGTAGTGTCGTCTTGTGCTCTATTGAGAAATGAGGCATGTAGTTGAATAACTTAGAAACGTTTGCTCTTGAACTATTACTTATTAACCTCAGATTATGTGTCTCCAAATATCAAATCCACGACCAGAAACAAACAAAACATTCTTTTTGAGCAATATGTGTCCAGCGGAATCTTATCCCAAATTCTGCATTGATTTTGAGATTATTACAATTTCCTCTTATCTAGAATTAAATACGGAATATCTAATATTTGCTGTCACATGAATTACCACATTTTTATTAACCGGAATCCAATAGGACAATTTTAAATAACCCCCAAAACGGTGTAATACTTTCCAAACATCAGTTTTATTGTATAAAAATCAAAAACTAACACATGCATATTTTAATTTGTTTTAAGCTACATCTTTTGCATTAGTATATTCTGAATATTTCAAAGTAAACGACCTAGCTGAAAGCTTTAAAAATCGCAACAAATGATGTTGCACGTAATTTCACGCGATGAATTCTGTTTTAGAGCATCACAATTAGACTGACTCCTCCCAGACAAAAAGGTTCATATTGATATCCTCTTTTTTCTCCTATAGTAACTAGGCGACAGCTCAGTAGAATCGAAATTGAAATTAGCAAAATGATAGGACAATTCTTGGAAATATAGAGCAAGTCGAAACTTTCATTTACAAGAAAGAGAAATTTGTATTTCCCCACCTCACCCCATTTTATGTGTAAATCAATAAATATATTATAACAGACTCAGATCAGCTGTATCACGGAAAGGATATTACCCTACCTGGCTATCACTATAGCCTATGTAATATGTAAAAAATGATGCGAAAGGCATGTCCTTTACACTATATATCATTGTTAATTTATTGCATTTGGTGTCAGTTTTATACAATGATAATGATTAGAGCCCTTGGTAAGATTCCATTGACGGGAACTCCGATTTAGTATTAACAGCATCTTTGGGACATGACATATGTACAGTGTATGCAGTAATCAACATAAATCTCTTATCGACAAAGTCACTTTGTGACAAGAATAGTTTAAATTTCAGCTTGAGAACCAGGTTAAGATATTGACACAAATAAATTAGATTTAGAATTTCCAAATTTGTACTACATTCCAAAAAAATGCACAAAATCACTACAAACAACGCTGGTTCCTCGAAATTTTCCACAAAATCCGCATCGATATTACTCGCAAAAATATTATCATATATTAAATCTGCCCTCCATAGGTATTGCGAAACAGTATATTCCAGAAGTGGAATTAATCAAATGTGGATCCTAAAGAAAAGTTAGAATTTAGAGTTATTAAAACATCTCAAATAAAACTTTTTACTACTATTCACTCCATCAAGTCCTTTGAAGTTTGGACTCTTTTTACAAAGATCCATCATCAAAAATGAAGAAAAACAGATAAGCGGAATTATCCAGAACGAACTAGTAAAAAGGGAAGCCGCAAATTGAAATATCTTTTATAGGCCATGATAAAACTTACTTTGTCACGAAAATTCAAATTAAAAAATAAATATATTGAAACAGATGTCATCCAAATGTTGAACTTTCTTATCCATAACATTTTTGTGGTGTTTGGAGAAAATGTTTTTCAACAAATTGTCGGCATTCCAATGGATATTATTTGTGCCCCTCTTCTGACTGACACATTCCTTTACTCATACGAAACTTCTTCAGTCTTTACTTTCGCAAGGAAAAAAACATTTGGCTCTTCGTTCATTTTCACTTACAGATGTATAAATGATTTTCTTTCAATTGATAATCCTTCATTCGCGGATCATCTTAGCATTATCTATCCAATTGAACTGGTAGTAAAAAAAAACCACAGACAGTAGTAATTCTACTTCGTATCTAGAAGTTATCTTGTCTTTTGAAATTGATGGTCAATTCAGCACCTCACTCTACGACAAACGTGACAATTTCAATTTTGATATCACAATTTTTCTTTTCATAGGTAGCAGCATTCCATCATAGCCCGCATATGGCGAATTAATATCTCGGTTCATTCCAGAGCATGTTCAAATTGCAATGACTTTGTTCTGAGGGCTTTCAGATAAGCTACTTAACTAGGATTATGTATGTACTAGACTAACAACGTCACTGAGGGGGTTGTATGATCGTTACGAGACTCTTATTACACAATTTCATATCTCGTTATCCAGACTTTTATATGTTGTTCTGGACTGAGACCGATTCCGATTATGTTACACAGATTTGACATCTTCTATTCTGAAAGGTTACATGCCTTGACTTCTCAATATTTAAATATTTATTGAATTTAGACAATTTGACTATTTCTACTGGGTATATGTGGCTGGTATCGCTAGCAAGCAGGAGATGCTCACTCTCCCCGGACACCTGACATCACTCCATCAAGAGGGTACATTTTTGCTCTTCAAGTAGACATTTTGTTGTTTTCTATTCATGATTTTCGGACTTCTGGTTTGGATTTTACCATCATCTCTACATCGCAGTCTTATGATTCAAGGAAACCGCCAGTTTTGAGCAGATTACCTGAATGTTATAGATAAGAGCACACTCAAGACTCGTTTCAGTCGGGACAATAATCATTGTTATAATTAAGAAAAATAAGTGACGTTGATAGAATAATGATAATAATTATAATAATAATGATAATAATATTTGACGGATAGTGCGATGAGGGATCCACCGATTTCTGTATAGATGGAAGTTTAATGCTTTAGATATTTATGCTTATAGTGGCTTTACCTTTGGTATTCACGTGGATGTCTGTGAAGATCCGCTGTTGTACATTATTATTAGTATAATTGTAACCTGACACTAGTCACTTTTTTGTTTTTTGCATCAATATCTCACGTATTTCCTTTGAAGTGTGGAGCCCCATGGAGGATTTGTATTATTATTTTTCCTTGATTTTATGTGGCAATGACACTTTCTACACTGTGCTCAGTTACAATGTTTACCTTTGTAAGTAAATTGCGTGTTTGGTTAGCCATTTAGGAGACTCTTACCTAAATATAGCAATAACATCACAGACTGTAAAAAGATGTGCAGCACCATCTGGCTAAGATTTCGTGAGTCGCAACTACTCGGCCATTTGTGTAACGGATGCATACGATGTATTTTTACACAGAAGTTTTTTGTTTCGTGTACATATGATTATTTTCCAATATTTTGGTTAGTAGCTACTCCTCTTACTTTATATATTTATGTGCATGTTCTTAGTGATTTGTGTCTTACATCTTGATAATGTGCCTTCTTTTTATTTCTCGGTGTATATATAAAAATGCTGAAGAAATATCTAGAATTAATAATGATTCTTGGAGAAAAACTTAGAATTTAAATCAAAGTACACTTCTAATTTTGTTTTAAAAGAAAGTTCAGCTCGATATCCTCTTCCTGTCACTGTAACAAATATGCGGGTTCTAGGGTTTATTGAATCATTTTCTTATTTTTAACTAAGTTTCGGATTAGACATAATGATCTGGATACATATTGCAAATATCATGGTATATATGAATGTATGGTATTGTTACTACGTATCTGTGTGTTATCTTATCTTGTTCTGGATATTAATGTCCGCTTTATCATTTCAAAGTACTTTAACTATATCTATGTTCGGTTGTGATGTTGCAATGTGGAGTGGGGTATCCTGATTTCTTTAATTTCTTTAATTTTGCCGAATTTGTATTTAACGACGATCTCGACATATACTGCAAATATCATGGTATATATGATGTATGGTATTGTTACTACGTATCTGTGTGTTATCTTATCTTGTTCTGGATATTAATGTCCGCTTTATCATTTCAAAGTACTTTAACTATATCTATGTTCGGTTGTGATGTTGCAATGTGGAGTGGGGTATCCTGATTTCTTTAATTTCTTTAATTTTGCCGAATTTGTATTTAACGACGATCTCGACATATACTGCAAATATCATGGTATGTACGATATATTTTTAAAGTAATATTTATAATTTTTGGACGTTTATTCTTAATTCTGAAGCATTTTGTTTGTAACACGCGATCCCATTGGCTGTCCGATTTAAAAACTGCAAGGGTATTCATGATACTCATGCAGTTTTCGATATGACGTCACAATAGCCTGCAGTTTCTGATTTGTGACGTCACGATACCCTGTAGTTTTTGCTATGACTGTGAATATGGACTAATGTACGGTCCGATGTTGCCATTCGGGTGTCTGCCGTTCGCTTTTTATATCCTGTTAACGTCTCAGAATTAGTCTGTACTGGGTGAAATCATTCTAAAATAAATACTAGAAGATGATACTAAAATGATACATGTAGTGAACTATATGCGCCTACTGAGCGTCAACTCTCCCATACAGAGCTCTGTTGATATACTCTTTATTTTTTACATTTAGATTTAAAAAAAAAGATTTCTTTTCAAATATTTATAGGTTCAGCTCACTTTTCCAGGGCACCTGGTCTCACCTTTAGAATTCAGGACTACATCAACGTCCACTTTGGCACAGTGTTATTCATGTCATAGTCATGTGACACCAATCTATATTAGTATACTGAGCATCAATGACGAGAAATACGTCGTCAAACATGAAATATGGTAAACAAAATACGTGCACATTTTACAACTAGATGTACATGTAACTTGTATAACAAATATTTTGTACATAATAGGCGTAGCAGATTATATTCTGAACAAATTTAGTCTCATTTATTGTTGTTGAAGAAAATGTCTGACTAATAAACAATCATCGAGAAAATTTTACAACTTCAAAACAAAAACAATCAAAATCGAGTACGACTTTCATGTCCTTTCACTATAAAACGTGTGGACGTGCACAAGTTTATTTGTTTAAAACAATTTTTATTATATAATTTTTGCGAATATACATGAAAATCTTACAGATCTCTTTAAAAATCGTTTATTATATACAAAATACAGATTGGTTTAAGCAATTCCGGTACCTTTAAAGGGTTGAATTCATAGATAAATGATATTACATATCAGTGCGCGATCGTTGATATGATTTTTATTTCATTGTTTCATGTACATATGTTTATTCATATTATTTCTTTAGTAGGTTTTCCTACTTTTTAAAATACATTTCTGTACATGTTCTTATTGATTTGTGTCATACAACATGGTCAAATGCTTTCTTTAGTTTCCTTAACATGTAACACGTTATTGTATAGTAATCGTTAAACAGTGTTGATGTTTAATCTACATAAGATAAGATATAAATAAAACAGATCATACAGCTTATTAAAGGCAAGGTTAAGAGTGTAGTGTACTCTGTTGTCAATTCTTAGTTGTTAAGTTTCATTTGCAATCTCGTACATTATTCCTGGATATATTAGCAATAAGCGTAAACGCATATCATACAGTAAATTCACAGTTGTAATTCCAGGCTTTTGAAATCGTAAATATTTTCTTAAATAAAAAGCTAAATAAATTCAAAATTCAATATAATAAAAATGTCGGTAAATATATATCAGGGTTCGCGCTGTCCATTGCAATTCGCCATCTTTCATTGTAATATGCGACAGAATTTTGAGAAATGAGATACTTTTTTCTTGAAAATGGGCGCTATTGTTTTCATTTGTTACATCAAATGATCGAGCTTATCACGCAGATAAAAGATATTCCATTTCTCTACCAGTGTCGGTGAATAAAGACGATCGTATTTAATTTAGATTTATTTCTATAACAGCACTGAGCATTATTCTGTCGCATGGTCTATACGTGGGTAAGGTTTGCGATGCGTACATACACGTTTTCATAATGCTTAAATGTAGGGTTCTTTTCTGCATACCTAAATCCATCGCCGGCTTTCGAGTTATGAGGAAAGGAATGCTTTTTGAATAGACTATCGATCACCTTCATTTGCCACTGATATACATTTTAAGTATCCAACCCAACGTGTGTATATCAGGCAAAGGAATTTATGCTGGGCAACAAAACCTATCCTCAGCATTCCCCCCTTTCTATGCACCTTTTGGTCAGAATGGACAATTTTTCATACATTAAATACCGTATGATCTCTCCAGTGGTTGCAAGGGACATTACATAAATTTATTTCAATTTTTATTAGATACGAATTCAGTTACTCAAATTGTCCAAAACTTTTCAGAGGAGACAAGGTCCTGGTCCTCGTCCCCTCTGACTGTTAGTCGGGACTCCTATTAATCAAGGGTCTGAGATCGGTTTACAGACTGGACGAGCACGGTTTACTTGTTGATGTTGATGTTGCCTTACACATGTTTATGAGATATAATTTTCTATAAACGATTAATGTGTGATAAAAAATTTTATCACCTCCTTTCTTGAGAAACCTGTTGATCATTGTTCTCTATATGGAGGATCATTTATAAATTTTTAAGTAATGTGTGCTTTGATTGTGCTGCTTTTGCGGTGAGTGGGAAGGAGGCACCCGCAAACCGGTTAACAAAACCAATTGAATGACTCTTGTTACTTAATTCACCGCCCTCATATGGTATCATAACCGCAGCACAATCGAATATTTTTGTTATATCGTTTTTCCGTGTATATAGTACTATTATTATTTTTTGTTTGCATGTCCTTGGTGATTTTAGTCATACAGATTTGGCAGATGTTTGCTTGTTTCGTTTAGGTTTTTTGTTTGTTTGTTTTCTTTCTTTTTGTGTGTTTTTGTTGTGTTGTGTTGTGTATGTGTGTGTGTGTGCCAGGGGTGGGTTAGAATAATGTTTCTCGTGAAAAATGTTTAATCATTTAAGTTATTTATATTGTTAATTAAAATATATGTGAAGACACCGGTCCTTACTCGTTTATTATCCGATATGAGTCGTTATATTTGGAAATTGATGGTTTTTTTTTTAATTTTTTTTTAATTCGAAAATTATACAATGTCTACATTAAAATGTGCTTCAAGATTTCACGCATATGTTTAAAGTATTTTTCCACCTGCAATGTCATGCATTTAAGTCCCTTTGATTACCTTTGTAACATGATAGCAGTAAAAAACGAGGAATATCTATGTCGCCACTACCCTTCGTCACCCCTTTCCTTTTTTTCCTTCCGAATACGAACGTATGACTTCACGGGATCATGTATATTCTTATGTTCAGTTTCGTTCATGTCATGAGTCAGATACCCATTCACCATTTCCAGGGTGATGAAAGAACAATGGACAATACCTAATATGTGTACTCCAGTCGTAAATTAATCTTGACTGTTCTGTTTTTCCTAAGCATCTATGGAAACAACCGCCCCCCCCCCCCCCCCCCCCCACACACACACACACACACACCCCTTTGTTTTTTAAATGTAATACTTTACTTCAGAATACGATCATATGTATGTTAGGACATCACGGGATAGGATAATGCACTTTGTTATGTAGTCCATTCCAGTGATTAATCAATACCACTAGTTAAATCACGATTCACATCCAGGGTAATGTGGGAAAGAAATACAATTCGTACCATAGGTACTCGGGTCGTACGTTAATCTTGACAGTTTGTCAAAAAGAGAAAGCCGACATTCTAGTCTAGTTTATTAGATTAATTAATCTGATATCAAGTCAACCTGCATTCAACCCAAAACCAGCAAGTAGAAGAAAAGAACCCGCCACCCCACTCAACAAAAACAAAATGCAAAAAAAAAAAAACTATATTAAAGATTATCCAACTGATAATTGAATTATGCGTTTTCAAATTAATACATATATACCTTTCTGGCATTCCATAACTTTTTCCTGAACAAGAAGTCAATATATGATTCAAGGTATCTAAGAGTAGGAATGACTACAAGCTTACTCTACCCCTAGAGCATTAAATTATAAACAACAGGAAAATCATAAGTTTTATTAACCTTCACTTTTGAAATATGGCCTTCAATTGAAGTCAATACACAACTTGGTTTGAGATAATTAATGCATAGCTTTATCTCACTCAAAGGTATCAAGAATATGATATAGTAAACAAGATGTGTCGGTGAAACATGGATGTGCTCAAATGTGTTGTCCTTTGATTCTACTACATTTGCAATGAGATGGAATGTGGGCCCTTAACCCGGGTTAATTATACCAATTAAGTAGTATTTGTTGCCTATCCTTAGCCTGCCAGGAGCCCGTTTCTTTAAAGCACTAACTTCTGGCGTAGATTTAGTGTGGCGTAAATACCTTACTAGTCTACACATCCAAATAACACTTACTCCTATAGGATTTATAACGGTTATAAAACACTTAATCAAGAGGGCATGAGGCAAAATCTTTTACTACATAATGTAAAACTTAATTTACTTATTGATTGTGGGACTGATTATATTAAATATTGTATTAATAAGTAACCAGTTTTTGAGAGAGATGTTCTACGGGCATGGAAGATACTTATAGATAAGCAAAAAGAATATGACAGTATCCATTAATATAATGACATGTATATTTAGAGAGATTTTTACAACTGAAATTTGGTTTATTGAAAATACACATAGGGGGAAACAGTGTGATGTATGAGAACTGGTATAACAAAAATATAATATTTTCTATCTGATCTTTTAAAAGATAATGGGCAATATTATACATTCGAGGAATTTCAACAAACATTTAACATCCCAGATGCTAAGTTCTTAGAATATAATGGAATTATTACAGCAATTAAGAAACTACCGGTAATCAAAAAACAACTCCAACCACCTAGAAAATAAAATTTATGGTCCATGAATTATAGATATGTATAAAGTCGTAAAGAGAAAATGGGAAACTATCATCAATAATATAGACCAAAAGGAGTGGAGACATATTTATAAAAAGCCTTTTGATATAACCAAAGATGCACAATTGTTATGGTTTGAATTTAGAATAAAAGCATTTTGCTTTAAATACAAATAAATCTGCTTTCAAGATAAGAATCCATGACTATCCTTTATGTACCTTTTGCAACTTACATGAAAACACAATTGTTCATTTACTATGGGAATATGATTGTATCCAACAATATTTAGACAACATTAAGGAATGGTTACTTCAATTTTCCATAAATCTAAGTTTAGACAAAAAGATTTTTATTCTTGGAGCAAATAATCTAACCAGGATAAATGAATTAATGCTTTTATATATAAAATACCACATATATACCATGAAATTAAAAAAAATTCGCCCTACACTAATGTCTGTGAAAAATTTCCTCTGAAAAATATTCTCTATATATAGATGCATTGCTGTTAAACATTGCTAAACATTGATACCGATTTCTACATGTTTCTGTCAAATCTTTTCCTCTTTGATTCTTACTTACTCAACCTATTCTATCCGTCTTTTTACTTTCTTTTAACTCACTACTCTTACTATCTTTATATCTCTATTCTATAAAACCCAGATTCAAGGAAAGTAATTTAATATCTAAGTAAGCATGTCTGTAGGTCTATGTAACATGTACATATATTTCAGATATTGTATTTGATGCTTACGATTATTACTTGTAATATAATTGTATTTGAGTTTGAAAAAACTCTGACGCCACTGAAAAACTCTGCAAAACTCTGACACCTACTGCGATGCCCTCCGGCCGTGCGATTGCAGCCTCGCGTACTTCTATACGGTCCTTTCTATAAGTCCTATGAGCATTAAATGTGATCAGGTAATTAGTGGTGAATTAAAAAAAAAAAAAAAAGAAAATAAATAAAACATATCTCACATGTTTGTACGATGTTTTGAAGTGAAATTATTTTAACGATTCTCTAAAATTAATTTACTGGTACATTATTCCTGTTCAGACTTATGTTTGTAAAAATCACAGTATGATATCATAAATTATTAAACAAAAACATTTGGCAAAATAAAAAAAACCCAACGAAACAAGAGAGAGAAGGGTAAGGGGGGGTGGGGGGGGCAACCCAACCAAACCAACCCAGCAGAGGCATACTACAATACAAAGGCTTTTCTTATCCAGATTTATATCTACATTTATATTTCCAAATTAAAATGTATGTACATATATTCCTGGTAAATATAACTGTTTCATAACTGTGTATTAAATTGGTGAAGGAGAAATAAAAAAAAAAGTAAAAAAAAAAAAAAAAAAAAAAAAAAAAAAAACCAAAAAAACCACCAGAACAATAAATTAGTGAATAAATACACATGTAATAAAATACGGAAAAAAAAAAAAATAAATTAAAGAATAAAAAAATAAATAAATGATTTTTGAATTGGAAAAGTGCCTATTAATTTTATACGAAAAGCGATTTCAATACACCAGTACTGATAGCATATCGACCACAAAAGAAAATCGCTTGTCATTCATTTTAAATAAAACAATGCATTATATTCCAATTAAATTATGCAACATATAGAGACTGCACCCATATATTGTCATGTGACGACCTTAAGGTTTAACACCCGCACCCCCCCCCCCCCCCCCACACACACACACACCATTTTTTTCTCTACCAATAATGTTCACACAAAATTAAGATATACTAATTTAACCTTTGTTCTTCTTATAACAGCGAAATATATGTTCAGAGGACAATAACTTTCTTTAACAGAACATTTTACGTGTTTACGCGTTGCTCTTTCATTTGAATGACATACGTAAATATTCACTCGATATTCAATAATGTTGCTTGAAATAGCATCGAATAAGTTTCAATATATCATTGTAACAACGTATCTGCCTTTTGTTATATCACTACCTACTTAATCTACATGTAACTCTATATAAGAAAATGATATTTTATCTAACAGCAATCCCCCTTTCAATGGGAGACTGTGTCCACCTCCTCTGTTTCATTAATTAACATACAAAATAAATAAATAGCTGCAATACAGCCTGTATCGCGAAGCGAGAAGGGAATACGCACACCCAAAGCCATGACCGTACACTCAAGTAGGACACTGTTTAAAAAAAAGGGGGGGGGGTGGTGTTGGTGGAATTAAATTAACGCAACTTCTCAGCGTTTTATCGACGGATAGCCGCTAATGTATGAAGAATGCAATATTGACGTATTAACATTAATCATGAATGCTTTTAAACTCGAAAGGAAGTGGGGATTGGCCTTAAGGTTGTAACATAACGATATTTGTAATGGAGTCTCTACACAGATTCAGAGACTGCAAAAGATGTAAAATAAACATAAATCATTATGAGTTAATAAAATATTGATAGGGATATATAGAAATAATTATTTCCTTTTTTTCTGTATTTATTTATCTATTTACAATTAATTAAAACTCTGCGTTTTCCGTTAACTTTGTCCAGCGATTTTTTAAAAATCTTATCATTTTTATTAAATTCATTTTGATCTATTATTTTCGTACGGAAAAGTTTGATGTTCTTATTGTAAATAAGTAAATAAATTTATAATTAAATAAATAGATAAATAAGAAATGAAAAAAAAAATAAATAAATACATTCCGCCGAGGAAGGCCGCTGGTCGAAATGTACTGAAAAAGTGCTTTTATTAAAAATAAATAAATAAATAAATAAATAAATCTAATATGTCTTGTTCTATATATTGTATTTATTTCTCCTCCCTTAATGCACCTCTATGAAACAGCGGTCTTAAGCACCATGCGACTGCTTGTTGTTAGATTATTTGTTTGTTCGTTTGTTTGTTTTTTCATTCTTCTTTCTTTCTTTAAGTCGATCAATAAAACAAGTGACATCGCACTGGAAAGTCCTGAGTCAATAAAAAATATTAAAAGTGGCAATTTTTTAATTGTTTTAGTATCGTTATCGCTTACCTGTGCTAATATATATATATGCACACCTCTACCTTAGACCGGACAGTTGTCATCCGCCCCATGTCTTCAAAGGTATTCCTAAAAGTTTGTCCACCAGATTACGACGAATATGCTCTACTGATGACTTATATAAGACGAGGAGTTCAGAACTCAAACAGAGACTTTGCCACAGAGGGTATAATAAGAACTCCGTTTGACAATGCCATGTCAACCAGTAGAGCAGATTTGCTGAAATACAAAACTAAGGACACTGCCCCCAGAATACCTTTAGTCATCACCTTCCACCCAGCTTTGCAAGGCCTATCTTACAATCCTACGCAAGCACCTGCCTACCCTCCACAATTCCAAACGTATGGCGAAGGCCATCCCATCACCTCCTATGGTTGCCTACAGAAAGCCTAAAAATATTAAAGATCATGTAGTCAGATCAAGGCTTGACAATCCACGACCAATTGGTTCGTTCACAACATGCAATGACAAACGCTGCAAGCTGTGCCCCCACTCAGACACTACATCCACCTTCAAAAGTTCTGTAACCGGTAAGGAGTACAAGATTTTGGATAAACTCTCCTGTAAATCCAAAAATGTGGTTTACCTTAATCACATGCAAGGTGTGTAAAAAACAGTATGTTGGGGAAACAGAAGATGCTTTGAACATGCGAGTGAACAACCATAGGTCGTCCATCAAAACCAAGAAAATGCATCTGCCAGTAGCCAAGCATTTTAACATGGACAACCATTCTTGGGAGGACATGATTGTTGTGGCCATTGACCATAGTGCGATGTGGACAGTAGATGACCGAGTGGCGAAAGAGGACTTTTGGCAACATAGGCTTCACACTATAGAACCAAGCGGTCTAAACAAAGTGTCAGATGTCCTTTTGATGAACAAGAAGTATTGACACCAGCATCCTATATTATGAAATAGAGCAGTCTGCGTCTGTTTGTCCCAAACACCGTATCTTTTGTGGAGATGCCCATTTTTGGGTAGGGTTTGGTATGGACAGACGATAGGAATCCGTGTCTTTATACTTGTCATGTAACTCGCCATCCAATATTACCACTTGTCTTGACAGTTTTTTTTTTTTTTTTTTTTTTGTACTTACTTATTTTATCACTTATTTGTTTTTCACTCCCATTTATTTCTGTTATTTATTTTCTTTGTCCTTCTATCTATAAATTCTTATCACCTAGTCTAATTACCTTCAGTAGGTCAATGCAAATACATTTTAGGGGGCGCCACTTGACCTGTAAGCAAGCTGTCGGCTTGTGTTTGGCTCATTTCCTATTAGATAGCGCATAGAGAAACGCTCAATATGTAGCCAAGTGAAGAAACCAGTTTTTATTAGACTAGTGCTTTGTATATATTTTCTATCTTTCTTTTCGTGTCTTTATATTTGTGTGAGTGTGTGTGTCCTGAATAAGAAGCAGATTGCTTCGAAAATTTGTCAATATTATAATTGTATTAGTATCGTTATCGCTTACCTGTGCTTTTATATATATATATATATATAGATATATATATATATATATATATATATATATATATATATATATATATATATATATATGAAATACAATGACAGTTTTGGTAAGTACATATTGATAGGATTCAGATTATAATTGTTACTGACCATACATTGTGATTAACTTTGGGAACTGAGGATTTCTAAACATGATTGAATTCCAGGAACGAAATGATAATAACATAAGATAAAACACTGAAGATGAGGATATAGATAAGTATGTTGTGGCAAGTTTATTTAGTAGGTTACAATGTCTGTATACTCTGAAATTCATTATTTACACTCATATGAGTGCTAAAACATGGATGATCAAAGTCAGCTTTAGAGTATTATCTGTAATATATATATAATGCATGTCCCCTATGGTGACATATAAAATATGTACACAAACTGTACCCTATTGTTTCATTCCTGACAAAAAAAAAAAAAAAAAAAAAAAAAAATTGCCACAGCATAATTACCTAAATCATCTGTTTCGTCATCATCTTTCAAGCATTCATCTGAGTTTAAAATGTTAGTTATTGTATATATATATTTGTATAACAGATATACAACAATAATACTCCACGAGAAGATTCAGACTTTCATCTGAGCTTATCATATTCGTAATGACCCATCTACTTCTCAATGCAAGTCACAAAATAAAATGGTAGGGCAATTTAGTTCACTCTCTTCTACAGTATACTGTAAAATCATGCCTGATATTAATCCTAATATCCTATTAGCAAATTGTATGTCTATTATGATTATAAATATCGCAGAAGTAAAGATGCTGCAGGAAGATGATGATGGTGAAGAGAAAAATGGAGAGAAGGTTCAAATTTGTGAAGTCCCTGAAGAAAAAGGTGGGTGAAAATCTATTATGACAAATAGTGTTTTTACAGAAAGAAGATATGGAGATTACTGTTAGACATAACAAATTCATATACAAGAGGAATACCATTCTATGTGAAGGAAGGCTTGACATGAAATACGAGGGAAAACGAGATAATAACATCAGATAGGAATTAGTGTGTATTTTTTAGGAAACAATAGGGGACAGTTTGTGTACACGTTTTATATGACACTATAGAGGACATGCTATATATGTATGTCACAGATATCCTAAGATGAAGATTCAGACCCTCATCTGAGCTTATCATATTCGTAATGACCCATCTACTTCTCAATGCAAGTCACAAAATAAATTGGTAGGGCAATTTAGTTCACTATGTTCTACAGTATACTGTAAAATCATGCCTGATATTAATCCTAATATCCTATTAGCAAATTGTATATCTATTATGATTATAAATATCGCAGAAGTAAAGATGCTGCAGGAAGAAGATGATGATGATGATGAAGAGGAAAATGGAGAGAAGGATCGAATTTGTGAAGTACATGAAGCAAAGGTGGATGAAAATCTTTTATGACAAATAGTATTTTTACAGAAGGAAGATACCAACTTAAATGTCAAACAAAAAAGATTACATACAAGAGGAATACCATTTTTTGTGAAGGAAGGCTTGACATGAAATGAAAGGGAAAACGAGATAATAACACAAGATAGGAATTAGTGTGTGTTTTTTATGAAACAATAGGGGACAGTTTGTGTACATGTTTTACATGACACAATATGGGACATGCTTTATATGTATATCACAGATAAATATATCTTCAGACAAACATTCGGACCCTCATCTGAGTTAATCATATTCATAATGGTACATCTGCTTTTCACTACAAGAAACAAAATAAATTGGTAAGGCAATTTAGTTCACTAATGTTCTACAATATACTGTAAAAGCATGCCTGATATTAATCCTAATATGCTATTAGCAAATTGTATGTCTATTATAATTTTAAATGTTGCAGAAGTTGAGGTACTGCAGGAAAATGATGATGATGATGATGATGATTATGATGGAGAGGAGAATGGAGAGAATGATTGAATATGCGAATACCTGAATAATATGTAGGTTAAGGTCACTTATTAACTAGGACTTAAAATATCATAAAGTACTTATATCTCCTACACCTTTCATCACAATTTGATCTTACTTCACCAGAATGTTGTACAGGATGTGGGTTTTTTGGGCAAATGTCACTGAAGGTCATTTTTGAGAGGTCAAGGTCACTTACTAACTTAACATATCATGAAATACTTCTATCTCCTACAATTTGCATGGGAATTTGATCATACTTCACCAAAGTGGTTTATAGGACATGGACTTTTGGGACAAACATCGCCCAAGGTCATTTATGAAAGGTCAAGGTCACTCATTTAGCACTTAAAATATCATGATGTACTTATGTCTCCTACACCTTTCAACAGGATTTGATCATACTTCACCAAAATGTTTTACAGGATGTGGGTGTCGGGACTAAGGAAACTCAAGGTCATTTCTGAAAGGTCAAGGTCACTAATTAACTAGGAATTAATATATCACGAAGCACTCATATGTCCTTCACACGTTGGGCAATTAATGACTTTGTAAATTTTCTAATTTCCTATATATTGAATTATTTCCTTCAATTTTGCTGTGATTCGGGAAGCACTCCATCAGTTTACTAATTCTCTTTTTGTTAACAGTGACCTTTGTGACCTTGTTGTTAACAGTGACCTCTTGTTGTTAACAGTGACCTTTTGCAGTGTTCTGATTAAAAACAAGCTAGTTATGCAAATGTACATATCCATATCCTACTGATCATTTAGGTGACGTTTCTTAGACGTGTCTCGCGTAGATAAAGGAGATATGAAAGTTTTATATGTTTTAGTAACAATGACCTTCATAAAATAGAACTTGACCTAGATATTCTTAAAAAAAGAACAATATTCAATATCCGCGAGGTCTCCAATGTTGAGTTTATAATATTCAATTATTGACTTCAATTGAGATTGGATTCAGTGCATGGTTTTTTAGACCAGGTCCGCAAAGCTATGCACTTATCGAAACTGAAGTCCACAATTGCTTTGTTATGTGGTATTTCAAATAGTAGTAGACTGTCTAAATTTAGAAGCAGGTCCTCATGGCCGCATACGTTTCAGAAATGTTTGGGAAAATGCATCTTGTTATAATTCATAAAACTCCTTGTCTGTATCATATGTGAAAGACTAGAAGTTATCCGAATTATTATTATTGAAAAACTGTCTGGCACTTCTGGATTCCTAACACATTGTTGAATGTTCGTTTTCGTGACTTTTTTATATTTGTTTCTTTGATTTTCTTTACGTTGACATCTGTTGAATAGACATCAACCATATGCTATTCCTGCCTGTTTTTATCTTTTTATTGTTATTCTCCTACGTATTATGTCTTATTTTGTGGCTTTTTGTGGCCATTTTCTTGTTCCCACCCGAATAAGACATGGTGGTTAGGCCCTTTGAGTATAGCAAGTGTTTTGCCTTTGAAATAAAAGATGCAAGCAATGTTTGTTTTCAAATTGAATCTGATATGCTAAATAGTTGGTAGAATGTGTAATTTTTAAATTATTCCAAATTTAAAGAGAACAAGTATGTGTTTGCTGGTCAAGCTGACACCAGTCAAATTAAATATGTTACGCATACCACTTGAAACATCTAAATCTCTTTTTGCTGCCTATTCCATTGCATAATATATGCTGTTTGTATACATGGTAGTACCTGCTGATTGAAGTTAAAGTACAAATAAAGCTTTAGTATGTTGACTTTAATACTTGTAATTTGTTAAAATTGAAATCTGCATGTTCACCTATAGACAGTTCAATTTCCATCTCTTTTTTCAGATACTTATGAGAAGACTAGAAAGAATCTTGTCGGTAGGTTAATG
Organism: Pteria penguin; assembly: GCA_035048485.1. NCBI lineage: Eukaryota > Metazoa > Mollusca > Bivalvia > Pterioida > Pteriidae > Pteria > Pteria penguin. Next base: position 320,740 of record CM068592.1, on the reverse strand, counting down.
TTTTATCTTTAAAGTTTCAACAGTGATAATGATTTGATGTGTGTTATACCCTGCTCCGAAGGAGAGGGGGTGTATACTGTTTTACCCTTGTGTGTCTGTCCGTAACAAATTTTGTCAGTGTTCTTGACAGACGCTTGAAATTTTACAACACTTTTATTTAGGCTTACCATATGGTGGGATTTAGTTTTGTATGAATCTGATGTAAACTTCCTGCTTGTTCGTGCATCTGTCCATACCAAACTAAATCGTCGCAGTTTTCTAAAAAATTACTCATTGCAAATGCTTGAATTTTAGCAGAATCTTTGTTATTCATACCATACATGTAATCACGACAGAACGGAGGTAGTATTAGTAAGCACTGGCTCACAGACGTCCTGTTTGAAACACCAGAATGGTATTGTGCTCATAAATCTATGCTTTATTTAGGAAAGAGAACTCCACGAACGGAAAGAGAAAGAGAAACTGTCATCAAACACTTTCAAAAGCAAATTCTCCTGAAGAAACTACCTGGAAAGTGTCAAATCAAAAATAGACACTGGAGTAGTGTTAAGAAAACGAACTTGGCGAAATGTTAAAGACTATATAAGAAACACAATTACAAACGATGGAGAGGGGAAAATCATGTCTAAAGTTTTAGTAGCATTTCACTGTTTATCCATCCTTGAACCTATATGATCTAACTTTTACTCTCATAGAATATAAATTTCTCTCATAAGCAATTACATTTTAGACTTTTATATCTATTGGTAATACATATTGAACATCTGCAGGTCATACAGCATCAATATGAGGATATGTTATTATAGCTCATCGGCGTACGGTTACGGTTTTTGTAGCAGGTCCTGTATCCTATATATTGCTAGTCCTACATTGACCACACTTGAATTCATAGTGCATCTGGGCATACATATGGACTTAACAGACCTGGATGCTGAAATTCAGATGTTGGAGGGTTGAGATTTTTAGAGCATGTTAAAGTTTTTGGAGCAGGTGTCCTTTGATGGTCATAACTAAGTTATATCTAGACAATCTTCACCAAACTTTTATAGATGGTACATCTTATGATACATATACTCCTGACAGGCTTGAATGCTAAATCAATCCATAGGTTTCGGATGCTAGAGGACGTAATGTTTTTGGGAGAATGTTCAAGTTTTTGAAAGATACACACTTCGATAGCCATATCAAAGTTATTATTGGTTCCCTCTTCACCTCTCTGATGCAGTCGACAGGTCTGGATGCTGAATTTGAGCCATAAGATCCTAGCTCACCCGAGCGAAGCTCAAGTGTGTTATTGTAATTTTGCACCGTCGGTTGTTAACTTTTTTACATTTTCGACTTCTCCTGCACAGAATTTTACCAAACCTCACAAGAAGCAAGTACTCAATGTCCAAGTTTTGTGTTTTTTCACCCGATCCGTAAACCAAGATGGACACAATAGGCTCTCATTGGTTGACACATTTTCAACTTCTTCTCCAAAACCACTTGTGTTTTTGACCTGGCCCCAATTGTATAAAAAATCTCAGTTGAGTATTTCCTCAACCTCAAATCCATTTGAGATTTTTCTCAGTTGAGTTTTCCTCAAATTTACATTGTATAAACCATCCTCAAATCAATTTAGTATTTCATCAAAAGAGGAAGATATTTGAGGAAATTTTTAAATGGTATACGCGACCCCGACGAAAGTGAAAGTACATTGTTTACGTCGGAAGAGTGATAAACAACATCGATTTTCTGCCTTTTAGTCAAATATTATTTATTATAATTCATTTAGAATGAAAATCTTTGTCGCAATTTTCGGTTTTTTAATGATCACGGATATAACCAACGGGTGCTGGAATGTTACAAAGCCAGCGTGAATGAATCGCACCTGTTGCATGGCACAGCCTCAAGTAAGTACAGTTAAGTAAAAGTTAAATCGTCTGCTACTTGGTATACTACACGTAAAAGTATAGTAATAGGCAATGGAGGGTAAGAAAGTGAGATCGGCCAACTGGACAGAAAACGAAAAGCTTGTGCTGGCGCAGGCAGTCATTGAAAGAGAAGCCATCCTCTTTGTGCAAATTCAAAGGCCCGGGAGATACTACAGGAGTATCCTCGGCCGAAAAAGAAAGAGCTTGGGCTGAAGTCCATAGTGCAGTGAATGCGTAAAGACATTTCTATGCATGTGGTTGGGTGCTATGACAAGATTGTCAAGGTTACATTGTACTGTACAACATATCATTGAATTAATTTATCATTGAAATGATACACACTCCTACAGATTTCCCCAATAGTTTTGACAACCAATAAGCTGTTGGATATCATTATTATATCTTTCATGCTGTGATTCATCCAAAACATTTTTTTTAATTCTCATTGGTCCTTGCCAACATTTCACTGCAATGAGTCTTCAACCACTGGTGCTTAGCCAGGGAAGACAGCTCGTAGGCTATTGTCAGTATTGATAATTTAAGACAATGATACTGAATACTGGTGCTCTTGATTCAATGGGTGCATTTCATATTTCTACTTACAAATAGGAGTGAGTAATGATAAAAGCATGTGTATGAGTGACACTTTTTGATATTGTCATCACTTCATGATCAGTGGACTCTGATCTCATCCTCCAGTGATTGCAATCAAGTGCATGTGTAACAGAGCCTGGAGCCAGTTTACTAGATAATGGGATTGAACCCAGAACCCTCTGCTATTACGTCAAACACTTTAACCATAAGAGCTGTCTAAATTGACTATGCCATACATCACGCATAACTTGATCCGAAGTAGAACATCTTTTATACCTACTATATAGTCCTTACTTCAACCAGCTCTTCATGTTTAAATATGAAATATTAAATTATGATCTAAAATGGATGTTGTCTTTACTGTACAGTTTAAGATCATATTTAACAAAGAAGTTACTTTGAATTATTTAATTGTAATATATATTTGTTTTCAATAAATAATGTTTATTACATATCAATCGTTGTGATAATATGAAATACTGCTAACAGAATTGAAAACATGTCAATGAATGACAAATTTGATTTATTCTATTTAGTATTTAGTTGGTTCACTCACATTTCTTCAAGTACTAAAAAATAGAGTATTTTCTGCAGTGTATCAGAGCAGACAAGGACTTTAGACAAAATAAAAAAACCATATGATAACATCAAGCAGAGAGGTAATTTCTTATATTATTGAGTTATACATGTATGTATTAATGCAGCACAAATAAATTGCATTACATCTGAAAAAAAAAAAATAAGAAAAGAGACTCATCTGACTAAAATTTGCTTATTCATTTCTGTTTTTTAAAAATTTGCAGATATATATATATACATGTACATAAAACTATACATATATACAGATAAGTAATTTTCCTTACCAGATATGGCTATTGTTTTTTATTATATGTTTTACCTGTATTTTGATTTGTAGCAAAAGAGAAGCTGGACCAAGTGAGACGGCCCAAAACTGGTGGGGGTCCTGCAGTTGGGTTGACTCCCTGCCAGAGCCTTTACATTGAAAGACATGGTGGGGAGCCACATATGGACGGCCTTCCAGCAGGTTTTGATTCATAAGGTAATAAAAAATTTTGTCCAGATCCATTACTTGTTGAAATATTCAATGTTGAAAGTGCAAATAATCAAATTACAAAACATTTAATGAAAACATAAGAAATTTTATTATTTTCTTCTTATTATTAAAATAGATATTGAAATTAATCTGAAATATTTGTTTGCAATATTCATATAAAGATAATGGCTTAGTGAACAATTAGTTGTATGTCATAGTACATCTCATGATTCAAATTTTATCATCGGTTAATAATTAATGCAGATTCATTTATGCTTTTAGTAATTACATATACACAAAATAAATATCAATTGCATATGATTTCAAAAAATATTTTGGTGATATTCTGTCCTATTTCAGATGCTTGTGCTGTCAATTCTTCATAAAGTACATGTATTAGTAATACTGGTACTACAGATTTGCCAGAGAGTAAGTCATTAAAAAGAAACATCATCCTCAAGATAAATTTCAATGTTAGTTTTAATAATCATATTTTAAATTATATACACATGAGACCTTAATTTTTGATATTAATTATTAAAAAGATATAGATATATAAATAATTTGTTCTTTTATCATACATCTTTTTACAGCTGCCACTCTTAATGCTGTTCCGTGCGGAAGTTCTACATCATACCATGTGTCTCAGGATATAGGTACATGGATTTCAGTTTCAAAATAATTTTTAAAATGATTCTATGTGTGGTGTTGACCTATAAATTATCAATAATTAGAGATATTTAAATTATAGGTTATTGACTAGGGGTTAAATGATACAACTATCTCACATTAAGATACGTGGCATGATACAGGATTCACGATACTATACGTATTGCACTATGCTCTTAACTTATCAAGTCATTAATATATGACAAAACTTAACATACAATATCTAGTAAAGACATGGTACTTAGCACACATATCAGTTATAACGCTAGCACAATTTGTTAACCGGTCTGGGTCTGATATGATAGAATAATGATCTATTGTAATAATTGTGATATGCTCGGGATGTTTGTAATATATTAAGATAGATAAATATTACATTATGAAAGAATTATGTTATGATTTTTTTTTATGATTTTTTTTTCCATCAAAACGTGCATATATCCTTTTGAAATATATGACTCTTATGATTTAATGTTTCCAATATTAATTGTAGATGGGGAAATTATGCTTATAAGTGATAATGGTAAGTTTAAATTAAAAAAAAAATTTTTTTTTTGACTTTAACCTTTTCACATAAAATGCCCATACTGAAAAGTTTTCCCACTGTCTGAAGCTAAAAATTTACAATTGTTAGCCGGATTACAAAGTAATTCCTCCTTGTGGATCAATAATGTCTGTCTGTCTGTCTGTCTTTGTGTCAACATTTTAAATTAATATTTGCATGTACATTTGTTCTTTATAATGGTAATGAGTACAGACTTGATACATGACAGGTAGATATACTTTGAGGAGTACTACTAAAATTGCTAAACATATAACCTTGACCTTGAGGTCACTTTACCTGAATTTGCTTTGCAATACTACCATACAGTCTTTAACGCTTTCTTATCTTAAAAACTTGAATATTTCTTTACTAACAATAAACATTATGCTAAATTCATAATAACCATTTTCATAAATGACAAATACATGTAGATAAAATAATAATGCAAAATTTCAGGCAAAAGAAAACCAAAGTCAAAAACATCAAGCAGTGGGGAACTAGAAACTCAACTTTTGGAGCTAGAAATAAAGAGGGCTAGAATGGAAATAAGTATTCTGGAGAAGAAACAAAAAGCAGCAGAGGCAGAAGTGGTGGCTTATAAATCTATACATGAAGCTGCCAAAACTGCCAATGCGTTTTATACGCATCAGCTTCACATTGCCACTTCTTCTCTATTTGAATAATTTATTATTTTGTTTTAAGGGCGTATTCTAATGACATTAAGGAACTATACGAATTTGTGATATTTTGATATAAGCATCTTTATCATTAGTTAAGTTCTTTTTAATGTGTAAAACAATACAAGAAAATTATTGATGTTAGATACATGTCCAAATAAAAATTATGTATTCAAATTCAAGGTTAAAAGATATGCCCTGATTCCATTTTTTGTCAAAATCGTCTAATTCTTGAAAAAAAGACTTGTACTTAATTGTACATATATATGCTTGAAATATGCATTTTAAAGAAGTAACTAATATTTTTTCGTTATACCGAAGTATATAAGTAAAACCGATTCACAAACTGTAGCGGATTGTACTTAAGTTTGTGAATCAGTTTTACTTCTATACATGGGTATAACGAAAAAATATTACAGTTATTTCTTATAATTTAATTTTAAAAAAAAATATGCTTTTGGATTTTATGTGAACACTTTTCATTCTTAGAGGATTATATTATATTGCAACTTGTTTACGTATAGTGCCCGACGGTATATTACTATAGCATCATAGTGATGTCATTGTGACATAGCGTCATAGTTTGATTTTTACTTCCATCGAAGTATAAAAGAATTTTTTTATATACAGTTATATGGACTTTATACAGCGTTTGACTATAAAATTAAATTATATCTCTGTATTAAATTGATTTTTGTTTGATAAAGAAACGTATTAATAGATCATAAAACATACATTTATTTATTTAGATGTACCCAAAGCCGGCGTGGCCTAGTGGTATCGCGTCCGGACTCCTGATCGGGAGGCCGGGGTTCGAGTCCTGCTCTGGTCATGCCGGTGTTCATGTCTTTCGGATGAGACATTAAAAACCGAGGCCCCGTGTCCGTGGTATGCATGGCACGTTAAAGATCCCTCACTGCTTCGGGTGGGTCCGTTGCAAAGGTCAAAATTTGTATGCCCCGCATCAGGCAGATGCCGTCACCATATACGTGAAATATTCGTGGTGTGACGTAAAACAAAAATCAATCAATCAATCAATAAATGTACCCACAGAGGAAGATCATGTATTAAGTGTCATAGATTAGAGATATTATCTTCTTAAATAAAAAATAAAAGACATGTAATACTATTTGACACTGCCCATGCATTATTTGAACCATACTGGAATTGAGCATGGAGATATGAAGATCTTGTAAATGTTGAAAATGAAGATGAAACACTAAGCAAGTTACCATTTCTTTTTGTATTGTACTTCAAAATGGTGATTTATAATTTTAAATTCATTATGCAAAGAAAACTTTGAATATATTATTGAACATGATACATTTTATTTAGATACTTATTAGGAAAAATATCTTTCCCTCAACTGATTTCTAACCCTTTCCCCACTGTCTTCATTTACAACATTTGGGTGATCTTCATTTTCTTCTTGATTATCAAAAGTACCATTCAGTATATCTCCCTGTTCAATTCCAATGTTGTGCAATACTGCACAGGCCACACATATTCACAGTAGCTCTTGAAGGTTTTACTCTAATTATTTCTGACAAGCATATAAACCGTCTCTTTAAAATGCCAAATGTTTGCTCAGTTCTAACTCTTGTTCTGGAAAGAGCAGCATTGAACCTGCAGCATTGTGGGATTCTGAGCATGCAACGGCATAAGGGGTGATAAGATTTCTTGTACAAGGATATCCAGAGTCTCCTAATAATATTCCATTGTATTTACCTGAAAATATATAATATTATATAATATTATAATCATCCATCATGATCATCTTCATATTCTTAATAATCATCATTATAATCATCATCATCATCATCATCATGAGCATCACCACCACAATCACCATCATTATCATCACCATCATCATCATCATCATTCTCGTCATATTCATACTCATCATAATCATCATTATAGATATAATCATCATCATCATCATACTCATACTCTTCATAATCATCATTATAGATATCATATTCATCGTCATCATCAACCAAATTATCTACAAAATTAATTCTTATATTGTTTCTGTCAATAATTGTGTAATCAAAATAATGATTTGTAGAAAACAATAAAGTTTTGTACAATAATGCGTTCTGTTTTGATAGGGTTTTTTTACCATTTTCCATGTTTCGGAATAAGGCAGAAATTCTTAATAGTCTGGCATCATGCACAGAGCCCGGCCATTTAGCCACGATACTGGTGATTCTAAAGTTAGCATCACAAGTCATCTGTAATATAAAATTGTATTGTTCAATATAGTTCATGCAGAGCCTAGTTATACAAAAATATTTTTATCCAATATAAACTTTCTTGGCATGACTTTAGACAAGCAATCAATCAATCTTATTTCACTTTAAACTTTTCGATTGTGAAAGAAGACATCGTTATAAACGGTATGGCCGATTGCGAAACATATGTTCGTCACTTGATGAAAAGTTTTAACATTTCAAGGTCAACGTAAAAACCATGTCCGGCAATCGATATATATCTTCCAGGTAAATCTACGGGTGAAAATTGAAGTTGACACAACTTGTACTCCTCCCACTACAACACTAAACGCATTTATTTTTAAGATTTTAATTTTATACTACTTGAAATTAATAATAATTTACCTGTACATTCAAGGAATGATACCCTTTCCTGTTCACATAGTCCTGTTCGTTTGATGAAGGGGCTCTAATTTTGATGAACGTTCCGTCCACACATCCGATTAGATTTGGGAATCCTACAATAAATTGTTTGCATTTTATTGGGTGAAAATATGTATGAATATTTTAAATAAATTTTCATTTGATGTACACAAGCATAATGAGTATTGCAATCTTTAGAATATACATGTCCCCAACTGGTAGCTTCATAATATCGAAAAAGTTAACTGTTTCAGACATCAAATTTTCTATGTCCAAGGGCCAAAAATAGATGGATAAATATGAAAATTAATCTTGCACAGTGACTTAACGCATGCACAATTTCAGTTCAATGTCTGCACACATGGCAGAAAAAGTCCGGAACACCAAAGTTTCACAGACAGACAGTGTGCAAACCTACGGTCCCCTCCGGTTCTACTGTTTGTTTTAACGTACGACATATGTAGAAGACGCAAGAGGCCTCGGCGATCAAAACTCTAAACCCTACTTTAAGATATCCTCTGCTGCTTTGCTTTTAAAAAATCATAGTCTGACAGAACATGAAGAGAAATATGGCAGGGTCTTTAATGTTCATGGTTAATACATGGGGAGGGGGAGGGGATTTCATAATCGTCAACACAGTTGTGTGTAATGAACATGTCATTTCATTTATTCATTCATGAAAACGATGATGTCAATAATGACGTAAGAAAGATACGTCATGCTGACGTTATTTTGGATATTCATATCGCAGTTGTACGTAAGATTTATTACTTTAAGGAAAGTTGTAAATTTACTCTCTTATATTTAAATAAAACATATACACTGTATATAACATACACTAAGCGATACATTTGGAAGAAATATTACAAAATGATATCTAACCTGATATGGCGAAGAAATCAGCCTTTGTCCTGTTGATGTTCCGTGGCATGTAGATATAAGTGGCGGCCAGGGAAGCTATGCATCCACAAACACGATGTACTGTTCTACACACCAACGGCCTCGGATATCCCCATACAATCCCCGATTACACGGAACATCGCCCCAGTCGCCAAAAACCGCAGTGTAACCAATATTTGCTGTTGTACCGTCAAGGCACAATTTCGTAATGTATCTTGTTGCAGTTGTGGCCCAAGTAAATTTACCAAAAAAGTGATGGTTGCAGGCAAAAATCGAAATCTTTGAAAAATGTCGGCACTCCAGAAAGTCGGTATTTCCAACCGAGGTCTAAAAACCCTTGCCCTACGCCTCCTTCTCCTCTTTATTGCCAAAACACGTCTGCCGTTTGCCATTTTCCTCAAATTTGAGGCTGGTCCCGATCTACCGCAAATATTTCAGGAAAATCTCATATATTTGAGGAAAATATTTGAGGAAAATCTCAAATTTTGTTTTATACAGGTCGATTTGAGGACGCCCTCAAAGCTGGGGGGAGATTTGAGGAAAATCTCAAATTTGAGTTGAGTGGAGCTTTATACAATGCAATTTGAGGGAAAACTCATATTTCTTGAGGAAATACTCAAATTTGAGGAAATACTCAACTGAGATTTTTTATACAATTGGGGCCTGATCGGTATCCAATCTGGCCGCCATGGGCCCTGATTGGTTGACTTATTTTTGATTTCTTCTCCAAAAACTGCTTAAACCTCATATGAAGTAAGTACTCAAGGTCCTCTACCAAGATTTTGTTTTTTACCCAATCCATCATGGAAGATGTTCGCTAAAGACTATGATTTGCTGACACATTCTCGATTTGTCATTGACTGGTTCACAGATTTCTGTCAAATCTTGTAGGATGTAAGTACTCAAGGTCCTCAGCCAGATTTGTATCTTTCGACCTGAGCGATCATCCAAGATGGCCAATATTTCACAAACTCTTCTAAAAAAATAAGTATTGAAAGTACGCAAATTCTCCTACCAAAATTGAGATCTCATTTGTTTGTGAAGAAGCAAATTGTGCTCAGGTGAGTGGCTTAGTCCAAGGTGGGCCTCTTGTTTAAGTAGATCACATATGTAGGTTAAGAATGGTCCTTACTTATTCAAACTTGCATGGTTGATTTGACTGTAAATGAATTATAGAGCTAGCTTCAAATACAGAGAGTGATCTTGATTATGCAGATGCCTAGGCAGGTTTAAAATTTTAGGAAATCTCAAATCGTGTTAAAGTTTTGGAGCTGGTTACATGATGAAGCAAATACTATTCATATCCAATCAGACTTGCACAGTTAACATAACTATTTATATGTAATAAAGATGTAGCTTCAGATACAGAACTTGATCTAGATTATCTAGATGTTGGGGTAGGTGTAAGGTAGTTCAGAGTAAGTTTTAAAATTGGAAGAAAATGCATGTCTTCTGATTTATTTACATTTTGGTCTGAAATTAAGGCTTGCTTCAGACCTCAAGTATCAAGGATGCTAAGAAAATCTTGTCCCATTCTCAGACTTAATATTAACTATTGGTATAGTATATATAATGATTCTCATTCCTATGATATATATGTACAGTATCATAATCTATGGCATGATATATTTCGTGCAATAATGATACAATATGATATTGTATCAATATTAAAAAGATAGCATATGATACTTTATTGCATTATATCGTTCAATACAATATTGATTGATTATAAGATCAGATTCACAGAATTTTTTTTCGTAAAATTTAATGTCATGTCTCTCAGATAAAAGATTTTATGTCACTTTGTTTTAGCTCACCTGAATGAAGGTTCAAGTGAGCTTTTCTTATCACCCATTGTTCGATTTGTAAACTTTTCACATTTTCAACTTCTTGATAACTACAAGGCCAATCGTTACCATTTTTGGTATGAAGCATCTCTAGGGTAAGAGGAATCTAAATGGTGAAATTTATTACCTTATCACACGCGGGGCTAAATATGCAAGGAAAACCCCCAAATTTTCAAAAATCTTAACTCCTACACATGTGGAGAAAAAACTAAATACATGGTTATGATGTCCATGAAGCCGTCTAGCTAAGTTGTGTAATTTGTGGCCGCTTGGTCAGGGGTTCAGACTTTAGGGCGAGGCCAACATGGCCATACAGTAAAATGTAAAAAAAAGTTTTAGACAATCTTCTTCTCTACTCCCATATATATTTGAGAAAACTGAATGCATGATTATGATGTCCATGGAGCTCACTACTTGTGAAATTCATGGCCCCTGGGTCATCGATTTTAGAACCTAGGACGGGTCAATATGGTCATATAGTGAACATGTGTTGAATATTAGAAAATCTTCTTCCCTACTTCCATATATATTTGAGAATATGTAAATGCATGATTATGGTGTCCATAAATCATCCACCTATATTGTGAAATTCATGGCCCCTGGGTCAAAGTTTTCAATAACTAGGGGAGCCTAATACTTAATCGTGCAACTGTCGTTCACTTTTACTCAAGTCAATACTATTTTGTAGCTCTAAGATCAACCACGGCAGCTATGGGGAAAAATACCGTAGCACACCCACGGCCACTTGTGACTGAGGCTTAATATACAATAGGAAACTCGTACTCTAAATATTACATACTCAGAACGATGTTTTAAATAAGGAGATATTTAAGCTTTATAAATATTGTATGACGTTCATTACAAAAATATTATGTAGCTTATCGAGAGGGCGGGGATGAAGAAAATGACCATGTTTGATTGGAGACCTGCCATATACCTACAGGCTATAAACGTGTCGTATTGTATAGTAGATTCTGTACCTGCGACATTCGAGGGTTGACAGATGCACAGAAATCCGTTGTATTTTCCTAAAAGGCTGTACGTTCCAGAAGAAAAGTTTCATGCATGAGCAAAATGGAGATAGCTTAAAGGCTTCAAAATTATCATTCTGAATTAACAAAATGCAGTATCATTGCAGAATATAACGAACGTCCCATTTTACATGAAAATAAAAATCAATGCTTAGGTCTATGTTTAAATATTATCTACTCAAAGGCATCATCACGGGGCTATAATGCGAATCAATATATATGAATCAAAATCCTTCTGCATCTATATACCTACATTTTTGTTTATTTAGGGGGAAAAATAAGGAAAAAAAATTAAGAAGACAAAATCTGAAATAGGTCAGATTTTAGTTCCATAAGTTTCCTTTCTTGTTTTACTTTTGGTGTCGTAATGTTATTAATGTCGATTTATTCAAAGTTGCAAAAATAATTCTAATAAGACAAATTAGCATCAACAAATAATGCACTAAAATCATCAATTCAATTGTTTACACCTACTTGTTCTACTATTTTGAAAGAGACACCTCCCTCCTCTTTTGGACACACATGACTTGCAAATAAGCCATTGCAACCAAGACGAATATTGCATATACATTTCCCTACTCGGTTCCTTGTATTTTTTCATTGATTTTTGATAAAATCATTACTGGTATACTTTCCGCAAGATTTCCACAGCTTTACTTATTTTCCCCTTTAAGCTGAATATTTTACCATATTTCCTTGTGATTTGTTTTAGTGCAGCATCGAATAAAATATGAGGGGACTGATAGGTGGTACCCCTCCCCCTGCCACAATGCCTCCCCACTCTCACTCCCCCTACATTCCCCTCCCGCCGTATTGCGAATATCCGGTGCGATTATTTTTGTCGTTTTTAAAGAAGTATAAGACCCTCCCCCTACCATATGTCGCCTTGCGTGCGGCGCCTCCTTCTCTCGCTCCTTGCATCCCCCCCACCCCGTTTCCCTCTCACCCAATCCGCCTCCTCATTTATGATAAAAACGTTTACAAAAATCGACAGTTTCATTTCTTAAAAACATTTTTTAAATATGTGCCCGTTTGGACAAGACGATAATACTAAAATATGTGAATATTAATGAGTGCGTCCCCGTTTGCGTTATAAAAAGTGCTAGGCTTCAAATATAATCTATGAATGTCGATGATAAGAATGCGTTTCGAAAGACGTTTTTGGACTCTGCTGCAGCATAAAATGAAAAATAAAGAAGTCCCAAGTTTGTTCACTTCCAACGCCCGTCCCCGTTTCACACAGTACGCATGAATTTGTGTGTATGTGTGTGCTTTCCCTTACATTTCATCTTTTCTCGGGACTTGTGTCAAATTTACCACATGGACAGAAACCGCATGTTATAGACATGGTAACGATTTCAGCCTACCAAATACTGTAAGGAACTCAACGATATTTTGTATCATATGTACCACATCGACAAAAGCCTGATGTTATACATGAAGTTGCGACTTCAATTAATTATACGCTGCAAGGGATTCGTGAATACCGTGCATCATATGTAAATTGACATAACTAATATTGAATAATTATCACCAGGAAATCACTCAATGATTTCACAGAAACAAGAGGGCAAGTGGCTCTCGTGAATAAAATAGAAAGTCCACACAGAAGTAGGTACATGTATCAAGTCTGTGGCTATTTAAATGACAGTTCATTAGTAATAATAATCAAAGGACTAATGTAAAGCTCATCATTTATTTTAACAACTAAAGGAAATAGATCATAAACCAGAGATGTCTCACTATAGCCATGTATATCAGAAGTGCTATGGGTATTAATATGTTTTACTTCATAATGAACCACATTTACACTTTACCTCTTACATCTTAATCCGGAATTTACATCCTGATCAAAGTCATATTTACATGGAAGAGGGATTTTTTCACCGATGATAGGATTCCATATTACGCAGGTGCTGCCTGTCTGCAATATCTCTTCACGTCTTAGGGATTGTGGAACAAAAAAGCACGGGCGCGTTTTATCATATTTACCACCAAACCATACGTATCAGGTGTTGTTTTTCATTTCCTCTTCTGATGCTTATATGGAAGCAACTACGTACTACCTGGGACAATACTTCCAGAGTTTGATTTTTTGACTACATGCAGTTAAACAACCGCGTACCGTATGTGAGGTCAAATAACCGTTTGAAATCGTTCTATGTGTGGATGCATCGCTAGTGAAACTTATTATGCAGTAGCGTTAAGGCACTCCACGACGTGACTGACATTATAAAGTCTATATTGAAAACCGAATAATAAATAGGATAAATTATTTCTGCAAAAAATGGGAAAAATGCAAATTGTTTAACAAGTTTACATTTTTTACACATTTATATTTTATTCCTAGTTGTCTGCAATCCCGTGACTGCTATATTTAGCACATATAGTAATGAACAAAAAACATTCAACAACTGCAAGGGCATATTGCCTAATTTGGTAATAAAATGTTGTTGTAAACAATAAATGGAAACCTATCAATAATAGTTTATAGCTGTGCCCAACTTCTAAGAGGCGTAATTGCGTATAAATACTGGCGATGGAATTGTTGAATAGGTGAAGTCTTATAAGATATTGTTCTAATTAAAATTGAAATGATATTGTTATAAATCTAAAAGTTAGGCCCAGCAAGCACGCATTGTCAAATAGATATAGAAACAGCTTTATGTGAAATTACACAACAAAAAACTGAGTTGTGGAAAAGGTTGCACTACAGGCGTTTTTTCTTTCTTGGGCATATTGAGTGTTGTGCAGTGTCCTCCTGCATCATGATAATGCATTGAGGCCCTAGTGACGTCACAATGAACGTCCATGTTATATTTTGGCGGGTTTTTTTTGCAACATTATATAATTGTGCATGCCTTAACACAACTGCGTAAATCTGTCCCTGTTTAGGGAGGGCAAGCATTTTCCCCTCTGGACATGGATTTCCCCTTGTTTCTGGCAAATAGGTATTTCTGGTATGTCAGATGTGAATGAACACCAATCGGGGATGTAAGCTGTGAGGCAGGTGTGCAATGGCTGGGTTCCTATTTCGCGGCGGGGTGCTTAAAGCCTGACATATTCTTTGTATCCTTTTGGGGATATGATCTGACTAGTGATTATGTGAAATGTATCTCATTCCAGGCGTTTAATGTTCCCTTGAATGTGCAACTCATATGTTTGTAGACTTCCTAGTTAACAATATGTTTTATTTTTGTTCGGATCAATAGTTTATGGTTTACAATTAGAAATTAAATTGCATTATCCGAATAGAATAATAGAATCTAGCAACTGGTCTCGGTTGAGATTTGTTGATTTATCCCAACCCTTCTACTGAATCTTTTTCTATCTGGAACCTCAAACTAAATGCTTGATTTATTTTTCTCGCACCTCAGCAGCTTGAATGTAGGCTATAGCTAGATTTAATGTTTTGTTTTCTTCCTTTGATAGCCGAATAACTGAGTTGAACCAAAAAGATAGTCCGCCACAAAAAATAAAACACCATTGATATCATGAAGAAAGTTTATTATTGATATATTTCTATATGTGACCTATCTCCATCCGAAGCAAAAATCGTGAGTCTCAATGTTTTCATTTATTTGTAAACAATGCAGACGACTGCGCGGGAAGGATACAAAGTGCTCCGAATAGAATTTTTCCAGTACCATAAAAAAACGGATCAGTCCGATCTCCTGTGCGAAAATAGAAAATTACATACAATTCATATTTTATTTCTACACGTAAATTTTATATATAATTAGTATAGTTTAAAATTCTTAAAATTGGATGCGGTTTTAAAAAACAACTGATTAAACGATGCGCCATTTCAATCAGAGTAAACCCATACTAACTGATAATATAAATGTAAGATAATACTGATAAGAAAAATCGTAAGAAAAAACTTCTTTACAACTCAACGAAAACTAAATTTGCTTAAGACTGAATATTAACGGTCTCGTATAAAACATGTAACGAAGGTTCTATGTATTCTCGCCGTAACCAAATTTATAATCGAATCGTCCTTTACATTTACGACATGCGCCAATATCCTTGTTTATAAGTCATTATCTCCAAATGTAGTATAAGATTAAAAATCAGTTTCAGGTGTGCTGTAACGGTTTGTCATTCCGTTATATACGGTTGCTCTTAAACCAATTATGTCATATAATTGCGGTGCAATGAAAGAGAACATTTGATAAACACCATATATTGGTAGTGTAATCTCTGTAATGGAACCTCGAATCGTGAGCCAAGTTATTTCCACAACAACATCAAGTTCGTCCCTTCTGTTACAAAAATCCAACACTTAATGTAAGAGAAGCACGTTTAGTCCTGTGGTCAAGATTGTTATTATGGTAACGAACCTGCACTACAAACTACGTACTCTCTCGCATATCACTTGTCCTTTCTATCATGAGAATGTCCCCTACTGAGTATCTGTTTTTTGGCATTAATGTCAAAGTTAGGTTATCATTTTACCAACCTCCACTGCAAGCTACGTGTTTTCACTCCACTTCTTCAATAGCCTACCCCTTCTAATTCGAGAGACATGTAAGAACCCACATGTTTTCGTCTTGTGTCAAGACGGGTGGCTATTATTTAACGAAGTTGCATTAGTAAGGAAAGTGCTTGCCAACTTACATTCCCCTGCCTCTAGACATACAAATTAAATTCCCAGTAGGTAGTTTACAATTTAGTATAAACAAATGACAACAACCCACCCTTTGTAACGCCTATACGATATTTAAGACACAACATCGCAATATTAAATAAAAAAAAAAAAAAATAAAAAAAAGAATTAAAAATTGTTTATGTAATCAAATTAAGTAATCGTCCAGCACGCTTTTCCGTAGTATTTTTCGACTATCCCTGAAAATTTACAATACAACTTTAGGATCAATATTGTACTTATTTAGTTTAAGTTTTTAAGACTTTCACAAACTAAACAAGTTTTCGTTCTTACAGTCTACCATACATACCGATAAGCTCCGTCTGATGTGATCAACCAAATGAAAATTTTGAAAAATTTAGAGTCTTATTTCATTTTTAATTTCTTTAAAAGAATCTGTAAGGTCCTCGCACAGTATTTTGTTTTCTCTTTACTGCCAACTATCCGTCCATTTCCAAGTATCACATCTGTTTAAACAACGCTTCATTAGAAACCCATTGGTACTTAACCGCTTGATAACGATGGTGTATTGTTTTTCCGAAGTGGATACTAGAGGAATAACTACCTGTACTTGTAGCTAGGTTTCCATTTCTAGTGAAACTGCAAGGAAAGCCGGTATAAAAGTAAATCTAAAAACAATAAAACAATAATTATGTGAATAGTTGAGTAACCAAACGCGCCTGAAAAAATGACCCGTATGAAAAAAACTAAACTTATTACTTGAAGTTTTATCTCCTTTTCCCCTACTTGAACATTTGTAAAAGACAATGGATACTAAATGTTACTACTAATGGTAATATGTTTCACTTTTGCTATCCATATTTTTTGCCTGTATTGACTCATACACATATCATTGTGTGATGCATACATCACATTATAAACCAATTTGCCAATTATCTGTTCGCCTTCAAACTCCCCCACCCCCCCTGGAGAATCTGACCGACTTACTTAAACGACCTACCACCTGAAAACATTATCGTACATTACACAAGTAATAAGTAGATTTTATGGTGAACTACCATGGCTCCAGTAACTGTAGGTCGAAAGCATAGTTACTATCCATTTCCCATGGAGTTCCCATGTTAAATCAACAAATGTCCTACCATCTATAGCATATAAACCATATATCAGAATGTTTATTGTCAGACCCACCTCTATCAAAAATTGGTCAAGAATTTAGAGAAAAATATCGTATATATATACCTAAAAAAAAATATTTTTTTTGTAACTTCTATGCAATAATATTTGATGTAATGAATAAAGCCGGCGTGGCCATATTGGTATCGCGCTGGACTCCTGATCGGGGGTCGGTTTTCGAGTCCCCACTCTGGTCCATGCCGGTGTTCTGTCTCTTCGAATGAACAACCGAGACCCCTCACTGCTTTCGGGTGTGATCACAGCAAAAACCGAAACCACCCCATCAATGCATCGGGCGGATCCGTTGCAAAGATCCAAAATTTGCATGCCCCGCATCAGTCCAGATGTCGTCAGCATATAGTACGTGAAATATTCGTGTTGTGAC
This sequence comes from Pteria penguin, assembly GCA_035048485.1. NCBI lineage: Eukaryota > Metazoa > Mollusca > Bivalvia > Pterioida > Pteriidae > Pteria > Pteria penguin. The sequence continues at coordinate 302,702 of CM068592.1, read as the reverse complement.
GTTTTAAACAAAAATTCAATTAATTGATATATTGACTAAAACAGATAGCGGGACTGGCGGGCAAAAGAACTGAGTATATGGCCAAAATAACAGAATCTCATTATCCTCTCCCGCTACACACATACATCGACCTCTTAGTCCTTAGTCTTACTGCACTGGTCGACAGATAAGTTTCATGTTAAATACTTGCACTTTGTATGATTTATCCAGACATTGACGCGTGAATATCTTAACTCAACCTAAGAATGGTGAATCACAGCACACGGCCCACACTCTTACAGTTGCTGTACCTTTACGAGACAATGTAAGATTGTGCTTCACGTCGTTCGCCCAGTACTGGAGTGAATAAGGAACCATTTTTCTAAGGTGTAACCGGATGTAATAAATCTCGTAAAGCGGTTGGATGTCGCATGACGAGATGTACCGACCCTATTTTTTATTTTTATTTATAAATTTCATTTGTTATTTATAATCACCTTCTTATTATTTTTGAGATTGATTGACATATTCAGTCTTTATCCATTGCCATGTGTAAAGTTTTTGTACTACCAAGTGGTCTGTTGCTAGTGGTGGAACATAATATGCTGAGAACGACAAATCCAAGCAGTCTACACCAATATGCAATGCCATCTAAACAATAAAATACGATACAGCCATACAATATACGGTACCCAAATATAATATACATTGCGTGGATTGCGATATTGGCGATACTTTGAGACAAATTGAGATAACGTCCCATAACAATTGCGATGTAGTATGCAATATATTCCCATATATAGTATATCCCATATTCCGCAATTCAAGGGCATCAAGTAAGTGGATCAAGTTTTTGGAAAAAATAAAAAATGTAAATATTGCGCGAAATCTGTTTATTTCCTCCTATCAAATATATCAATATATTATTTCCTACCACGTGGTCTGATTTTAATGATAGCTGTATTTATCTTCAGCTCTTTTTTTATTAAATGTACATACATTTCATAGAGGTGGAGTTTTTTTCCTTTCCTAATGGTTTGCTTGGTCATCCGTTTCCCTCCGCAGTTACTCTATCACAGATTGATATATGATGTATGAAGTATCTTAGTAGAACACCGTTTTCCAGATGATGTGTTTTTCACAGCCAGGTGCCACTTACAGTCTCTCCTCACGAAGGCTACTTTTTAGATAATGTTTTTTCTACTTATCAGTCACCATTTACCAACCCCATTTTCGTGAATGCTTCGATTGAGAATGTGATTTTCTACTCCACCCCCACCCAATTCGTATTGCACGCTATACTTAGATAATGAATCAGGGGCGTATATTACGATGTGATTTTGTGTAGGCTAAAAATGAAGCCCCAGGCTGGCATACGAAGCGCGAAGAGCCTAGGGGGAGGGGTTGGTGCGGGAGGGGGACACCCCCGGGAAATTAAAAAAAAAAAAAAAAAGCAACAATTGCTTGCCATTGTTTTTAGTATACATGAGTATTTGACATAATAATATTTCAATACGATTTGACAAATATCAAGATAGTGATCAAATGACTAAAATCTAGATATATAAAAACATAAGAACTCATTTATAGGCTGCTGTGAAAGATACATCAGTTACACGCGAGGGGACTCAAAATCAAGTAAAACCCGAGGCTTGCCGAGGGTTTTTTTGCATGATTT